>OX382175.1:3807500-5007500 GCA_947507545.1 Clistopyga incitator
TGTTCCGGAACTTGTGACGATAAAAAGCCAGAGCTGGCAGACCCGGCAAATCGTATTCCTTCTCGATACCTTCGTCCGATATTTTCACAAAGTCTATGTCCTTCTCCTCGCACTCGTCGTCGATGTTCTCCAACTCTTGCAGGATCTTCTGACTCTTCTTGTCGCCTTCTTTGTCTGCAATTAATGTGGTTAATTATTAGAAAAAAAAAAAAAAAAAAAATGAAAAGAAAAATTAAATTACGTTGCTTCTTCATTGTTTTTCGATTTTTATTGACAAAGCTGCCTCAATGATGAAGTACTTGGTGAAAAGCACAAAAATGATGATGAAGAACTGTGCTAAGTTTTATTTTGTGTTCTACAAATGTAGTTTAGCGAATTTTCTGTCGTTAGGAAAATGAATATTTTGTTTAATTGCAATAGAGAAGATGATACTCACAGAAGAAGACAACAACGTAATCGTTCTCATCCAAAATGTTCTCCAACATCCTGGCGTTGACTTCCTCGATTTTTCCTGGAATTTCGAGGGTATTCTCGTCCGTGAGCCACGAAAGAACCTCGTCCTCGTCTTCCACGTCGCCCTTGAATATCAGAGGCTCCTTGTTCCTGAAGAAGGCGAGTGTCGGCAAGTTTTTGATGCCGTGCTTCTTGGCGATGCCGGTGTCTTCGGTCGTGACGAAGATTATTCCCGTTTCGTCAAGCTCGTCGTCGATGTTCTCCAGTTCTTTGAGTACTGTTTCGCACTCATCGCCCTCTTCGCATCGACCACCTAATAAATAAATAAATAAATAAATTCAGACGCTCACATAAAAATCTAACAAAATTTGTACTCATGAGAAAAATAAAACGATCTTTCAGAATTAAAAAAAAAAACTTACTGAAGTAGACGACGACGTATTCGTGTTCGTCGATCAAACCCGCCAGAATTTCGTCGGTGACTTCCTCGATGGTAGCAGAATTTTTTTGCTCGATCAGCCACTCGAGAACTTCGTCCTCGTTGAGCAAATCACCTTCGTAGATGGCAGGAATCTTGTCCTCGAAATAAACGAGTGTGGGAAGATGATCGATGCCGAAGTCCTTAGCCTCGGCGTCGTTGTCCATGCGGATGATGACGATGCCCTCCTTCTCCAGATCGTCGTCGATGTTCTCCAGTTCATTGAGAATTCTTATGTTCTGTTTATCCTCCTTGTCATCTGGAAACGAAATTTTCAGCGTGAATAATTTTTTTATTGCCTTTTATCAAACCCTTTACAATATTACAACATTTAATTGTACAATCGATGATGTAATTTCCTCTATGTTAAATTACTCTATAAATTGAATAGTTCGCTACACAATTTCCCCATTAAAATTGCCGCAGAAGAAAAAACAAAAAATTATCGCGAGATTGGTATCAGTCGATTTGATTCGGAGCGAAACCGCACCCTGAAGAGACTTACATCGGATTACTTACAAAACAGTACGGCGAGGTACGGGGTGCTCTCGATAAGCTTCTCCATCATCTCGTCGGTCACTTCAGGAATTTCGCGATGCTTCTTCTGGTGGAGAAGCCAGCCGAGAAGTTGATCCTCGTTCATCAGGTCTCCTGTAAATTCATTTTGGTTTAATTACTGTAATTAATTTTGGAAAAAAAAAAAAAACGAATGAATTTTTTTCCCCGGACATAAGAAAGTGACGATTTACCTTCGTACACATGTGGAATTGTACGCTCGAAGAGCACCAACGTCGGCAAATTGTCAATTCCATATTCCTTGGCCTCGTCTTCGTCATCGATCTTGACGAATGCGATGTCGTGTTGATCGCAATCGTCGTCAATGTTCTCCAGCTCAGCGAGAACCTTCTGGCTCTTCTTCTGGTCCTTTTCGTCTATGAATTTGTTAATTTTTTAAAAGCGTGTTTATGCAACGAAGAGATATAATAATGGTACCTACAAAATAGTACGGCTACGTAAGGCATTTTCTCGATGACCATGTCCAACATCTCGTCGGTAATGTCTTCGATCTGATCAGTTTTTTGCTGTTGCTCCAGCCACTTCAGTACCTTCTCCTCGTCCTCGAGATTGCCCTCGTACAGAGTCGGTATGCCCTTCTCGAAGTATATGAGACTGGGCATTTTTTCGATACCGTATTCCTTGGCCTCATCAGCATTGTCGATTTTCACGAAGATCACACCGAGCTGATCGCACTCGTCGTCAATATTTTCCAGCTCGTTTAAGACCTTCTGAGATTTACGGTCGTTGTTGTCGTCTATTTTAAAGCCAATTGTCAAATTAAAAAAAAAAAACTCACAGTGGTACTTAATTTCTCATTAATTATTAAGGGGCAATTATTAATTTTTGGACTATGCAATTATTTTCATAGTTACGGGAACTATAAAAAGAGTTATGATAATTGATATCATAATTTTCTTTCAGTGCTACACATTTGATTTTATTAATTAAATGCATTACAAAAAAATCCATCGTGCACTTACAAAAAAGTACAGCTATCGTTTTTCCTTCCTTGACAAGACGATCGAGCATTTCGTCGGTAACGTCCTCGATTTCGTCCTTCTCAAGCTGAGCGAGCAACCATTCGAGGATTTCATCTTCGTTCTCGACGTCGCCTGAAGAAAAAAAAATTATGGATCTCAATATTCTCCTGATAATCGATCGATTATCGATCATTACCGTCGTAGACGTTGGGTATTTGTCGCTCGAAGTACACGATCGCAGGTATGGAATCGATCCCGAAGTCTTTGGCAGCCTTGTCGTCGTCGATCTTGACGAATTGTATTCCGTGCTTGTCCAGATCGTCATCGATCTTCTCAAGCTCGGTGAGCACCTGCATCGAATCGTCTTCGCCGTGATCGTCTGCACAAAAAAAAATATAAACCATTGAATTACAAAAACTAAACTTGAGAACAAAAATCAATTATGAAATTATTGTACACATCGTTCCTGTTGTTATTTAATATAATTTACTTACAGAAAAGCACAACAAGATTGTCCATATTTCCAATGAGAGTGTTCAGTGTTTTGGCTGTTACATCTTCGATGACATCTTCCTCGTCGCCTGTACTTTTGTTCGAAACCAGCCACTCCAGGACATCCTCTTCCTTGCTCAGTTCGTCTGTAAAAAAATGTAGACATTTTTAAAAAATTGAAAGGAAATCACGTGCCTTTTTATATTGGATTTTTAAAAAAGTCGATGAATTGAGGGAGAAATGTTTTAACTTTTTTTAAAAATATTAATAAATAATTATGCTTACGTTCGTAAATAATTGGAATCTGGTGACGATAGTAAACGAGAACGGGTAGAGGTCCAAGATTGTATTCCTCGGCGAGTTCCTCATCGGCGATTTTGACAAAGCCGATTCCAAGCTGATCGGCCTCATCGTCGATGTTCTCCAGTTCCTGGAGGGCTCTCGCGCACTTCTTGCAGTCTGGCTTGTCTGTCCCATTTAGAAGCAATGAAAAAGGGTTATTGTACGTTCGGCTTTGCTTCCGGCGATCGAGACTCTTTCGTGTGGACTTTTGGACGGTTGACGTACAGTAGTCACAGAAAAGCTGGAGCTGACAATTTCAGTTAGAACAAACGCATAGCTAATCCCAGTCTTCAGGGTCGGACAGATAATTGTCCAAGAGTACGATACTTTACAGGTAAAGCCAAACAACAAAAAAAAAATGCAATGCAATCGGGATGATTGTCGTATTTTTTTAATATCCCTTATCAATTACAAATCGTGCAATTGTGATATTACGACCAGAGTTAAAATTCTCCATTCTTTGTCGACACATAAATTAATGTAAAAATATTAATGATGGAGAATTGTAACTTTAATTGTAACGAATAAATTATTAGCGATACGGACAATTATGTGCTTTTATTTAATCGTGAAGGGCTATTTACCTGCTCATTGGAATTAATTAATTACATGCGCGAGATTAATTACTCTAAACTCTCCGAGTTAGAGACGATATGATACTCGGGTGTAATGACTGATGAAAAGGGCCTCTTTTAACACTTGCTACCACTCTGTATCTACAATTTTCTACGTAAAACTGAATATCTGGAGCAGAGTTGCAAAAAAAATCATTGTTTTTTTGATTACAATGGTAATTTGTAACTCGATTTTTTTTAAATTGCAAATTACAATTTTTATTTGTGATATTTGAGCTGTATTCACTTTTTTTATCGCTATTTTCACAACTCTGATTTGGAAAGGGTCTTGGTTTCAATTTTTTTTTTGCTCTCTTTAAAAAAAGTCGTCGGTGATTGTGGGTGGGCCTTGATTTTACGTAAGAGTGTACTTACTAGAGCCGGCGCCAACACACCGCTCCGTGTTTGGACCTATCCACACCAACACACACAAAAAAAAAAAAAACATTTTCACGTATATTAGATACACGTATTATTATAATTATTAATATTATTATTTTAAACATTTTGTTTTTCGGCGCAAGACATATCGCTGCCACAGTCGATTATGTACTTTGGCTATTTGCTGTTTATTCGTTATTTCATATTCATGGCAATATTTTTAAAGACAGGAAATTTAAAAAGCTCCTTTACAATCCAAAGTCTTGTGAATCATAATTTACACTGTGAAAAGTATTTTTTAAATAAAATTGACTTAAAAAAAATACCTTAACGCCTTTGGATTGCAAAAAAAAGTCTTTTAAAGTCCCTTGAATAGAAAAACATTTAAAAAAAAACAAAATGGCTCGAAATGGCCAGTCGAGCGAAGCTCCGGTCGTTGAATCGCCCGATTAAAAATAATTTGGCAAACGAGCACAGCGTTATGCTGCATAATGTACACATAATATGTAGTCCAAGCCAGCGTTAATCATAATAAAAAAAAAATTATATATATATATATATATATAAATCGGCGGCAACGGTCGTCCAAAGAAACCCACGCGGACTTCACGTATACATGTAACATTTACATTGATATTTACAACATTTATAATAAAACCATTCCCGACTGTGTCTTTTAACGTCGTTCACAAAATTAATAAACATAATATCCGAAATTAATTGACATAAATGAACCTGTGCATAATTATTCGACAAAATTGACACTTAAATAATTAATTGACATTTACATTATTAATGAATCACGGAAAGACACGAAGTGATTTACAAAACGAATATTGTGGATATGGAAAAATGATAAGGAACGTTTAGGATATCGTTGATATTTGAGGCATTCAATTTTTCTTCAGCCACCCAAAAAACGAATTTTTGACAATTCGCCTTTTTTGGATAACTGAATTAATATGGAATATTTCATTTATCCTTTTTTTTCGAAAATCCATCCAACTGATAAGACTCGTACGACTTACAAAAGAGAACGGCTACGAATTCTGTGTCCTCGACGATCTTTCCAAGGATCTTCGGATTTACTTCTTCGATCCTGTCCGGTAAATCCATGGCCTCCAGGCTCGTAAGGAATTCCAGGACGTTCTCCTCGTCCATCAGGTCACCTGAATTCAATTTATACCTTCGTACACCATGTACTTTAACATATATCATATTCCAGACTGACAATCTTGTCATTGGCACGTGGAAGACTATAATCTCTGTGCTCTCGGTGAGTTTTTGCGGTTTTAGAACCTTAAGCTTAACCTTAACTTGTTATAAAATTGACCCAGACAAGTCAGCGAAAAAATGGATTTTTTATTTTTTATTATAAGTCCTATTCTCCTCCTCACAGAAAAAAAAAAATGGTCCAGGGTCAGGTGAATCGATAACCAAAGATTAAAAAATTAATTTTGCAATTTTTCCAAGGAAAATGGTGTAAGTGAATTTGACTTAAGGGTGTAGGACCTCCGAAAAGTTTTGAAACCCTTTTTCAAAATTTTTTTTTCGTTCCACTCGACTGCAACTTATCGAGCTTATTAATTTTTTCGTTCGAAGTATCGTGCATACATTGTAGTCTCGAGTATCGAGAGGATTCTGGGTCAAATGCTGTTGTCTGAACCTCGAACACGCGTGTCTCATTCCTTTGGCAAGGTCGAAGCTTCGGCGGGATTCCAATAAAAGTTTGGCGGGCTCTGTGAGCCGCCCCCGCGAGCCTCGTCAACGGCATTTGGGATATTAGCGTACGCCAGGGCGCGAACCAAAGCTTCGTTATATGACGAGTCATCGCATTGTTGAAAATTTCACAATTTTTAAGATTACAATTGAAATATAATATTCTGCGCCTGTACTATTTTCTCATAAATTGGCCTCTTCTCCTAGCGTTAAATAAGAAGGTAACCACGATAATAAAAAAAAAAGTATTCGTATTCTAAAAAAATTGTATCACTTTTGAATTTTATGCGATAAATATTTTTGTTTGAATTGATAAAGATATTATCAGTGTATTCTTGCGTTTATTTTTTATAGAAAAAAAAATATGAAATTTATTTAAAAAAAAATAAAAATAAATCAGGAGGGGTGACTCCTTTGCTTTTTGTAATTTGTAAATTGTAAATTAACCAAAAAATTTGAATAAAATTCACATAAAAGCGAATGTTACCCTCATAGATGATCGGCTCTTTCTCCCGGAAATAGGTGAGTGCCGGGAAAGTCTTGATTCCGTATTGCTTGGCGAGCCTCTTGTCGTTGATCTTGACGAAGTCGACTCCGAAGGTGTCCGTGTCATCGTCGATCTTCTCGAGCTCGGCCAAGACCTTGTCGCACGTTGTGCAGCTTCTAGCATCTGTAACGTCACCGTGTAATCTTTGTCATTATGCACCTGGGTACGCAACAAGAAGAAGCATCATTTGATTCGCTTTGCGGATGAACACGACTAACGCATCCTTCATTCCACGTCAAATCAACAGCCGGAGTCTCGGCATATTGATCAGCCTTAAAAAATAAATAATTTAAAGAACTTATGCAGACAGCTCAATTCGATATTATTGTTTTACCTGAAATTTTTTGATTCGATCCCATAAAATCCCATAAAAGAATTTTTTAAATTTCAGTCACTAAAGTGACACGAAATGCCCCATAGACTTTTTTTTGGTACTTCGTAATCCCGAAGATAAGGATCAATTCTGGGCGGAGAACCATCAGCTCGCAAAGCCACGTGCATTGAGTGATGTTTTTATATACACACACATTTATATATGTATATATATATATATATATGTGTATATATACGAAGAGAAATGGGAGAGACAGAGAGCTAAAATATAATACAGCGGCGCTCGCAAGCGGTGCTGTGTCGTGGGTGCTCTAAACATAGGCACGATATCCAGTCGACGTCGCGGACTATCCATCGTCGTCTCGCGGATCGGTCAGTCGGCTAACCGAATTAGGAACGAGTACGCGGGCTGCTATATACCACCAGCCCGTTCATCGAGCTGCTGCTGCTGCTTCGCTCGCTTTCTCGAGAGGCTTTGGTGCATCTGCACAGTGTACGAGACACAAGAGCGCCCGCAAACCATTCAACCATGGTCATTAATGCCCCATGCTATCAATACGACATTCCTTTGATTGCCATTGATAAAAAACGCCCTTTTCATTACCTACTAACTTTGTTAATAATGAGCCAATATAATATTAATTATATTTCCATCCAATCGAAAATTTATTTAATCGTGTGTTTATCAAATATACTGAAAAAAAATGGGCGAAAAGAAATATCGTATGGTACAAGGGAGGAAAGTGGGCGATTCTTGCCCAGGGTGATAATCACTCATTTCCCTCCCTTGTGGCGTAATATACTATTTCCTGGATATCCTGGATGATTATTGGTACCCAAAAGTAAAGTGTCCTTTTAACTTGTGTGAAATCTCTTCAGAGTGGACACGTGATTCGAAGTGCAAGGGAGGAAAGTGGGCGATTTTTGTCCAAGGTGAAAATCACTCATTTCTCTCCCTTGTGGCGTAATATACTATTTCCTGGATATCCTGGATGATTATTGGTACCGAAAAGTAAAGTGTCCTTTTAACTTGTGCGAAATCTCTTCAGAGTGGACACGTGATTCGAAGTGCAAGGGAGGAAAGTGGACGATTTTTGTCCAGGGTGAAAATCACTCATTTCCCTCCCTTGTGGCGTAATATGCTATTTCCTGGGTGTCCTGGATGATTATTGGTACCCAAAAGTAAAGTGTCCTTTTAACTTGTGTGAAATCTATTCAGGGTGGACACGTGATTCGAAGTGAGAGGCAAACGTCAGTGCAGAGAAAAGCTCGAGGAAATTCCGGTTTCCTTGGGAAAACACGAGGGTACCTACCTGCGGAGTGGCGTGTACGCACCAGACCGCGTGATCTAATTAGTCGACGACGATGAGCAGAGGCTCGCGACTAGCGATGCGGGCTCGGGCAGACACGAAGACACCTCACCGTTCGATCTCCACTCGCGGTCTCTCGAAAGTTCAACATTTCACCCGCTATTTCATTTACTTATCAACCTCGGCATTCCAGCATCAACAAATCTTACGTATACATCAAAATTACAGTGACCATCGTATCTGAAAATTTATTCGAGCATTTCATTTCAAATTATTGCAGATATTCCGCTTCAAAATTTTTATTTGAATTACAGAACGATTTTGAAAAATATTCATTCATTTATTAATAATGATTATGCCTTTTTTTTAATTATTTAAGATTTATGTACGAACTGAAACGACATCATTGGATTTTGAGCTGAAAAATATGTAGAAATATGTATTTCTTATTTAGTTTGACGTTGTATCCAGTTGGTCCATCCCATGGACCACGTCTCCTAAAAAGGTGGCATCGTCTTTATAAATAAGAGCCCGAAAAAAAATTCTACGACTACAACCGAGTTGACTTTGTGTTATGGGAAACACGTTAACGATTTCGTCACGGCGAGAGGCTCGATGATCGAAAACGAACAACTTTGCTCGTCGTCGTCGTCGGCGTCGAAATAGTCGAGGGTTAAGCGCCCGAGAACGAAAGCGCCGACGATAAATTTTCGCGAAACGAGGAGGATAAGAGGAGAAAAACACGAGCGCGCGCGAGAAGCTCGTGGGCTCTTGTTTCTCCCAGCGTCCAGAAGCTATATCCACGTAGCCCTGAAACCAAAGCGCTTTCGGGATGGCCACCCACCCTTTTCTTCAACTCCCACGCCTCTTAATGTCTTTCAGCGATTACTCGCTTAAGCGCTACACAGGTTATTTCTCGTTGTTTGTACAACACAAATACCCGTGAATAATTATTCCTCTCAAGGACTCTCGAGACTTTGTGGCCTTTGTACTACCTTAATTTGTGTCATTTAACACAAAATTATAAACCATACTTAATTGTAACTTAATTAGCAGTCACAATTTTCCACCAAAACATATTTCATTCATACCTGGTGAAATTGTTGTTACTGCTTTTTTTTTTATTTGAAAATTTTGCTAATTTTTGTTAGCTATTTTGAGTTCCTAATAGAGGAAATTTTGTGACATGATTTTTTGCTCTTTCTTCATGTTAATCTGAGTCAGACAATAAAAAATAAAAAATAATTTTCCTCTTAGCAGCAATTTTTTGGATGTAGGTCGTTACGAATTCCGAGCTTTTTCGTTATTATTAATGTTATTTCTCGGCATTACAAAGTCCGAGGAATAATCGGAAAATTTTATTAATGTTACATAAGACTTTGAGTTGTTTGGAAATGAATAACGAGAGCGAGTAGTTGATGGCTGATGTATCAATGACTGGAGAATTATAGACCCGAAAGTCAGAGTTTGTGCTTTACGACATTACAACACAGGCCGCAAGCGTAAAACACAGCCACTGCTCTTTATTATACTTCGAGTCAGTCTCGATGGCACGCGTGCGCCGATGAGCTAATCCGCAAGCTCTGCCCTTCCTCTTCGTCTTCGTCTTCGGCTCCGCTTTATCTTTCTCTTAGTCGCCACTCTCGACAAAAGCTCACCGATGACTCGAGATATATATAACGGCGGGCACGCGCGGGCTCGCTTCGTCTTCAACCACCCCCGCACGAAAAGAGAACCCGCGACGTTCTACAGCGCGATACTATTGCTATTCGGTGAGCCACGACGATTACGAAGCTCCTCCGCCTCACTGAAAAACGTGCAGAGCGCCGGGGACTGAAAATTCATTTTCCGACGACGATCGGATAAATAAACTCGTAAATCACTTTGCGATTACGTTTCCGAGGCTTCATATTCTTTACTTCATTAAAAAGCAACGTAAATTATTTTTTTCCACTTTGGCAATTTTGCTTCCTCATAAGAAGCTTAATTTTGATGAATTTATTTTTTTCGTGCTTTACATGCGTGTGATTAAAATCGGTCGAGGCATTGAGCTTTTATGAAATTAATAAAGATATTGAAAAAAAAAAATCGACGCTTAAAATTGAAGACAGTTATGTTTATTATTTATCGACGATTAATATTTTGTAGAATTGACGATTTTTGTTGATTTATTCAGAGATTAGTTTCTGATTGTGCTTTCGTTGATAGCAAAATTTCTTCTGTAAGAGAGAAAATTGGAATGGTTTTTTGTTTTTTAATTGTTTGTGGATTTGAGGCGATTTTCTGGCAGTAAGCGAGTTTATCGCGCTCCGCTGCCTTTGACCGCGAAAGCGAATCTCGGCGCGCTCTCGAGTATAATTAATTAATGCCAGGCCAGCAATTACGTGTGCTCGACTGTACGTCGCCTGTATCCATAAGAGCGTGGAGGGTCGGTGCATCAACACACCGCAAAATCCAACTATGCGTCGGCAGCGCAAGTGCCAGCGAGTCCGACGCTTATTCACTCGTTTGTGCGAATAGTTTATTCCTCAGTTTGTGCAGGGCTTCGTTATAACGCACCGACGATACTCTCGAGACACCCACGCAATGTCCCAAATCGCGAGCTTACGCATTACGATGTGATGCTGCGCTGGCTTCTCTCGAAAAACAGATGCTATTGCTGATGGCAAAAAGAAGGAAAAAAAAAAAAAAACGAAAAAAACCACAAAAGTAGCGTTTTATCGTTGTTTTTTTTAAACAACTGCAAAAAAAAATGTGGTGCTTCAATTTCAATCTTATCAATTAATTTTTTTTCACACCAATTCCCAATAAAATTCGTTACTGGACCAAAATTTAATGGGACATTTTAATAAAATTGGACAATTGTCGAATTTACACATTTTTGCATATCATTTTGGAGGAATTGAGACATTTTTTGTTGTTGAGGTTTATAAAGAGAAACAAAAGACAATGAAATGAGTCTACGTGCGTGAACGAACGATAGAAAGAGATAGGAAGATGATGAAGACGAAGAAGAAGAAGAAAGTCAGTGGTACCTGCTACTGGCACACAACACTTTTAGCATTCGCGCTCGCGCGCTCCGCGCCCCAACACACTGTCCTAAAGCCCTTGTATCAGTGTGTTAAGCGTGTGTGTCTATACCGACTACCTACAGTTATATCGGTGTGCCATTCGTTGGTGTATCGCTTGAAAAGCTCAAAGCCCCGACACAAGAGTAACACGAGTCTGCGTGTAATTCGAACTCGCGGGAGCTGCTCCCAATTTTTTTGTTTTTTTTTTCTCGCTTCGCCGATGCACCTGCCACCGGAAAATGGCACAGACCACATGGAAATTGAATTTTATGTGTATTAAAAAATATGCACAAAATATATTGACTTCATATTTTATTTTTTCATATATTCATATGAAATAAAATATTAATTCAATGTACATACATTTTTTTTTTCGTCGGGCAACTTCAGCCTGGAAAATATAATTGAACGAGATGAAATGTATTTCGTTAAATATATTCCAAGTACAAAATTTTCGAACGATTTTTGTTTTTTAGATTGATTTTATTTTTTTGCTCATATTTATTTCACGATGAGTTCGCCTTGAACTGCCAAGTTTTAAGAAAAACGAAAAAAATATATATATTCGCGGATAAAGAAAAGTGATAAAGGAGAAGAAGAGGAAGCTTTTTTGAATGACGTGCTCGATGACGTCGGTGCGAGAAAAGAGGGTAGTGACATATGGAAAGACTGAGAGATACACTATATAGTGTATACCTAACGGCTGGCTAATTTACACGAAGAAGAAGAAGAAGAAGAAGAAGAAGAAGAAGAAGTAGAAGAAGAAGAAGCTGGTCGAGTCTGGAAATAGTATCGGCCAGCGAGCTCGACGAGGAGTCCGCTCCGAGCTGCGGGCCGCGTGCGTGCACGCTTCCTCCCCCCGAAGCTGCTGTTAACACGCTTTTTTTAATTTCGAAATCTTCTCTCGCAATAATCGTCAATCAACAACGATAAAATACTATTTTTATTGTTTCCTCATAGCGAACGCCCCGATTACATTTAAATTCTTCACTTTTTTTTAGACTTCCATCTCAACACATTCAAAACTGTCCAGAAAATTGTGAACAAAAAAAATTTCTTGAATAAATATATGCATGAATTAATACAAAAAAATAAAAACGACCCAATGTACACTTATATTCATTACATTTGTCCTTACATTTCTATCCATCCATGCAAAAAAATTCCATATCCATAAAAAAAAATCATAGTTATCGGTTCATAATTATAAATTATTTTTTAGAGCAACAGATTTTAGTATATTCATTATTTTGAAAACGTCCTATCATTCCGAATATTAAAAAAACAAAAATTAATCAGTGAAATGAAATGCACTGATTTTTATTTGTGAGCGGCTGAAATTTAATGAAATTCCTCATAATCACGCCACCGATGTTTTCGGACGAGACGATATAGCCTGACGGGCCCGAGAGTCGTCGTCGTAGTCGTGGTCATCGCGGCAGGAGGATAGGCACACGCGAGAACGGGCCACCGCGCCACGGTGCCAAAATAACTCGGTACCGTATTCTAAAAGCGGTGCAGGCCACCGAGGGAGCGACGCGCCGCGCCGCGCCGATCGACGGCTGCCTGTGGCCGGCCGGCCTTGCGCCGCCACCGATTCTCCGTCTCCCTTCTTCAGCCCCTTCTTCCTTCTTCCTCCTCTCACTCTCGTCATCCTCCTCCGCCTCTTGTACCGCCGGTGATCGCCGCTCTAAAATCAAAGCTTTCGATCCGGCGAGAGGATTTTTCGAGAGGCGAACGAAAGTGTCGGAGGCTGAAAAGCTCTTTCCTTGGAGGAATCGTGTACGCTCGAATCGAAAGCTTTTCCATCGGCCTTGCGGGAGACCTCGACCTCTTCATCTTCCGCCAATTTACGCCTTCCGTTCACCGGAAGCTTTTTGCCATTGAGGATATATAAATATACTTTGATAAATATTTACTTGGGCACCATTCGAATTAATGAGAAATGCATTATTGATTCTGGAGTCGATGATTATCGGTTATTGGTTCCGGGAAATTTTTTAATTCGAGCTTTTGCCTTCGAAGGATTTTTTTTTAGAACGTTTAATTGTTTAACGCGCGAAAATTTGGGTTTGCTTGAAATAATTATTAGTTTTAGTTGGAAGTATTTTTGTGTATACGAAGCGCCTTGAGAATCCATCGATTCCTGAAGTAATTGGGAGCTTTACAGAAATTTCCCGAGCCCATCGATGCTCCGTAGGCGTTGGACCAACACATCGTTGCATCACCGAGTCGACCAAGTGTTTGTTTTAGCCTGCAGCCGAACGGGGAACCGAAGAAGACACCGATTTTCACCTTCAAAGTCTTCCGGTGCTTTTACTCTCAGCCCCGCGCGTTTCAGAAATAGACAACAATACATTTTTTTTTCTTCTTTTTTCATTTTTTTCAATCTCAGACATTTTTGTACACGCTGCTCGAATTTTTTTAATTTTTAATGTAAACCTTGAAGGCAACAAAAAAAAAATTCTATGCATTATAAAATTGTCAGAAGTACAAAAATTATTTATACAAATATTTTAGGTCGATTTTTAATTTCGATCAAACTGAATAACAATGCGAAATACCAATCGGAGCTTTTTGGGTAAGATATCTTAGCCGAGAAATGAGGCTCGATGTCGAAAAGAGCATGAGGAAGTATTTACGAAGCCAATGCGATGGCGGAAGAGCCAGAAACTTTTGAAAGCTCGGAGATATTGGCCAAGTTGTGTGTTAATATTATTGCGCGAGAGAGTCGAGAGCGTTGCAGAAGAAGATCTGCAGCGCTAGAGGAACAAGCAGAGAGCGGAGTAAGCAGAGCTTATTAGACGTCCGCCGGCCATCGACTCGAGCTTGCAGCCCCGTATGGTGGTGGCCCGCAAGCTCGTCCGCGCGATTACGCAATCTCGCCCACCCCTCACGTTTGCCATCACGTGTAATCGAAGCGCGTTAACTTGGCACATTTGCATTTCATCTCTCTCTCTCTCCCTCTCTCTTCATCATTGTATTTATTTATTTATTTATTTATTTTATAATCATTTATAATAAAATCAAGTACGAAAAAAATTTGTTTTTAAATAAAAATCAGACAACCGCCTACGTAATCCACCTAAAAAATTGTCTTCACTCATTTTCGATTTCTCTCGTACATAAATATAAAAAAAGTGTGTAATTAAATTTTTTAATTAAATTTTTTGTTTTTAATTCTTCTGGAGATCAAAGTGGGTGGATTTAAAATTTTTTTTTCTTGTAAAATTTGAAATAAATGAGCGGGATTTGGTGAAACTTGACTTACACCAGTAAACGGCGACGAAATCCTTGTCGTTGAGCAAACGCTCGAGTTGCTTGGCGTTGACTTCCTCGATTACCGGTTCGGCTTCCTTGGCGGCGTGATGAGTGTTTTTGGCGTTAACGCCTCCAGCACCGCCGGCACGGCCCGCACTCGCGTCATCGGCACGCGTCCTCGCCTCCGCACCGTAACCACCGTAACACCCGGCCGTTATCAAAACAAGGAAGCCGATAAGGAGGATGCTCGAGGCTCTAGGCATCGTCCAGCACGTTGCACCTCGGTTGTTCCCGGTTCCCGTCCACCAACCCCGGCACCGCGTCGAACCGTCGTTCGTCGTCGACATCGCCGCACTAACTGCGCCGGTTATTTTTGATTTTCGGCGGACAGACTAAGCTTATAGCCACTGCAACTACAACACACTGAGCTCAACCACGAAGAAGACGACGATTCGCTGATCCGCCGACGACGAGGTGGCACCGTCAGCAACGGAACCACCACCACCACCGTCGCCAATATAGGGATGACTCTCTAATCGCGCTTCAGATATCCTCCGATCTCTACCGATTCAATTTTCAAACACATCGATAACACCAAAAATAATAGATCGTTATATGCGAGATCGTTTGGTACCGATCGAAATGACGACTAAGGCGATAGAGTTTTTTTTTTTGGTCCTTGGGTGTCATCATGTGACAGATGACAGGAAAATAATGATCCCTCCGATCCCTACCAATTTAATATTACAAATCAATAACATGAAAAATCGTAGATCATTTGATAACGATCGAAATGATGATGAAAGCGATAGAGCTTTTTTTTTTGGTTTCTTGGCTGTCATCATCTGAAAATGACAGCAAAACAATGACTGGAGAGAGGAAAGAAGGAACCATGAAATTATTATAAATTTTAATGCAAGCTCTGAACCAGAAAAAGCTCAGACGCGATCAACATGATTTTGGAAAACTATAGGAAATCGTTTCCATTGTGAAAATCGGAAAAAAGCGCTTCCGTATATTTTGTTCTCCGAATCAACTCGGTGATTGAGAAATGATAATTTAACGATAAGAGATCAATAGCAGCCGAATGAATGGGAAGCGAAAATAGTGATAACGAAATAACGCACTTTAGACATATTTCACACGTACTCGCTGCAAAATTGCGTCGAACCGAATTAGAAAAAGCACCTGCAAAATTATTCCGCTGTTTTTCCAAGCCACTTTTCGCCCTGGATTATTGCTACAAAAATCTTCCGTCGCGCGAGTGCAACTCGCTTGTACATTAGTGACAATGCTGAGCCTTGACCCCCGTTATATTTCGCACGCACTAAGCTCGATAGCTGACATACGACGTCGATATTTCCGTCAGCCCAGTCATAAGAGGAAAAAAGAAATACTGTGAATCATCACTCTTTGTACTCCCAATTAATGCAGGTGCATTAATGGTAATTAATTAAAAGGAACACGGTTCAAAGTATTATAATGTAACAAAACGATTCACAAAATTAACACCTCGCAAATATGTTAAAATTCGTCATTCCCATTGATCCACTTACGGTACACACATGTAACGAGCCATTGTTTCCTCCGCTTTTTACCGAGGGTCAGAAATCTTGAGTCTGTATTTATAATTTTACCCGAAAAATTTGAATTGTAGACAGCGTGCGTTATTAATCTTCATTAGTCCGAATCTTAATTTGGAACAAGTTGAGTACACGTTGGGGGTGGATGATAAAAGCGATGCGTATCGCGGATCCAGACAATTTCGATCGGATCCATGACCGTGGACGTCCAGGAAAAAGAAAGTAAAAGTGTCATCGCGAATCGCTCCGGATCACTTATTTGTATTTTTTTTTGTTTTTTTTTTTTCGAAACATTGTGGACCCTAAAAACTGTCGGTGAGGCTGTAATTTCTTCGTGGTCTGACATTACCACTTATTAAAATATAATTTGGAAAATTAATTATTGGAAAAATTGTGCGCGTTTGGTATTTATTTATGGTTGCTTGCAGTTGATCGATGAATGATCGTTGAAATTGAGCTTTGAAATGGCGCCAAATCTCACGAGTTCGGAAACGGATGGGCTATTGAACGAAGAAGAGGAAGAGACCATCGCAGGTGCCCAAAAACACCAGGCCACCGAACCAGCGAGGTCCGAAGCCAAATATCGAAGACGCATCGTCTGGCTCAATGTCGCAATTTTCACAGCCCTTCACACAGCTGCCCTTTATGGGCTCTGCCGGATTTTCACCTCCGCAAAATTGTACACCACGATCTTCGGTAATATTGCAATTTTTGTTTAGTCGAAAATAACGAAAATCTGTATTTACAGAGATTAATTTGAGGTCTCGTGACAAATGAGACTAATTAGCAATGTCGATTTTTAATCTCCACAGCTTTCGTACTTTACCTCCTCACTGGCTTGTCGATAACAGCCGGAGCCCATAGATTATGGACTCACCGAGCGTACAAAGCATCTTGGCAGCTGCAAGTGATTCTCATGGTCTTGAACACCATGGCATTCCAGGTGAGCTTGAAAAATATAAATTCGCACATTTTAATTGTCCCATTTTGCCCATTTTCTTGCTTGGCAAATTTTTGTTGTTCCTCATCAGGATTATTTTCTAGATATTTTATTTTAAAAAAATGTATGCTATGTCTCATGGAAAGTATTAACAATTAATTGCATTGATAGAATAATTCAGAAGAATTATTGTGCGATAAAAAAATAAATTTCAGAATACGATAATCGAATGGGCGAGGGATCACAGGGTTCATCATAAGTACAGTGAAACCGATGCCGATCCTCACAACGCGACACGAGGTTTCTTTTTCGCCCACGTGGGTTGGCTTTTGTGCAAAAAGCATCCGCACGTGAGGTTGAAGGGCAGGGGAATCGACATGAGTGATCTCGAGCAGGATCCCATTCTTCGTTTCCAAAAAGAGTGAGTTTACGATTTTTATTTCGCGCCTACGATGTGACGATCGTAATACGATTTTTTATTCCCAATCGCAGACATTACGCCTATCTCATGCCGCTGATGTGCTTCTTTCTACCAGCTCTATTTCCGGTTTACCTGTGGAATGAAACCTGGGCAAACGCCTTTTTAGTTCCGGTTACTTTCCGTTATGTATATACTCTTAATGCGACGTGGTTGGTCAATTCCGCTGCTCACCTCTTCGGCTCGAAGCCTTACGACAAGTAAGCCCATTATCATTTTTAATTGAATATTGATAAGCGTCAAGCAAATCTCCCAATTGTAATATGCTATTGATTGACGTATTATTGCTCACACTTTTGTAAATGCCGATTGTAAGAGGAAAAATAGTGATGTAAAATCGTCTGGATAATTACAGATCCATAAATCCAGCGCAAAACAAGTCAGTGTCAATATTCGCGTTGGGTGAAGGATGGCACAATTACCATCACGCTTTTCCATGGGATTACAAGGCAGCAGAGTTGGGAATCTACAGGTACAACGTGACGACCGCGTTCATCGATTTATGTTCATTGATCGGTTGGGCGTACGATCTCAAAAGTGTGCCCTCCGATGTGGTGAAGAAGAGGGTGGAAAGGACCGGCGATGGTTCCCACGAAATTTGGGGATGGGGTGATAAGGATCAATCGCAAAAGGAGCGAGACAATGCAGTATTGTTGTATCCTCGTGGCAAAGAAATTAAATAATTAATGTGCGTACATGGGCGCGTCTACGATTCATGTTAACGATTGTATCTTAAGCTGATTGGTGATACATTGATCGTGCTGTGATTATGCGATGGATCGAGAAGATTCGCCTTGTACAAAATTAGCAAATTATTTATTTTATTGTTTTTTACGGGATCTCGGGACACTGTTGCAGAGTAAACCACCTAATTCTCATTTTGAACAACAACAAAAAAGGTAACTCGAAATTTCGAAAGGTGTCGTTGAAAAAATATTTGATAACGTGAAGTAAAACGATGTTTCTGTAATTATTTAAATGAACGAAAAAATTAATTCTACTTCATTCGGATTACTCTAATTTCAATTTGAAAAAATACTACAAATAATGACGATTTCTTGTTAAAGCTCGGCCGATTTTTTGACCGAAGAAAATTGACGAAAATACAGTGGATGGGTTTGGAATTTAGTGTCATAAAATTTCGTAAAATTGGTAAAACGTTTATTAACTATTTAAAAACGATGAAACAAGGTGAACATGAGATTGATAATTCAATACGTAATATTATTAAATAGACTATAGAGATGTATAATAGGTGTCCGTAATGATTATTCTTTTTTTGTTTTTTGTGTGTGTTTTTTTAAATCTTTTCCTTATACGTTCCTTTACATTGAGACAGATACCTTTGCCCGGTGAACACTCTGGGCATCTAGTGTTTTTTTTTGTTATTTATTTGTTGTTGTTTTCGGGACACCACAATTGTACGAATAACGGCGGTGCTGTATCGTCTTTGAGTTTATGGTTTTACATTTATACTCGACAGCTCTGCGACAGCTGTTTAACTAATTAAGATCCATTGCACGAAAATGAACGCAATGGTGTTGAATATGCCCGCACGAAATTCTTCATTAAGACTTACGCGTACAAAAGGGACAAAATAAACGAATAAATTTATCTTTTTGTTTGTTCATAGCGAAGGCAACTGTGTACAATGACTTTGACAAATACAACGACGTTTCTTCCGTTTTCTTTTTTCTTTCTCTCTGTCTTTCGTTTTTAAATATCTTTCATTTAGCTACTTCCACATATGTTAACTTTCCAGTGCCTTGGAAACCTCGAATTATCGGCGAAATGACTGCGCAGATCGTCGGTAAAAATAATAATAATTCTATAGGGTTACCATGATGTAGTTTATATTACAATTAAATTGACAAACAATCGTCATAATATCATCACTATTAGCTCTTTCTCTAAAAATCTATCTCGCCTCTGGTTTACCCTTGTAAATATCGAAAACGCGGTGTAACGTAAGTACAGTCCCATCGAGATCGCACAAACAGCGTTTCCTGTATTAATCCATTGAATTACATATTTATCTTTCTTCCTTTGCGTTTTTTTGTTTTTTTTTTGTTTTTATTTATATTTATTCATTAATTGGGGCAGGAGAAAAAAGTCAACCCACAAAGGCAACAAATGCCGCGAGTCGGATGATCTCGAGGTCTTCGATTGCGAAACTCTGCAACACAAACAAGACCCCAAGGGAAGTTTTGATCGGGATACACTCAACGATTGCGCTTGTTTCTCGTTCCTTTCTTGTTCTTCTTTTTTTTTCCTGTTTCATATAATCATCATTCGAAACTCCCATTAGATTTAAGGCTTAACAATTATGCCAATTCGCGAGTAGCGCTCCTTGGACTTTCAGAAATACTGCCTGCAGGCCTACATACAACATTCAAACCTTATTTTGCGCCTTCGTAGTTTCTTATTTCCATTTCTTATTTTCTTTCATTTTTTTTTCTTTTTCTTTTTCTACCCAATACAGGCATAGGTATTTACAATAATACATACCTACTATTATAATAATTTAGTAGTGGTATTTAAATTACAATAGTATTTTTTTCTTCTTCTTGTGTGTTCTTTTTCTTCCTTTCTTTTTCTCCTTCTTCCTTCATTAATTCTATATAATGTTGCACATAACCCATTACTGGCTTAGTCATCTAGCTGTACAAAACATTATATATCGTTATATCCTAGCTCTAGAGATTTGTCCTGTGAGGTCAGATAGATCGTGAGGTTGCGCGTTCGAGATACAATTACATACATTCTGACTTATCTTTAAACAGTTCGAATCGCTTGATGTTTGCGACATTTTCGAGGCGTCGTCCGTTTAATAAAATCTCGCGTCGGAGCCACATTAGCTTAATTTTCTCTTTTTTTGTTTATTGTTTATTCTTTCTTTTTCTAAACTAACTTTAACCATCCTCAGCCTCTAAACGTCGCGGTATTATCGGAAGCATGGATGTCGGGTTTCCAAGTTTATAGTGTTTTTGTTAAATGTTGTCTTTAAAACCCGGCAACACGAGGAACGTGTCTGCTTCCAGCGATTAAGTACATTAATAAAAAATATCGCGCTACTTCACTCAATCGTTAACTATCAAACTATTTGTTTGTTATGAGCCAGTGAAGCCAGAGAATTCTCGTTCTATATTTGTTGCTGCTCTGAGCGCTCTGGGCGCGTGTCTCCAAAATAAATCGGAGCCACCGAGCTCGCAGTTCGGCGCAATCGCATTAGAGGTCGCGTTTTTTTATTTATTTATTACTCATTATTCGTTAATAATCGTTTTCTTCATTTTCATTCAGCATATCGTAACAAGTCGATTGTGATAGTCAAGAGTTTTAAAAGCAGATATAGTGGCTGATTTTTGCTCAACAGTCACTGTGAATCTCAACGTATATACTGAACAGTTTAATCAGCCGACGCTTCAGCAGAGAACAAACAAACGTAAAGTTGAAAAGTCCGGCTTTTCCCCACCACAGACGTTAGCCCATTTCGAAGCTCTTTCTTATTAATCATTAGTTCCCGCCAATCAACGACAATACTAGCCTTATTATTTTATTGATAATACACGTCGGTGGTAGGGTCGTAATACGCGGATAACGAACGTTCATCGAACGACTTTGCGTCGTTCATAAATTCGTCACGCTCGAGTGAGCGAGATAGAGATTATTCATACTTTTTTTTTTCTTCTTCTTCTTCTCCTTATCCTTCTTGTTCGTCTTTCTTTGAGTTAAATTCCTGTGGCCATTCGAGACTATACTCGAAGCTGCAACTGAGCTTCACATTATCTCTTTCTCTCTCTCTCTGTTTTTTTCTCGCTTTAACTATAACGTTGCGCTACATAGGTGGAGAAAAGGCGTTCAAGTGTTACTTTAATCATTTTTCATATTGTTTTTCGAGCGATACGCGGATCCGTTTTAGTCTTTGCGTCTAGGAGGGAGGGTCCAAGCGTTGGGGGTGGGATGAGCATGGGGGGCAGGACGTCACAGTTGCTGATCGCGGCACGGAACCCAGATGTTGGGTCCTGATTGCTCCCCGATAACTTCCTTCACTTTAACGTAGATATCCTCGGGAGTGTCTCCTTGAACCACAGCTGCAACACAGAATAAATGTGCAATTCTAAGCTGATATTCATAAGCCTTAAAGTCCCGTTAATTAATTGTACCCTCTCTTTTCTTTTTGTTTATTTCAATAAAAAGAATATCACGCACCGGTGAAATATTCGCCAAACTCTTGTTCCATCTTAAGGGCGCGTTCGTACGTTTTCTTTGCTTGTTCCTCGGTCATCCGTTTGTTCATTTCCCTGTACAATGAAAAAAACAAGCAACGATTAGGAAATAGTTGCGATACTTTTTTTTAAACGTATATTTCTTCTAAAAATTGAGTATTGAGTTACTTACATAACGGACTCTACGGATTTTGGCTTGATGAATATAGCGACGGGGTACAATTGTGCAACTTGTAACCTCTTGATTGCATTTCCGCTCACGTCAAGAATACAGTGCTTGCCCTATTATGGGAATAAATGATTAATACATTTTGTACAATCATAAGGTAAGTTAAATTTTTACATTGTACATCGATATGTGTCGAGCCTGGCGAAATTGTGCGAGAAAGTGGCTTTTTTACACTGATGTGCAAAAACGTGTTGGAAAGAAAAATTGGTGTAGACTCACTTTCTCGGCGACTTCCCGAACAGATGCGACGGAGGTGCCGTACAAATTATCATTGTACTGCCCGGCCTCGATGAAAAGGTGATTTTGGATATCTCTCTCCATCTGCTCCCGCGAGGCGACAAAGTGATAGTCCCGGCCATCAACTTCGTACTCCCTTTTACTTCTCGTCGTGTCTACAATCACACAATCAATTGCAATGGTTGATAATCCTCGTAAGGAACAAAATAACGAAGATATTCGATTCTTACGTGGTACACAGCTTCCAAATTTATCCGGAAATTCGGAGATGAGGTCGTCGTTGATACGATCCTTGAGCGGACCCAATATGATAACCGGGCGAGTGTATTGGATAGTAAGTTGCTGCACGGCCTCGTACGAAAGAACGTTCTCTTCGCTACCTGCGATTTAAAAAAAAATTAGTTAACTCTGTTTCTAACGCTAGCAAAAAAAAAAACAACATGAGTAAATAACAAATTTCTTTCGCGTTAGCACACAGCACTAAATAAGGCATTCTCCATCAATTCAGCGACAACAGCGTTTGAAAAAATATTTTATGTCCTCTGTATCAATTTTTTTAATTGACTCTATTTTACTACAATATTTATAAACGGAGAGTGCCTTAAAAATAGTGAATCTCCAGCCAATAATTGTTGTAAAGTTGAACCAATTATTTAGGTGAATCAATGATAGAAGAATCAACAATGATATACATATACGAAAAAAGCTAAACGTGAAAAAAAGAAAAAAAGGTAAAAGAAATTAAAAATAGTCTCGAGGCATGCACGTCGCGACTGTCAAATGCGCAAAGTGTTTCGAGATTTTCATCGGGACGAAAGGTTGAGGGTGAGAAACATAAAGAAAACATGACGTTTAGGTGAAAAAAAAAAAAAAACACAATAAGGGCTTTCAAACAAACATTGTAACGCTATTAGTTTTCTTTTTTTATTGGTTCATCGAAAATACTGCTGTAAACTCTCGATTTTTCACACGTTGACTTACTAAGTTCCTCATTATTCTCAACACCCTCCTTTTCCAGATAAACTAATGTCAGTTCCTCCATATAGGGCAGTTCAACGCGATATAAAATTTCTTTACTTCCTGTTGCGGAAGACAAATCTTGAATGAACGAGAGAAGTAAAATGGTTATTAAAGTGATGAGCGTTGACGGTGACGTCTTGAACGACAAGGTCTTTCAAAACTTAATGGGATAAATAATACATCGATAAACTAATAAACACTATAAGAACAAAATATAAAATGTGAATCGTGAATAATTAAATTCTGAGGTTTTTAAAATAAAAAGGAGACAAGAGACACTTAATTACCTTCGGTATTGGTGTCGTCTTGGGTGTAGCACAGCATGAACGCTAAAAAAAAGAAATATTTCATTTGTAGACATCGTTTGGTATGAAAGACACTTCGGTTTACTATAATTAATAGGCCTGATGTGAAGCACCATTCCTTTCTAATTATTTCTACAGCGAGTCTATCGCCCTGACAACCGGAATCGTAAATTCCTAAAGCTCATAGAAATAAAGACAATTATACGATTCGCTTTATAATCACAATTCTGCAATAACAGCACAATTCTTCGAAATCAAAAATACTCAGTAATCAGATGACATTTTTCAATGGACTCCCTGGCATCTATTTTCTACACTATACTGAAAACACTACAGCGATTCGCCTTTATTAAATGCATGATAATATTCAAGGTCCTTTTTTAAATAGCTTTTTAATATACCGATAAAAAATGTATTAAAGCATTTGTTCCTAATCTATGTTGACGATTATAATTCACTTTCGAAATTATGAATACAGAAGATTCCGTGATCACTCCGCTGACCGTGAAACGCACATGAGAAGAAATTAGCAAAAATTTTTGTTCCATGTGTTTGGTTTGAAAAAATTTGAAGCCAAATAGAAAATGAATGGCGCTCGATCACGATGATAGTCTGGATGTCTCGGAGGATCATCATTATTCATGCGTTGGAGGTATTATCGATTCCATACATTAGTATAATCGCAGAAACAGTGTTATGTGCATCCGGTGTGGAACGCGATGTGGTGATTATTCGAGTGAATTAATTCGGGACATCAATGGGATATTATGTGCCACATCGAGTTAGCTTCGCAAGCAAGTAATACGAGTGACGGATGATATGCGTCGATACGGTGTGCACAACAAGGGCCTAATGAAATTAAGGGGCATATAAGCAAGCAGGCAGGTGAGAAATACGGGTCGAACATTTTACGTAAGATACTTACGCGTAGGATCGTTTTCATTCTCGGGTGTGGTGGGCGACCCTACACAAGCAGGCGAAACAAAACACATGTCACGTATCACATGGTAGAACAAAAAACAACAACACAAAAGCTCATTCGGATTTTCCGTGGAAAACTTTGTCGGCCGGCACGACAAGCTGATGTACATATTTGTATATTTACTTTACTTTAAATAACAGCAAAAAAGGAAAGTGAACGTTCATTCAAATAGAGATAGATAGAAAGAAAGAGAGATAGAGAGAGAATAATTGACATTCACATTTTACCGATAACGGAATTGTGATTGCATCAAATTTTGTACAGACAATCGAATCGCGATTCTCTCGAATTTTATCGATCATCGAATCGCGATTCCATCGATTTCACGCGAGCGAGATACGAATTTTTTTTTTTTTCAACTAACAATGATGCAAAAAAAAAAAATACAATTGTGAAACTTGTGAAAATTGTTCTCGTAAAAAATGTGGTTTCAATATTATTGTTATTTATTTAAATGATTATTGAATTACTATAATTTGACATGGATTTCGATCCTCACGTCACAATTATTCTTTGATTTAAAAAATCGTTTATCATAAATCACTCAAAGGCGTAAAAAACTGTTAGTTATTAATATTGAAAAAAAAAACAACATTCACAATCACTGTATTAAAAAATTCGCTTTGCTTGAATTCGTTTTTGCCACTAACTTTCCGACATGTGCGTTCGGATTTTTGGTAAATTATTTTTTAAGGGGGTCTAACAGTTAATTTGTTAACGTTGAAAAACATACAGACGTGGTTTTTGCAGATTTACGAGTAAGAGTATAGTAATCGAGTGGCGTACAAGTAGACACATGGATTTAACCGAACGTGCAGGTTTCGGACGTGCTCAGTACGATTCTTATTAGGAGGGCAGGCGAATACTTACGTTCTTGGTCCGAGCCGTCCTCGGATTTGTCGTCTTTGCTCTTCATGAATGGGAATTTTCTGCTAAACGAAAAGTTCTTCTTTTTTCTATCGAGCGTCGATTGCTGAAAAAAAAACGAAATCGTATGTTAACTAAATAATTATCATCAAATATGGCATATCAGCCATTACAGAAAAAATAGAATCCGCAATGTAGAAAATTGCTCATTGCTCCCTCATGATTTTTTGCTCCAAAATGACACTTGTTAAGAATAGGATATTAAATTGGATTTTCCTTACCGAACCCACCTTGTCCAGTATGACAGGCATATGTCCTTGGAACTTTACCGAACGATCTCGTGCCCTTTGCTTGCGTTCCCATCGTCTGCGCGATGGTATTATACCTAAGCCTTCTTCCTCGCCTTGAGGTGTGACTCTTCTCGCTTGCCACCATTCGTCGTCGCTCGCGTTCGTCACGTGAAGTATTTCGCCATAACGGAATGCAAGACCACGGCTGGGCAGGCCATCGTCCTTGTTAGGGTCGTAATCGAACAGCGCCCTAATAAATAAAAGCCTTCGATATTAATATAAAGTCCCTAAAATGACAGTGAATGTTTTCGGAAGTATTAAAAAAATGTGTACCTGACGTAGAGAGATTTCTTCTGTGAAGTCCTCATGAGGGTGCCTGTGGTCATATTCTGCTGTGTTATTTGTTGTTTAAGATCATGGATCTTGGCCTCGAATCTATTGTAGTCTTCCGGTTTGTACTGAGCGACGATGGTCACTGTTTGGCCGGTACCCTGAGACAGAAACGGATAAATGTCATTTGCGAATTCCTGCGGACTGATATTTGGCTTGAAATTTAAAAAATGAAAGCACATCGAGGCAATTGAGGACCAAGATGGGGAATCACTGTTACTTTTCGCGTTTTTGTTCCATCAGGAAGTCTGTGAATATGAAATTTCATCGGATTGTACTAAAAAACGCTGATCTCGAGGTAATGTTACCTTAAGGGCGGCCGCAGCCTCTTCGTGGGTGGCGGTTCTGAGGTTGATGCCATTTACACTGAGTATCTGATCACCACGACGAAGTTCACCGCTAAGATCAGCCGGACCACCAGCTAATATGAAGGAAATGAATATTCCCTCGCCATCCTCACCGCCGACGATATTGAAACCCAGACCTGAGGAACCCTTGTTCAGAATAACCGTGCGCACTTCTCTGTAACACAAAAAAAATAGAAATTAATAACATCATTCAAAAGAGAAGACAAAGTTTTATGAATAAAAAGGGAAAAGTGCATGCTCGTTACACGAGAAGGATAGAACAGGAGTTCTCTCATCTCGCAGCACGCGCAACAGGTAGAATCCGACCTCCTGCTCTGTTAAACCATTCGAGGTGTCCATAATAACACGAAAGCTCTCCGGACTGCGATGACAATTTTCATCTCACTTTCTGATGGATATAAACAGCGGTAAACCGAGTCGAAATGAAATCTTCAACTCTGTCATCTCTTGAAATGTTCCTCACACGAATTTCAGTCAAAGCTTTGTTTGGGAAAGCAATGAAAAGCTTCTATCTTCCAGAAATAGTACATTACGACATTTTAGAAAAAAATATATGCGTTTTTCTCACGTGATTGATACACTCGGACATCGATTTAATGCTGAAGAGGAACTAAATGTTTTGCTAAGTTACCGTCGTAAAATTAGCACGTTAATTGGGGTCTCTATTGAAATTCGAACGGTGGGCTGGTGTGTTTGAGAGGAAGCAGGTCTGACGAGTGCTCTTGACTTAGTTCCGTATAATGCTGAAGAGCCGGGTGCGAGTGATGGGGTTGAAGAAAAGTAATATGTAGAGGGCGCTAAAACGGGTGCTTTCTCACGGCTGCCTGCAAGGTTCACCCTATTTTCTGACCACTCGACGGAAGCACTGCAAGCACAGACGAGAGCCGCTCTGGCTTTCGCTCTTCCGTTAACAAAGACCGCAAATTAGTAGCTCGGCCGAGCTATAGACTAGAAGCTATCATTGGCGTATTTGTGTGGCGGACATTTGGCACGTAGTGCCTACATTTTCGCCTCGAGCTTTTCATCTTGCGTCATTGTCACTGAGATAAGAAGGAAGGGGTGCATAATGAGCTGCTGCAAAGTTGGCTGATCAGTAAATGGCCAATTAACTGAATAAAACATTTTTTTAATATATAATTTTGTTTTTCTTTTTAAGGCTATAACATTTTTTAAGGAATACATAAATCTTCATTTTCATTTTATTTTTTGATTACTTTTATTATTTATCGTGTGAAAGTAATAAAAAATTGGAGAAATTAAATTTCGTGATAATTGAATTCAGTATCTTTGCTTTCAGAATTGAGGTCGAGTTGGATGACATTTTGTAAGTGACACACGCCACCCGCTCGATATACTCTAAAAACAAAAATGTATTTTCCCCATGGTTACTTTTAGACCACTACCGTTGGATCACTGAATCGAGAAGACTCGTTATAACGCATATAGAAGCACAACCGAGCTCGCCACCGATTACTGCACACCTCAATCGGTTATCTATCGGCGCCACATACAAAGGCTCCGGACAATCGTTGCCGAGCCTCATGAAATATTAATAACGACAGTCGAGAGATAGTCGCGCTAGACGTGCGATTATGTACCACGGTTAATTGACTACTCCTCATCCATACACACAAACACATACTCCTTCACTAATAAATTTTATCAATGGCAGGACATTTTGTGCCACACGATCAATTTATTATTAATAAAACCCATTACCATCAATATCAAAATAATTGCATTAAAAATAATAATTAAAATTATATCATAATATCAAGATCTCATTTCCTCCCGTAAAAATCCAAAACAATAATTCCCATAATTTAGGTATTAATCACCGTAGCTGTAAAACGTGCGTACCCCCCCCCCCCCCCCCATTCTCAATGTTGTGAATATGCATTTTGGTATGAAAATGTTGGAATTAATATTTTATTTGCGATCCAAGGACAGCACGATTCCTTTAACTCCCCCCCCCCCCCCTTATTCTTTTGTTATTGTTTATTAGTTGCTAATGATGTAACACGAAGCCAATGTAACTCGATCTTAATAAATAATTTTCTATCATAATTGTGGTTTCAATTATATCGAAGTTAATTCTTATGGTCCAATAGAAAACGTGGAACAGTGACTCCACCTGCATTTCCTGCACCAGCTGTCAGATGAACGTTTCGTAGATAATATATATTTTTTTTACTGGTAATATCTACCCGTTTTTTCGACACAAACTTGCGTCGGGATTCGAGCGAATATTTGTGTATGAAAATACTTTTTAAAAATAAATAAAAAGAAAAATTCACTGGGCGTGGCAGAGAAAGGAAATGCACTTTAGAAAAATTGACACTTAAAACGCAGTATTTCTTCCCGAGTCACCCCATCGTTCCACTTGGGTTCTGTGGAAGTTCGAGCCCTTCACTGAACCACACACTGCGACACAACACATCGGCAGAGCTTTGCGGACAGTCGATAGACGAGGAAAAGCAAATCCAAGCCGAGGATCCACCGCTGCGGAGCAGCGACGACGACATTGATATCGCAATAGCGAAGCAGCGTGGAGGGAAGAAGCGCGGAAAGCCGCGTCTCCACACGGCCCACGTCCGAGCACGACAATGCGCCGAAGGGTTTTCCTGTCCGTCTCGATGTCGGGGGCGTCGCGACGGATTAAAGGCCACCAGTGGCCTCGTCGTCGCCATGCGCGCCTCGACGTTCCCTCGTTCTAGCTATCATCAGATCGATAGGAATATAAACTGACGCGCGGTCTGCACCAGCGGCCCTAGCTTTCTACTCGCCCTTACTTTCTCCCTCTTTCTCTCTTCCCTATTGGTCAACAGTGGCCAATTTTCATCGTGGAGTTTGTAGGCAAAAAACAAAGACTCAGAGCTTGCAAGATGGTTGTAATAAAAATAATAATGTAAATAACATGTTTGGCAATCGAAAAAGGGTTGTCTCTGGTTCCTGTCCTTTTTTTCAGACCCAAGCGATAAATATGTAAAGCTCTGTTGCAATTTTAATCGCATACATATTCTGCAATAATTACATGACAATAGTGCGTTCCGCAAGAAGATTAAAATGTACAAAATAATATGTTTGGCAATCGAAAAAGGGTTGTCTCTGGTTTCTGACCTTTTTTTCAGACCCAATCGATAAATATGTAAAGCTCTGTTGCAATTTCAATCGCGTACATATTCTGCAATAATGACATGAAAATATTGCGGTCCGCATGAAGATTAAAATGTACAAAATAATATGTGTGGCAGTCGAAAAAGGGTTGTCTCTGGTTTTTGCCCTTGTTTTTCAGACCCAAGCACTAAATATGTAAAGCTCTGTTACAATTTTAATCGCATACATATTCTGCAATAATAACATGAAAATAGTGCGGTGCGCGAGAAGATTAAAGTGTACAGAGGGAAAAAGCAATGACGACTTGGTTACGAAAATTCAAATGTACAGCGAGAAAAGCTCACCGGCAATTGGGTGGAGGGGTTAAAAAATTTTTTTTTGCTCGTTTCAAATTACGACTGTTGTAATAATGGAGATTTTCGAGCTCTGCAACGAGGCAGTAATAGTTCCCGAGGAAAATTGCGCGGAGCATTTTCTCTCTGCTCGTTTTTTTGACCGTCGCGAAATTAGTTCCTCAGGGTATCGAGACGGAAGAAGTAGGTGTGCGCTGTGCAGTATTATAATGCGTACGTTAACGTATGCAAAATGAATTGGGTTCAAGGGATGGAGCCTGTTATGGCTGTTATGGTGGTGGTCTACCTTGTAACGACTATGGGAGTGAGACTCCTCGAGAGACCGGTTGATATGCGAGCTTATGGCATGCATAAAAATTGCCACTCTCCACCAGAGAGCGACACGAGTGCACATAACTGCACGTGGCTCTCGCGAAACAAACTCGTTACTGGCTTCATCCGTTGCAAGCTTTTCCCGAGGCTCCGGTAAATCTCTCGGTCCCATCGCCGTCGAGCTTTACGGCATTGTATACATTGGCATAACAAGTGAACTTGCCTTACAACGTGTCTGAAATATTCCGAAAAATCTGTAAAAATATATTATTTTGCCTTTTCTTACTTCACTCGGTGAGAGAATCTTGAGACAGCAATTTCGTAATCAGAAAATTGACCGATAAGACGATTTTTCTGGCATTTTTTAGATAAAAAAAAATTTGTTAATGGACCGATTTTTAATTTTTTCTGGTTATTATTATTTGAAATGATAGAATAACGCTGACATCGTTATAAAATTTCACGAAAAAAATAAATAAATAAAAATGAAGATTCTGGGTGTACGACAAGCAAAACGTGACTTTTGAGAGTCCGGGGGTCAGTGACTTTTTGTAGGGGGCGTAATATTGTCGCAGCACGAGGTACGGGCCCTACTAGTAGTTTTCCGAGATCGTAAAGCCACGATGAACGGTAAGGTTGTTACCGTTTGGGTCGTTATTCGTCCGGCGTTGGTGATGCCACTTTTGGCTGGCAAGCTTAGCAAGGAATTTGGCCGCGCACTAACGCCGTTCGGGGCTCGTTTAGTTTTCCCTTAACGCGGGTAAACGTGCTCTCGTAAAATGCTAATTCCCTACCGTTTCCCTTGCTTTCGTGTGTCCATCGCATCGCGATGGTCCACGAGGCTCTGCTATCACTTCCGCGACTATATTGTGCTGATGGACGATTTTCAAACACGTATACATCGTTAAGGGCATGCGAAATGCCATGAATATACATGTTGCTTTTATGAACACCCACAGATTTAAATGAAAAAGCTCAACGATCATTCTCGTCATCAGAAAATTTTTTTTTGCTGAATAAGCGATAACACAATAATTTTTTTATCAAGACCAATAAAAGTGAGCCTTAATTTTTCACCAAAATTTTAGTTTTTTTTTTTTTCTTCAAATGACATTAATTTTTTTATAAAACGACGATGATGAAAATATTGCTGAAACAGGCCTGAAAAGTACAAATAATAAGTAATGGATAATTAGAGTCCAGGCAGTTATTATATGACAATTGTCATGAAACGATGATGTGGAAGGGAAAGTGTCGCTAAAAATGGGTTGAAAAGTAGGAATAATAAGTAACGGATAATTTGAGCGCGGCAGTAAAAGGGCAGTTACATGTCTCGAGTCACCGAGGCGTGATTATCGAAGTCCATTCGGAATAGCAGTGGATAGAGTTGACGCTATTATCGTCTGCCCGTTAACCGAGTTTCTGGACGAACTACCGTTAACCGTAGCTTCCTCTATCCAGAGGTACATTGAAATGCACTCGGTCAGAAGCTCGCTGCTCCTGCTCGAGGGCTACACCGACGACCAGATGGATAGACACGTGGCGAGCAACGAGCCAGCCTCTCGACTCGAGTCGACGTGTGACGCACGTGACATCCGGTCAAACTCGCACGTCACTCCGACGCTCGTTACAAGGGACCAATGCTCGCACTTTACAGAGATCCAAACTACTACATCCATATATACATATATATAAATATATATCTATGTATATACATAAATGTGCAGAACTTTCAGGGTGCGAATGTACGTCGTCCATGAAATCCGGGTGAATGTCCCACTAGAGTGGTCGTTATTTGGAGTCCGAACGATTTTCCAAATTGACACCCTTTGACAAAAAAAAAATAAAAAATAAAGCTCTCCATTCAATTTTTTTTCACATTGGCAAAAATGTTATTTTTATTTTTAGAAGGGCGCGAAAAAAAAAAATGAAATAATTAGATAGGGATGAAATAATATGTATTCCAAATGAAATTTCGAAATGCCCGGAAATGTAGTGGGCGAAATGTGTGTTTTTTCGTTCCACCTTGTAAATTTCAACTAGGAAAGTGAGGACACGTAATAAAGATATATTATCTCCGAAGTATTTGTAACAAATGGAGCATCATCGATATGTTGACCCTCGTCGTAGAGCTTATCCCAGAGGGTGGCTCACCGTGTGTGAGAGAATCAGGGCTGTCTGAGATCAGGAGGGTGAATCGTTGATCTTTCCTTCTGTCCGGAGGGAATAATAAAACGACGGGGGAATCTCAGTATCCCGACCTACCGTGTAATCAATATACACAGTAATTCCTTTCGGATTGGCCACTCGTAGGAAAAAACACCATTTTATCGTGACATAATTGTGACACATCGCAACATTTCTACCCTACTTTTCCGTCCTCAACAAAAAACAACTCTCAAAATTAACAAAAATCATTTACGACAAAATACAAAATAAAAAATCAGATCCTCCGATTAAAATCCTGTACTTTCGATAATCAATCAATCGATAAATAATTTCTTCGAATTTGAAGAAAATTAACACAAAAAAAATAAATAAATTGACGTTGCATCGATGCAGAAGTCGTCACGTGACTTTATTGGAGTTTGATCGTTACTGGATCAGCAGAGGACCTCGGAAGCCGGTTTCTCATTGGTGAGTGAGTGCTCATAGTGCTTGTAGCTCTCGCAAACTATCGACAAGGCGGGAGGGGGAGGCTGCGGAATCTCCCTGATCGAAAAAGGACACACGCCTGTGTCTCCTCGTAGTGGAAGTTCCGTGCGACGTGTTTCGTTCAACGAAACCAGGTCAAGCATTCTTAGGTGAAGACCGATAAATCGCCGTTGGTGTTGCACCGCCGAACGAGGCGCACATATATAGCCTCTATTGGCTCTCGGTGAGCGCAATTTACAGGAGAAGCAAAAATTTATACACGATTGCACAGACGGCAGAGAGCAACCGCGCCAACGGATGCACTGTGTCGCAAACCGGCAACGCCCCCTCGCGGATAACCCCACGTACTTTTGTTGTGTAAAACGTACCTTCTCACGAGCTTGTCCCTCAGGAGCCGGCGACCCAGCGTCGCGAACCGGCCACCGATTGGAAATATCTGCTCCCGATTACGCGTCATTTTTTTTTTTATTATTAGTCCTTGGGAATTAATTCATTCTTTTTTTTTAATTATGAAAATCGATATGCAGATTATGAAGAAAAGAACTGACGTATCAAAAATGTTCCTAACATTTTTTTTTTTTTCGTCCTCTTGCGTTTAAGTCTTGTGGCACTTTTTTAATTCGTATTAATTCAAGTTGTTGGATTTATCGCGTGGAAATAGTTACTCCTGTTTTATTAATCACTTCCGGAGAAATTGATAAACGTCGCCGAGGAGAACCTGGTGTTTTTGGTACCAGTTGCTGAAGAGTTCTGCTATTCCTGCTCCATAAAATCAACAAGTCATCGGAGAATGCTTTTTTTTTTTCCGGAGCCACCACTTCCGGTGATTAATTATCGAAGATTTACGGTGATTTCCATTTTCAATCAATCAAATCTTATAAACACTCTTGAAAAACACTGATTATTTTTCCGATTATTTTCATCGTCACTCGTTCTCTTCAGGCGTCATTAAAAAATTGCTGTTTATTTTAGACACATCATTAAGCCTCCAAAAATGTTGGATCCTCTGGTCCATTCGCTCTTCCTCCCAAATATATATATATATATACATACTCGCATATAAAACGCAGCCTCGACTCTCTGGCTTATGTGCTCGCCTGTTATTTTCAGAGGACCTTAAGGAGTATCACTGTGTATGTATATCCAGCATCAGCAGCAGCAGCAGCAGCAGTCGTTAGCTGAGCCACTTTATGGGTTCAGCACCTCTGGCCGAGCATCATACACATCCGAAGAGTCAGAGCGCTGACGTGCAAATATTTGAGAAACGTATATCCGCTTTTGTCTACGTGTCCGAGTAACACCGGCGAGCTGGAACGACAGCTAAGTTTTTCCGTGTTATATATCACGAAGTTCGCACAACGAGAATGAGAGAGGGGCACAAAAAAAGGGTCTTTTTTTAAAAGAAGTCCTGAAAAGTTGAACAATTTGTCATCGTAACGCCGTCACTTCCGGTGGTCCCCGGTACACTTGTACTCCGATAGTTTCGAAAACTCGAATGAAAGGCAATTTCCAGCGCTGGAAAAACTATGAGACGCTGCGTTTTCTCGTGAATTTCATGGGAATCATCGAACGTTGCGGAATAAATTCAAACGACAAGGGCCTTTTTATACGCTCGACGGCGACACGGAATATCGGATGATTTTTCGGCAGGGATACTGCGCCTCGAATTGGGCAATGTCAATGGTCACGTGACGGTCCTTCATTAATATGCCCCCTCGGGGCAAAAAAAACTACAGCTGTCGATTTCAACGGGAATTGTCACAATCGAACAGCGTCGACATTTCGATACGGAATATCCATCGGACTATTAATTCCGCGCAACAGGCATTCCGATTCACGTCGTCGATTCACTCGGTCCCGTTTACAGTTGCATCTTTACACGCGGATGGTCCAACTTATGAACTTATAGACTACAAAATAAAATAAAATAAATTCATTTCAATTGCAGAAATATTCTCGACTGTACAATCACTCTTCAGCAACTAAATTCGCGCGGAACTTATTCCATACGATGAACTACGCGTGGATAGATCGAGTGACGATTGAAATGGGATGACATGGTCGAGCGTGGATTGTCCATTGACGTAATTCCCCGCGCGGCGGTCACCGCCGATTGGCAAAAGCCGAAAGTTTCATTGCCGCAATTGGCGTATTTCGAATGCACTGGTGAACGCGATTGTCCTCCGGAAATGCGTAATTGCCGATGAAAAAAAAAAAAGAAGAACTTTGGTTACATCGTTCGGCGAAAAATCGAGGATTGCAAAAAAAACGTGACGAGGAGCGGAAACCGACTGACCGGCGCGTGAGCCGCTCGCGGAATGACAGATGCCGGTTTCTCAGGGTCTCCTCGGGCCTCCACACTCCGCTTAGGCTCCATACGTTGTACGGCGCTGAGGATGCTGTGTGCGCGCCGAAGGAACGTACCACCACAAGCTCAACAGCACCGTTCGCCGATTTCTTTGTACCTCCACGACCAATAGTCGAGAGTCACTACACACTCTCCGGGGACTGCGTCATCAGCGGGTTACCGGGAGCGGGTGCGTGGGTGGAGAACCACGACTAACCTCGGCGCGAGATGCTGAAGAGCAGCGAGACAGCGAGAGGGTAAATCCTCCGCGTTTCCTCGTACCGATCTCTCCTCTTTTGCTCTCTTTTCCGGCCTCGTCGTTCCTCCCGCTTGCAATTCCTCTTATTCATCTTCTTCTTGTTCTTCTTCATCATCCTCTTCTGCTCAGCGGTTTTCATTGGGATCCAAGTGTAACGGAAACGTGTACTATATTTAACGTCGACGCCTTTCCATGTACTTTCGTTATATCTACAGTGTGTGTCTTTAAAAAAATTGAGGAAAGTTGTATGAAGTTGAATAACAAAAGCGAACGAATTCTCAGATAGAAGTGTGGTCAATGAATAAGACTAAAAATAGGTCAATGGGATCTGTTTTCTTTCTCGTCTCGATTCTACGCTCGTTATCCTCGGGTTCTCCGTTTTTTATTTCTTTTTTTTTTTTTCGAGCGTTCTTTCACGCGTGTCCGAATCGGGTATTCGGTGCTATTAGCTCGGCTAGCAACTCAGCTGTTTTAACAATTATTCCGAGAACTCGGGAAAGTTAAATATAGGTATATACCGAGGGTTTAGACGTATATAAAGGTTAACGGTGATTTTTGTTCAATTTTCTGATAAATAATTGAGGCGTAAATCGCGTTTTTCACATTTTAAAGCTTCGAATGAAACGCACGAATGACGCAGCTGCTACACGATTATGCATAGACAGTAAACGATAATGAAAGAGCGCCAAGGCCGGGCTGTTTAATCGATAATACAATGGTGGGTGTACCTCATGAGTCATTGGCCCCATGAGACTCGAAAATTTTAGTGAACCTGATACATTAACGCCTGTTATTGAATTATACGAATTTCCATGACGCAGCAATCAATGTGACGGCAAACGGCATAACGACAATCGTAATAATGGCAATAATCATATTATTCATAATTACTGGTATTAATAACGCTATTATTGTTACCGTCGATAAAGAGAATATAAATCAACGGCTCCAAGTACATCGGTAATAATATTCACAAAAATAATATCACTTATTTAATAACGTAATTAATATTTACGAATATTTCTTATGAAAAAAAATTAAATAAAATAAAAAAATAAAAATTATTTATGTAGTATAAGTAATTGAAAATCGGGTAGAAAAATCGGTTTTTTTTTTTTTTGAGAATTGGAATAATAATGTAGATAATGATTGAAAAAATTCGAGAGGTCGAGGGTCAAGTTGGTATGGATAAGCCCATGTAATTGTGTAAACGCTCCTCTATAGTCGTTCACCTCTCTCGACGACAATTTGCGCTTGATCGCCTACGATTTACCTGGGAGCTATAGAAAGTTCGCGTCGCCTCTCCGTTTTCTCCTTTCTGACCGGTAACTTGGTCGAGACCACTATAATACACTACTATTCGATATCGTCGCTGTGGCATTCCTTGCAAGTCTTTGGATCCTTCCACCTCGAGTCTCATGGACCAGCGACCGGTTCCCCACACGTCCACACAAATAACACACATGCGTGCCAGGCTTTGATAGTCGGGAATCAAAGCTGACCATTATAGCGTCTATCGGTAGTTAATTCGATATGGGAACTGGGTCAATTGCTATCCCTCGATTCAGGTGCTAAACTTATGATGATATATTCGTCGATAAATAACAACCTCGTGCACCGAAACGATTTTTCCATGAATTAACTAATAACCGGTTCTAATTAACGTTCGATCCACAAACCAATTTGTTCTCTTAATATCCGACCAAACAAATCTGCGGAATTGAAAACGATCATTAATCCAAATGGAATTTCACTGGATTAAGAAAAAATTTTAATTATTGACATTTTTTAAATGCATTCATTAAGACATTTGTAATTAAATAATTATTATAAAGTCAATTATATTATTTGTATTCATAAAAGCCTGATTAGCCGCAGTTGACCCTCCGACCCATTCCGAGGATCGTTCACTCATTTGTCGGTCCCTCGAGACTTTGTGGGTGGAGATACGAGTGCAGGAAAATAAACCGTTGCTGCGTACGTGCAACGAGAAAGTGCAACGAGCTCGCGGCACTACCGGTATATAGTCCGGCGCGGGCTCGCCTATTATCGTCTCGGACAGACCCGCGCTCGCCAAATGTGTGTTGTGTCGAGCCGAGAGTGCCTAGAACCTCAGCAACTGCGAGGTCTTTATTTTATCTTCAGCCGACCCGGATTATCGGTAATTGTTTTCAGACCATATTTCATCGTGATGTAATAATCACGGACCAAAGCCAATTAAAGAAAATGCAAATGCAATAAATAAAAATGCTGAAATCTTACATTACTTCACAAAAGTGCATTAAAAAAATATACGGTTGAAAATCAGTTAAGAAAGAATAAATAAAAAATACCGAATATTATCGGTAATGAGGAAATTACTCACAGATGCATATATAATCCACGCACTGCAATATTCACACATGAAGATTTCTCTCCCTTAAGGCGTATGTAATATTATCGCAAAACGTCGTGGGTCACTCACGATTTCGCGATAATCGTGAGAGGCTCGGAGGAAACACACACACGTACACACACTTTTACCGGTTTATGGTATTTCTCACGGCAGAGGAGTATTATTGCGTTCGGAAAACTGTTAGGAGGTTAAGTTTTATTGCAGATACATCAGCCGTGGCTTTCTTTGTCGAAACTGTGGGATAACGGCTCTCCTAGGTTAAAAATCGCGAGGCGACAACGCCGAAGAGACTGACGGTGAATCCCGTAGAATGCCGCACGGTCGCGTTGCTGTAACCAAGCTACGTTCTTACCAGTGTCAGCCAACTGGTATGTGTTAACGTACTTTGATGGAAAGGAAGGCACACGAACCACCCGTTAGCCCAGTGGTTGGGGTGCAACCCCTCTTTTCCAACGACCACCAGGGTCGTATATTCGGTTGGCCATTGTGTGCCACGCCTGTACGACCCCCTCTTCTGTTCCCTCTGAGCTGACGACTCTTTGCTATATATATATATACTGTATATTATGCATAGTATATACAGGAAGCCGGGTGTGCTCTTGAATTGTTCGGCTACCGACATTTTTCAGTCATGTTAGTAATCCAAGGCACAGTCAACCGGATTAAAGGTGACCGAGTCAAAAATTTATTCGCAATTGCAGATATGAAATTGCACAGAAGTATTCAAAGAGCCACTAAAAAAGCACAAGGCAAAAATAAAATATTCGTCAAGAAGCTGGTTTGAAGAAACTGGTCACCCAAAAATTGATTTACAATCGTGGGAACAATATTCAGCACATTTAGAGAAAAAGGCACCTGAAATGCACACGATCCGATTATATTTTCGCAGTCTTTTTTTTTTATTCGTACAAGAATGCGGATCGGATTTTTTTGTAGAAAGGTGGCGTTTGCGCGGTGTTTTGAGAAGGGGGACGTTGGAGAGTTGTAACGATCCGTTACCCGATAACGCATCGTTACGTTGTACCGAACGTAGGTCGTTTACCCACAATTACGCGTTGTACTTTGATTCCACCGCCTATAAGACCGTGTACTCTTGTATCCCATAGCGGCGGCCGACCTTCTGCCTATACGCAACAATGGGTGCATTCAGATGCTAAGTACGTGCACCGTTAATGCAACCTTGTGGACCGTCATCAAGTCATAACGGTCGTGCGGGCATCCCGACAAAAGGCGACGATTTTTTTTATCTCAGACTATCGATAGGCCGATAAAAACGAGCATCTATAACCCCGGAACAGTTTTAAAGGTTCATTCTCTATCCCACATAAAAATACATATTTACGCGCTATTATTTTTAACATTCAACAATCTTCAAAATAATTAACTTTGTATTATTAAACAATAAAAAAACAACACATCCTACAAATTACCACAAATTAATTTTTAAAAAATCATAAAATAAGCACTGATTTTATCACAACTTCCTTGTTAATTGTCGAGTGAGGGATCATGTATAACAATGATAATGCTGCTCTTTATGGAATTTCATATTTCAATATACAATTATTCTGGACGATGTCACTGGAGCGTTCCATTCTTCGAACCCAGTGATAGCCGGGCAGATTCCTCGCCGAGCATACCACACGTAGTGGCGGTATTGTATATCTCTATATATATATATATAGGGTATAAGCGGCATCGTAGCGATACTCGAAAACCAGTTGTACGGCTTTGCCGTTCGGTTGCGGAGCCGGGAGGGCATTCGGCGGATCACAATGTCTGGCATGTTCTTCGCGAGCTCAGCCGGCGCAGTCTAGCCGAGGGAAATGCGCGAGGCGGACGACAAGCCAACGACAGCCACCGCAAACAACACTCCGCTCCATACTTTATGTATTTAAGGGTACGGCGCTGCTTGACGAATTTCGCTCGGAGTGCGCGCGTAAAATTTGCAAACTCTGCTTTGCAAACTTTTCTCGGCTTCCTTCATATTATAATAATCATTTGAATAATACTAGGCTAATAACACGCGCTGGCGCGCGTACCCGCGGTGCTTTTGCATAATCTTACGAAGCTTATAGTTAAATTGAGCTCACAAAAGTTTTTTTTTCTCGAGAATTTCGACTTCTAACCTATGTTAGAGGATTTAAAAAAAATAGATATTTGACAGAACTGTCCGAATCTGCAAAATATGTTATCAATATTAATAATTTCCAGGGATAGTTAACATTCATTTTTTAGTAATCATTAAATTCAATAATTTTTTTTTTTTTTCACCAAATTTGATAACATAGTTTTTGTTGTTGCGATTTTATGTAATTTATTGGGCCACGATATAATGATTGGTATTATTGGCCGATTCTTGGAGAATTCTGTCACTAATAGAAGAGACTACGGTTCCGGACGCGATAAACTTCCTAAATGGTTTTAAAGGTCGCTGGGTTATCGCGTATATCTATATATAAATCCACTTGGATTCACTCATTTAATGTATACCCTGGGGAGCCTGGACTCGCTGGTGGTTATGTACCATCCACAGGCTCTTCTCTTCAGCATGTGAGACCAGCGACGACAACGACCACGGAACGACGAAGAACCGATTTACAATTCAAATGCCGATAGGTACTACCTTGAAATTTTCCGAAATTAAGTTTAACGAACTCGCTCAGCTCTCGTCTAATGCTCCGCCTCCTGGCCCTTCGTCTTCTACTTTTTTTCGGCAGATATACCGATTTTACGAACAATGGAATTGCTCGTTCGTGTCTGATAAATTGATAAGCAGAAGAGCAGATTTTGGCTACTTTTAAAATAGTTTCGACTATAATGGATTGGAATTATGATTACATTTTTTTACTCTTAAGTTCTTTTTTTTTGCAAAGCTAAAATTTATTAGCGCTTTTTTAAACCAAAATTCTAATGACGAAGGCGCTTTGCTCCGGTCGATTCAACCACACTTTTATATTATGCTGGACGATTAATTGCTTTGTCGCATTCCCTGCCTAGATGCATTTCCCCTCCCCCACCTCCAGTATTTCTTAAGGTCGCACCTCAGGTGGCGCGTTCGGGCGAAGGAGGGGGAAAGAAGTGTGCGAGATAAGGGAGAAAAAGTGAGAAAAGTAGGGATATTATTCATCGCTCTCCCTACTTTTAAACTCATCCCTCACCCTTTCCCGGAAGCACAACTCTTCGCCAAGTACTTGAAGGCGCCCAAGTGCCGATAATATTTAAGTAAGCTCCCCAACGCCGAGGACCATTAATGGTCGCCGCGTCACCTTTTTTTTCTTTTTACTTTTTTTTTTCACGCCAGGGCGAAATAAATCAGATGCGCAGAATTTAAAGCACAATATTGATGTCATCAGCAATGAAAAAAAAAAAAAAAACTACCGAAAATTTAATTAGAAAAATATATGAGATATAAAAAATATATTATTTTTTAACCTCAAGCAAATTTTTCGTTCATATTTAAGGGCGATTAATATTTTTCAATCTAAAGCAAAAAAATTTAAGTTCAAGTGTATATTAAAAAATGCAAAGAAAAAAACAACAAAAAGTTGTTGACAATAAGGAAAGTGGAGTTTGCGATTTTCAGGCCATTGACTGTATCTTTCGGTTCGTACATTCGCCGTCCCTTCTATTTGCGCTTCGTCTCACAGATCACTTTGCCCGTTCGCAGAAGATTTGTGCAAACGTCTGCATGTTTGCTTAAGGGTCTGCAGTGCTCGTCTATCAGCCGCTCCGCCAGCAGCTGAACTACACTGGATCTCCTATTCGACAATCCTCGCGATTCGAGAAGCGAATTTACATCCTTACGTCGATCGAAGCAATCCATTTTAAATATTTTTTCTGCGATCATAAATATCGAAACCCTTTTTTCCCTCCAGAATCGCTACTTTTCACACCCGAATAATAAAAAGATGACATTTTTAACCGGATTTTTTTTTTTCACTGTACATTTTATCCTGTTTTTTCTATCAAATTTTTTTTTTGGACTAAATAAATTTTTTTCAATACGATTTTTGAATTATTCCCATAGTGCGACTCACTTTTTTCCCTGTCATTGTTCGCCGCGCAATATTAAAGTCAAAATTGAACGCGGGCGGTCGTATTTTGCTCGCGGCGCGTTCACGGCCCAAGAAATTTAGTTATTAGTTCGTTGTGCCGTGTATATATGTAAATATGTGTATGTATATGTGCACACACTGTCGCGTGCGGTCGATACACGCGAGCTTCATGCATATGCACGTATATTATCCGGCAAGGCTTCTATATATGCATATCGTCGTGCAAGCTCGTATTTTATGTATACTATAATAATGCACAATATTCCACGAGGATGTAATATCTGCGATAGAACTCGTAACTTTCTCCGAGCGATAAAAGGCGCCCGAGTTTGAGGCTCACGAGTCGTCAGCAGCGCTGAAGCGCAATGTCCCGCGATCCAAGAGCGCTTTTCGCATGCCAAGGTTATTATTACGCGCCGAGGCCTTGCCGCATTCGCACTTGCAACCAGTTCTCACCGCTAAATCCGCGAATTTCACGTCCGTGCGTATTACATGCCTCGAGCACACGTCTTCTTCACGAAGCGTGTCAAAAGAATATTTACCAAAATGTGTCCGCACGTTTTTACACACGCGCAAAAGCTCACGAATAAAAATGAGGGAAAATGGTTCCCGAGCGTTTTTGGAAATTACGTCGCTTGAAAAAAATTTGTATCTTTCATTTTTAAATCCAGTACATGTCGGGAATTATAATTTTCGAATTTTGGGTTCGATGTAGTAGTTGGAAAAAAATTATGGATACATTTGGCGATAAGGTAATTAATTTTTTTTTTAAATAATGATGAAGCGGAGTTTAAAATGGTCGTAATATTAAATAAATAAAATGCTAGGAAAATTGAAAAATAACTGCAGGCGTGAGGGGATATTAGTTTTGTGGATGATGGATGTCGGGATTAATATTGTTGGGAGAGGGAAAGGGCATGGTAGAAACATTCCATATTGCATCAATGGAAGCCCACACGACGAAGCAACAGTAGTGCCCTCGTCGTTGGGCTCGTACAGCGGTAATTCCCCTCCTCCTGCTTCCGTCCGCCTTTGCTTCTGATTAGTTACGTGACTCACGCCAAGTCAGGGCGTGTTACACGGTATATTAGGCTCGAGACTCTTTCGACTGAAATCAGTGACTCGCATTTGTTGCTTCCTCATATCCGACTTCTGTATCATTATAGAAATGCTCGGCCATCATTAATGGCTCGCAAAAAAAAACCCCAGAATCAAAATCTCAAAATCTTTGTATTTCTTTGGATTACGAAATTAAAATTCCAAAATTAATGAAATTCATTTCAATTATTACTGCTCAAAAAATATTGAAAAAAAAAAAATAAATAAAATAATAGAGCTGCGAAATATTATTTTTGGGATCTTTGATCAACTGCAGTCGAAGTTAATTTAAAGACTCGAAGGGAGTGAGGTTTCTTGAAGGTTCCTCGAGTTGGAAACTCGCGAAATTATGGCTGAGTAAGGATGACATTATGTCGATCCCGCGAAGCTCAACCGAAGAGCGGAAGGAAGGAAAGAAGCGAGGAGATAGTGAACGAGAGCGAAAGCGACGAGTTTTCCCCGAGTATAATGCCCACCCACGCTTTCGACCGCCGCCGCGACGGCGGCCTACGGCTTTCCATAGCTCCAACGGTTAAGTTCGCGTTCTCGAGTCTTCTCCTAGGCGAGCGGAGTGAAGGAGAAGGAAATAAGCCGGGATTGTACGGTGGGCGTTGCTCGGCGGTGACTCCAGTATGTAAATGTCCCTATTACACTATTTTAACGTGGTAGAAGAATGCAGAAGCAAAAGTGCAGAACGAGTTGCTCCGGATGACGGCGAAGAAAAAATTCTCCGACGCTGTAATTGTGATATTATGTTCTTGCCGGAAAGTGGCCTATTAGTCACTAAAGTAGAGCAGGAAAAAAGACGTGATTCCTGAAACGTAAAAAAAAAATAAAAATAAAACATATTCTATGTTTTATCATAAAATCAGATTAATTGGAATAAAAAAATTTCATATCCTGCGGAATGGTCAATTAATTTGATTTTTTTTTTCACCATTGAATTTCTATGGTGAAGATTTAAATAATTTGATAACACGATAGGATATAGTCTATTTGGCGGAACAAAAACGCAGCAATTTGTTAAACCGCTAGAGGTGATTTTGTGTGAGATTGGCTTCCTTTGTGAGTCAATCTGTTCGAACGTGCATAGGCGAGGAAAGGGGGAGAGAAAAAAAAGGTATTTATTCGGGGCATGTGCCGAAATGTATGGTCCATCGAGGACGTTAGAGTTTTCGTCTGTCGGCATTGCTCTTTGACAATTTGAGCCATCTCTGCACACTCAATAAACGCTCGTTCTCCTCTCGTTCCCGGCCACCTCTGCACTGTACGCTATTTCGCTTTTCGATCGAGTCGAGCGATCGCTCCAATCGTAAACCTCAACGAGAAAAGAATGATTTTATTTCACTTGTGTGCAAAAATCCATTCTCCAAATTTTTCGATCCAAATCTGTCTCAACAATTATTATTTTACCATTTTTTATTTTTGTTAAGTAAAACAGAATATTTTACTCGATTTTTCACGAATTTTCGACTACAATCTTTTTACCCCAATCTTGATTTTTTTTTTCGAATTACAAAAACGATTGGTTCGCAATACTGAATTTTTTTCATGGAGCACAGTGATTTAATTTTATTTCATATTGTATGCACAAACAACTGAGAATCTTCTCGTGAGAATTGAAGACGGAATTACCAATGGTATGAAAGATATTTCATCCCATGAATAATATAATACGAGCTGATGATGGAGAACATGAGAACAGCCAAGAGCAAAGAACCTCGAAGCAGTACATCAAGTTGAGACAGTGAAAAAAGGAGAAAGAAAAAATAGCAACGAGATAAACGTTAGGAGGAAGAGCGTCAACACCTGAAGACACGAAGAGATCGAAGGGGTCGTGTGTTTTCTCGGCTTCGATCAGCAACCAACACGCTGAAGTATTTCCTGAAGATGATACAAGGCGAAGCGTGAATGCAGAGATGACGAGAAGCCCGCGGCTTATCATTTCTCCTTTGCTCTCTCGCCACTGCGGTGTTTCCTATCAATTTGATGGACGATCCCTCGAGCCACTGGATACCTTCGCACCTTTCAGACTCGACGTCTTTCGCGGCTTTCAGACTCTCCAACGTCTTCGGATCCTTTCCAGTGAAAGAAAAAATTTTCACCGCCCAAAAAATCGACCCATCGATAATTCGGTTTCAATAAAATTGTTTTTTTTTTTTCTACCCCCAAACCTAAATAGAAATTATGTTTAAATTATTTCAGGACAAAATTACTCATATATAAATACATATATATATATCCATCCATTGATCAAAAAATTTCTGTAAAATTAACGGTTAATAAAATTTTGTTGAAAGGATAATAAAAAGAGTGTTAAAAATGGGGTAAAGAGTAAAATAATTTTGTCAGCGTTTGGTCAACTATTATCTCAGTATTAAATTTTAGTATGAAATAAGGGGTGACTGACTGTAGCTCACAGATAAGTCCTGGACTGGATTTCAAGTATGCACGTAAGTTACGCGCTCTGCTTTACTACAGTATCCACACTGGTATAATAGAGATATAGTGAGATAGCCGCCGAGACGAGGTGAACTTTGGTGAACACTGGATAATCCCACGAGGGGATAACGTGACGTTAGTACATATAGTCTTCGGAGTACGTACTACCACGGACAACTGGCTCGCTCTTGGATCTTCTGGCTCCATTGTTACTTTGATCGCTCGACCGGGAAGAATAGGGGCGAGGGGGAGGCGTTCTCCGCGCTTTGCCGGAAGTATCGAAGGAGCAAGCTAGTTTCTCCAAGTCATTGTGTACAACGACGAACATCCTCATTTTTCTTCAACGATTTTGTTTTTTTTTTTTTTTCCGGGAAAACAATTAATATTGAAAAGGTGTAACTAAAAATTAATAGACTAAATCTTTCAATTAAAATATTCCTATTCTTATATTTTATAAGCATATCATTTTTTTTTTTTTGAAATTTATTGGGAAAAAGATTTTTGGATTTTGGAGTATTTTGAAGTTTCACGTTAATTGTCGAATCCAAGTGGGTTAAGTTTTGCGAAATTGGGCTCACCTCATTTACTGGTGAGGCGGCACCGGGTATGCTCTAGTAAGTACATGATAACAGCGCCAAACTCAATCCTCATAATTACATACTCACTAATGAGCGCGCCTCTCGCAACTAATTACAAGGAGGAAGTCAGGATGTCGCCGGAGATACTTTGGGTGAACAGCTGAGGCCGTTCGAGACGATATTACACGGTTAAACTTCAACTACGTAACCGCTATAGGTATCGGCGAAATCGAGTTATCACATAGATAAACGTGTTCACCTAGTTCCAGGCTTCCTTCAATTATAAACAGCCGAAAATATTTCCCACAATTTTTTTTAAACTTCATTTCAGCCACAAAACTATTGTGTTAATTAAAAAAAAAATTATCACTCCATGAAGAAGTCAAAATTGATTAACGCACTTCATAATAATTCCTAAAAATTCTGCGTTGCCAAATTCAATGAAGATCGGATATATATTTTAATTATTAAGACACTTAAATTCCATTTTGCGAAATCAAGAAAATTTAGTATTTTTAGTAAAAGCTGAAAAATAATAAAAATTTATGTTTGTATTAAAAAAAAATATTCTTTGAAGCTGTGCAATGAATTAAGTGGTCCAAGTCTGAATTTCCTGAAATTATTGGCTCTTCCGCCAATTTCGATATCTCCAATAGCCAAGTATAATATCATGGAGGTCTGCTCGTTGACGAAATGGAATATTTCCTGTCAATCGTAGCCGGATGGTCTCTCTTCAACAGCTACGAGCGGATCGTAGTCGTGTAACGAGGAAGCGAGAATTTGAGGGTAGAGAGAGAGAGAGAGAGAGAGAAGCTCCGAGCAGGAGCAGGAGACAATATTTCCTGTGTAACACAGATGAACTTCCGATTGTGGAGTTAATCGAAGCGAAGAATTAATAACGACGACAAATAGAGACATCCATGCCGGTCCTCCTATAATTGGGAGTGTACGCGTCGCTCCTCTCGGTATTACGCTCGTTGCTCTAAAAAAGCTCGACATGGTGATAACGCATGGTCATATCGATGTGGACACTGTGCAGGGGGAATGATTAGTGAAACCCGGTTGGCATAGCAGCTCCGCAATCACTATCGAATTCCACGTTTCTCTGCCACTGCCATTCGTTCATCAATATACATACGCATGTATCAATTATATCATCGTGATGAAATTCCGTTTCATATTAATATCGAACCACGGTTCAGCAATTTAACTATCACCCATCCTACAATTCAATGGGACTTGCATTGTCATTTTTAATAATGTCAAAAAGCAATAAAAAAAATTAAAAAATACAGATAGATTTTACATTGTCAGAAAGTTTCATTTTGCCATTCTTTTTTTTTTAAGCCACGCAATTTATAAAAAATTGTTGGTACATGAGAGTGCCCGTGAATTAATCAGTTTCACAATTTTTCGAAAGTCGCGACGAATAAAAAGTAAATTCAATGTGTATTACAACGTCGCGATGAGTGGCTGAGGTTTTTTCTGGAGTTTGCCGTAACTTGGTTCATTTGAATTCATCAAAAACATGATATTACGAGGCGTAACTAGGGTGGTTTCAATTCACCTCAGGTGGAAATGATATATATTTTGTTCGTTCGAGTTGGCTCGTCGTCTCTTCCACACGTCGGGACTTTTGATTCCGCTGAACCACATACTTACGAGGATTCTCCCCAGTTAGTATTTGCATGACTGGCGAAATCAAGTCAGAGAGCGGGTTCGGTGATGCACCGGGGATTTCTATTCACGATATTCTCTCTCGCCGCTTGTTTGCTTTCGTTTGCGCCGAGGGCCCCGGGGGCTTTTCCGTACATCCTAACAACCGGCGCACCTTTAACGTCGTACCCCTTCTCCTCCTCCTCCTCTTCCTCTTCTCTCCAGTCTCTGCAACCCCGAGACAGGGAAATGCACGTCGTCATAGTCCTTTGAAACTTTCCCCCCTCTGGGGATGCCAGTTTATCGAACTAGACTTTATATTTTCATCAGCAAAAAGGCTCGGCCTTGTGGATTTAAAAACATTGACTTAATATGAAAGCCCATTCGGATACCGAAATGGAAATGGCGAGTTATTAACTTTGGCTCCTTATTTTGTGATCAATGCGGACCCTTCGGATTATTATTCGCTGCTCGTTATTTTAATGACCAAAGTCTCTGAATTTTTATATTATATATACAGTCAACTGAAGTGCAATTTTTTTTTTGGATGGCGAGAATTTCATATAAAATTACGTCGAGTTATAAAATTGTGTTGTGAATGAAACGAGTAGAATCGCTGATGAATAAGGTTGAATTAATTATTATCCTTTGCGCGGTAAATTTATGATTTTTCTCAAGAGTCCAAATGGCAGATGAGAAGTTAGTGCGAAATTTCCATGGGGCTTTTGAATATCGCGATGAAGTTCAGTGAGAGTTTCATCACCGGGCCAATTTTCTTTCAGCCGGAATTTCATCGATGATCGTGCGATGACAAAGCGCAATGCGAGCAAAGAGAGCAACACCCTCGGGCAACGCAATGTGTGGATAGTCCAGAATGAAACGAAGCGATGCTTGCTCTCGAAACAGGAAATTGTGTCGTGGCAACGACACCATCTCCAATCGTTTCTATCCGCCATGGGAAATACGTCGGGGAATTTCTATAAAACCGGCTCAGCTCTTTTCATTTACACGGGCAATTCCGCGTCGAATCAAAAGCGCATTTGATTTACATAAAAATAATAAATTGTATTCATATTTAAAAAATAAAAAATGACATTTTTCCCTCAAAGTGCTCCAATAAAAAAATGTAAAAAATATTTTCTCTCGCAAATGAATCACGAGTGCATCGAACCTTGATATGGAATTTCAAAAGGGCGCGACTAGAGCAAATGTTGGAAGTTGCTTTGGAACCTGGTAGACTTGGCACGAGTAATCTAATATACCTTTCCGCACCCTGAAGTCAACCCTCCTCATTGAAAACGGTTAATTCTACGAGCCCATCCTACGAGCTACCGAACAGGGAGCAAAACCCGAGTTTCTAAGACCGATTTAGACGGCGGGGCTCACACCAAAGGGCGGGACGTTGGTTGGCGGGAGGAAACCGATCGCGAGTCGCTCAGGCGTTTCTCCTAAGGGTTTTGCACCAAAACCACGTGCGCGCAATGTGACAAGCACATTTCAAGAGTTTCTTGCCCATTTCCAGAGGATTCGAAACACGGATCCTCTCATTTGTTAATAATCTTTACCGCATTCAATTTCAATTTCATCCCTCATGTTATTCAATTTTTATATTAATTAATTTTTCAAATTAATGTATACATTTTTTTTTTCTTAATTCAGTGAATAGGTTAAATTTTAATTATCGCAGATATTTTTGATTCTCGGTGTCGAATTTTGAGAGAAAATGCTTGAATTAAAAATTGAATCTGACAACTTGATCAGCCTTCAGCTATATAAATGGTACGTAATACATATGTGGGTATATACATAGGTGCACTGTAACAACAGACAGACGTAAGATTTAACGACGTAGGAATACAAGCGATTTCGGAAACTGGCAGTGGCTGATGTTGGTAAAGATGGAGTTCGGTGGTTAAGACGCGAAGGCGAATGGAGAAGGAGATCGAGGGTGGATGGAACAGAGATTCGAGGCTGGCAAAGTTGCTCGAGGGTTTCCGGGTGCAAACGCGATCGCTCTATCGCCAACTTGCTCCCGAGCAAGTCGACTCGTCGTTACGTTGGTATCCATCGTAAAACGGAACGCCGATTCTCGTTAATACCAAATACGTTCGCTCGTTAGTTTCGATGGGCATGTACAACTTGTATGCAAGTGCAACAACCGTAAGTACTTGAGACTCCACCACCACCACCACCACCAACCGGATATCATCCTTGTCCGTTTTACAAGAGATTAAACCGATAGTGGCAATGCGAACAGATAACCCAATGGTTGTGGACATATGGAAATTAAAAATTACGATTATGCTTCAAAACAGCTTTTCACAGGAACCAACCGCAGGCAAAAAAAAAAACGAACAATACACAGCAGCGGATATAAAAAAGGTCTGTTACCTTTGTCGAAGCAAATAATTTTTTTCCTATTCAATATTTTAATGAAAAAATCCGACCAAAATTCGAATACTCCACATTACGTTTAAACAATAAAAAATCGCAATTTTTTACATTAAAAAAATATATATATTTGTCATTGTAATGACGAAACATTGTGATAAAACATGTGTCAGGTTTCAAAAATTTTAAATAATTTTTACCATGAAAAAAAAAAAATCATAAAAATCATAGTGACATTTGTCCACGTATTCGTATTTTTGGGAGTGAGATAAAAACGCAAACGAAAATGTTGTGCTCACCGCTGGCGAACGAGGAGAAACCACGATTGATTAAGCCACGGGAAAAACGATATCCGCACGTACCAGCCTCATGGAAAATACATAGAGCGCTACGGTTTACGTTACACACCGTACATACATCGGGTGTATGTGCTATTTTTCCGTAGACGCCGAGCGGTGCGAGAATTATTGACCTGTGCAGTTGGGAAATTTGTCAAAGAGCGATTTATACGCTCGGATTTGTTATACACAATGGTGTGGGAGGTTAAAGTGGGTGAGCATAGCAAAAGAGAGAGAGGGAGGGAGAGGGGGAGAAAAGCGCTGGAGTATAATAGAAAAGGGGTTGAGTTGCCGGGGAAATTTCGCGCTCTTGTCGCTCTCTCACTTCTATCAATTCGCCAATCAGCCGCGTTCATCTTTTTAGTATCGTTATTGGCGTTTCCGTGGATAAAAAGTGCGCGGTGCAGTGATTCCTACCCCATAAAGCTAATTCATTTTTTTCGTCCGGATTTCTTTTGACTCCGACACTCCGAAGGCCGATCCGCCGCATTTTTTTCGCTTCATCTCTCCCCCCGGCAATATATATTCCAACGCGATATCGAATAAACGTCCTCTGTGTTAGATTATGCGTATGAAAAGTTTGCACAGACCCTGAAGAGATATCGATAGAGGAAACGGGTTTTTTACGGCTCGAAAAGTTACGGCAATATATTTCAAAGCCTCCCAATTTCGTATCACTGATTTTCGATTGCATTTATTTTGAGGACTTTGCCAATCGTTCTCTAATTAATGGTCAAGGCAAAATCAAAACTGGTTTCATCACATTTTTTTTTTTTTTCATGTCGCTATTGAAGTATAAAATCTCGCATTTCGATAAGCGGTTTTGTCAAGTAGATTTTTTTAAATCCTTGCCAAATAATTATTTCATTATGTCAAAAATTTTTACAAGTGTCACGTAAGAAGTTGCCCATGTAAAAAAACATTTGGCAATAAATCGTGTAATTTAATTCGGAGCTTTTTTTAATACAATATTATTTTATGTAACATGAATAAAAAAAGGGTTTCCTGATGTTTCATCATTCGCTGGTTATTGTGTATTAGTTTTTGGAATCTGAGTTTGTAATGCGGTAAAAATTGACAGGGCCATGTGCTTAGCTTCGCAGAATTTGGTCTGTTGGCTGGTTTTTCTTTTTATAAATCGTTCTGAGTCTATCGTTTTTTTTTCTTTTTTCTTTCGGTCATCACTCTTCGAAGCTTTGCCACGTTGTGTCTTGGCTATAAGAAAATCGGCGGGACCACCAGCTGAGGGTTGCTCGAAATAAAGCGCATAAATCTGGCCACGACTCACGTTTACTCCGTGCTATTATATACACCGTGTATCTCGCTCGATGCTCGTGCTCTCAGAGGTGGTGGATTTTCCTCTTCGGTCGCGAGACGAGCCTCGGCTTTTCCTCTCGCCTCGGCCATGCCCACCAAGGAATTGTGAGCAGCTGTGCGCGGTGGGCTCTACTTTTATTCCCATCCCGTCCTTCTGCCGTCCAACTTCCGTCGCTCTCCCATAAACCGCCATAAACTATGGATACCTTCATACCCGCGATTTTTATAACGTGATTCTCCTTCTTTTTTCTATATACAAAATTCCTCTCAGCGACCAAGTGATTTTTTTTGCCGATTTTTACTTATAATTTTCAAAAATTAAGGACAATCACAAGTAAAAATAGAAATTACGTTACAATTTTTTATGTACTTTTTTAACAAAATAATAATTGACAAATTTTTTCTTGTGAAAGTAAAATAATTGGTATTTAGCAATACGAAATAATTATATTAGTGGACGCATTATAAATGCGTTGATTTTTCTTTCGCATAAACAAACAGGATATTCTTGACTTTTTCACAAAATTTTCATCTCAAATTTTTTACTGTCTCAAGAATCGGTGAATTTTTTATCGAATAGGAGAAAGTTCCTTGACGTTTTTCCACCGATATGTACAATTTTCATGCCGCAAGTCAACGACCCCGCGGATCAATATTTTGCTTCTCATTCGGCTTTAGTGTCGCGCGGAATAATGGACGAGACGATTAGTATTAACATGCTACATCGCTCGGTACTGTCTTGATATTTTTGTATGAGCTCCACATAAGAGAAAGCACGAGTGTGTGGAGGCAAAAGCTGCAGAGTCGATCGACACTATTCTGTACTGCCAGGAAATCTGACGCAAACGGAAGTCTACGTATCCGAGTTTTACCCTCGGCAGGTACACGAGCATATATGCAACCCCACGTGATTTCTATACACGGCCAACAAAAGCCATCCACTTCCGAAGACTGCGCTTTCATTCTAGTCCCTCGAAATACACACATACACCCACACACACACACGTAACTATATATTTCCACTGCGGTATCGCGTCATTTGTTTTCGGTTTTTCTTTTACGCTTTTTTTTATGCTCGCTCGAGTAACTGCCGGCAATGTTATTACATGTACAGCATTGCGCTATTTTACTTTTTTTTTTCTTCCAGTGATACACGATGTACTTTTTATCCGCCGTATGCAACGGAAAGCCGATTCCACGTGTATTTATTACTGTAGATTCGACATTCACCATGAGCAGGTAAATGAGTTTTTGGTGAATTAAAAACAAACCCCAATTTTTGTGAAACCTCGGGGAGAAACGTGGAATATTAATCCAGCACTGCCATTCAATTCTTCTCGAATTCCAGTGACGTTAAAATTTTGACAAAACGTCCTGTCAAAATTTGACACATTTACGAAAATTCATTTTTCACCTCAAACATGATCGATAATTATCCACTAAAAAAATCGTTGGTACTCAATATTCTGTTACAAATCTACTCTAAAATACTGTCTCACCTTTGCACTCCAAGTTGCCAAAAAAAAAAAAAGACTCGACACTCCAACTAAATTAGATTCCAGGCAATTGAAAAGATTCTTCGCAACTAAAAAATGATATGTACAAAAGACGACATCCACTGAATTACACCGAAGAATAAAAAATCTCAAGGCACTTTATATCCGTGGAAAAATGATTTTACACTCGTGCACCCTTTCGTCACTGTTAATATCCGAATATTCGAAATACGTCATCGTGAGATTGCGAATGAACGAAACGACACGAGGAAAAGTAAGAAATGCTCGTCGATGACGCACTCGATTATGCGAACCGGAGGTTTTGATAGCGTTTAACCTGAGAAATAATGGGAGGAGTGAAAATACCGGCGTCAGGTAATACGCGAGAGGCCGCAGTCGGCACGTATACTGGATAGGAGTACGATTCGAGAAAAGTTTGTGCGAAGAGAAACGATAGAGGAACACGAGGTGGTAGTAGTGAGTATTATACCCTTCCACCAGTCGCTGACTCTATACTTGTCTGAGTCACGAGTGACAACAAGCGAGTCAGCGAGGCTTTGCGTCATGTGATTACGAATGCGGCGTCTCGACGACTCGACCCGTGTGGAATACCGGAGGAGGTCCTTCCACGTTAGGTTGAAGAAGCTAGTCGACACGTTATCTGTTTCTTCCTGTTGTTTCTCTTCGTGCTGATCGTCGACTATCGGAATTTCTACGCTTCGTGGATCTTCAAGGCAAGTTCAAGGCACTAAAAGATAAACAAGATTTATTAAAATTTTGAATAATAAAAGGTGAACCCTTTAGGTAATAATCTGTGTTATTGAGAAATAAAAAAATTCCAATTATCGATTAATGGAAAGAGTAAAGATAAATAAGAAAGATGTCTTATTTTTTTTTTTTTTTTTTTTTTTCGTAGAGTTTTGTTTATGTACTTGTCAATTTGTTGATTTGGAATGCAAAGGATTTTTTTTTTTTTTTTTTCGAACGTCACTGAGTCATTTTCGCCTGTCGTCACCGTTTCAACCATTGTCCACTTTTACGAGTTAATTTACGTGGAAATTTTATTGACTGCGGAGGAGCTACGAGCTGGTGAACGGAAATGTAGCACCCACGGTAGTTCGAGTCGCAGTACGAAACTTAAATGGCCCGTGGCAGACGGTCGTACATTCCTTCGCGTTGCTCCGATCGTGTCGCGTGGTCACGTCTTCAGGGTACAGTGGTGGGTGCCGGTAGCACTGCACTACGAAGAGTATTGATGGACTGGACTATCTTAGCCACTGTTACTGCCAACGTAAAATTTCGGGAATATTGTTGAGACGTTTTGTTTTTAATTTGGATAACAATATTCTGGAAATAATTGGAAAGTGGATTTCCTTCAGGAAGAAATTTTATATTTTTATTTATTGCTTTAAACGTAAAAAATATAAAAAAATATTAAGTCACCAACATTAAAGAATGTTTTTCAATAATTTTTTTAGTGAGATGAAGTACCCAATTTTTTATAATTATTATGCCTTGGTGATTAAAATTACTACAAGCTTCAGCTTAAGGAAAAATTATTCGAAAGCACAATTTTCCACATTACTCATTTATTTTTTTCCAGTTTTTGAAAACCCTTCCTCCTTGAGAATGCAATGTAGAGAGTTCCACTTTGCATTAGCATGCATTTTTAATCGTGAAGTTTGGTGGCCTTAATTAGCTCCGGTGGCATGAAGTATACTCCAAAAATTGGGTCATTTTGCCTGCACGTATTTTCCACGTGGAAAATGGTCAGGAGCTTATTTTTGAGAAAAATAGTATTTTTGCTGAGACACAAAAAAAGGTCAGCTTTTTAAAAATGAAATATCGTTGAGAAAAATGATTTTAAGGGAAAATATCAGAGCACAAATATCCTTCAAGGATCTTATTCGCATTTGGGGAACGCTCGAGGCTTTATTACTTTAAGAATTCACTTTTGGCTCGACTTTGGCGTAAAAGGGCCCATGCACGTTTTAGCCATGAAGCGTTACGATCCTCATCGCATAAGCTGAGCACGACGTTGAGGGCTTCACCATTTTATTTTATTCTATGTATGTATGCTCTTCATTTTTTTTCTTCTTTTTTATTCATATTTTTTTTTTTTGGAAAATCCGAAAAGTCGTAAAGCCCGAATGGCTGTAGAACTACGGGAGATGGCTCCGTAAACCGCCCTCGCCACGTATCTCGTCCTTATAAGTTTGTCCACCGCGCACGTAACAGTGGCTCTATAAAGTTAGCTTTTGGGGAGGAAAACCGAGAATATGACAGCGTTTGTGTGTTTATGTCTACTAGAAATTTCCTGGTATTGCTTGTAGTGCTTGCACGTACACTTATAGACACTTAATGCAGTTCCAGTTACGTGTGGAAAATGGCATAGCTCAACAATCACATTACCGAAGCTTTCATAATATTTTTTTTTCATTTCTAATTTTTTTAATAGGAATTTTTAGGAATTTTAATTCGATTCCAAAGTTGATTTAAACTTGGGACCATAAATCAACCCTCTCGGGGTGTTAATTAGTGGTCGACGATGAAAGTATAGATTGCAAACCGAAGGGAAACGTTCGAAGAGAAATGAGAAAGGACTTTCCGGAACGTTGACCCTCTGGGAATGTCTCAGGAGGACAGGAAAAATTAAAAAGCCAGGACACGCTATATTTGTGGCTGGAGCTTTCACCCTCGGGAGTGTCGTGAGTCGAGTCTTGTTCCTTACAGCCCCATTTCCGTTATCTCCTCTCATTCATTCTCGTCGAGCTGGACTCCAGGATACCGACAAGTTTAATTGAGTCTGGGGAATCCGTTTTGGACATTTTTTTTTCTCTTTCCTTTTTTTTTTTCATTCAACACCGTGACGAGTCGAATTCCCGCAAAAGTTTTACGAGCGTGCAGTATAGTAGGTCTGAAAAGCGTCGACAAGTGTGCAGGAGTTTTTGCCTCTTTGGTTCCTCGACTTTCCCGCATTTTTCCAAGACATCGGAAGAGAGAGAGAGAGAGAGACATTCGAGAGGATTAAGACGTCGGGAGACATCCAAAGCGCCGAGGGAGTAATAAGTCGAGAATTCAACTCGAGATATTGAAATCCTACACAAGTGAGTCAAGTTTTACAAAACACCATGAAAGATAAAGATCCAGAATCCAATTTCTACCATTGGTAACCATGTACGACATAATCTGGAAAACAGAAGCACCAGATTAAGTTTTTTTTACACCTTTTATTTACCAAATTTATTTTTATTATTTCATCAACTTATTCTTATTCATCTACGTTAAGATATTATTTTTTGTTTCAACTTAAACAATTATATGATAATTTTTCTGTGTCTTCTTTAATTTTAAATATAATAATTTCCATATATTTCCGTCTTTTCTTCACATTCTCCGCACAATCCCTTTAGAAGGGGCAGAAAGAGAGCTTTGAAAGTTCCTTGGCCCTGATGAAAATATCTATGCAACCCCTTCTCTGAATTTCGCAGGAAGGTCTTCCGAAAGAGTTGCAACCAAGAGAGAGAGAGAGGGAGAGGGAAAAAGTTGTTCCGCGTTAGTTGCTCGATGAGAGAAGGAGAAGCAGGAGCAACTCGAGTGTACAGGACCATCGGCTTGCTTGTCTAGTACACCTACTTTGAAGGGAGTTGGGGACAGGCGTAAAACCACGTACCCCGACAAAGTCGACGTTAGCCTTTCGGGTCGAGGAAGCGGGGCTTGTCTCGTCTCTTCTTCCGGCTTGTAACTTGAATGAAGACGACGACAGCGAAGAAGAAGATGAGAAGCCCCGACGAAGGCTCAAGAGAGTAACATGCGCAAGAATGTACTAAACTCTCCTGGAGGATTCTCCACGCGGTAGCGAGGAAAAGTACCTCAGCGTTCCTGAGATCCTAAGCGGAAAAGTTTAGTCAATCGGCTTACCGATAATTGAATAGGTATTTTGTGAGCTTTCGTGGGTACATGACTGCTACAAGACGCTCTCACCGAAGGAACTTTCTCCGGGGATGCTAAAAGTGTGTGCACAACAGCTCAACATATATTGAAGGATATGTTGAAAGTTACAAGGGGGCCATAAATTAAGTCGACTATGATAAGCCGGGACCAAGTTGAAATTTGGTAAATAATTCTTGGGAAATTTTTTTTTTTTTTTAAATTGGTATAATTCAAAAATCGAACATTGGACTAATGGGAACGGTCAGAGTGAGTCTAATGTGCAATTAGGAAGCGAGGAATGCGAGCTCCGAGTTCCCAGGTCTTATCGGCGTGTGATCATCGGTGGGAATCGACGTAACTGCGGCTTCGGAAGGCCGAGTCCCTGAGAAAGATAAATGCGCTTATCGCTTATTGTTATCGAATATCCAGTAGAGTCGAGTCACTGTTGCATCCGCAGCTTCCGGCCTCGTAATAATTGCGTTATTGTTGCCGTTAGCACACTTTTCAATGACGCGCATCTTGATATACCCACTGCACATGCAGTTCGCAATTTATTCATTTCACGAATACCTCGGAAATCATCACTTTTCCAAAGACGATAGTTAAATAAAAGACTACAAAAAAAAACGAAAATCTGAGTTCAAAAATTGTTCCATAAAAATTTTCGTGGAACATGTTCCTTTAGATAAAATTTAATTAAATAAAAAAAAAATGTAAATGCAAAAAATTAATAAAATACTCGAAGTAAACAAAAGACACAATTGCCTTTTAACCTTGCGCTGAGAACCATCGACCATAATGAAGATAAATAAAATTTTCCGGGCAGATTACACGCTCCGTTAATTTCCCCTTTTGTCGAATAGCAGATTCCCTATATAAATTCGCTTGACTATATTTCTCTTCACCTCTTCCTCGCTCCTCTTCAGGTTTCAACTGTTCAAACACTCATCACCAAGCCAGCCAAAATTTCGGCCTTATCTGTCTGCCAGCACCAGCAATAATCGATGAATGCCGGTAATATATATATATATGTACATATATATATTCCACAAACTATAATCTCTCTCTCTCTCTATATATATATATACATATATTAGATAGCAGAGAACGGGTTACGTAAGAGGATTGTCCGGCGCGCGCGCGCGTCCTCACGTGACGCCCCTCCGACTCTGACCCTGGCCTGCATCCGAAAGGTACGATATATACGCGCGGTTCGTGAGTTAACTGCCACGACCGTGCCAAGAATTTCCTTCCCGCCACGATGCACACGCGTATCCATGAATATATATCCACGTACAAGGCATTCGCATATCCATGTAGTTATTGCCATGGGTACGAAAGCTAGAACTGATACATAATGAGCAGTACATATATATATATATATATATTCAGTAGTATTGTTGTACATAATCCTATAAATATCCACGGAGATGATATAGTGTACTTATTATTTTTATTATTATTATTACTACTATTTACTATTTGTTTACTATGTCCACATATTTTATTGATAATACTGATAAAGTGAATTTTTTGATAGAAAAATGAAAAAAAGGAGAATTTTGTATGTTGGATGAAATTAAAAAAAAAAACAAAAGTTAGGAAATTTTAGATTTGTGGGCAGGTGAAAATTGAAATAGATTTTTGGCAAAATTGGCCTTTTTGGGGAATTTAATGGTGAAAAGAAAATTGATGGATGTTGGGCACACACAGCAAATGCCACTTGGGAGCCATTCTCACACTTGTGTGATAAGCAACCACCCACATATGACATTACCGACCGATAGCGGCACAGCTGCACCTGAATACCGCGAGTCGAACGTGCCACGACAGACCGAATTAGGGTCTGCCTCTGCAGTCGCAGGCATTCGATTACAGAAGCATCTGGGAATGCAAACTGCGACTACCCACTTTAATTTCATTGTCTCGTAGGTATCACATGTTTTTCCTTGTCGAACGTGCATTTTTGTGGCGAGCATTTTAAAAGTCATGGGAGTGGAGAATTTTGGATGACAGATCAACATTTTTTTGGAAAATAACATAAGAAATATGCGACGACAAAGAATGAAAGACTCAATTTTCCCTGCAATTACATTTCCGGGATTAGTAGAAAATGTACGTGAAATAAATAAGTAATACCTCATTCATTTTTCGAACCCTTTAACTTTTCCTCGTTCCTTATTATTCTTGCTATAAAATTTTCAATTCATGGTTATATTTGCTAAGGAGTTTCGAGTGCAAGCTGCAGTTTGCAGTTAAGGTCGAAAGTATTAATATAGTTGATTTTCTTGGTGCAACGACTGGCCGACGATTCCTTTTCCTCGTTTGGAGTCCGTTTGCACAAGTTTCCTTCTCTCACTTTCTCTTTGTCTTTCCCCCCCCTCTCTCTCTCTCTCTCTTTCTCCTTATATACCTTCCAGACTCCAAGACCTCAATTATTCTTGACTTGTTCGTCGAAAGTTTTCGGCACAGTGTACATATTAAATACGAAGCTCCATTGGAGTTATTTCTTCGTCTCTTCACCTCTCTTCCAGTTGCTGAAGCCACGGAAATTCTTGGAGCCAGGCTCCATGGTATCTGTATCTCTTAGGAAAGAGGATAAATCGTCATGGACCAAAAAAAAAAAATGTTCTAAGTTTCCGGAAACAATATAATTTTTCAAAACAATTCATTGATGCAAAAGCCACGAAAATTCTGAGAAGCAGGATGCACAGTACGTATATCTCGCAGGAAATAATCCTTTGGGTTGCAGGAAGCCAACCATGGGTTCTGACAGCGGCGTACGCCACGTGCCCACCACGAAAGTTATTACAGTACTCAGTCGGAGCGGTAAATGTGCGCAGAAAAAAAAGGGCTTTAATTTCTCCCTTTTCTAAATTAGCTTCCCGCGGCCATTATGCCACCCTCGTAATTTACTCTGCTATTCCGTTCATCCCGTTGAGCCCCCTGGCTGCTCCGTTGTTTGTCCCTCTTTCGCGCCCCCTTTGACTTCCCTCTAACCAACTGTTTAAGAAATAATTAGGAGTATAATTATTCAATGAAGTGGTCCACAACACAGGAGGGACGAATTTTTCTTCCTCTCAAGTGTAACGGAGAGGCTGTTAAAATTGATAAAAATTAAAAACGGTGCTGAAAATGCACTTGTAATATTTTTTATCTTGATTACCAAATGCAATTACAAATATGGCAGATTATTTGAATTAATTTAGAAAGGAGGAGATAGAAAAAAAAATGCTCACGACCGAGAAAGGAGCTCGATTGATTATTAAATTGGGTATAGACAAAAAATCAGTAATTAATTTTTGTACGCAGAGAATCGAGAGTAAATTGAACATGGTGGAGTGAAAATTCGTGTACTCTTCGGCAGCTCACACGAAGGAAAAGTGTTGGGGAGCTACGCGCAACATGTTCAGTCAATCGAGCCATCATACCCTATGCCTGGACGGTCTGGGATTCAATAAGCCCTTAATCCATCGGCAATTAGCTCGGGCAGCGGTTACCACAATTCCGTTGACCTCCTCTCATCGCAGCGAGCGCATAGAATTCAGTGGAACGTCGCATTCACGGCGAGTTTCTGGGCGCAACGATTCTGCGGGCTTCACACGAGCGATCCGAGAGCTCATCCCACGTGAACGGAGCAAACCATGACTGTATAATTAACCAGTCTTCCGAGCGAACCAACCGGGCGGCTAAGGGAACCGAGAGTTCAATACCAATTCTGCGGTCCGGACTATACGATCCGACGGATCGCTCCGCTGCTCAATCGGATTTACCTGACGACTAATTCCCGGCGATCCGACAAACGAGAGCTTCTAAATTTCACGACCGTCACCCGTGACTCCTTCGATCAACTAGCCAATTCACATTTTCCATTTTTATGTTGAGCCTCTTCGGCAACACGTCCAATTTGCAACATGCCAGAGCTGAAACTATTCGCTGTTGGTATCAGGATAAACAGCCGGGAAAAAAATGAACGATAGAAGGAAAAGATGGTTTTCTTTTTAAGCTGTAAAAGAACGTTTTTCAGGTAAAATCAGGTTTTTTTGTAAATGTTGACTTACCGCGATACATCTTCTTGAGAAACGGCACGTGGCGTAACGGCGCCGTGAAGAGCAAGTGATGATGCGTGACGTGATTCTTGGGAATACGCTAACGTGCTGTTCTCCAACGCTGAAACCGAACCATTTTGTTTGCCTGTTTATTTCAGAGAAACAAAAAAAAAAGAAAACATCAATTGGTGAGTCAGCGATCGATTTAATGTTCACGAAGAATTTTTGGTTGCATTTGTACTTGAGTTTTCAATTTATGGCAGAGTGATGGCTAAAAATATTGTGCCCTGAATCAGCACTTCTTGAAAAAGACTTGAACAAATTTAGATAAATATGAGAATCGTTGACTCCTTTTGCTGATTTTCGAGATTTAAATTTATTTTCCCTTGCCTCAAGTCCAAAGGTCATGAGGAATACAAAGTGCAACGCAGCTTCACAGAAAACTTCCCAACTCTCGGATTCTATTATTGCACCGGTTCCCGGTCACGTACATTCGGACCTGGAGCAGCGCGAGGCGCAATAAAAACTTTTTTTATTCCCCGTCAAGTCTGAAGCTCGTTCGCGGCCCGACCGACCACTTTTAGTGCTCTATTAAAACGTGCAGCGCGGCAATTGCAAAGAAAATGGCCTTTGCCGAGGACAAAAATGATGAATTTTAGCGGGGTTTGACATTAAAACGCCAGCGGCACGAGATGATAAATTGAAATGGGTACGCGTATGCAGTTTTCGGAGAAAATTAACTTTGCACTAAAAAAATATATTTTTCAAATGCTACCATTGTAGTCTAAAGAAATAATTATTAAAAAAATCAAAACTGATCTGCCGGATAATGAATTCTCAGATTTAGTAAATCCTTCTATTATTGAACCATCGTTTTGAAATAACCCGTTCCTTTCCGTCCATTTAACAATTCAATCAATATCGTTCCCATTTTGCGAATCGCCCCATGAATTCCCAATGTCAATTTCATTGGTGGCGACAAACCGGAAGGAAGTTCGGCTTGCACAAGCCATGCGCCTCTTTACAAATGCAAACAAAAGCGAGAGCAACCCATCATCGCGATGGAAGGATGCATCTCGCGTCGGGTTAAACTTTTATCGAGCGGAAGGCAAACGCAGCAGGTCGTAACGTCTGTGCGGACGTTTCGGTGGCATGAAAAATTTCGCGCGGAGCGCACACCGCCTCGTGAACCCAAATGCGGCTGGCAATGGCAAAACCCTTTGCTTTTATACCGCCGGCTCTGAAAAATTCCGGCTCTTCGGATCCTTACGTGGTTGCGGGGAGAGAGAATGGTCGGATGCTGGAGGCGGTGGTGGCAGTATCCCTTCCGGTTTGGCTACCAGCAGCACCACACGATCCTGGGTTGCTTTCAGTGTCGCTACCGCCTCTTCGTGTGTCACGTTCTCCAAGTTTTTGTCACCCTGAAAATTCAACAAAACACACAGAATGTATCAGTACTTTTTGTCAGAAAGATAAAAAAATGTTTAATTGAATTTCCTTGAATATCCTAATCGACTCAATGAAATCTTTGCTATTATTAAAACAGATGTGTATGTAAAATAGTAGCTTTATTGTTTTAGAAAAGAATAAGGATAGCGAAAAGTCGCGATGGAGACGATTCACCACGAAACTGTTATGAGATTATACATCGCAGTGTTGGCACAAGGACTGGAGAATTTTATCTGACATATTGTGAGGAGAAAGAAAAAAGCGGCCTGCACATAGTGGAGGTCAGAGGATCGAGAGGAAGACAAGGGGAAGCGAAAATGGTGGGAATGAAGCTGTTGGTGAGCCCTTGGGATCTGGTGAAAATGGTCACGTTGGCCATTTACCGCGGCAATCCCGGTCAACGGTTGATAGCTAAACTCGGACGATCGTTCTGTCGAGGCGGAAGCAACAGTCGTAGAGCTCTTCAGCTTCTCGCTGGACGTTGCACGTCGGGCTTTGCACTGCCATTTCTTCTCCTAATCTAACGATTTTTTTCCTCACCCGGTGCACGAGTTTTACAGCTATGTTTGACTGCTTATTTTAGTGCCCTGCGAAGCACTATAGATATTCAATGGTGGAGAATTACAGAAAATAAAAGAGATCTCTATTTTTCCCATCCGCTCTTAAACGACCATTTGTTGAGGGTGAATGACGTTTTTCCAGGAGCACAAAAATATATAAACGAGTACTATGTTGGATCGAGTCATCAACCGGACGCTTTTTCCCTCCTCCGTGGAGCAATAATCACGAATTCATTCATCTTCGAGCGCGAAAGTCTTCACCAAATAAAGCGAAAAAAAGTGGCAGAAAAAATGGGAACAAATGATCGTGACCTTCTCCCGACAGCTCTTCATTCTCCTGGCAGACCGCACGATTTTCCGAAGGACCGTACCTCCCGTTCCATTATACAGCTTCTGTAAAGGCTATTTTTCGCCATTACCTTTTTCTTCCTCTATCAACGAATACGCGACGTGAGAACGCTGAGTGATTCTCATATTTGATGAAAATACCGTTGGCTCGTAAAATGTGGAGAGAGCGGAAATATGCGAAAGGATATCTCGAGCTCCATGGTGATGTCAGGGATGGAAATGCATAAGGAAAAATGCACTTTGTACTTTGGACTGACAGTGGCGGAAGATATCGAAGGCTCGAGTCACAAGAGGGATATTTTCTTCTTCAGGATCTATGAGCTCCGTGGAATATGTGAAGTTCTTAATAATTTCACACGGCAGAATGTACGTCCCCTTAACGCGGCACATTGCAAGACAGGGAAGAGAAAGCAACTTCCTTTGCCCACTTTTAACAATTTTTCTGCCACCACGAAGAGCAACGGCAAAAAATGAACAGTTCACGAATAGCTAAGCGCCAACCGGAGCAAGTTTGTACATATTTTCATACTGCAACGTCTGCTCGACCGTATTATTATTTTTTTGCCGTTGTAACGCTGAGGAAAGCGAGGATATTATTTGTACTCGGCTGAGCATGTTCATGTTCGGAATAAGTCAAGTGAAAATCCGTCACGAACTCGTGTACCGCCCTGAGGATAAGGTACAGCGTATACTCCACTATTCATACGTTTATATATTTCTTCACAGCTTCCGATATTCCTTCAACCTCGCAATATACCCTGAAGAAGGTATATTAAAGCAAAAACCCTTCTCCTACACTGTGGAAATTTTTTAAACAACAATAGTCACTCAACGCGACTTTAGGACATCCTGAAGATTACCTCAAATTTGCACGATCAAATAATTAATTTTTGACGTCAGATATTAAATTTTTGAATGGTAATGAGAGGCAGAAAAAAAAGTGGTCCTAGTTATCGGTAGAGAAATGATAGTAAAAAAATTCAGAATCGTTGCGAATAAGCAAACATGTTTACTTGTTGACGTGACGATGGAAATAAAGAGAATCTCTGTATGCCAAAATGGGATTTGATGTAATATTGCATAATGAGGGTACGAATGGTGCGAGGTGTACCAGTGTAATGAGAGACGAGGTATACACACTCCATATATATTATTCTCACCAGGGCGTTCCTCACAGCCACCAATTTGTCGCCGACAACGAGACGACCGTCGACCTGAGCTGCCCCACCCTCCATGATCTTCGTGACGTATATCCCATTGTCACCGGGTATGTGCTGATTACCAATTCCACCGGCGATACTGAAACCTAGTCCCTTGTTGCCCTTTATCAACTCGATTTCGATCAGTTGCGTGTGACGTCGTCTTCGTACATACTGAAAACGAAAAATGTTCAACCCTTTTCATTATAAAACCATCTAATCGAACAAAATCATTTTTTCTTTAATTCAGCTACGAAAAATTCATTTTTTATTTTCATTTAATTCAAACTCTCAAGGAGATTTTAAAATTCAATTTAACTGAGGGTTTTTTTTCTATTTTGTTATTATTTCACGATAAAATAAATAGAAATATGGATTTCTTTATGTGGCAAATACTTGATGAGTATTTTTGCAAGTTACTTTGGGTACTTGGTGTGTATTTCAATTACTTTGGCCAGGTTAGTAATTATTGGGGGAAAAAGGGTCGGTTGTAATTCTAAAAAAATGTATACGTACAAGCTTGACGGTATTTCCGGCTCTCTTAAGGGCATCGACGGCGCTCGCGTGTGGTACGTCGACGACAGTTACGTCGTTGACCTGCAGTATCGTGTCGTTGACCCGCAAACGACCGTCCGCCGATGCGGCACCGCCAGGTATAAGTTTTGTGATATATATCGCGGTGTCATTGCCGAAGTGCGGATTGTCGGTACCACCAGCGATACTGAAACCAAGACCGGCGCCTCCCCTCTCGAGAATTATCTCCTCGTATTCCCAGTCATCGTCGCCGTTTGCCTGAAAATGAAAAAAAAAAAAATAACAAAAACTATTCATAATAATCCAACATTCCACAGATGCGCTAATTTTCATGATTAATTAAAACAAAAAAGCATTTTCTCGGTTTCCCTTTGAAACTTTTTTAGTAAAAAAAAATGAATTTCAGTGCATTACTTAATTTTTTTGTCGATGAATTAAAATTTTTATTCATTTGTTTCAGTGATTAAAAAATTGTTAATTGGTTTGAGTATAAAAAGAGTAGTTTTTTTTTTTGAAAAATTATTGGATCGAAGATCAAATAGATTCCATCGGTCGTGTTGAATTCAAGGGCTGAGCAAGCAGTCCATTTGCCTGGACAAAATGAGGGAGGGCGAGGGTGAAAGGGTTGAAGAGTGGCAAGTGCTCGGAGCGAAATACGAGAATACAATTCCCAATTGTCTCAACACATCGGAGGATACATGTTGATTCGGTATGCTTGACCCGCTCCTGTTTGACCCCGAGTATATTTAGTAATTCGGGAAAGGGGCATCGGAGCCCGACAATCCGGATCAGCCGGCTTTGATTACACTGGGGAGTGAACCTCCAGTCGCGTTGTCGTTGTAGTGCTTAGAAGTGGTTGGACAGGTCAGCCGGGTCGCGATGTTGTGCCCCTATAGTTTCGTGATTTCTGAACAGTCCCGAGTTGTCGTGTCGCTGTGTTACTCTTCGGGGCTGTCGAGAAATCCGATTCACGAAACTGCTACCAAAGTTTCATTGCAACTGCTCGTTGATACATTTTACCAATTAAATTTTAAACTTTGCGACACGTTTTTTATTTCTTAATTTTTTTGGGTGAAGTATCAAGGGGACCATTAATTGGTCTTTGTAAAAAAATTTAATTGTTTCATTGCAATTGCTAATTAATGCGTTTTAGAAACGAAAATACAAATTTCGCAACACGTTTTTGTTTTTTACCTTTTTTATCGGGTCAAGTATTAATGGGACCATTAATTGGACTTGGTAGAAAAATTTTGGAATTTACTAACACGTTTTTATATATTTTTAATGTTTATTTAACTGCAAGACTGGTGATATCCATGAAAATTGTGAAAATTTCTGGTATTCGTACTGTCGTTTGAAAATTTATGAGACCATTCATGACGTAACTAGGGAAATTCCCGAGGGAACCTTAAGGCACTGTCGTCATTGTATCTATCCCCGGGGTCGAGTGGCGACCATCTTGCATTGCGAATTTATTAATCTCCTCGTCCCTCGCTCAGCCCTTATGACTTTATTATATATATAAAGCAGCGCACCCTAGCGTCGTGATGACGAAAAGTTTGAGACTCGTAAATGTGTAATTAAATTCAAAGGCTCTTCAAGGGAAACTATGCACGGGGTTAAGGTGCGACCTTTTTGATTAATAGTCATTTGCGGAAGGAAGGTTCACGTAGCTCAGTGAACCTTAGACATGCATTCATATATATATATATATATATATATACAATGTTATCACTCTTCGTACTTTAATGTAGAAATTTCATGTCAACGTAACTAATTTCTTCATCTACGATTCAATCGCCAAAATTCATTACAAATATTATCATTAAAATTGACACTGTATGAATAAATTAATTTTATTTAATTAAATTGAAAAAAAAAAATTGCATTGCATTATAAATCATAGAATTTTTTATTTATTTATTTATCTGTACCCGTCCCTTCAAAGGTTTATTACTATGTAAATGAGGGTAAGGAAATTAAGCATTTATTTATGTGACAGTCTCGAGTGTTGACTCACGCGGGGACCTTAAGGCCTGGAGGCACATAATTCCGAGTGAAAAGGCTTTGCAGCCTGGAGGCTCGTACGCTCTATGAAATATCTCGGGAAAGTATGTCTGCTATGCGAATCGACCACGCGCAACTAATATACATGCATGTATACACTGTATCATCAGGATATAGTTGCACTAGGAATTCCTCCCTCGAATTCCAAATTCCGGAAGCATCAGAGATGCGGGCGTGGTTCGGCAACACGCACCACGTGAATTACTGTATTTTGGTGATCATTCAAGGTCCACGAGACCCATTTTCCAGCACGTGACCTATTATCAACGAATTCCGGTTCGTTGTCACGCAGAATTGGCCATTTATTCGAATAACAGATTTTTCCAAATAATAATAATATTTTGGACATAAAAAAAAAGAGAGAATCACTTCATTGCAAATTGAGATTTTGTGATGTCAATTAATTTTTTTTGCGATATTAAAAAAATTAATAAAAGCATATTCGCACAATATAAAGTGGAATATTACCATTTCTCTTGGGCTGATTGCGTCAGGGGCCGTGACGGGGATCATTTTCACCAAAAAATTTTACCATCGAGAAACACGTTCTTTTATCCCGGGAAACCGGATTATTTTTATTGTTATTAACACCTGTTGGTCGTTTTTTTCTTGAAAATTACCCACCGCAATTATCCAAGTATCAACGGCACTGTGTTATGTAATTTCAAGTATATAACCACTTTGTAACCATGTTGAGATATTAACCAGAAGCACTTGAATGATTCACCTTGCGATCGTTTAAATGGCGTTTACGAGCTGTCGGAATGAATTCTACTGATTCGTTCTGAACCAGAAGAATTTTATATCAATAATCGAATGATTTGAAATTTTGAAGAAAAAAAAATGGAATTATATTTGTCGATTAATTTATTTAGTTCACTGACACTTTTTAACATTGTTGAAAATGAATTTTTTTTTGGGTTACTAATTTTTTGGACGTTTTCATTATTCCATCACAACCACCATCATCATCGTCATCATCATTATCATCGCTATATTCGCTGTTTGAGTCACAGAACCGGCTCGCCGGCGATCCGCGCGCGCGTATTCCCGGTTACGATATTAGAACGACTATTTCCAACTGACTGTGAAAATACACTCGTCGGGAGAGCGCACGCAGGGACAGAGAGACTGCTTTTGCTTGTCACATCGACGTGGCGGCCGAAATAACTCTCGTCCCCTCTGCGGCTTGAGGCTGTAGGTGTTTGGGGCTGTCCCAAGCATGTTACGATCCCTCGATGGGATACAAGATCGAATTAGGAGTGTTTGGCGCCGCTCGTGAGATTTTTATCGTTTTAACCCTTTGCTTTTCACGATTAATCGCCCAAATACCAAAAAAAATTACCTATTTTAATAATCAATTTTTTAAAATTATTTTTACAACGTGCAATACGTTAAATTCGTTGCATTTTAAAAATAAAATTAAATACGTTGCATTTTTTTTTAAGCCTGAGTTGATATTAAATTGAAATTTATGTTCCTCGAGTACAAATTTAATGATAAATATTTGTAAATTTATTTTTTGAGAATAAAATTTTGACGTTTGACTTATATATATATATATATATATATGATGAGCTCGCGGATTTTTTTTTCTTGCATAGCCGAATAATCGTGAATAGAAAAGGTGGGAGATATGGCGGAGTGTAGAATAGGCAACTTTTCACAGGGTGTGTACGCTTGCATGGCGACGAGTACGAAGAATGCAGCGTAAGCTCTCGCCGCTCGCTCGCTGCGTCGTTCTGCCAAGAACGAGAGCAATATAGGGGTGAATTGCAAGAGGCGAGAGAGGGTTACACGTTCCGCGGTGGAAACGAGGCAGAGGGTTAAATTCCGCTCCAATGCGACGACGCGCCGCGTTGGCGCTACGCGGAGCGTTAAATTTTTGTGAATCTCGAGCGACGAGAGCGAGAAATACCTAATATTATATCGATTCGATATTTGATATTCGACTCTCGTTCCCAATCGAAAACTCGATACATTTCCTCCCACGCCAATATCCGCAAATTTCAACCCTGATTTTTCATCGCGAAAATTTCTAGATATTACCCTAAATAAATTATTAAATATTAAATTTGATACCCAAAAAATAAACTTGCCATAAATAAAAAAAAATATTCATAAAACGATCGATGAAAAAAATCGTTTTGATAATTTTTCAATATTTAAAAAAATTATTTTTCTTACGTGTTTGAGTAATTTTTTAAAATTAACTAAGTAAATATTTTTAAAAAATGATGAATTTAAGCTCCGGTGTAGAGGTCGACGAAAAGGGAACGGAAGCTAAGAGTTAAAAAAGCTTAAGAGGGTACTTTCCGGTGACTTTACTAAACGAGAAGCTCCAAAAATTCAACGAACGAAATTTACGTCCTTGAGCCACCCACTTACCCCCCTTTCTCTCTCTCTCTCTCTCTTTCTTCTTATTCCTATTCACCGCCGCTAGCGTCAGGAATGAGGAAACCCGAGAAAACTCGGAAAATTCTTCGGGTCACCGGATTTTCCTGAATATGTAGTTGCACCATCGCGGTAGGTATGTTCAAGGAGAACGTTCACTTTGCGTACTTGGTGTGCTGAACGACGCTGCTTTTCTAACGATTGTCTGAAGAAACCGGAAGAACGCGAGCTCACTGAGCTTCCGCCATCGAGCCCAAAATTCGTACGCGAGCGAGTGCAAGCGGAAAATTCTACGAGCATTTTATTATGGACGACGTTAGTTGTCGCTACTTTTTTGCGCTAGTAGAATCGCTTCTACCACAGAACGTGACTCTACCGCATTTATTTGAAAATACACTCAAGCGTTGGTTTGTAAGATTTAAAAAAATTATTATTTATCATTAGGAATTACATATTTTTCTTTAATTTTCAGCAAACCAGATATTGCTAAAAAAATAAAAAATATAAAGCATAATTTTTCGTCAAGTATTTGTTACTAAGATTTTTAAAAATTATTATTTATTATTAGAAATTATATATTTTTATTTATTGTTCAGCAAATCAGATACTCAAAAAAAAATATATATGAAGCATATTTTTTCGTCAAGGAATATTAAATTTTTTAAAATGAAAATATATTGCCATAAAAAATCCCGAAGGACAAATCGCAGCGGAACAAAGAAGTACCGCCCACATTTCGATTGGATTGAATTCCTTGATCGGTCTGTGATTTTCTCGATCCAAGGATAATATTCCCGCGATGGTAGAATCATATAGAAGCCATTAGCATCAATGAAATAGTGATTTGTAGTTACGTCGAGACTACGCATGAGAGAAATCGTGACCCACACGGGCATTATTGTCGAGGACAAATGCTTGTGCAGCGAAGGAGCAGTCGCGATGTGGTGTTGAGTTGCACTTGTTGCAGTGCGGTCAGAAATCACAACACGGAAACGATATCCAGAGCATGTCGCTTCTCGTCTTGTATTACTCGTTTTTTTTCTTCTTTTTTCTTCTTTTTTTCATGTCTCGCCAAGATGCATACGTTAACACACACACATCCACACAGTGAGACGAATGCGTCTCGAGGTCGCGCGACGAATAACAAGTTTTCAACTTTGTGTCCCATGCGAGTGAATATATAACGTCAGTAAAATTGAATATGGTAGAAAAATGTATACGCGTCGCTAAAAGCAGACCATATTTGATCGAAAATTTAAAAAAAAATTTTTACACTTTGTTATCACTGTCAAAAATTTTTTTCTAATGAAAATTAATATTAATATATTTAAAAAATTCATTTTTGGAAAATTAATATAATAAACACTTAATAAAAATTGCATCATCTGCTAAAAAATTCCAATACATATTTTTTAATTATTACATTTTTTTTTATAGTGCAGTCAACTTTGACGAATTGTTTTCACTGCTTTTTTTGCGATTAGGAAAATGAATTAAGAATATTTTTTTTGTAAATGAAGAATCAGGCTTTCGATACTGTAGCACGAAAAGCTTGGGTTTTCCTCCCACCCCCGTCGAATCTTTTTACGCGATCCGGTCTTTGCTTCGGATGTTCTTCTTTATTGCTTTCGGTGGCTCTCGCATCATAGCCTAGCTACTCTCCGACGGCTAATACTTACTATACGAGGCGAGGGACTTTCCGCCAGCAACGAAACGCTCCGGGTTGCCGGTGCATTAGGAAAATTGGAGTATCTCTAACTTTACGAGGCCTGCGATCGGGAGAAACGAGAGTTTAGCAGACTTGCTGCAGAGCCAGAAGCGACATCGGCTCTGGAGCCAATGTCCTCGGTGTGAAAATGTAATAGCACGTGTATCAAGAGACACCGGCAACCTCACGACGCCAAACACATTTTTACCCTTTCCCTCCGACCTATTATTTGGCCATTTATACATTTCAATTATTTTACAATCCATTTTTCTCTGAATAAAAAAAAATAAATAAATTTCTGTACAAAATATATGTAGAAAACAAAAAAAAATTGAGCAAAGGAAGAAAATTAAGGGGAATTTGTATGGAGCAATAAATATCTGACAAACTTTTGGGCGATTCGAAAAATTATCGAATAACGATAAAAAAACGCGAGAGAAAATAAGCTGGAAATCGGCGAAATTCGACTAGGATTTAGAGAGCCGGTAAAAATACGAGAAAGTTGGATCGAGGGCGTAAAAAAACGCTGATTATTTTAAACCGTGCGAAATTTTGAGCTCCCAGTTTCCGCACCGCAGGCTATGGGGGGACATAAATAAAGATTAGAAAGGCCCGGTGGTGGGAGGACGTCCCACCTTCACCGGGGCATAAGCCTCTCGCCTCCTGGAGGAGATAGACGTGGCGACGGGGTGCAAGGGAGAAAAGCTTTTCCGCTGTGCGTTAAATAAAAGGCTAATTTATTCATAGATCAATAAGAGCATTTGAAATTCCAAGAGGAAAAGTTTTAAACGATAGAGCCGCCTGTGCTCGGTGATGGAAACGAGAACTTCTTCATCAAGATAAACACTCGCATATTGAATGCGCGACGGGAAACTAATTTCGCAAACGGAAAACATCAACGCCGATAATTCCATGTTTTTCCCAGCTTCACTTATTCAACCGTGATCCATTTAATCCAACAGTTATCAACATTCTAAAGAAAAACAAATTTCGTACAAATTTTTTTTTTCAACTCTGTCACATTCAAAAATTAATAATCATTTTTATTAAAAAAATTTTCCATAATTTAAAAAAGACTCGTGATAATTTTTATCTTCCCCCTCAGAAAAAAAAAAAAGAAACAGCAAAAACTTCCTTACTTTTCGATCCTATGGTAATTAGCTTCCAAAATCCCCCAGCCTCACTTTTTCTCGACATTTAAATCCGTGGACCATCGAGCCAGCGAAACCTCGGGTTTTATGCTAAGTTTGTTTTTCCGTCCTCTTTACGGGCGACTTTCGGTGAAGCTGCACGGTGAGTGTCGGTCCGTTTGCCTGAGAAAAATCGGTTCAACGCCTCGGTTCGTTTCCATGATTTACCCCAGCAGGAATAAGATAGCCCAGCCTCACTTTTCAGATTGATCTCACATTTTATTTTTTTTCCCCGGGGCGACGATAAAATGGCATAAATATTCATTAGTGACGATTGGAGGAAGGCGAGGATGCGAAGTTACCTTCGAGCAATGTCCTTGATGGAAAATTGGCGAACGTCGCGAGTGCACCGAACAAATGCCTTTGAACTTCATTGCAATCCATTTATTTTCCCGTATGTGTGGACAGGGGTTTCAGGAGCGAGGACGAAAAAGGGAGTCCCTCGATTTATATTCACCGAAGCCAATCAGCTCGATAAGGGAAAGATTGCTTCGAGGTTTAACATACATTATGGAGCTGGGTGCGCATGCACTCGGTGCAGCATTGAAGTTGGGAGTGTCGTTCGCCCTGAAAAGCCGATAGGGAAGAAAATAGAGGCTGCGGCTGAACGAATACACTGAACGATACTACACCGAAGAGCTATAGATGCTGAAGTATACGATGCCGTGATGCAGCGGTTGGAAAACTGGTCGCGAGGGAAGGAAGGTTAGGAGAAGGCCCGTGTTTTCCCTTCCAACAACAGACTCCAGGCTTTTAACTTGTTCCTGGATAAACAGGCGAAAAAGAGGAAAGGAGAAGAATGCAAAGGAGGAGGTACTGGCCGAGGTTCTCGTGAGTTACTAAAGTCGGGAACGACGCCCTTCTCGTAAATTGACGCTCCTTTTAACCCCCAAGACCATTTTATACCTCTGACCTGAAGACCTTGTCTCTGAATAAAGTACACAAAGTAAAAAAAAAAAAAAAAAACGATGGCAAATTTTTCTTCATCAACGCATCAATTAAATTTAAAAGGAAATTGATTTTTCTTAAGTTACAATAAAATGTTGAACAATTTTTTTACATTGTTCTCAAAAATTTCCAGTGCTGTACATTAAATTACATTTTTTTTTCGTATCTGTGGTGATATTCCGGAATTTTTTAGAGTTAGTTCTAGTCATTTTTTTTTTTTTGTAAGAACTCGAATTATAAAATTGAAATAAAGGGCTGAATAAAAAGGATGTACAGTAGAAACTCCCTTAAACGTCCTGTCATTAAATTACATATGAACGGAGCGGACATTACAGTGTGACGTAACGACCCTTCGGCGGAGTAACTTCTTCAGCATCTATTTTCCTCGGCGGCGGCCGCTGGAAAACATTTTGCATAGAAATTTCTTATATCGAGGCGAGTAAACGCGATAACGGAGCCACGCGTTTCTCGGGTAAATTGGAAAACTTGTCAACGGGAAATCGCGCCTGAGAGAGAGAGAGAGAGAGAGTCGAATGGTGCGGAGGTCCGACAGGAAAAAAAAATGTTGATTCGAAACTCCGGACAACTGGATTTACGCTGGAGTCGAGGTCGTTACGAAGGTATCACACAGTCTGCGATTGTGTAACCTGAAGAGGCCGACTGCGAGGAACGTGACGTTCCGCACGTTCTTATTTCTTCTGTCTAGCGGTTTACATAGTTTTTTTTTCTTGTTGTTGTTGTTGTTTCTCTCATTCTTCGTCTTCTTCACGTTTTTTTTCTTCCCGCTCTTCTCTCGTTACTTGTCACACTATGTAACCTTGCAGCGCAGCCTTCTTCATGGCATAATAACCATACTACTTAACGTGCAACTCTGTGGACAAGCCCTGAAGACGCAGCTCTCTATATAACTGTGTCGTGCTCCTTAGGATGCTGAAGAGTAGTGTTTTTCCGCACCATCTTACGTACCTACTTAACACTTTTTCTCCGAGCGACTGTCAATGGAAAATCCACGAGATTTACCTTCCTTTGAATTTTTATCAGCCTCATCCTCGGAACAAAATTTTCCTTATTTATTTTGTAATTGCTCGACGATGATTCCGAATCAGGGAAAATAAATTTATTCTTACCACTTTTCAATTTTCGATATGAAATAAATGATGAAATGTTAAAAGGGTGAATCACGAAGAAGCAATGTGCGAGCAGCTTCGGCGTTGCAATTTTTTTTTTTTTTTTTGAAGACTGGATTGTCTTTGGGTTGAATTTTCCTTCATTTGAATTTTCATCAGCCTTACCCTTCGAACAATATTTTTCCGTATTTATTTTGTAATTGAACGACAATAATTCCGAATCCGGGAAAATGATTTTATCCTTGCCACTTTTCAATTTTCACATTGGTAAAACAATTCAATATTGAATAAATGATGAAATGTCAAAAGGGTGAAACATGAAGAATCAATGTGCGAGCAGCTTCAACGTTGCAACCTTTTTTTTTGGTCGAATGCTGAATTGTCTTCGGGTTGGAAGGTTTTGCGGGACATCTATAAACGTCACAATGGTCGACTGTGCCGGGGGTTTTTTTTATATCTCGGGTGTGACGAGAATGCGAGGAAGAGGAAGGAATCGACAAAGAGAAAATAAAGAATGACGTGTTATGGATGCAGGTGAAACCGACGGAGTGACCACAACGTATAGCTCTTCATCTATATGTACACGTACGGAGAAACGATTGGTGGGAAAAGCGCGGGGCAGTGTCCGTCATTACATGGAGAATGGGAATGGGAATGGGCATGGGCATGGGCATGGGGCCCGTACGTCGGACCAAGAGGGATTGCGGTTCGTTCGTTAACGGACTGCAATCGCCTCGCCTAGCCTCTCGTTAACGACCGACAGCAGAAAAAGCGAGGGCAATTTTTTTTTTCTTTCTCCTCTTTTCTTTTCCGACTGACACACGTGACGCGGAAGTTGCCTTCGACGAAATTCCGAATTTTCCGTGGAATTGCCGTGCCTTCATTTCGATTCACAAATGGCCCAACAGCGGGAGACAATTACTCGTCCCTGCCTCGTTTCTCCTCGGCCCCGCTATTTTATTTTCCTTTTATTTGATATTTTATTCAAACGTTAGCCGGTACACGTACAGTTATATCGATCGTGCGGCGAATCATGTTCATCTATTTCGTTTATACTATTTTTCTATTGTTCTCCGTAACAAAAGGGCGCTTAAGGGCCGGATACCGTTAGTTTTCCAAAAGCGAAGTCCCGAAGCGCTATCAAATATTTGTTCCAATACCCGACGAAAATTCGACGCGGAAAAGAAATTTTAATTCACTGTTTGCATTTTCGCCGAAAATGAAATGACGAAAAATTTGCGCAGTGCTGGGAAATAACCTTGTTTTCACAGCGATGGATCGAGCTTTCGAAGGGCACCGGACAAATTTTCATTCGTTGAGCTTGCAATTTTTTTTACCGATATTCCGAGCTGTTGAAAAAATATTTTTTCCATACAATTTTTCCCGTTGTTGGATGCCCTTTTTTCACCGAGCTTATGAACGCGAAAATTTCGATGTCGTAGTCATTTACAAGCTTTTTTTGTCAGCTCTTTTGATAGAAAAGATAAAAATGAAAATGGGTTTACACAAAAAAAAAATAAAAAATAAGCGATTGGAGTTTCGAATTTTTATCATCTTTGATTTTCATCTCCGAAATTACCGATCAGCTAATGTCGGGCGGATATCATTTCTCGTTAGCCTGTGTTCCGTCACTAATTTGCCTAATTTGGGCAGGGCGTGCGGTCGCGATCTCACAAGGGAAACCGGAAGGAACCCGCGAGGACGACGCCTGCGTTTGTCAGACCCTCTCCCAGTGATATATAGGATTGTGGGGGCGGTGAGCATCCTCTTGACTATTCGCAGCTATTATGTCACTGAAGCTTGGCCCAAGAGGGGGAGGAAGCCCTCGCGACATCGTGAACTGACAGGGAGAAACGGAGCCATGCTGAACAGGGCCGTAAAAGGTCCTTTATGAGCTTTCAGCCAATTTTCCGACTGGACCCTTAGGGATTCGTTACATTTATTACGTAGATAATTTAAAAAATTGTTAATAATTTATGGATAATTTTCTTCGATCATTTTCGTGGCCACCCTTAATTATTTTTTATTTTTCTTAATTTTATTCGAATTATATTATCAGATTATGTTATCCATGGGCGTTTTTTTTTGAAGTAAAAGCTCTGAAAAAAAAAGAGAAACTGTCGCGTAGGGTGAAAATACGTTTATCCGAAAACTTGGTAATTAATGGCAGATTTGATAAAGAGAAAGGAGGAATACCGGAGTGAAACAAGGCGACGAGAAAATGAGAAAGGGGACGGAAAAATATGAGGGAGTCTAAGAATGTAAATTATAATGATATTAAAATTTACGTCGCGTCACCGAGGGCGAGGTAAAGGGCTTGTTTTTTTAATAAAGCATCACTCGGTGGGCTGGAATTTCCGGTGGTGATATGGAGCCGCTCTTGTTGCATTTTATGGACTTTTTTTTGATGCTGTGTTATCTACAAAAATAAAAACCCACACAATGTCACATTTTTTTATTTTTTTTACTTTGCTTAATAATTTTTTAAAAAATTCCTAAACCCAAAAATCATGATTCACACCTATTAATTTCCGAGATTCATGCTCACGTTTCTCCAATCTTCGTTCTCAGTAATAATCTCGAGAAATCCGAAATTACGAACCGAAATTTCACGAGAGATTTACAAATCGAATTAGGGAATACTTCCCGTGAATCCTCGCTACATGCTGGAGGAAACAACCGAAACCGGCTTCGGGGATTCGCCCGTCGACGACCCGGGCCCGCCAAAGGGTGACGAAGTGTTGGCAGTGATAAAGTTTCGCAAGCTCCGAAGTTCGCTTTTATGGGAACGCAGACGGGACAACGATGAAAACGAGGACGATGATGACGTCGAGTACGAAGGAAATATGAGTGACGTACTGCCTCCGTGTATTCTAAAAAGGACATGCATGTCGCCCTGTCAGGCCCTTAATACAGCGTCAAAAACTTTTCAGCATCCGAATTCATCTCGTTGATATTTCGGTCCACACCGATTCACGAGTTATCAATTTTCACTTCAACAAGCCATTTTTATTCTCGCTGAAAAAAATTCCACAAAAATACCAACAAAAAAACACTATTTTCAAGTACTCCTAAAATATACCGCAACCATTCACAAGAATTAAAAAAATTCATGAAGAATTTCGGGAAACGTCCGTAATTGTTTCAACGAGCTTAAAATCCCAACTTTCGTGAAAGCCACTTTCCCAGCAGCGACTTATTACGCGTATTAACTTCCGCGCGATAAATTTCACCTCTCAGCATTAATGTAATTGGCCATATTTGTTATAAATTGTGCAAGATCTACGCGGAGTATCGGGTAATCTGAAATTCGACTTTGGGGAAATTCGGATAAGTTATCTACTAGAATATATATATACCCACACACATGTATATATATATACGTTCTCCTGAGACTGGGGTCACCAGCAAGAGATGCTTCTTGGGAAGGGTACACAACGGCAGCTAAGTGTCAGCGCTCGGTTGCACCATTGGCAAAGTTTGCTTGATTAATTTCTCAGAGCCCCGCGAATTAAATTGGGCGAGTGGAATCGGGGTAGGCGAAGTGGCGGTAGTTGCTGAAGAGCGGAGGGGGGAAGACGAAGAGGAGGATTGCCGATCCTCGGGGCAATGCACGGGGATGGTACCAAGGACTATGTGGATGGGTGGCGACCAGGAATGCAGAAGATGGAGGATGGGGTGAACGTTGGACGACGACGACGACGACGACGACGTACGTCGTGGCTTTGCAATAGATGTCGAAGTGGTCGCGAATACTGCTTTGGGCGAAACACACTGGCTCGTCTCTCTTCCTTCCAAACCCACCGAGCATTAGTCACTTTGAAATTGAGCTAAATTCCGTGGTACCCGCGGAAGGTTAGTGCATACGTGAATTACGATAATTATTATTAAGCTCTCGGGAGATTAACGAGACGATCCCACTGAGAATCCGATGCTTAGCTCACGTGGCAATTCAGCGACCGATAACAGAGTGAATCATTTTTTTTTTTTTTCCCCTTAAATGTGCGAGTAATAATGAATTGATGGAATAAAAATGTGGGGATTAAAAATAATTGTCTTTTCTGCTAGATTTATATGAGATATTTCAGGCCATTAATATTTGTGTCTGCTAATCTGATGATTTTTATTTTATTGTGGCTTTTTAGATAAATTCAAGATTTTTGGATTTTTTTTTTTTTTCAGAAATTAAGTTTCATCGAACCATAAAAATGTTAGGTACAAGTTGTCCTGAAATATCTCGTGTAATATAGATTATTATACTTTTATGGGATGTTTTTTTTTTCTAAGGGTTTTAACATGAATTCACGAAGGGGTGTTTTACTACTCACATGTCTCGTGTCCGCAGCGAGAAGTGGTGTGTGTGCCTGCAACAACGAGGGTCCGATCGGTTAGAGGAAACTCGCTCTTTTTGTCATCGAGGCCGTAATGTCGTGCGTGTTACGTTTTTTTTTTTTATTTTTATTAAATCATTCCTCAAGCAGGTACCTTCATGCGGGGTCAAACTATAATATTTCACTACCTAATGAAGTGTCAAACCCTTTTTTTAAATTTTTCTATCGAGCACAAATAATTTAAATAATTTTCGTTGCAATATCCTATGATCGATGATTTCATTGATACACAATAACGAAAATGGATCATAAAATAATTATGAAATTTATTGATTGGATGATCAATAAAAAGAAATAATGAAAATATATTTCCTTTTATTTGTTTTTGTCGTTGAAAATGATCTAAAAAAAACTATTTTGACAAAAATCGACTACATTTACAGTCGCAAATCGTATATCAATATTTGTCAAATTGACAGTCGTGCGTTTGGCCATCATATTTGAATCTGCCCCGGGAAATTCTATCCAATATCCCTCCATAATCACGTGCAATCACTTTCTCGTTAATACGGATGATCGATTCGATATTCGGGAGCGCACTGACGACGAGAAAGAGAAAATAAAATGCGGCATGCACAGGGCACGTCGCCTGCTGCTGAACGCGTATAATATTCGAAGCAAATACCGATATACGGACAAACGTGTAATCCGAACGTTTGACAGTCGATTGAATAGAGCCACAGCTTCGCCGCTAAAAAATTGATGAACAAAACTCACTTTGCTGCGGCAAAGTGAATTTTTTTTCGAGCGGAAACTCCGCCCGGTCATTCGATGATCACGTACATTTTTTATTTCTTTGTCCAGTTGCATTCCAAGTTCGCAAACCGAAGCCAATAGAATACAAATTTTTCCAAATCGTTGGAAATCGAAGTTTTTTCAAATCACACAAAAAAAAATTTCCGAACGCAGAATTCTATGCCAAGTGCGAAATAAATAGAAAATCGGTATCGAAAAATTTTTGCTCCTAAAAATACTCCACTTTTCGCGTGTTTCTCATGTACTAAAAAATTTTCATTGCATATAAAGTGAATTTTTTTTTGCTGGAAAAAATTCCATTGTTTCGTCGTATCGAGATGAGTGAAGTTACATGTGCACTGTAAAATCGATTGTGGAAAAAAATTCATCTGGAGCAGAATTTCAATGGAAAAAAAAAAAAAAAAAAATTCCTGGACTATCCGCTTTAGACAAAATTGGAAAGGGCTTTTTTGCGGATCCTCATTCGCAATCACCTATTGTAACTCCATAATCAAAGATGCGCATCTATGTCATGGTATTGTTTGACTGTACTCTTTTATTCTTCATGTACGAATTAGAACGCCTCATAAAAGGGCCACGGGCTGAATGAACCCGAGTTTTCTGAACTTCAACGAGAATACACGTGTGTGTGTGTGTGTGTGTGTGTCGCATTGTTATTTTGGAGAAGCAGGAGCTTGTTACGAATGCGCGAAATGAGGATCGGAAATGTATCCTCACCGCGGTTGGTGTTGCGGTCTCGTTGCTACCGCATACTCATGCTTTTGTTCACATCGCGAATTACTCCTGCTTACGCAATCTTTTATTGCGCCTTCTTACGAAGATACTGACTGAAAGCAGGATAATTACACGGGGCTTGCATTCATCACGATTTTCACGAGTATTTTTGTCTCCGGGAAATTAAATAACTGTGATAACTCCTCTTTTGTTGTCCTTTTTACTAAAATATATTACGGAAAGCTTTTTTTAACAACAAACTTGCGATTCTTCTTCGAGCTGAATTTTCTACACAAAAAAAAAGAATAATTACCAAAAATGTAAAATAGTTAAAGTATTCGAGAAAAAATAAAAAATATACCGAAATAATAATTGAAAAATGTATTTTAAAAAAGAATGTGAATTTGGGTAAATCAATGAATTATTTCATATATTTAGTAAAATGTAACCACTGCAAACTAATTACAGGATTTACGACGAAGTCAGCGTGAAAATTCGAGGTGCGGCTGTGGATTTGTTGAAACGAAGGCGGTTTTCGTGGGTGCCTGACCTTATCCAACCTCTTCCGCTCTTCAGCTCTACCTTGAGACTTTGTGGAAACAAGGAGAAATAGTGAGGCCGAGATAAAGCCCCGAAGCGATTTTCAGTTCGGTTCAACGATCTCCAAGATAGTATCGTTAAATGTACGATAACAGTTATTTCTCGAGGAGTATACTCAAAGATTCCGTAGCAGCAAGAAGAAGAAGAGAAAAAAAAGCCGTCACTCAATTTTCCTGACATCTCATTTTACCCCGGTTTAGATATAAATGTCTATTATCATCGCGTTATCAGCCACGATCGATTCGCACAAGGATATCAGATCGTCGAAGCATATATACGACGTACGATAGCAACGATTCACCTTTCGTTCAGAATAACGACGTTATTTATATTGATATCACCTTAACCTTATCAATAAAACGAAGAGCAATTCTCGATTGTCTCGACCTATTCAACAAATATTATCTACGCTCGCTGATCCATCTTCCCTAAATAAAATATTAATAACTCTGAACATTCTCTTCTTTACGTACAAATTTTGTCAGGTGTAATTCAATAACTAAAATTAAATGAAAAAAATAAATAAAAGGCTTCGAGAAATCAAAAAAGAACCAAATTCAAGATCAAACCCAAGACTATTTATAGACGTATTTTTTTTTTCAATTGTATCAATCTGAATATTCGACAAAAAAAATCATAATTATACAAGTTCGAAATTCTGTAATTAATTTTTCCCATTTTGTTGTGACGGTAAAAGTGGCAGACTTACAAGCATATTTCCAAGTGGGGTAGTGAATTAAAAGCTGCACCCCTTTGATTGGAAGGCTACTTCTTATGTGGTGGACGTTGAAAAAAAAATTTTTTTTTTAGAAAAAATAAAAAATATATAATATCAAGTGGAGTCCGGGAGTAAACGTGAATCATAAGAATCCGTCATATTTGTCTGGACTGCGCAATATTTCGCAAATTTCCTTCGCGCCCGAGCTCCTCCATTATCAGTTAAATTTCTTTTACGATGTATCCGCGATATTTTACGATCTTAAACGGTTCTTCGTGCAGCGCCACCTGCTCGACTTCCGGGCAGTCAAGTTCTTCTTATCCCGGGCCACTTTATCATGGCCGGAAAAATTTCACGAGCACGCGACGTCTCTCCTCGCAATACTACCGATATAACTGTGAAATCCTTGAATTTCTACTTTTTTCCACTCCGAATAACTTTATGAAAAACTCGTTCACTATACGCCACCGGGTTCTCATATTTTTCCTCTTCTTTTTTATTTTCTTATTGCTACCGGTGACCGCACCGTTTTTTCCCAACTCCTTAAAAAAAAAAAAAAAAAAAATGTATTACATTAGAATCCAAATTTTTCATGGAGAATGTAATAAAGCCTTACTCCCTCAAAAATAATACGATTCATTGAGATATTTATGAAAATTTGTGTAATTCTATACAAATTTCATTCATAACTTTACATTTTATAATTTATTTTTATAACTCGCAGAATAATTTTTTTTTAAATCCCGGTAAATAACCCAATCAGCGCCGGATGCTGTGATAAATTCCAGACTGTTTAGTTAACAATTCGATCGTTACTCTATCGAAAAAGTTAGTGAATTCACTGACTGGGCGCTTATCTCCAAAGAAACTCCTTTCCAATACAGATTTGGTGCTTAAGTTGGAGGGAAACTTTTCTGCAAGACACAGAGTTCGGATATCAAGCATCAAGCATATATATATACACATATACATATATGCTCTTCTATGTTGAATATACATACATACACACACCCACACACTCGCTCTCGTATTTACAATGGTAGCTGAGTGAGAGTGGGTGGACTGCTCGCGTATCGGTTTGCCTCGTTGATCGGCTGGCGTTTCCAATCGTCGAGGAGGTTGCTTGCGGAACGAATACCGGCTACGTGGGGACTGTTCCCACTCGTTCGCCGGTAATTGAATACAGCTAAGTTAGCCTTTCGGCAAATCGATAGCAACTGTATAAAGTAGCATTACACAATATATATGCTGAGCACTGGTAGATTCGATGGCTTTTCAGAAGCGCAACTACGTATATAACTTGCGTCATCGCCAAAGTGCACCCAAAAGCTCGGGTCAAACCACCACTCCGAGCTTTCGTGCTTGTCTTAGCACCACGCGGCTCAGCCATTTGCTTCTTCCGATAGTTCAATGTTTGCTTTTGAAACGAGTTGAGAATCGATTAAGGTAAAGGGTCTGCTTTAAGGACCTGTACCAGGAGACTGGACCTTCGGCCTATTTTTCTGATTGCGCTACCTAAAAAAAGCGGAATTTTCGGGTTTTGTGGATTTTTTAACGTCACAGCAATTTTTTTTTATATCTAATGTTGAATTAATAATTTTCTTGTGTTTTATCGGATTTTATATGCAGAAATCGGTGCATAAGCTTGAAAAGAAATGTCACCTTTCGCCGGAAGGGGGGAAAAGGAAGGAAGAATGGGTTGAAAAAAAAAAAAAAATTGAATCCCATCGGTCACTGGCGACACTGGCAGGTGCAACGACCGTCCGAATTCGCAGGAAACGTAACAGTTTTCTCAGTGCGAAATAAATATACTTTAACTTTTACCTTGAAACATTTTTTTTTCTTCGATTCAAAAAATTACAGAAAAATACCAAAAAGAAGAACACTATTTTCAATTACTCATTAAATATACCGCCCCTATTCAAGACGTTAAAAAATTCAAGAAGTATTTCAAAAAACGTCCGTAAATGTTTCAACGATCTTAAATGCCAACATAAATTTATTTTTTTAATATTCAATGTTGAATTAATAATTTTATTGCGTTTTATCGGATTTTATATGCAAAAATCGGCGTATAAGCTTGAAAAGAAATGTCGCCTGTCGCCCGAAGGGGAAAAGGGAAGGAGAAATGAATTGATAAAAAAAAAAAATTGGATCCCATCGGTCACTGGCGACACTGGCAGGTGCGACGACCGTCCGAATTCGCAGGAAACGTAACAGTTTTCTCAGTGCGGAGAAGCGCATTTTTCTTTTTTTTTTTTGGGGGGGGATGCACCAGCAACAGTGACGTTCGTTGTTCGTTCAATTATTTCCGGTGGACCGAATAGACGCGGGAGATTTTTAAACGACATTTCGTTCGTCGTCCGTCACAAAGTTTTCACCTGGGAAATTCGGAACACTCACTCGTTTTGCTTCGGGCTTTTCAGAGAAAAGCGTCGCGACATTAAAAAAAAAAAAATAGTGAGAGAGAGAGAGGGAGGGAGAGAAACGCGAGGAGTTTGCCCTCCGGAAATCCGGCGCCACCACGTACGCGCTCCGCGCGAATGAATTATATCAGCCATTTTACAAATCCTCGCGGCTGGAAAATTCAGCCAAAGTACCGAGCCAGCGAAGGCGACGAAAACCCTCAAAAAGCGCGCGGGCTCGTATTTTATATCGCGACCGGGCGAATTCTCGCCGTCTCGAAGGGCCGGCCATTTGGTCGGCCGTAAAAAACGTCCTGAGAATTTCTTGAAAGTCTCCGGGCACTCGCCTATCGCGATATAGGACACCTCGTGATCTATGCGACGAAGACGACCCTCGTGCTGCTAATTTTCACTCGCCGGTTCACCCACGCTTTTTATTTTATGATCAAGTGTCTTGGGACTGAAAAACGTGTCGAGTCCATAGGCTTTTCTGCGCATTTCTCATTAAAAAAAAAAAAAGGTATCCAATGTGAAAAGCCTAAAGACTATATTTTCATGTATGAAGTGAAATTTTTTACTGCATATTAAAATGAAGTTTAAAAAAATTGGCTAAAATATATGGAGGCACGTGTGAGGCTTATTATAAAAATTATAATGTAGTTAGAGTTGAAATTTAAAAAAAAAAAAAATACAGTGTAGGAGATCCAGGCTCAAATTTCCGGCACGAGTAATTTTTGCGGTAAAAACCATAGCAGCTTATATACACGGTGTTGCAATATCGTGATGCGGTTTTCGCATGCGACCACAATTTCCTCAATTCCGAATGCGGCGTATAGGTCATTTATGCAGTTGGTAACGAGCATTCGTACCCAGTTTCCAACTACTCCATCACTCGAATCTATCAGCAGACTTTTACCGTTCGATGAATCAGCCAATCGCACAAATTCACGAGCTTCGAGTTTTTACGAGCTGTCATAAGCTTCGGTCGTCAATGTTATTACTGTAGAAATCTCATAAATAATACATTTATTAACTCCTGCGGTTTTCGTTGTGACGATGCACACCAACATTTTTTTAAAATAACTTTCCATTATTATTCTACCGTCTCCACCAGGAGAATATTTTATTTCGTAAAAGAAAAACTTATAAACATATGAATTAAGAAAAAAAATTATTAAAATATCCCATACAAACAAAATTAATTTTAAAAAATTGTGAACTTGAAAATATTTTCAACGATAAAGATATTTCGGAAAATTTGTCAGTATAATGTCCATAATTTAGTAGTGATAAAAAAAAAAATGTCAAATTGCGAGTTTGTATTAACAATGTTATTTTGAGTGTATTAAAGACCGAATGTGGTATTTCAGGCGTGAAAGTGACGTTTAGTTAAAGTGACAGTGAGGATTGATTTCGTTGGAGGTTAAGTTAAAAGTACGAGAAAAGGGTTGAGAGGGTAGGCGGATAGGTAAAGTGGTGGCTTTCCAGTCCCGCCTTGAGTCACTCAGTGGCGAGCCGGGAGTTCGTCGGTGGCTCTTCAGGGTGTACGTAGACAGGGAAGCCGGCGGAAACCTGCTGGTCACTGTCCGTCGAGTAAAATACGTTCAGAAATACAAAGGGGCATCCATTTGTCGAGTGTCGGTGGGCACTCGGCGCGGCTGAGACGAGGGGAGGCTCCAGCGCGTGCGAATCTCCAGTTTTCCTTCCCGACGACCATCAACCCTCTCTCCCTCTCTCCAACTTTCGCCTTTTCTATTTCCCTTTCCTTCCTCTCCCACTTTGGCTCGAAAACCAAGTCCGTTTGTACCACCGGACGGAATCCCGGACGAGAAACTCCCTCCCCCTCCTCGGGAATAGCCCACTCCATTTCTCAGCACGTCCAATTTACCGAAAATGGGAAAGCCTTAAGAGAGAAAGCAAACGTAGCGACGTAACAACCGATTCGTCTGCTTAAGATGGCATTTCCCTCACGGTCACCAATGAATAAACCCCCGAAAACTGCATCCTCAGTTTCTTCGTCATCCATTTCATGGTCATTTCATCACGTCTTGTTCATTTATTGTTGAAGAATTTTACGAATTTCACGATTTCTATGTTAATTTTCTTCTTTTTTGTGCATCAATTCGACGCGAAAATAGAGATGTTATAATCGACGTTGAGATAATTTTTTTTTTTAATAAAAATTAATTTAGTGCATTTTTTTGGGATTAATGGAATTTTTACAATCTCTCGATAACTCTCGACTATTTTCTTCTTCGTGGTCGTGGAAAACGGCGATGCCTTATTCAGCATCCGAATACGGAGATGAAGTTGACGGATGAAATGGGAAAAATCCATTCTTCCACATCCAGCAGACGGGATGACAGGCCCTGAAGAGCGGATGATAATCACGACGGAAAGTCAAATATCTTTCGCGTATGAAAGCTCCTCACCGAGATTCGCGTCTCGGTCCAGCTTCGCGTCTATTGTCGACTTTGAATGGACACATTCTTAGTGATACGTTGATGTTTTAGCAGATTTCGTACCAACAGGAAGTAGCGTATCTTGTATTTGTCAGGCGGGAATGCGATTTTCCCCGGGAAATAAGTTGGATGCTGTGCACAAAAAGCACAGATGCAATCCATCATTTCAGTGACTTATGCAAAATGGATTACGTGTCGTTGGATGCAAAACATGATTTTTCTCCTGGGCACCGAAAACAACATACACAAATATGTATTTTTGGTATTAAATTAAAACACAAGAGTAAAAAAATTATCCAGCGCCTCAAATTTAATCCTAATAATTCAAATTCTCCAATTTTGTTTATTTGAATTTTTGAAAAAATAAATAAACATTAAAGGTGTTTCATAAAATAAATAAATAAAGGTTTAAATGTGATACATCAATTGGCAAAAGAAATGGTAACTTTAGAGAAGAAAAAAAAATGATAGGAAAGTGTAACAGAACGTCACCTTAAATTGAGCGAGACGAACGAGACAATTGCAAAGCTTTTTCTCGGTGCTGTTGGAAGGTCTGTGCAGAATGAGAGACTCGAGGAGTTGCGGCCGGTGAATCTTGGTGGAAGAAAGAAAAGAGAGTGCTCAGCAAGCTGCCTGGGAATTTTGCGACCCAGCGAAACGCTTCACTGTCTCTGGAACTGGGATAGGTACAGTTACACGGTACGCGAGTGCGCGTAGTGCATTACAGCGACGTAATTAATCCGCGTACTCGAGCTGAAGAAGCGTATCCGCTCTTGATCGCCAATGAGAAAAACATCAAAGCTCGAGTTGAGTCCACAATTTTTTTACTGCCACGATATTTCTTCAGCCTTTCGATGAAAAATCATCACTTATAAATCAATAACTAATACTAAAATCACAGACCTGATAAATTACTAATTAAAAAAAAAAAAGCCACTGACTTGATCAATGAATAAATTAAAAAATACCAATTCAATCACTAAAACTGAGTACAAAATTTTCGAAATTAAATTGCAAATTAGCCACCGAGTGTGTTGAAAAATTTGGCAGATTGCGGGATTTATTTTCACTGAAGAATAATAAAATAGACTGCAAATTCTGGCTATATTGAATTTATGATTTTAGTAGCAGTACAAATATGCTAAGCCAGAATAAGATCGTCACTCACTGCTACACGATACAAATACAATAGCCGTACAATCGCGGTAGTCACCTTGTCATTTTGTCACTTATAAATCATTAACTAAGCAAAAATCCCAGACCTGATAAATTACCAATTGAAAAAAAAGCCTCTGACTTGATCACTGAATGAATTAAAAAATACCAATTCAATTACTAAAACCGACTGCAAAATTTTCGAAATTAAATTGCAAATGAGCCACCGAGTGTGTTGAAAAATTTGGCAGATTGCGGGATTTATTTTCACCGAAGAATAAAATAGACTGCAAATTCTGGCTATATTGGATTTACGACTTTAGTAGCAGTACAAATGTGCTAAGCCAGAATAAGGTCGTCACTCACTGCTACACGGTACAAATACAATGGACGCACGGTCGCGGGAGTCACCTGGTCATTTTGGTAGGTGTAAGTCTGCGCAGGGTAGGAATAGATCTAGCCAACGAAATATATGGATCGCCGACCGAGCGTGAAACACGCGATTCAATGGCATTTCGCTGGGAGAGACGAGAAAGGACGCAAAGCTCGAATGGTGGGTTCACGGTCGATGATATATATATAGAGTACGATCTCTACATTTGGCGAGGACACACAAATTTGGCTGTCGACGATGTTTGGTTTCCCGTTAAACCACGAGTTTCGAGGCTTCCGTGGCTACTATTGCCTCGATAATGTCATCACACCCTAGCACCACGGATGCTACAGCCTTTTAGATTTAGCCGCAGACTTTGCTAAACCTCGCTCTACCCTCGTCGAAATTCTGCTTCCGACACACGATCGTCGCAACGCAAACGTGTCGACACGTATGAGGATTTAACGTAGGTTAAATTTGAATCCCCCTTCAGTTATGTACCATATTCCGGAAATATTGCTTATCCCATTTCTGTCAGAATTTTTGGTAATTTTTTTTCAAAGGTTTTTTTTTCAATTCAAAGAATAGATAGGATTTTTCAAAATTAGTTTAGATGAAAAGTAGGCAGAAAAAAAAATGGAATCGAGATTTTAAATGTTAATATTACAAATTTAGGAATTTTTTGAAATATTCAAAAATTGGGAATGATATTGGAGGTCGAGTTGGCGTGGAATGGCCCGTATCCACGATCGTCGCAACGCAAACGTGTTGACTCGTATGAGGATTTAACGTAGGTTCAATTTGAATCCCCCTTCAGTTATGTAACATATTCCGGAAATATTGCTTATCACATTTCTGTCAGAATTTTTGGAAATATTAATTTTTTTTATTTTATTTTTTTTTCACTTCATAGAATAGAAAGGATTTTTCAAAATTAGTTTAGATAAAAAGTAGGCAGAAAAAAAAATGGAATCGAGATTTTAAATGTTAATATTACAAATTTAGAAATTTTCTGAAATATTAAAAAATTAGGAATGATATTTGAGGTCGAGTTGGCGTGGAACGGCCCGTATAATGTGACCCTGTAACTGCTCCTAACACTATACGAGTCCCTTGATCTTCGCTTTATGGTTGGAGTGAACAAGAATTTCTCTCTCTCTCGTAACGTGCGGTTACACAGAGAGACACGGTAACATGCGTTATTACAAACGTTTGGTAGGAGAACTAGTGTTAGTGCGGGAGTATAGTCGTCCGTGCGGAGACAGAGAAGCGTTTAACCGTGAATTCGCGTGTGCTGCGGTAGACGAGACGTACTATTAATGGTCACGAGGCCAGGGCACCGAGCTGCAACGATTAACAGGTCTGGAAGCGACGTTTCATCTACTTCCATGCGCGTATCACTGTATTATGAATTCTGGAAGTTGCCCCACGAATTTAACGTACCCAAGAGACAAACCGAATATTAGTTGCGTTACGAAAACGTTGATAACCAGAACGAAGATAATTGACACGTGGATTAACGTCGTAGTTAGCATCAAACTTGTAAATACATAATTTATATATATATATATACACGGTATTCCAGGTGGAACTAACTGGTATCTTTACTTCCTGATTTTTTAATTGCACGACGTTTTACAAGACATAATTTTTTTTTTTGGAAAGGAAATTTATCCACAGTTATTTGTGAAAAGCACAAACGTTTTTTTGTGTTAAAATATTTATTTTTGTCTCGATTACTCAGATTACTCAAAAATTGTTATGTAGGGATTTTTTTTTTGGTTGGAATGTTCCATATATGGATAAATTTTTTAGGTTCTTTAAGCCTTTCATTGCAGGAATATTAACACAAGTTTTAATTTCTGTACACGCGACTCGTAAATAATAATAATAATAATAATAAAGATAATACGAGAGCAGCAAGAAGCAGACGTGTACCTTAAAGCGAAAATTGCGTGTTAGCTTCTGCGTGTTTACTCCACACGATTTTGCTCGTACATATGCTACAATTACATATTTTGCAAACAATCGAGTGCAGCGGCAGTCAGGACTTTGTGCGATAGCACGAGGACTCTACGCGAATGACGGTGGAAAGCATAACGCCGCGTGCAGCCTTTGATTACGCAAGCGTGCAGCACGTATGTGGCCCTCGAACATACGTAATTCGATATCGTCGATGCGACCTTCGCGCGAATTGCCTATGGTCTGCACTGTATTCCCCATTATATGCAAATCCTATGGTGAAAATTGCCCCCGGATCTTTGCGTCATCATTTCGCCCATTCGTTTATCATTACAAACTCGAAAATCTCCAGTAATTAATTTTTTTTTATCACTAAAAATTAATGCAATTTTATAGAATTATTATTGCAATATATTAGAGAAGTGAAGATTTTGGTGCTTGAATTTACGACGTTTTTTTTTTTGTGAGAATTACCGAAATATGTGAAATTGCATTTACGGCCGTTGCTGGTCCAGCGTAGTCTGACGTTAGGCGCGTTTCCCGAAATACGTGCGGGCCCTTTGCAGCCTCCGCCGGAATTCAAACGGCTCTAACAGAGGCAGTTTCACAGCCGACATCGACGCGTCGCTTGCTAAAGGCAACATCGACGAACCTCAAAGCTTTCGTACACGCTGATATCAAACGCGTTCACTACATCGTATAACGCATCGGAGAACGCTCCGAAGCTTGCACAGAGTCTCTATTGCCAGAGTACGGCCGCAATAGCTAACGCTATTGTTACCAGGACCACTATACTATACACTATATATATGTATATAGAAGCAGTACATATATGGCACATATGTCTTGCATTGAGGTGCCCAGTAATAAACATGAATCGAAATGAGAAAACGTTTTCGCTTTGCCCCTTTCCCAGCATCCACAAGAAATTAATAATAAAATGAGATGTGCCTTTAATATAAAATTACCTAAAATCACACACTAAAATCGTAAGATAAAATTTAATAAAACCAAATTTGAAAGGAACAAAAAAAAAATGTAATGATAAAAAAGACATTAATATCACTGATATCAAGAGATAAATCTGTACTCGTTGCAATGGGAATTATTGTATCAAACTGCAATTATTGGATAACAGAGAAGTCCTTTTCAATAATTTTGCTCTACTTCCTTTATACTATTTTCTCTTGTTCGCGGAGATATCTTCGTGTGTGTGTTTCATTCTTTTTTATCAGGACGTGGCTTTGATGAATGTATATATAGGTATAAATGATAAGGAAAGCTCGGGGTATTGTACGTGTCCTTATCGACGTCTCGGTGTGTCTCGCTGATGCGCATGACACACAAAACGATTCGGAGGGAACCTCCGAGACGAGGTATTTATATATATATATTATATATATATACGGAGGAAAATGGATGGGCGATCCTTTTAGTTACTGTCACTCCTTCGCAGCATCACACTCCACACTTTTCCACCACGCTTCGATGATTCCCTCGACTCTCACGTGTTTTCCCAACTGCCCCGGGACTTTGCCATCCGATTCCAGTTTCCCGTTGAGAACGCGTGCGATAATAACCAAGTTCACATAGAGGAAGTCAAGATATATATATATACCCGACGTTTTCACTAAACGTAAGACTTAAAGTCTTAAAGTTTTGTTATTTTTTAAATTGATTTTCTTTAAAAAATGAGAAAAAATTTTAATTTTTGAAAATTGACCCACGAGAAAAAAAGCAATGTTTCCCAAAGAACTGAAAAACGTCATTTTTCAATTTGGAGAAAGATAAAGAATTTAGTGGTTTCGAATAATTCTATTTTTTTTGGAAATCCCTTGTCAAGGTTGTTTTTTTTTTTTTATGAAGTTGGAAAAACAATTTAAGGGATTTTCTTTTTTTTATTATTATTTATTAATTATCGCGAGCTCTTAAAAAAAAAATGGAAATACGTCGATGAGCAGTGATGATTTATGTTGAAAAATTGATTAAATTTTATGGCTTATTCGGCGATCCAAGATTCGAAAAATCTCGAATTCTTCAGGTACGAAAGACAGAAGATCGAGCGAGAAGGTCGCGACGATTGAGGTGACTCACCGTGTCGAGATTGAACAGGCTCGAGACTTTCTTCAGGAACCCGTCCTGCGACTTCTTCTTCCTTCGCGTTGTCATCTCCTCGAGCGTCGTGATTCCCACCGCTTACCCACTCGAATAATACACTGATCCAAGTATAACACGAGGAATACAATCTTTCTTTTTAGTAGATCGTACGTTCGCTCATTTTTAATCCTATATTCCTTGATATGCACTTAACTGCACTCGCGAAATATTCCTCGCACAGTCAATAACACTTTACGCAAAACACCTAGAAAAATATATCGTATATCATTCCTATATTCTTCGATTCCTTTCACCTCGTCTGATACGCATTGTCACCGAAAAAACCCATGGCTTATCGTGGAGCAACGGCCAACATAATTTTCAACAAATACTCGAGTTAATCAGAAAAATGTTCAAGACCTACACAAAAATGTAAATTAATTAATTTCATCAAAATTTCTTTTAATTGACAATTAATTACCCAGCAATATTTTCAAAAAACTCTACAATTCATAATGATAAAAACAATCCCCTATAATTTTTTATATTTAAATATAAGGGAGCCTTAAAAATCTCTCTTTAAGGAGGTCAACCCTTTAACTCTATCATATATTACCAATAAATAAAAATTACTTAGTGACGAAACTATTTCGTTTCAGAATAATTCAATAACATAAGAACGTTTGATAATTCGACAGTCCGACCGCAGCTCGCTGCCACGAGTCGCTCTCACTGACGATCCGCTCGACAGCGAAAAACGAGCGCTTGTGTACAATCCGTTAGAAATATAGTTTCGAAATGAAGTCTGTTCGTGAAAACAAGCCGGGAGATAAAATCGCGTGTGCCCTCGGTTGGCATTCGCGGTTACCATGTATAATTCCACGATAGGGCCCCACTACGATCCCTACAGCTCGGATTTGCGCAGGTGGGTATTACTCTCACGGTACTTTACACACGTTCGCGCGACGGAGACCGGCAAAAGTGAAGCAGCGGGGGCATGAGGTGCGGGGGGATTGCGTTCAAGTACCGTGACCGAGGGTCAGGTCGCAATGTGCACCCTACTTTTTTTTTTCGAGACCTTACTGCTTGGATTTCATTTCCACGATATTACAGGTGTAATATAACAAACCTGTTACATAGAAACACAAATGTCCTCCATAAAATGATTTTTCTTCATCGTCAAATCAATGCCAATGTTTTAGGGGCAAAATTGACCTTGAAATAAAGACGAAGAGCCTTAATAGTTCAAAATAATTGTACAATGTACTTTTCGCAATAATATATTTGTTTTCCGTACTAAATTCCCTATAATCGTGCTAATTGAAAGTCCGAAAAATTAGAGCGTCTAATGAACGTGACGTGTCGTCCCTTACACGAAAATAACTTTGAAAAATCGGCACGCGTGTGAAGAATGCGCCCAGAATTTATCGGAGTATATGAAAACGAGCATTCCCGGCGTCGAGCGTCGTTTAACCTAACCTTCCGTTACCGATATGCACACGTAACCTGCTACAGGGCTCATCCGCGTTTCATTTCTCCCTGGGTCCCCCCTCACGCCCTCCAAAGGCCTAAAATACGAGTACCCAAGGTCCCAAACGTTATCTGGTGTCCGCCGTTGGAATTTCGTTAGCGAGAACGTCAGAAATCGCGTTCGGTGACAATGCCATCTACGAATCGGTTTACCGAACTTCACGAAAAAGAAAGGTTATTTTTCAAAAAAACCACATACGAACATCGAGGAAACCGGGCGCAAAAAATCGGAGCGCGCGTGTAAAAAAAAAAAAAAACGATCGTTGAAAATCTCAGCCGGTTTTCAGGGCCAACACCCAAACGAGTACGAACGACCTCTGGATCCGTCGATCGATCCGCTCAATCACCGGTTTTCCTCGTCCACATATCCCTTGACCTTCGGATGACCCGCACTGCACATTCGCGACGCGAACATAGCCTCGATATCGCTGGAAAAATCGTTATTTCCAAAACAAAACACACAACGTCACGACAAAAAATGCGGGTACGCGTCGCCGAGCGATCGAGAGATCTCTCGGGATCGATCTAACCGCGCCGAGAGAGTCCCTCGCACTTGCGCCGAAACTCGGCAACACGTAGCACTGACATGTGTGAGGAATTTTCGGATATAAACCGACGCTTGCGATCGGGGTGAAGCGGAAGGAGAGCCGAAACTACTGCACATACACGCGATGAGGAATCAACGAATATGCCGATGGGCCTCGCGCCGCGTCTCGCGTAAACAGGTTGCAGAGTTATGTTGTATATCACCGCGAGCTTCCGCCGCCTGGCGGCGCTGCTGCTGCGCTGCGCTCCGTGCAGCTTCGTCCACTGACTCTGACGACGCCGCGCGACGCCGTGGCTGCGTTCACTTTACTCTACGATATTATTATTATTATTATCATTCGCCTCCGCTCCGGCTCTTCAGTCACTCGCTCGCCGCATTTCTCCCACTACTGCGCTATGCGCTTTTGCCTGTAACCGGTCATCCGTTTAATATTCTACCGAACGAAGTCACAGCTTCAGCATCGGCTTCGGCTTCGAAAACGCGGCCACGTATGCTCCGCTCTGATAGGACGCGACGTAAAATGCGAAGTGTTAAGACGAGTGGACATTTGTTTAGCTTTTCTTTCCTTTTTGTTTTTTTGTTAATGGGTTTATCTGCAGCGTTGTTATGGGATAATTTCGTGTGGATGAATGAAAAAAAAAAAAGCGCTTACGTGATAATGACGTTAGTACATTTTAGAGGTAGTCTTTTTTGTTATGGACGCGTAGAGGATTTTTTTGTTGTTGAAATTTTCGTAACGAGGACTGAAGAGAGGGTTCAAAGTGAAAAGAGTGCGTGCCAAGGTCACGATGTGTCCACAGGCCGGCACGTCACTTGTTACACCGCCGCGTTTTCACGGAGATCAACGAACGCACGCGAATATCCACGAAGCATCGAACGCGATCGCGCGGGCGATATCCCGTGAACGTACTAACTCACCTGCAAACGTTCGCCAGGTGAGGGGGACCTTCGGCTGCGTTCGCCGCTGCAGGTTTCTCACGCGGCGCTCCGCTCTCCGCCAATAGCGCTGCAGTATCGCGACACGCGCGCTCCGCTGTCCGATGCAGCGACGGTAACAACTATCACCTGCCGACCGGCGAGCGTATCTTGAAGGTACGATACCTTCAAGGTTCACTCTGCCGGTGGAAAGACTATTAAACTTTTTTCGGGCGAGCTTGATAATTCTTTAGATACGCTTTTGTATTGCCCTTTTTTTTCCAGGTCAAATGGGTTTTTTAAATGCAATTAAACGCTAATTTTTTTTCTAAATCTGGAGCTTCCAAAAATCAGAATAAACGAGATGAGTTTAATAAAATAATTTTAAATATCTATTAATGTGTGTGTGTTTTTTTTATCTTTGCAAATCTGGATGAGTATGTAAAGGATTTACAGAAGATGATGTATTAAATTCTGGAGTGAAGGAGAAATAGTAAAATGAAGAGGAAAAAATTGGTAGCCCGTGGGACATATTCCAAGCACGTAGATAAGTATTTAGCTTGCGACTGTAATGTTCATGGGGTGGACTATAGGAGCGAGGCGTCCACGTTAACGCTCCGAGCTATTTGACCCGGAAACTTAAACGAACCTTTAGAACTTACAGGTAGGCAATCGAGCCGCAGAATATCACGACGGAAAAGCCTGTCGGACAGCGTGGAAAACGCTCGGGGCTCTTCCGCTTGTCAGGCTCGGGATGAGTGGAAACGCCGTTCGAGAGCTACTCTAATTTGCATCTTTTATGGCACGTAAATGTATGGCGGAAAATGTGCCTGGACCGCACATACGATTTTATGGACCACGTGTCGAGAATTTCCGCTTAAAAATCCTCATGAGACTTCACGAAAATTCTTCTATTTTCCTTCATTTTTTTGCAGAGCAAAAAAAATTCTTTGCGAAAATGTTCCTAGCCCAAAATAATATCGCTCACATTTTTCATATTTCTATTCGATAAAAAAAAATCCAGATATTTTTCCAGACTTTCATAATACCAAACTCGTTTATTCAATTTTTTGTACTATTGTACCGTATTATTAATGTCGTTTCAAAGTAAAATTAAAGCTTACTAGTAAAATGAACGTACATCATTGAAATTACTGCACATTGTTTTTATATTCCACTTGTATAATAAATTATTTCAGCAGTTTTTAATTAACTCATTTTTACAAAATGTGTTTTTTTTTTTAAATTAGAATAATAATCCACCCTCAATTGAGAGTGGTAACTATTTTTCATTTTTTTAAAGCTCATTATCTCAATTGTAATGTAGTCTAGTTTTATTGTCGAAATAATTTGTTTGCCGGTTTAAAAACGAGTGTGGAGAACATTTTGCAATTTCGAAATGCTTAAGTCTGAGTGAACTAGAAAATCGCTTAAAGCACCCTCCAAATAAACGTCAAACACGTGAAACGACGTCGAAACGGCGTGTACAACAATTCGGGTCTTAAGGGGGCTGCTGCACAATTGAAAAGCGCTGATGACTGTGGACTCCTATATTGTATGAATTGCATTCTATTCATACGTAAAACCCTCTTCGCGTACACGTACAATACCTTCAACGTTTACATGCTCATACACTAGTGCGCACCTGACTACAGTATGCATCAATTTACTGCTCTATGTATATATATATATAGTGCGAATTCTCATGAGTATATTAATAGATACATATACCAGGCACTTTATTGCATAACATGCTAAGAATCGATACTAAATACGCTCTATAATATTAATGGCAGGATTACGAGCCTCCATTATCATTAAAGTGCAAATGAATAATTGATTTTCCAATTATTGTCAGTACTTATGAGCAGAAAGCATGTTCGAGTCCTGGAATAAGGTAAATGATAAATTAATGAAATTTTGTGTTTATCAATGATAAAAAAAAGAATGTTTATTAAAACTAATGTCGAGGCTTATAATCCTTTTTGATTGGGGCTGGGGATATTATTAATTATTAAGGAAATAACAAAAAAAAATTAACAAATTAATGAAACAAACTTTATTATCTTCGCTGAAACTAATATGAAAATGTTATTCGCTTGAAATGTAACATAAAGAAATAAACGAAAAAAATAAATGTGTGCTGGATGGATGAAGATTTTTTTTTGTTTTCACGTTGGTCTCTCGTTTCCGCATTTCCCGGGAGATGGAATGTATTAACTGATTATTCGGTGGTATTTTCAATGACAAGATTCTCCGAGTCGATGTAATCCATGTGATCCTGGTAATGGGCAAAGATAAAAAATAATTCAACAAAAATTTGTAAAAGGAGCGAAGAGGAAAAATAAACATTTTTCTGAGGATGAGCTTATTTTTCATAACTAGAGTGGTTCGCTTGAAGCGGAGTCTCTGGAAATATTTACGAAGAGCTGGAGAGAAAGTAAAGCAGGAAAATGAGGAAAGAGTGTGTAAGAGGAAAAAAAAAAAAAAACGTGGCAAAAAAGGCATGTTGCTAACCGGGGATGTTATGAGTTGCTAATTAGAGTGAAACTGCTCTAGAAATGGACAGAAAACTTTCGATTAACAAAACCCAGAATTGTGTTGAATGGAGTTAGTGCAACGGAAAAATTAAGCATAGCAAACAATTATTATAAAAGCACGCAATCTGCAAATTGTCGTATAGATTATATATTATTTTTAATAATAATTTTTAAAAAATTCTAACTAACGTCCCTGTCGGTAATGTATAATCTATATTTTTATTTCAATTATCCTCAATGGAATAACTATATCCTTTGGGCTTTTTCTTTGCTAGTCCAAAGCCGGGTAACAGTATCTACAAAAGGTTGAGTAAAAGTTGGTGAGATTCGGAGGAGCGAAACGAGTGCATTTCAGGAGATGAAACTCGTTTAGGTAATGCAACTTCGGTAAATGTACACCTTTCAAGAAAAAGAGATGAGAAATTCACAGGTCAGGGACCTGATGTTGGCCAAAAGGTATTTTTCACGTTGAAGCCAACAGTTTATAGACTTTTTTCGACTCTCCGATTGTCCGTATTTCCGTTCAACGACTTTGTGCACAAATTTTTAATCTTCTGATATACTATAACAAATTATTTTCAATTTTCGTTGAAATTCACTGTCGGTGATATTGTTCGTTGGATAACAAAAAAAAAAAAGTGATAATTAGCACTTCTTCAAAGTATTTTCTAAGTAATCCGCATTTGCCACAGAATTATGGCGTCCGCGAAGTATCAAAAGAGCCGAAGAATTAAAAGTTGAGCTCGAGGGCAGCTCAGAATCTCAGAGTCAGGTTCAAGAAGAAACGAAGAAGATGAAATACGCAGAAGAAAAAAAAAACGAAAAAACAAAATAAAAAAAATCGCAACTAACTCAACAGCGACGAGCTTTCTGGAGAACCAGCCTCAGGGGCTGATGGAACAAAGCGAACGATCTGCTTTGTCCAGCATGTAGAGTATCCGAGAATCTATACCATGAAGAGGATGACGAAAAGCCTGAGAAAGAATGACGACCACGAAAATCGTATACCGTTCGCCAGGCCGAATTCCCTTAGGATGAAGTCATGAAAAAGAAGAAGACGAATAAGAAGCAGAAGAAGAGGTAAAGCTGAAGAAGACCATGAAGATGAAGATGAAGACAAAGAAGAAGAAGAAGAAGAACAAGAAGAAGAAGAAGAAGAAGAAGAAGAAGACTCGGCGGTTGCAGCATGCATCGTGAAAACTGGCTGCGTTCTTTAGTTGGAGTACACTCGTGATGTCAAGAGTGTCTCCACTCTCGTGGCTGAACAATGAAAGGAGAAGAAGGGTTGATAGAGGCAGGGCAGGCTAAGACACGGTGTCTCTTGAATTTTCGAGGGAAGCACCTATCGCTGATCGTTCCCTTCCTTTCCAGGCACCGGTTCTATGCATGTCTGCTCTTTTCTATCCTTTTGTCTCTGCTCTGAAGATGATTTCGAGTGGAGTACCTGGAGGGTGTACTGGCAACTGTACGAAAAGAATGTGCACCAATGCTACCAGAAGAGAACCCCTCGACAGGAACTATATTCTCAAAGGGTTATTAATATTTCTCTACTCACAATATTTTCCAAAAACCCCTGACAGTATTTTTTACATCATAAATTCCAATATCATCTCAATGAGATTTGATAAGAAATATGCTATTTTACATATGCTCATCCCATTTACGTTTCTCGCGTGTAAAATAGTGCAATTCTTTATCTTTATGCTTGATTAAACCGCAACGTGAGTGACAATATTATCACAGGTGTTCGTGTCGTCTCGTTTTATCGATCGAGCTTGTAACAGGCGGCTAACGAGCTAGTCATTAATATATTCTTGCGGCTCCGATGCGCTTCTCCAATTTGTGCACGATATTGCTACGATTTAACCGCGGATGTTCATTAATAATGTGGCTTCCAAAGTCACCCTCACGAACGCTATTTCATGTATACATGTGCTCGTTAAATATGTCAGCTACAAACTTCACCCTATTTGCGAAAATATACGCGAGTCGATACGCTTAAAAAAAATTCTGCGGGACTTTATTGACGCATCTGAATATGGCTGACATTTTTATTTGCTATGCTGAGCTTTTTAGTAATTCATATAATATTCCAGTGCAGAGAAAAGTACGAAAAGATAAATTCTTTTCAACTTCAGATCGATAGTATCAACGATAAATATTTTTTCATCCCCCTTAAAAGTGACCTGACACCCGAAAAGCAATGCCAATGGATAATTACGTAGATACAGGGAAGAATAAGGAAGGAAATGTGGGTTAAAAGCAAAATTACACTATATATGCGTCTATATTTATAATTAGTTTAAGCCGAATGGAATTAAGTGACAATAATGTCAAAAATACTGTGCTCGATGCTGTAATGTATTAAAATGCATGCCAAAGATTTCGAGAAAGGTAAAGGAATAGTCTGAGGTAAAGATAACGATTAATCGGTGAAAGCAAAAATCTGTGCAATTTTCTCTACTTCTAAAAAATTCACTCCAACACTCTTAATTATTTGAATTCGTCAAATCAGCTTACCTGGTCGCTGTCGTGTCCCTGCCAGCTGTCGTGACTCTGAAAAAAAAAATCACATTCATGATAAGTACGATTAGACACACGCGTAATGAAATTCGGAAATTGTCATTTTTTTACACAGCATCACAAAAAATAGTTGAGATTTCATCTCATGATTTTTTGTTTTTGTTTTTTTTTTTCACCAGTCTAATTTAATGAAGATAAATATACGTCACTCGATCATCACGATTCTAATATGAATATGATTTCTCTGAGTAAATTCTGCGTTTTGATGTATATCAGTGTAATTAATTAATTTCTGATTTGTGGAGCAATTAATTACACCTGGATCATGTGGATACAAGAGAGAGAATGAGAGAAAATGAGAGGAGCGAAAGGCACGTGCGCGGATCGGCAGTTTATCAAATCAAGATAAATAATATCACGAGTATGGCGCTTATGGGAAAGGGCGAGGAGGGGGGGCTTGAATTTTGGCCGGTCTGCTGGACCCCGGATGCTGGAGCATTATCGGACGTGAACTTCCGCCACGGTGTCGGAAGTATATGGGGGCACAGAGTCGCGTCGAGTTAATGCCGTGAACCGCCGTCGCGTTGGTAGATTTATGGCGACAATATAAGCGAGTCCAAACTATTGCATGGGCGCGTTGCTGAAATATATAACCCAGCCTCAGCTTTGTGTATGTATTCACGAACAGGGGCGCAGAAAATTTTCTACCGCAAAATATACACTCAAGTAATGTCGATGACGAATTAATCCAGCTTAAGTTGTGAAAAAACACCACCTCTTCAGGTACTCACTGAATTTATCGTGGATTTCGTCAGGATGTTGGTTTATGAATTTTTTATGAAATTTTTCAAATTCTGTTTCAGCTGGATTGGATTTTATGGGACTTTATTACAATTTTTCTGGATCAAATTGTATTTCAGCTGGATTAGATTTAATGTGACTTTATTACAATTTTTCTGGATCAAATTGTATTTCAGATGGATTGAATTTTATGTGACTTTATTACAATTTTTCTGGATCAAATTGTATTTCAGCTGGATTGGATTTTATGTAAAAAATCACTTAAATTTTCATTTCTCAAAGTAGAAAAGGATTTTTATCACGAATTTTGTTGGGGGAGTCGTATAATAATTCATGTATCACAAATTTGCAATATGGGTAATTACAAAAAAACAACAAAAAAAAATGATAATAACAATTGCCAAGGGAATAATTAAAGCTTGGCCGTACTTTATGAAGGTTATTTGGCAAACTGTTGCGCCGCTAATAGTTGGCGAACGTGTATATCCATCCATGGTAGAAACTGCACGGATCGTTCGCTCTGACAGCTGGAATATCTGTATATAGCGGAACATTACGCAGCGTTAACCGCCTGGCGATTTAGGTGGCTGGCTGGCCGCCCATCAATTTCGCTGGCAACGAGCCCTTACGGTATTGTGCTCCCTCGCATCGCCGTTACGATAATCAGGTGCATAAAGTTTGGGAACACGTGCTTCCCCTACACTTCGGGAAAGCTTCCCAACCTGCCGGTACTTTTCTCTCACAGCCACAACCCCTTCGCCCTTCGACCCTTCAACTCCTCGTTCTCCATCTGAATGTGCAGCTGTTGAATCGTGACTGAACAACTTTGCGAATGATTATGTTTTACGCTTTTCCGACCACCTCCAACTGCGTTCAAATGGAAAAATAACATTTTCACTTAGAAAAATAACATTCTCACTCGAAATTCCTCTGAAAAACCTAAATCCAATTCTACAAAATAATCCAATAACGTAAATAACGAAATATTTTTAAATCAGCATTTAAAAAATTCCCATTGACATTTATTGATCGATTATTTTATGAAAATTTCGAGGTCTGGATCATGAATAGTTGAGTACAAATATGCATTTTCCCTGAAAGGAAGTGACGCGTGATAATTCATTACACTTTGAACTTGAGTTCGCTGGTACAATTTCCACACACGGAGAATCAATCACCCGAAATAGGTATTATCGATTTGGTTGAATCGCTTAGCGATTCTCAGAAATGATCGGAAATGAATGCCTCGCCTGACGTAACATTGGCATTCGATGTTCCTCGACGGCAGTTCCATATAGAGCCACTCACCAGACATTATAATACGAGAATGTCGAGAATGTAGATATCGTAATAGCGGGCATAAATCATTTGTGGGCTTTGGAGAATGAAGTTTCTCTCTCGAGGGTTAGCGAGATATTCGGTTGAAAGTTGAAGCTCGGTTATGCAGCCGAGTTTGCTTCTGTGGGAATCCGAGGGGTACGTCATTCTGTATCTGGATGAAGACGCTTTCAAAGATACCTGGAGTCAGGGTTCGAAGGTGGATATCCGGAGGAGCGGAGCTTTATGCGAAAGGAGAACGTTTGCATGCGACGCGTGTTCGGGAATAAGGATTTCCACGTGTTCGGCGAAGCAACCGAGAGCGAGATCGCTATTCAGAAGAGCTATTCACCTCTCCGCCACTCCACGGTAATCATAGCCCCGAAGAAGAAGCTTCGCTGAGTTAGATTCTCATCTTTTCTCTTCGAGTCCTCTTCAGCTTCTACGACGTGAGATATGAAACTATATACCGCAGATAAACTTAACCCTTTACACGACACGTGTGCTAATTTTCTAATTGAATTTTATTTTTCATAAAATCCAATTAATTACGTATTAATTACATAAAAATGTATTAATATCGAATGAGAATTTATAGGATTATGTTTATTCTATTTATTTATATGAGTTTTATTAATTTTCTGATTGAATTATTGTGACGATTAATTGCCATTTATCGCATGCTAATTAAACGTATTAAAAATGGAATATTTATTTGATAATTTCGGATATTTGATTCAATCAAGTCCATCAGACTGATTTTACCGGTTGAGTTATCTTGGATTTCTTAATTGACATAATTAATGAAGTACAGGAGGAAAATTGTGTGAAACGTAGATGTATATGTGTTGAGAGCATTATCGCGATTGATTTTAATGCAAAACGTCACAATCTGCACACTTGTTACCACAAGCCCTTCGAGTTTTTGCGGTTAAATTGTACGAGAGAAGCAACCACGAAAAACCTCGTTAATACACGGCTCGCCGGTGGGTTTGCAAATTTAACGTACGAAGGGTAACGCGTATACACGTCGTGGAATCCCCCTGGGTTTAAGGGGGGGGGGGTACGGCCCCTCGTAAATCGTACTTTATGAGTACTATATAAATCTCATTTCCGCTTTTTCCGCAGTGTTTCATCCTCGAGTGACACTCATTTTATTATTGTCCATGACAAGAATCATGCAATTCGCTAAATGCTCGTACACAAGATAAATTGACAGTCGGATGACGATATGAACATTTCGTGAACTCACGATTCGAGGTATGGTGAGTCTGGAAATATTTTCTTCGTTTTTAGAAAAAAAAAGGAAAATGTTCCAACCCAATTTATTATTAATATTATTAATATTAATATTTCATACTTTTTGAAATCACGTTTTTTGGACATTCGAGAAACTTTCACGTATCCTGACATGGAAATTCGATTTTTTTTTGTTTGATTTTTTTTTTTTTTTTTCGATCGTAAAAACAAATCTTTACAATGCGACAGCAGGTGGAAAAAAAAATTCTGGAGCCGACGTGGAGGTCAGGTTTTTTTTAACGTTACCTTGTTGGTAGTATATCAAGCACGACGAAACACACCGACAGTCCTGGACGACTATTTGCATTTTATTGTTCTCGAACAATGAGCACTCTCGGTACAATGGACGCCAGACAGCATGGTTCTATTTATCGCAGTTTGTCCACGTGCACAACTTGAGTAATGATCGAATTCGATACAAAGAATGGGGGGTGTAAAAGCCCAGAACGATTGTCAGGATCTCTTGTTTCCAACAATTCCTCGCAGTTCGTTCCTGAATTCTATCCAGATTTTTCGTATCCCCGCAGTGAATGTCTGACTAAGCGCGGACCTTTCTACTTAATCGCCTCCATTAGATACGGATTATTTTTTATTATCCTGTTATTTCGACCCTGTAAATCGCAATAGTGAAAATAAAATTAATTTACTTCTTTGCCAATTTCTCGAAAATTAAAATTTTTATAGCTCACATACGATATACGTTGAATTTTTAATTAAAAATTTTAATTTTAGCTAAACGTAAACAGATTTTTTTGGGGTCTTCCCAAAAATGCAAGATATTTTGAAAAAGTTGTATTCAATTCATAACTGGGTGACTCTAATTGACGCAGGGATCCTTTTGCATAAGTTTTCACAGTCGCTGTAAAAAGCTGATATCATTAATAGAGACTTTGGTACATGACGTTTCGGAGCAGTTTCCTCGTCGCATCTCGCGCGAGTTCGTTAATACCAAAAGGTCGTGTGGCGCATAACTGAAAGAGCTCAGCGGTGGACGGAAAAGTTTCAATGAAAGGGTGGAGTGATCTCACACTTGAAGTGCCGCCTGCTCACCGAGAGTTGGAAAATTCCACTTGTCAGAAAATTAATTTTCTCCTTAAATCCCACGTTTTATTCAAGTATCTCGGTGGAGTCTTGACTTTATCGCTTTTCGAGAGTACGAGCCGCGGCTCGTAAGCGCTTGTAATACACTTGAAAATCCCTTTTGCCTACAGGACCTTGCACAATCGTCCCACGATTAAGATATTCGTATAATGGATGAACGAACACATGATAATATATATTCCGGTGATAACACGAGAATATCACTTGTACAATATTTCCCACCAACTGACCCAATGAAAATTTACATCAAATTTTACTAATCCTGAATTTTAAGGGGCCAAAAAAAAATTTCAATCCAAATGCATTTTTTTTCGTTCGCACTTTTTCCTCGGTTTATACAAAATACGATTTGGGAACGATGAAGACCAAAAATTCGAGATCTTGAGGACATTTTTTATTTTTTAAAAATAAATGACTATTCCACTTTTCCCTACCTTTTCCCATGGGCTACAATAGGGATATATGTATATATATCTGAATATAAAGGCACTTGATGGTCATGTGGATATTTAAATGAATAGCTGTCGGGTCACTGCTGTCACCAGTTCCGAGAGCTCGTTAGTGCCTCTTCAGGACTTGCAGACCCGGTGGATTCTGAGTGAGCGAAAGGTCCGGCGGATGATGAGGGGGGAAAAGGGGTAAGACCTTCCCCAAAGTTCGAGGATGTCCCAACGAGTTGTGTCACAGTGGGTTACTTCGTCTCATCGCGATCTTCGTCACGGTCTAAGATTGTGTTTAAAAATTGAAAGCCCGATTTAATAAGGGGTGAAAATAGAGCGAAGAAAAAGCACGGTGACAGTGACGTTTATGGAAAACTCGATAAAATTAATGAGAATGGCAATCAGTAAATATTCTACAAAAAAAAAACATTTCTATCAAATTTTAATCAAAGTATTAAATTTTTTAAATTAAATAAAACATTTGATTGTTTAATTCCACAATAATTTATTTCAAAAAAAAAATCATTGGAATTGTAATAATAAATTTATATAAGTCTGTCAAATGTCAATGTGATTTTGACCCTCCAATCAATCGACATCTAAAAGTAGAATAACGTATACGAAGTATATCTTGTCGTGCACGTGTATCCAGTTCTACGCTCGGGCATTCAGCCTCAAATAGATTGGTAGACATTTGCACTGGCCCCGACAATCGACCTCCAATAATCACATTAATAATAATGACAACTTGACACGCGAGAACAACAGCAATATTTAAGGCCAACCGCAAGATAATACGAGACAACGCGACGTACGTCCGTCAGACTATCCGTAACCATGTATTTTAGCCCCTGGCTCGTACACTCCAATCGATAGCCAATATTTGCGCTCGTTGATGCGAAGGATTTATGACATACGAGCATATATACCAGCCACCATACAACAACATCTTTCACCACCGTTCCTGATACGACATTCGCCATATACGTACACATAATCATAGCTAAGGTACCGAGCTTTCGTCCTTGGCTCTTAAGATTATTTTTAGATACCAACAGTTTGGTCGATATTCTCTTATTCACCGGAACGAGACTTGCACACGATTCCAGATGCTTATTAACTGCACGTTAACCCACTTTTCCTTAATAATTATCCTAAATATTTCATTCCACTTGCTTTTCACATGAGACAATAATTTTTTTTTTTTCGAACACATCCTCTTGGATTTCTACAATTTATTGGATTAAAATAAAAATTTGGCATATGGAATGTCCATCTGTCAATCATTTGGATCAATAAACATGAGGAGGGGGGGGGGGAGAGATTGCAAACCATAGAAGCGTACGCCTCTCTTCGATCTAAGTGCGGCCTCGGCAATGGCCAATTAGCTTACAAACTAGCGGAACTAATTAAATAGAGGTTCCAGCTGGCCGATAATAGTGCAACTAGCCCACGTGGTCCGCTGTCTGCCTAAATGGATCTACGTAATACAGAGGGAAGTTGGCTTAGGGCAAGGGAACTTCCCTCTGAATGAAACATGGACACCTAATTAATTCAGTCTTCGTTGCAATGAAACAGTGACATCTATCGAACGTATTGTCATAAATATTATTGGAAATTTCGCTGAATTATTGAATGAAAAATGGCACTGGAATTTCGGCTCGATTATTTTCTCCCCCCATAAGAATATTTTTATTATTACAATGGAGAATACTATAAAAAAAAGAGTCGTTGTTACGTTAAAAAATGTTTATGCGAATGCGTTTAATTATTTCAATTGGCAATTAATGGTGTTGCTTTAATTACTTTGATCTGTCGTACAACAAAAATGAAGCAAGGAAAATTGCTCGAGTTTCCGAGGGTTTTAAGGGGGGGGGGAGGTTATGTTTTGAATACAATAGTGAATACAGCGGAGCCCGTGGCTTAATTAAGGCGTTTTCCATTAACAATTTACGTTCCCGAGTGTTTTGTGCCCGGAGAGATTTGAAGGGGGTCGTCGACACATGCAGACGAAACGTAACAACTAAACTTTTAATGAAAGCAGCTAATTTCGCATACGCGCCACGGCATTCGAGCCGAAAGGTGCGCTATACGCTATTGTATTATCGTTGGGTACAAAACCGGAGCGCAACCGGTCTGACACGTACGAAAACGCCACGTTTTAGCCCGCATACCAATGAGTATCTCGTTCTTTACTTTTTCGCAAAAAAATTAAAAAATAAAAAAATCAAAATACAACGAGATTATTTATGATTTCTTGTCACATTTTTATTTCACCAATTTTTTTCTTATTAACCACTTGACGAAATACATTTTTCTGTGTCTAATGGTGAATGCAACGAGGAAATTGATCATTTTTTATTTATTTAATATACGTAAAAATAAATAATGTTTGTTTTTATTTTTCGTTCTCATTTTATGTTGCCTTTAATGGCAGACGATCTGTCAGACTTGGCCGTGCCGTTAGAATTATTCCACCGCTCTTACATTCTAAACTACTTTCCGTTAAATAGCTCAAGCGTTAAACGCGGCAATAAATTCGACGAGAGACTTTGGCTCCTCGTACGTTGATTTTTATGTACCCGAGCGGCTAGCTCTCCAAATCCGATTAGCTTATACGATAGCAAATATATACATGTAGCCTCAGTTTATACGGCGCACATAAATATATGTTGGCTGGATCCCTTTTCGCCAGGAGAATTTGGCGGTAACGAAGCGGCAAACGGTTGCCTCTCTCGACTAAATACATACTGTGCATACATTATTAGCTTTACTCTCGTACACACATAAAAACCATAATTATTGTATTATGTGTACATGGTGAGCTTAATTCTCGTTGCAATGTAATTACCCACATGAAACGATTTTTTTTTTTTTTTTTCGATCTTTATAAACGAAACATTTTATGGAATCGCTCAGAATAATGAGAATATTTCATATATCAAATATATTGAATATACATTTAATACACTCCAAAAAATTCAATTTTGCAGTCGACGAAATTTCAAATTTGATACCATAAAATTCTTCTTTAAAATTATTCGGAAAATATCGAAAAAAATGCCCGAGGCATTTCGGTCACGTGTGAAAAAAAGTTTGGAAAATGTTATTTACTCAGCAATGTTATTACAAGCTCGTAAAATAATATATCGAGAATAAAGCTTTGGGTATCAGGCAGAAAATGGGGAGAAAAAGAATGTTGTACCACTTCGATATCTCTCAGAAGCTTACGTAATAATATACGACGTCGTGTATTGGTACGAAAGCGCACGTGGCTCCGTATCGGGTCACTTGGGATTCCAGACTTTCTTCCGTTGCCATCTTCATCCCCGGTTCTTCGGTGAACGGCCACTTTTGCCTGGCGAACATAAATATAGCATATCTACCGCCGAGTTCGATCGAAACTCCGTCGAAGCTCTGCTCGTTTGCGATCGACAACCAGTATCAACACCACCCACCATATATATATCACAATTCGACCCACTTTTTCTTTAATTTATCCTCCCACGACATAAGTCATACGTACTCAGATACTTGGACGACATTTTACGTTATTCAAGAGGAGCCCACGTTTTTTTGTGCCTTTTCTGTTTATCTCGCAATATCGACGATCGATATTCACGTCACTCTCCTGTCTCTCCTTTCCATCGCCTTTATTTTGCGTTCTCCACCCCCGAAAATCGGTGACAGTTTGAGGCTTCCTGCAAATTTCATCCTCGAAACTGACCGAAATACTCGTGTGCTCGTGTGCATTAGTTTTAGAAAGCCTAAGCTCTTAAGTATCGGATTAATAATTCACCTGATAATGGAACTGTCATTGGGAAACAAAATTTACCGGGCACGCCACCAGGATTTTTTTAAAAGTGCGTTTCCATAAGCCAATTTCATGGAATCAATGGAAATAACGTTTTTGCCACGTCACGAAATATTTTCTCTGAATTTTTCGTACCGGAAATACTCGAAGTCTCTCCTCGTAAAAATCTTTTGGATGTTTAATATTATTTAAAAAATATATTTCGATGAAAATATTTTCTCTGCATTTTCCGTACGAGGAAAGCTCGGCTCCTCGTCTCGGACAATCTCTTATGTTAATTTATTATTTAAAAATAATATATTCCAATGAAATGTGCACGGAAATGGCCAGGACGATGAATGTCGTGGTATAAAAATGTGAAAAAGCCCGTGAAGATCTCGAGCGCGGAAGATGCACCCTGGTCACGTACATATATCCTGGTCCACCGCAAGCTCTTTCAGTCAGCAAAAATTTATTTTCCCTCAAGTCCAATTTGCAACACGAAGAAATTGGAGAGGGAAAAAGGTTGCGCTTTTCTCTCGCGTGCATCCAACATCTAATCATATATACTTATATCTTGATGGGCGGCCGTGTTTGTTTTATTCGGAAAAAGGCGAATTTCGCGAAAGAGCTTAAAAGCTCTGTGGCGGGGTTTTTGCCTCGGTCTTGTCCTTAGGGATCGGAAATACATGTCGTCGGGATACCGGAGGGAAAACCAAAGCTACGTGACTCGAGGTGTGCGAGAGGCATCCTTTCCTCTTAGTTTACCTCTTGAAATTCGGAAACGCTCTTCAGGGAGTGAAAGACTGTCGCACGATCGCGAGCCTGAATAAATGGTTTTGGAAAGCCAAGTCGAAGCGTTTTTTGTTCCAGCGAGAAACAAAACGTCAAGTTGGAAAAAAGTGGACGTCACTTTTATTTTATTTTATTTTTTCAGTCTTGGATAAAAGACTATTTTGTCAGGTTAAATGTCCTCTTCAGCAAAAAACAAAACGACGGGTTGGAGAAATTGGATGTTATTTTTTTTTTTTTTAGTGAAGCAAAAAAAATGGTGTATGTACTGAGATAAGAAATGAATTAAAAAAAACCCACCAGCTGAGGCCACCGGACCGCGAGGTAAACTTTGGCGCGGCCAAAAAGCCGCAATCTTTGTAATCTCCGCAGCTTTTTGTTGTTAAAGCCCATCCCCACAAAGACGGGTGCCACACGTGATCCGCATTGGTACTCCAGGATGGCAACTGGTGTGTTCCAAAAAGTATTTCAAGTTCACGATATTTCCATTCCACGTCACAGTTTTACGATCTCTCATTAATTTTTCACTGTTATTTCCACCATTTTATAAATTGAAAGATCGGCCAATAAAAAATGAGCACGTGTTCGTCACGAATAATTTTGCGGTAATGTTTTTTTTTTTTTTTATTTTATTCCCACGGCAGATTAATTTTTATTAATTGGGAACTTTGTCACTTCTTTTTTTTCGAAATGAACGAATAAATTGAACGCACAAATTCGAAGTGATTTTTTTTTTTTCGTCTAATTTATAAAAATTGTTTTTCGCCACGTACAAAAAATTGTCTGGTTTATTTTATGATTGGAAAATCGCAAGGGTCGATGGAGAAAATCATATTGATGAATCAATGGCAGCGTATGAATTTTCGAAAAATTGTTAAACCCAAGTTCACCAGGAGAAGGTCCCGCGGGTCGAGAACCGCGCGAGTGACTGCCGTTTTCCGAAGCGGTATCCCGGCTCGCAGAGGGATGCTGCCGGTAGCTAGTTCAACGGCGCAAGATCTACCCCTCCCACGTGTTTCCACCCCCACGAAACCCCGCCACTCTCAACTCCCTCTTGGCTCTCTGTTGTTATTTTTCTAATGCAAAAAATCGTCTCCTTTGATAAAAATGTATGCATTTTTCAACGTGCCGTAATATTTAGTTTTTTCTATAAGCATACCAAAATAATTATGGCAAAAAAAAATCACATTTTTGTATCAAAATATTCGAAAAATGATTTTAAAAAAATCATTCATAAAAATAGTTCGGGTGTATGAATTATAATTGATCTAATTTGAGTAACATCGTATTTTAACGGTAGAATTATTCTTGTAGAATATTCCATCGACATGACGTCAGTATAAATGAACGGAAAATCATAGGAAATTAAGGGTGCTGGCTATATTTATAGAGAAGGATGTTATTGCACCTTGACAAGGGTTAACAACGGGATCGAGACACGTGACGTAAAGGAATCAACTTTGGTTGGTGTGTTACTGGTACTTCGAACTGTGTCAACAATTCCAACTTCCCCGTTAACCTATACATTCGTCTTCCGACTTTTCCACTTCTCCGCGCTTATCTCGTTTCCGGACGACTATTGGTATTGTTAGACTCGAGTCAACATGTTTTCATTACAGTACAAGCGTGATAGAGTACACGTGGAGCAATTTTCTTTCCACATCATGGCATTCCGGTTACTCGGGATGCTTCACATTTATTTAAAATGAGCTTTTGTGCTTTTTCTGTTCGGAAAATAAATAAACGTGCAGTCTGAGAAATTTTTTCTCTCAGATCAGTCACTCCATTTTTTTTTTTCAATCGATAATGTTGACAATTTTTTTGCAACCTGTAATTCAATGAACAGCACCAACAAAAAAATTATCGTCTTGCACGAGAAATATTTAAAGAAATTAGAAAAATATTTTGCATACAATTATTTTGTACAATTGAGTCAGCTTCGATTGATAAGCTGTTAAAATAATTTTTCATCACTCAGACATGATAAAAAAATGAAAAGCACCAGCAAAAAAATTATCGTGGTGCACGAAAAATATTTAAAGAAATTAGAAAAATATTTTGCATACAATTATTTTGTACAATCTAGTCAGCTTCGATTGATAAGCTATCAAAATAATTTTTCATGACTCAGACAGGCACGATAAAAAAATACCGTATGCCGTGGTGTCATATATACATCGACCACTTGACAATCCTTCGCTATGCCCGAGTTCTGCCCTGTTATATAACGAAAAAGTGCACCGAGGAGATCAAGTATCGAGGGCAATATCGAAAGCTTGACACGTAGGCCTCTTTTAGTGATCTCGATGTGAAGTCGTAACTCGTCAGCATTTTTTAGAGCGATGCAGATGGAACACGAGCCCTTGACAGGTTGGCAATGCATCGTAAAAGTAGTAAATCCCATATATATCATACATAACAGTATATATCTAAATAATATATTGTACCAAGAAACTTAAAAAAAAAAATTTTACACCCTAATCGATAAATGACCGAATAGATAAATCTTCCCTTCGCCCAACAATTCATCCCTTTATTCGACGTGCGTTAAACGCAATGGGATACTTAATCGAGAAACGAGAATCGGAAAAACGGTCAATGTCCCGAACAAATTTTCCATCCCCAAAATACCATATAAACCAGGCTGACGGTGGGCTTGTAAAGTAATGGACATTTGTGTGTAAACCATTACAACGATAATATCCATTAGGATTATCGAGGCGCGCAGCTTTTGCCCGAAGGCTCCGCACTAAAATAACTCTAACCGGAAAAAAAGTATGCCGCAAGCTCGAAGCTCGCAATTAAGTACGTCCACCGTAACCTGAGCTTTCATAGACTCTAGCGTTTCGAGCCCGCGCGCCATTTTTGTTTTACCTTTTCTTTCGGGAAGCCAATTATCCGCATATTTCGTTGCTCCGAGCATTTCAAACGATTTTCAGGCTGTTTTGTTGGACGTCGCGCGAATTTCCACGGGAATCTCAGTATTAAGGGGATGGCGGGGAGAGCAACATGGATTCCCGTTTAATTTTCTAGGGGGAAGATATGATTCGGGATAATGCCAGTTTCTACTTCCACCCCCCCCCCCCCCCCCCCCCTAAACCCACCGCAACAGCGAAATGCCGTGATTTCAAATTTTCATTAATTAATCCAACTTGATGTTCATTCGGGACATTTTCTCTGTTTATCCCATTTGCCGAATATTCGCGTATTCAAAGCGAAATGATACGCGTGACCGTATCATAGTCCACTTAAACGACCACCCGCGAGTTTCGTGCAAAATAAAATGCGAAATGTGTGGAGGTTAACGATAAAATACGTTTAAAAAAAAACAACAACAACAAATGGCTAAAAAAAAACACGATGCTTCAGCAGTTTTAAAAATGCCCAACCCACTCCTCCATACAATGTTCATGCTCTCGCGTGAGAGCCTCCCACTCGCATACTCATGGCACACAGCTGCGCTGTTGATACCGCACGCGAAAGTAAACTAAACGAAAAAGAAGCGAGTGTGTATATTTCGTTGGTGTATTTTTTAAGCCTCCTCTTTCCACGGGTCAGAGCTCAATTTAAACGATTAAAAGCACCTTTTTTTTCGCGCGTGTCAGCACTGGATACCTTCTAATGACCGATCAATCGATACTCCACGATTCATTCATTTTTCACAATTCACATTCGATTCAACGAATTTTTAAAGTTAAAGCTATTTTTTCTGGATTTTTGATTTTGGAAAGTCGGATTTTGAATTACTGGATTGAGGAAAGTTCGTATTAAAATTTGTATAAAAAATTTTGGGATATAATTTCGAGAATAACAATTGAGTTAATAAGTTCGATTGTGCAAGTGAATCAGTGTTAAAATAGTTACGTCGTAGGGTTGATTGTATTTCGTCGGTTGCCTAGGCTTGAGGAATTGTGAAAATGGAAAAGGAGAAGAGAAAAGGCGAGCTCCTGCAAGAAAGTACCGGCGAGGCATGAAACCAAGAGATTGGGAAAGTAAGAAATACCTCTTTATCGTAATTTAGGTCGTCCCTGATAAGAACCGTGCCGAGTATTTTCAGTTATCCGAGACCACGTCGAAGATTTCACCTTATTTCCTTCAAGTTCACCGAGAAAATTGAAAATACTAAAAAATTGATAGGCTTTTAGGGGTTGAATATTCTTGGTGGAGTGGAAGGAGAATATTTAAACAAAGAGCATTAATTTATCGCAACCGCAATTTTTTATGCAACTGTACCGTAAGAAAGCAACGGAAATCTTAGAGCCAACATTTTTTGTTCTCACAAAAAAGAAAAAAAAAAAAAGAAAATAGATTATGCGCCAGCTTGGCCATAAAGAATTACATTCTTCCTGAAGAGCTCAGTCTGCTTCATCTTATTGTGCTTTCTTTATTCCGAGAACGCTGTATTCATAATTGCTTTTAGACACGAAATAAAGAAAGCTGGATATTTCAGTGCGGGTGAAAGTCTGAAATGATTTTATCTTGGCCAATGGAAAAGACTAATTTAATTAGTTAAGAAAATTGTATTAAGAAAAATATTCATATTATTTAATAAGAATATATGTCTTTATGTTCAGCTACAAAAATGTTCAAAATTTAATTTATTACAATGGCCCAAGTAATTACTTTCATCTGTGAATATTTCCCTTGGAAAAAGCAGCGCCAAATTGTTTTATATTAAATATTGAGTCGTTTTTTTTTTTTTTGGTCACCATTAAAACCTCGCTCGGTTTCCACATCACAGAAATATTTACCCTTTCATCGTTTCTTTCGCATATTGAAATAGTTTTAATGAAAAATGTCTGCCTGTCGAGAGCCACCCTCGAGGGAGGTTTTCGAGTATGGTGAGTAAATATTACGTTGGCGGGCGTATTCATGGGCGGCGGGATAAGACCACCATCAGAAATGATCATTTGCTCTCTCATATTGCTGCGGCGAATCGCACCAAAGAAACTTTTTTCCGCGTTTCACTCGAATGCTTTTTTCTATATTATTTTTCACCCACTTGCAATACCAGCATTTATTACGTCTGACATATCACGATTCTACTACTGAATCAACTACTTACATTCGACGACTTGGATTTACGTGACGATATGTTTCTTACCTGTAACAAAATAATAAAAAATATATATTAGTGATTACAGTATAATTCATTTCAAAATTAATATTATTCCAAATTAAAAAAAAAATTATCAATAGATATTACTAAAAAAAAAGGCAATTTGATGAATTTGCAATAAAATTTGCATAATTTCAAAACATTAAGATAGTTGAGAACTTTCTGTTATCAATTATAATGTAATAAAGGTCTTTCGGAGTGGTTTTCTCCGAACAAAAATATTGTGCGAACGATAAAGTTGTGGACGATATCCTCATTTTGTTTATGGACGAAAAAGGGTAAAAGGTAAACCAAGACTTGTAAACTTCAAGCATAAATCGTGAGCGAAGCAAGGGTGGCATTCACAAGTATTCTTCGAGTGTCACGTTCACTCGTTCGCACCTGAGGCTCCTGTTCGCGATAATTCAGGCGGTCAGCATATGCCACGACGCTTTGCATGGGGATTTGGGAAAATTTATGAATTCACGACATCATTTATACCACGATTTATTATAATTTGGTGTCTGGATGCATCAAATGCATCACTATTCTCGTAAATAATTCAAGAAGGAGTAGATTTCAGTGAGGAAAAAAATTGGTGAAGTATTACACGATAAATGTATTATTTCCATGAATTTTTTCAAATTTTTATTTTGCAAAATTTTACGAAAAAAAAATTCACGAAAATAAAAAATATAAAATTATCGAAGAATTTTTGTTTTTTTCGAAGCAGTTTTAAAAAAAACTACTGTTGAGTGAATTCCATTTTTATCTTATCACATTTTTCCCATCTTTCCTTCGTCCCGAATCGCCGCGATCTAACTTACCCTTTGATTGCCAGTTACGTTGGTATCCGAAATGGAAAATGTGTCGACGATGGAATCGAAGCGTACGAGTTTCTTGGGATGATGAGGTTTCTTGCTCCGTGGGCAGATCGAGCACATGGCTGGGTAGGTTGGGGTGGTTGGGGGCATATCGAAATTCTGTGCATCAAGTACTCGCGATACACTATCAACAATATTTTATATTCGCACAGATTTCCACTAATTTGTCAGCCCTACTGTCATTCACTAATAAACTATCAGTTCGTGTGTATATATTTTGTAAATTTCACTCGGTAAATATTAGTTTCATTAATTTCAATAATTATGTACGATACATTTGTTTAAAGGCTCTTGTTTATTGTCACGTTACAAATTTTTGTTAGTCACTCCTCAGAGCGTCGAATAATATTTTTAATGGTCCTATTCGTGAATTATCATCGAAGCTGTTGATCGCGCCATCTCATTTCAGAACACCCAACAGCCGACGGTAATCGATCGACTGTCGGTAAAGCAGAGTCCGTCGTTGCCGATAGTCAAGTGAGACACGACTGGAAAGTTAATTCGGCCGTCGGTTGAGCTGCTTTCGCGGGATATTAATGAAATTCCGTGGAGACGAGGGTGGATTTATGTGCTCGCCGAGGGTAGGGAAGAAACGAGTCGTTTTTACCACGAGTATGATTAAAAAGATCCACTGAAAGTTCTTCGCCCGGTGGATTAGAGTCCCGAGACAATGGGAAGATAAATTAAATGCATTTATAACCGCGAAGCATTGTCTTTCTTCGGGTCCTCGAGAGCCGCGATAATTTAGCACTGTTCACGTGATAAGTAAATAAATTATTATTCCTGACCATCTTGGGTTTAAAGAGCTTTTCGCGAATGCTCGAGGTTGATTAAAAAGTTCAATTAAATCTGCGGGCTCAGCAACGTCGATTATAATGGCGGCTTAAAAACGCCCCGAAGATAATCCTGACAAGGCGTACCCCTGTTGTAACCCGAATTGATAAATGGACCAGTTATTTCTTGTATTAAAAAAAAAAAAAAAACGAAAAAATTTGAATTCTGGGGCGATTCACCCGCGCAACGGAGGTGTCATTGTCGACTGGGTGCATTGAAATTTCCATTCATTTCCCGAGCCCCTGCGGCAATCGAATTAATTAGCGCTATCGGAGTCGCCGCATGCAGGCCAACATCGCGCGGTATTGTGCCTCTTCGTGGTGCCATAACGACCTTTCGTCCATTCTTTAACCTCGGCAAATGTACATTAGAGTCATACACCCGAGCTGGTATAGTGATTACAGCCTATTAGCCTAGTTGGAGGGATCGATGTTATCGGTCGTTATAGCCGGCCACCCTTAATTAGTCTTATTAGCACAAACTCGTGATCCGGTGTCGCTAAAATCTTTGCTCCCGAATTCACTGATCAGTGCGATAGCCTGGCAAAATGGTATTGCGAGAAACTGAGAAAGCACGAGTACCAGTTGCGTCACGAAAATTCAAACGTTCAACCAACGTGGATATGTAACAATGTAAAAAGCTCATGTTGCGATAATTTACATATTCTGGCCAAAGATCATATCGTTTGACACAGTTTGTGTAAAACCCGGACAAAATAGAGTTGCGATAAGTGGGAAAAAAAATTAAAAAATACTACCAGTTGCGTTACGATAATTGAGTACCAACTTCGCGTGCGATAAGGGATTCAGCCCTCGAGTCACGACAATCCCTATATTTTCCGCAATGATTTTATGCTTTCCGCAGCTTGTGTGTCGTTCGAGAAGAGTGGAGTTGTAAGAAACGGCAAAGAAATTGCTACCAGTTGCGTCACGGCAATTTGAAAGTTCAACCGTGCCAACTTTCAACGCGATAATGGGTTTGACGTTCATTCCCGATAATTGCTATACTTTCCGCAAGGTTATTGCCTCCTTTCGCCGATTACGCGTCTGAAGAAAACTAAGTTACGTGAAGTGAACAAAAATTACTGCGCCACGACAATTCATAATAATTTCGTCGCTCGATCACGACGATTACCATACTTTTTGCAATAGTTTCATTGTTGTCCGCAGGCTGAGTGATAGCTGAGGAAAATCCGCAAAGGGTACCAAAGTCGACAATATTGACCTTCATTATTTTCGAATCGATCTTCGAATTATCGCAATGATATTGTCGTTCTTCATGGCCTGTGTCCGTTTTAGGTTGTGTCACAATTTCCGGATAAGAGACCATGTTCTTAGGGGTTATGGGAAATTGGCAATGACGATTTTGGCGCACGTGGGCTCGGGGATGTTGATGTTGGCGGGAAAATGTAATTTGAATTGAATGCGAACGGAGGCGGGATGAAGAGGAGGACGAAGAGGATGCGGCGGTGAACTGAGGTCGTTGCGGTGGTGGCGTCGACAAGTTCGCGGGTTTCTGGGGTGAAATTTGGTCCCTCCTCCGCGCGGCTTGCCCGGACAACTGCGCCGGTCGATATCCCGTACGAGGCGAGCTTCAACGACCCGACCCGATTCCAGGCGGTCACAAATAATACGTCAGTGCTCTTGAACGTGCGCCGTGAGATAGCCGACCTCTCACTCTCATGTGGATTCCCATAAATCGTGATATCTTTTACGCTCGAAAGGAATATGCTCCCATTGTGTCCGATTATTTCGGACCAAGGATCAACCGCACGAGTAATTTGTCAAAAAAATTCCCACTGACATTGCGCCTGAAGCTGATACCATGTTCTCCACTATATCAATAAGTGTTTAGTGACATTGTAAGGTTAACATCCACGACCTAAAACCGTACGTCGACAGCCAATGAGACGTGCAACAGTCTGTAACAGAACCTCCTTTCCGTCCAACCGAAAATCCCACTCTCGTTGTTCATGGTCGTGTTACTCCATCAAAATCCGGTTATTTCGCAGCGAGCGATCACCTCTCGAGATAGCAAAAGGGGTCGATGGAAGGACTGAATAATTTCTAAGCCAGCCCATGACCCTGACTGTGAACGAACTGTGCAAACTTTTGCACGACGGCTTCCCGCTACTCGCCTTAACCAAGCGCCAGCGGATCAGTGGACTCTTCGACTAACTTTGTGCCTTGAAAGAAATACGATACACCTAATTGTGCGCACGTGTCTAAGTTGATATTACGAACTTCACTGAAAACGGGTTCACTGTATTCACAATAAGCTCGTCAATAAAAATGCAATGCCACCGAGTAAGGAAAAGCACTTGGTCGTGATCGGCTCGTGAGCTTATAGAGCTTGCTGCCTTGGCGAACATTTCGCTATTCAATGACTGGCTTCGTGACAGCAAGTGTCACGTGGCTATGGCCAAATAGTCTCAACGAGAAACGGGCCTTTCTCATCTCTTAGGTTATTCACAACCGGAGGCTTTTGTCAGGGTTATCGAGAGGGTCTTCAGGAATGCGGTATACCCGAACACTGACCTACGTCACTGCGCGCACTGCTGATACTCGTACAACAGTTGAGCAACATAGGGAATGAGGGAGAGCCGAATGGAGAACGGGAAAGGGATGTCGTGAAACTGAGGGAAGGGTTGAAAATCAAACTGATGTAGCGGCCGAGGGAACGGCCATCTGTATTATCTGTCGAAGGGTATGACAGCTTGTTTGTGTCAGTGAAAAAATTGTTGCAGGACATGGTCAGTATTCGTGTGAGCTCAATGGACGAGGGGGTGGGTTTGAGATTCACGCGGGCAAATCTGTGTGTGTGTGTGTGAGAGAGAGAGTGAATGAGTGGTGCTTTTAAGAGGTTGGCAAGGGGGTGGAAATGGTCCGAGGTCTGGGCAGGGTAAAAAGAGTGGTCACACAGGCGAGGCGCACTGCGCTGCCATCTCGTGCAAACTACACTTGCTCACCCGTTACCGGAGCCTCAGACGAGCGGAGTCTCATTCTCCGGAGAGGGTGGGTGGTTTCGGGGAGGGAGGGGGCGCGACTCAGCGCAGTGCCAGATATCCTCCACACCGATTCATCCCCCTCAGAGATAAGCCCCGCGCCAACAAGCCGCTTTCAAAGACCTTTTTCTTCTCCCACTTCTCAATGTCGAAGAATCCTCTTGTTCACCAGAATAATCCCCTGCCTTGAAGACTTCAACGACAGAATATAGCCCGGCATCAAGGAGAAATGTATTGTCGAAACCAATGGAAATATGGATTTCTCTCGACGTATTGTTGTCTGCGAGGTATCGCAGACCGAATTATTCGGGGTGCCCTGTCTGAAATCTGATTGTGGGAGATACCCTGTCTGAAATGTGCCACAATCAGATTTCAGACAGGGTACCAAATTTCATCAGGGTCGGATTCACTTTGAACTTGAATTTGTATTTGCTGTTTTACGTTATTGGTTTATCAGAAAAAAAGTTTGCTTATTTTTCCGTCAAGATTTTCGAATCATGGAGAAAAGCGGTACATTTCACTGCATGCATGTCTGTGGAAAGTTTCGTACGTGTATTTTTAGAAAGCAAATCTGTGTGGATCTGAGAAATTTGGCACACGATGTGGAGCAATTGTCTCAAGTTGGATCCTCCTATAAATGCGACCCAAATATGTATTCGTCATTGTGGTTGCGGTTTCATACTGATGAAAAAGGGTGAATATTAACCTCCTTGACATCGGCACTTCTCGGTAAAATGTATTCAGAGTTGGCTGGATGATGGGGATGAAGGTTTCACAACGCCAAGCGGCTCGTAATACATGGATTATCCAGCCGTTATCGAGACTTGGCATGGCAAACCTTCCCTCTTTTGTGGCTCGAAGCTACAGACGTTTTATGGCACAAATGTATATACATAGAAATGTGAAACGATTACACGCTCCTGGAAAACGTATTGTCGAGGAGACCGGGGTCAGCCGGATCACCTTTCTCTTTTATTTATTTGTCCTGGACCAACAATTTTATTTCCTAGGTCCACCAATATGTTTTCTAGACTTGAAAATAATTTTCAAAGCATAAAAAAAATGGTACCCTATAAATAATGATTTGAAATAATTTTAAATCGCCTTTTAGTGAAGGTTCCATTGACCCAACTGACCCCGGTCTTCCTTGGTATCGTCAGTTTGTGTACACCGACGAATCTCTGCGGTTTTCTATGTTTGTGTCTGTGTCACGTGACACACGATATGATAGTCGGTCGTCTCAGCGAGTAACAATCGTGCTCTAGTTGTTTTGCATATCCAAAGCTCACTCCGAAGCTGAAGTAAAGCACACAGAAACGTGGGATGAAAGCGGGGGTAAAAGTTTTGCCGAGGGGTTGATAAAGAGAGTTCTGTCGAGTCTGGCACGTGAAGAGAGTGCTTTCGTTTGTGCTCGTAAACGCAATAACAAATTCGGAGAAACAATGATTTCAGGAGCGAGAGATGAATCTTGGATTGACAAATTTCCAGCCGACATTCATCAGCGCAATTTTCATTCCAATCGGAACTGATGATTTATTTTTAGTAGGACAACTTTATACGTAACATATCGTTCGCCACACTCAGCTTGGTTTCCAAGCATGTACGACAAATGCAAAAAAAAAAAAAAAGAAAAAAAAGAAGGAGCCACGAGCAGACAGACTTTAATTAAAAGCGCCCGAAGCTCGAGAGTGTGAACAATGCACCATTGTATTTTGTGTCAGTTGACAGGTCCACCTCCGATATTGGATTCCGTAAGCGGTTCTCTGTTAAAACATCAAACGCACACCGACTCATGGATCCACGGAATTCGATGCACAAAGTTCGAACACACGTATCAAATACGTCCGATTTTCCGAACACTGTATTGCTATGATAGTCCCTATTTGTTGTTTTTTTTTCCCCTCTCGTGGCTTTTCACTTGTCACAACATTAATCAAAGTTACCTCTTCGATGAAAATTAAATAGTTGAATGAATAATTGAAACGAACCTGGGATTGATGAATTTCAACGTAAATTAATCGACTGGCTGTCTTATAAAATTATTTTTTTTAGAAATTTATTTCTGGATATGGAAAAAAATCAAATCCGTAGATTTTTGTTTTTGCTGATGTTGTAAAATTAATGAGCAGATCACATGTATAATTGACCACGCGATGGAGCAAAATTGATTTGCCACTGTGTGACATCGGACAAACACAAAGTGGACCTAAACCAATACATTAATCCTCTCGTCTCTCGAACTATTGTGTTCCCTGCTTGAAATAAGAGCATTAGACGAGATTTTCTTGTTGCACAACGAAGCGCTTGAAATATTTTATCATCTGATGCGATGAGTTGAAGGCGCATGTTCAGTTTGGCTTCCTAAGCTTCTTAGACTCTTAAAACTGCGAAACAACTTTTGTCGCTAGGGCCACTATCGAGATTACTCAATTTACACTTGTGCTTGCCGAGAGCTTATCAGCGATACAACCATTTAATTTTTAATCTATTCATTGTTCTAGTTCAATTGCAATTTTTTTTTCTAACACTTTGATTTTACATTGTCGAGGAGTTAAACTAATATATAATGAAAAAAAAAATAAAAAATTTCCCGTAAGGTGCAATATTAATGATATCACAAATATAAGTAGGTGCCCATAGACAAACCTTGATGGTTCAAGGCCTCCTACAGTCATCATTGCCGTACCAACGCATAAAGTCCAAACTTTAGTCGCGTTTAACTAAGTTTGTTACGAAAATATTGCTCGTGGCTTTCGACGTGGAGAGCGGGTAAATTCGATAGCGACTCGTACGTTTCGCGTATCGCTAGTCGTAAAGTCCCGTGACTGCGAGAGACGTGCGCAGTTATATTGCTGGTCTATTACGTCAGGCACGTTTGCATTGCTACAATAGACGTTTACGAGTCCGATAGCGAAGAGAAAACGTTGGACTAAATGCGCTCTTGAAGAGCGTTGCAGCGATGAGGGTGAGGACCAGTGGCCCAAGTAGATAAGGCCGGTATGTGATCAGACGCGGGCTGAGAGAGCGGCTAAGTCGATAAAATCGTTGCCTCTTATCATTCCTCGCTCTCAACGACTCCCTCGCTTTCCTCCCACCAAATGATACCAAAATTTATGGCAAACGCATTCGAAAAACTTCAATTTCCAACGCATTAAATCAATCACTTTGACCCAGTTATGGGAATTGTGTTAGAAGAATTGTATCGAGTTTCGGTGAAGTTGAAAAATAAAATTCGCCTTGTGGATTTTGGCTCATTGCCTGGCGATAAGCAGAATTTATGGTATATCTTGGGATTTTTATTTCACCTTTCGAAGCACTCCACATTTATTTTTTTTACTGGTTTTTATGACACTTGATTATATTTTAATAATTCAGGCACTTGAACACTAAATCAGTGAGGTTTTTTTTTTTTTTTTACTTGACGAGTGTGACATTTGAAATTCAATTTGGAGACGCGGGTAGCTACGATTGTCAGTGACTAGTTGCAGCGGTGCGAGTCAACTGTTTTGTCCACGTGTTTTACGAGTACGAGACTCGATCGATGCCTGAGCTTTCGTATTTACCTTCACGACCGTGCTGCCGCTAAATGGCGCTTTTCGGAAACCAAAAACGTCACCCCGTGTAATTCACAAGTGGGGCCTCGAGGGAGGGCACTGTGGGCACGCGACGGCAAGTCGATTTATAAATCATGAAGCGAAGAGCCAACTTCTGCCGCGAGTTCTTCGTGTACTTGATTAAACGTCGGTTGTCACCCTCGATCACATTGACCCATTTTTTTTTCACGGACGTAGCATGTTTTTTCTTCGTTTCTTTCTATTTGTCAAACATAAACTGAAGAGTTCGCTTTTGTCCGAAGTTCTTCGTGTACTTGATTAAACCTACAAACTTTTTTTTTTTTTTTTCAAGCAGATTAAAATTCTCAATGTCGGTATGTTTTTTTTGTGACGAAATTATAACAATTCAATTTATCGGTTCATGTCATTTGATGTCTTTGATTTTTTGGTGAAAAATAAATTTTGCAATGATCGGATTTTATTTACAATTTTTTTTTTACTTAGAAGATTTTTTTATAAATATTTTTTGTTATTTATTGTGTGTAGATATTTGATGCGGGATGGCAGTTAGTACAGTAGAGAACTTTTTTGGTTTGTTGAACGCTTCGCTCCGGTGAAAATACGGCGAGCTTTAACGGCGAACGGAAATCAACTCTACTATTTTATCACTTGAAGATACGAGAAAGCAGCAGATCTGCAGAGTGCCCCGCAGGTGAGTAAGTTTCCGTGCGTCGGTAAGGCAGAGCTGCTTTTGTGCTTTGAGCTTTTATAGAAAGCACGTTCGACCTCATCCACCGATGGACCCGCAGATTTTTTTATCGACCTTGACTAGAGCTTTCAGTGCTTTTTAGTTCTTGGATAGTAAGACAGGTGGCGTTTTGAAGAAGAAAAAAAAGCATTGTATGTATACTCAAGTATATATCTTAGCGCTCACCTTATTCACCGCATCGTAGTTCGCAAGGATATGCTGCGTTCCATCGGGATGCACTCCTCTGTCCACGGAATTAGTTTTCGATACGCCATCGTGAAGAATAGGATCCTTGAGTAGCGGCGGGGAGGGAGGGGGCGGTAATTGTTCTTCCACACCTCCACTGCTGAACCTTGCCTTCTGGAACAAAATTAAAAAAAAAACATTCGTCTTTAATATTGTTACACAAAAATAAAAAATAAATATTGCGATGAAAACGAGCTTAGTACAAATTTTGCACATTAAAAATATTTTTCAGTATTTCCAATTGTTTCATCGTCTCCCATTTGAATAAAATCAAAAAAATTCTGCCTCGAAAAAATAATAAGTAAGTGAACTATAATAGATTTGTAAAAATGAAGCTTTTTCTATGAGAAAGTAAAAATTGCAGTCGATTAATCGAGTTTCGGAGGTGAAGCGCCACGACGCGGATTAAATATGAGATAGCCCATAAATCCACCGTAATCTGATTAGAAAGGTTGCCGGAAATTCGCGACGTAATATGCACGAAGATCATGTCGACACGTTTGACGCGACACAAAGCTCCCGACATGCAACGGGCGTGTGGCCTGGCAAAGGTCGCGCAATCTACTGACGTCCACCGGACACAGGTCACAGAAACGGTCTCGGTAACGATCTTAACAGGTGAGAGCATTGGATTTAACGGCTGATTGGAATTATATCGTTGAGGCGACGTCGTCGACCGTCGGGGACTATCGATAGGGTGGCGACTGCGGGTCGTGTGACTAACCGCGCGAAATCCAGGATTTGTCGAACCCTCCTAAGGCTTCCGATGATAAACTTCCAATACATATATCGTTTACGGTAACGCCCACGTAAAAGTATATATCATTGTTGGCGAGTTACGCATTTTGCCAATTTTTTCATCTCAGCCTATGATAAATTCCAGCGATGGCCTTGAATGTGAAAAAATTAGATCAAGGGGCTTAATTGGAGACTCAAGGAAATAATTAATAATCCGGACTTGGAATTAGGGACCAGGGCAACCATTGATAAGGGAATTTTTAATAATCTTGGGAGATGCAACAATAAAAAAATTATAAAAATTGATGCACCCATGAATTGTTAGTAAAATGCATTCTGGTACTTGTCGAGATACTCCAGAGATCTATTAACGGTGGTTTCGCTAGTTCTCTGAAGATAATCGTCGTAATTTCGCAATTGACGAAAGGACATGACCAAAAACTGAGGAACTTGACAATGGTTACCACCTACGTAAGACCGTACCTCATTTCTTCTGGCTATTATTCGTGCATTTACGGTGAATTCCGTCTTCGGAATAATACAAGTTTAATACGCCGGATACAATTAAACGGAGCTTAACGATGCACGTTATCTGAGTACACATATACGTGTGTGTATGGAGATGGGAGACGTAAGCTCTGCGTATCCCACCGAATTAGTTGAAACTTTCGGAATAGCATAGTTAACATAAACGACGATTAATTCCAAGCTTTTACGCTCCGATCTTCATAATGAGCCGCCCATGTTCGTTCCTGTTTCCATTACGATAGCGAGTCATTACAATAAAGACTCCATGATCATCCGGCTGCATTTTTTTCTCAAATAAATTACCCAAAAAAAGCTTCTATCAGTTAGAATTCCCATACTTTCGATCTTCTGATTTTTTTCAATGGTCCAAAGTCGAAAAAAAATTATTTACATTTTTCTCAAGGTCAAAAAGCTCGTATAAAAAAACTTCGTGTACGAAAATTGGATTTTTAATTAAAGAAAAAAAAAGGTTCTTGACATTTTCTCCAGAAAACTGCCCCAAAAATATAAAAAAAAAAAAAAAAAAATTCCATTTGTTTCAATGAAATCAACTTAATTGTTGTACCATTTTGAGCAACAGGGCTTCATTCGTGAGCAGAGTGAGCGTGTGAAAAACATTTATGTGCCAAGTTACGTGTGAAACCGTTTTAAGACAGACATTACTGGCAGCCCGAGCTTAAATATAGCTTTAGAAAAATAATCAAATGCTTCCGGGTGTCGGAGCTTGAGCTTTGGTCAGTCAGTTGATCCGGGCTGTATGTGTGAGAGGGTTCGTCGAGGCAAACAGCGAAAATCAGAAATCGATATGCAGTCAAGGCTGCACGTGTACAATGGTCGCATATGTGTGCGTGTGTGCATATATATATATATGCTCCATATGTATACATATATACATATGTATTATGGGCAAAGCTTCGCTGCACCGGAAATAAGCTCAAACGTTCGAGCGTACCGAGCGCCGCACATTCGTTGATGGATGCATCTAGTGCAATGGCTATTGAAATCATTGATTGATATGCCTACGGGGGATATGCCATCGTGGATTGGTGACTCACGGTGTTCCAGCAACAGCAGCAGCAGCAGCACAACTGGTGCCGATGATCCGACGGCTCGGTGTCGATGCGGCGCCGATGATGATTCGAACTGTCACCACCACAGCGATCATCATCGCCTATATTTATGGCAGCAGACTGTCGGCTCCTGACCATCGACGTCAAGCCCCGACGCCGTTTGGACCTTCTGCGTTTACGAATTTTCATTGGTACCGCGTATACGTAGTCACTGAATCGACGACGCGAGTGGCGGACAATCGATACCCAGTCAATCATCCTGGACAATAACCCAGTGCGGTTTCTTCTAATCACCAAATATCGAACACTCGTGGTACCAGTGGTACCGAGGGGTCTGATGACACTTTACACAATATTTACGAAGTACATTCGAAAGCTTGGTTTGTGGACCAGTTGTGGGTAACTTGGTTTTTTTCACCGAGTGAAAATTGCGAGAATGCCAGGCATTCCAAAGTCGCAGTGTCGTTTTGCTTTTTTTTTTTGTCTTTTCTTCCTGTCGTTGGTTCAGGATTTGCTGACACTACAGGCACTATTTGGACATCACGTTTGTGATGTTTGTGATGTTTGTTATGCGGACCACCGATGGGTGATTCCGGTTTTTTTTTTTTGCGGATCTCGTAGGTTACCACCCACGACACTTGCGCGAAAGCATTTCAGGTCTTTCTGAGTCTTTCAACCTCGTCGACTACTGTCTCTGGCGAGCTTTCCCGTTCGCAAGCTCTTCAAACGGCGCGAAAGTGCTGTCTATTGTCGCTGAGTTGCTGAATACGAAAGACGAATGTGGGTTAGCAGGAGTAGGCAGAGGAGCCGAAGTAGGAGTCGAGGGGATGATGACTTGGCGTCGCTCTGGTACTTTGAACGGCAGCATCCAGTCAAACATGTACAGCCAGATCGGCGGACTTGTTTCCCGACAAAGTCGTATATTTCGTGTCTAAAACCAGAAGGGAGTGTTGTATTGTCTGTCAGCAGGTAAGCTACGTACTTCCGGCTTTGGAGTTGCGATATATATCCACTTGTCCTTATTCGAATATCGATTTAACCCTTTCCAAAAATTGTACGGTTATTCGATGGTTGTCACAAAATTGTTGATTATAGAAATTGATTCATTGAAACTGACATTACTCAGGTACAATTAGTCGCGCTATTGATGTCGATGATCGCAAGCCCAACTAACGTGATGATCGAGATATCTCGAATCACAAGATCCACCCGCTTCCAAAATTATTTCGAAGCGAGACTGACGGCGCCGACGCAGTCTCTTCGTGTTCCTGTTCTGACGTCCGACGATAATTTAGATGGCCATCCCAAGGCCATCCTACTTCTCTATTCAGACTCAAAGGCAGACAGAATTTAGGCTAATTTCGATGAATCTATAGATCAAATGCCAAGTTTTTGATACGATTAGGATATTCACTGTGGTTTGCCTAAATGGTCTTCACGGTTGCTGTGATACCAGCTGGAGATTTTGTAAATAATATTAATGAGTGTTGGCAACAGAAGCATCATCATCATCATGACAAAATTTTACGAGGGTTCACAGCGAGAGCGTTGGAATGTGTATATCCGATTATCAACGAGGGAAGTCAACGTTCTGCAGCAAGTAACAATTTATCGATTCCAGATAAATTAACGAATAAATTGGCGTGTCTAATAATGTGATGGGAATGAATATTTGAGCGTGTATGCGTTCGATACTATTAATTTCGACGGATGAACAATAAAACATAATTATCCGGCTATTTAATTACTATAATTTGTTTTGGTGAACGTTCGTCGGGATAAATATCGGGTTTCATATGTATTACCTTCGGCATAATTTGTGCGCCATGAGTGATCTCGAAAATCGAATTTTCCTGTAGATCAAAATGCGAAAGGTTAACAAGTGAGGTGGACGTACAGAGAAATGCGAATTGGTCTGCATCGATGAAGCCCAATTGTTTTGATTATGAGATCCTGTGTATCGTGTGCCCGTTATCATTTCAATAATCTATCAGCAGGCACCGAACTCTCGAATATGCGAGAACAATAATTCCTCGATAATTGGCTGATCAATACGAGGATTGGAAATCGAGCTTTGCACTTATCGAGGCCTGGTTAAGTAGGCTCATAATTGACGTCCATCATGGATACAAGGTATCCAATGGCGTTAAGGGCGTTGAGTTAAACAGAAGATTTATATTTTCAGTCGAATATTTATTTATTTATTAAATTTATGAGAACTGTAGCGAAAAAATGGAAAAACTGCAATTGTAAATCCGTAGAACAATAGAAATTCCCATATCAATTCCCATTGATACGTATTTGTTATTTTTACTGTCATCCGATCCAATCGCAATTTTCTGTGTTGGTGGATTTTGACACACCAATGGAAAGGACGCAACCTCACAGGATTCGATATCTCATTATCACGAAGAGGTGAGGGAACAACTATTATTTCCGATACCCACAGACACTCGCAACAAGGAAATGCAATGACGTCATAGGCACTCTGTTCATAAACAGTAGAATAGCCAATGTATAGTCAGCCATTCAACTGAACTACCCTACATATCGTTCAGAAAATTATTGACCCTATAAGGTCAATAAAGAGGCCATTTTCCCCATTAAAATTACGCATTTCGAGCCATATTAATATTTTATACTCCACATAAAATTCAAAAGTACGTATTATAACTCGATTAAAATGCATCGCTGCTACAAATTTCCAAAGTACTAAATAAAAAAATAACATCATTGTTTTTTCCAGCCTCCTTAAAGACCCTAATGAGGTTACGATGCCAGGTATTCTCGGTCAGCTGCCAAGCTCGCGGTTCGCCTTTGAAATTAATGCGCGTCCGCATGGAAGATACAATAGCGCAACAGACTAAAGGAAATCGGCGTAGAGCGTCGATTTCCATAATGCAATATGCAATCAGGTCAATGAAGAGGCTTTCTCCATGAAACGTTTCCATTTAAATCATTTATTTCCACTTGAATTTACGCCACGTCAACATTTTCTACCCGCCTACCAATTAGCGAGTAATTATTACAACTCAATTTAATTATATTACTATTAAAACAGTCCAATAAAATAATCAGACCTTTCCCCCCTGAAATTTCCATAAATTCATCCCTTTTTCTATCGTTTTTTATAAATCACCATGCCTCGTGTGTGTGTGTTGCAAAAATAAAAATAAAAATAAAACAACCCAGTTATCATTATTACTACTTTTATTTTTCTTCCCACTCTCCTTAAGGAACGTAACGAGGTTATGATTCTAGGTTTTGCTCCCGGACTAGCAAACGTCAACTGCCGAGCTTGCGGTTTGCGTTTGAAATGAATGCGCATCCGCATGGAGAACACAATAGACCCCGGTATATCGGGGTGAAGGAAATCGACGTGGAGAGAGAGAGAAAGAGAGAGGGGAGATGGGTCTAGGCTAGACAGAATAAAGCCAAGAGCTGAGGGAAAAGTGGAGAGGCTGAGGAGTCGAGGGTTCTGAGCGTGTCAGGAGGGCACGGAAGCATTGTGAAAGACCGTGCACTTATCCCTCATCCCTCGCTCGTCCCATACTTATGCGCACTCGTTTTCTTATACCGCCACAGCTTTTTCTTACTTGCTCTTTTATTCTTCGCAAACGGAAGACAGAAAGGCGGAATGGAATGAAGGCGGGGGGAGGGCACCAGTCGGGGAGCCCGTTGAAAAGCCCGTTTCTGCTTTTGACGCGACTAGAATTGGCTTTTCCGCCTCTCCTTTCTGACGCCCAGATCTCCAGCGGCACGCATCGTCGCTGGGGACGGAAACCGCTTGACGTCTATTATTCCCTTGTCCCTGACTCCCGATAAAACAGTGCAATTTGCGACACGACAAATTTTGTTATCCTCCGGCGAACCTGGAATTATTTTTCTCCAGTTTTCCATCGAATTTCTTTAATTATTTAATTAGCGATAAAATGTTGAATTTTTAAGAAATAAAAATATATGTATCTTCAAATTGATACGGAATTTTATTTTATTTATTTTTTTAAAGGGAGGAACAGTTAGCGAGTTGGCCTGGAATATTTTATTCCCCATATCGTTTTCTTGTTTTATTCCAGTGCAAAGAATCCACACGTGGCTTTAGTAAATTGAATCCTTGGTGTGTGCACCGCTCGTGTTCGAAACTCCTCGTTTTTCGTATTTGCTCTGCAAATAGACCTTCGATAAGTTACCGGCGAGCGCAAACTTTATGTAACTCCCACGGATACGAGAGGAACCAAAGAAATTTTCCTCGAGCTTTTCCACACAAGCAACGCGCGCTCCGGTAAAAAGCCCTCGAGGCTAAGCGTCGCCGACTTTATACGTGCACTTTCGTCGGTTTCGTCGGTAAGCAAGGAAGTACGATACACACGGTCGAGTTCGAAAATCAATTTTGTTGAAGTACCGTTTCTGAGGTGTTTATCGTGGTCTGCGATCCAAGCGTGTTTATTTTGTTTACAATTTTTACGTTAAATCTCCATTCCTCTCTGATTGCTTTGAAAAATTCACTACATATAAAAAAAAAAAACATCAGACTTCGTAGGAAAATTTTCGAAATATCCACATTATTTCTGAATTTAAATTTCGGTCACACATACGAAATGAACTTTTACACAGCAAAATGAGCGCAAATATGAAGAGTGAATTAAAATATTGGCATATTTTATTGATTGTTAATTTAATTAATGTTTATGTACAAAAGAGAGTAAACAAAGCGAGATTATTCGATAATTCAATGTTTTGCTTTCAGGTCATTTTGGGGGGTTCATAAAATACCGTACCTTCGTATAATCGAAATTCCGAAGTAATTCGGTTATTTGGTCACACAAGGTTTCTCTATTAGAGCGAATATTATCGAGTTGAAAGTGATTCATACCGACAAATTGCTACGTTATTTTCTCCTGTCCTGCGGGCAATAAAATAATTTGCGAATTGCGATGAATTTTCGTTTGACTTGCCACTGGCAAAGGGCCGAGTGGCCAATCACTCCACCTTTCACTCTTTACTCCGGATTGATATTTAATTTTCGATACCACTGTACGTTATAAATTATGGATTCGCGTCCAACATTATCATCCCAAATTAGCATTTAAATTACAAACCTGATTGTGATCTATGTGAACGGGGCCATCAGGACTGGCTGATCTACGGCCGTAAATGTTCAATAGTGTCTGAGTCAACGGGAAGGCGGAAGCCGGACCACCCTGAAAATCATCAAATCATCAAAAAAATTAATGAAAACATTAATTAATGTGCGCTATTAAAACCGAGCATCTCGTTTCGGAGACTATTATTTAATACGTATCCGCTATTAATTTCACCAAAAAATGTCCAACTTTCATAAAACGAAAAAAATAAATAAAAGCAAAAAAATCCCCCACTAAAAAAATCATGTTTTTCCCGTATTTTTTAATGGTTACGGTATAAATTTATAAAGGCCCAACGGTAACAAAAAATTATGCATTAAAAATCTGCATATCTTACGTCATCAAGCATTTACGATAAAAATAAATAAATAAATTGCTCTGTGAAAAAATATAAAAAATTGTGAATGATGAATGGAATATAATAACGCAAATAAATAAAGTATATTACATAGTATTCTTCGTGGGTCAGAGATGAAATGTAGTAGCTAGTGTTTGCGCGCGTGCAAAAAAATATTTATCGTCATAAACGGGCCAACTCGTGGGGGATTATCGTATTTTCTTTGGCACGACGTCATGCGGTCGCGTGCGGGAAGCAGACGAAAAATATTGCCCTTGGCCATAGGATCAGTCATGATTTACCGATAAAATTCGAGATTCATCTCGTGTGCTTTACCACCCAAAAAAAATATCACTACGACTGTTCATTTTTTTTTGTTTTTACGTTTTAAATATTTAAAAAAAATACATTCTTTGAGCATGGAACCAGAAAAAAATTGACTCACAAAAAATCATTGGGTAAAATATTTCGCATTTTCGATTAGAGTGTCAAAAAAAATCACACGATGTTGCATGATGTAAAGCACCGAAATATTTGACCGCGCTCACCTCTCGGAGACGTAATTGGAGGGCATTCGAGAGGATCGAGTGTAAGCCCTCGGAGAAATTGCGGCTATCTCAGGGACAGGTCAGTGTCCGTCCCGAGAGGGACTTAAATGGAATCCGACGAGGTAGAACCCTCTCACTGCTATATATACACACACAATATAAGCTAGCTATGGCAAAAGCAAAAGCAGCGGCATCAGTAGCAGCAGAGTGGTGTATATGTATACGTAGCTTGTATAAGGGATGCTCTAATGCACTTTTCCGACGATTATACGCGGACGAGTTGCCGGGGCTTTCGTCCTAGCTGCTCTTAAAATTTCATTTTACGCTCGGAAGTCTAAATCATCGCAGTGTCTGCTACGTACATACATTACAACTGCCCCGACTCATTCTTCATTACTATTGCAATATCTCATCACAGCGACGCTTTTTTTTTCATTTATTTTTTTGGATTGGCGTCCAAATGGACCAGTCGAGATGCTGCGCAGAAAATTAAAAACGATAAATTAATTTTTCTCTTCAATGTTAATCAGAGTTTGCATATAAATAAAAAAAAAAAATTGTACATAATCTCTATGAGCAGCAAAGCAATATACAATATTTGTACGTTGTATTTTTATTTTAATTAATTATAGAAATTAAAATTATAATGAATTTTGATGATAATAAAATAAAAAATAATTTCCTGCAAAAATAAATAGAATTTAGGGGATTAAATTTTGAATTGGTGAAAGGTAATTTGACAATTGGAGATTACGAGAATTATAATTCAAGTAAGCTTTAAAAATAGGGAATATTACAGTGACAGAAGAAATATTTGCCGATGCTTTCTCTCGGTGGCACACGATCATCTACATTTTTCCATTTCTCCATTTCCGCCGTGGAGCCACAAATGAAAAATTCCTCGTGTCGCTGCTTCCGCCTCCCACTCAACTCCCACCCCTCATTCTTTTCTCAACGACTATTGCAAGCTCACGGGAAATCTCACGTGCCTTATACCCACCGCGCTCTAATACCCCGCGCAACCGTCTCTCCGCATTTCGTCGAATCTCTCATTGTGGAGAACATTCACTCTACAATTTTCCAACTCCCAGATATATTCCCCCTCCCGCCCGGCTTCTCTATACCTATATTTGCACAGTTACTCGAAAGAGATTTGTAACAGGACGAGTGAAAAAGCTGCTAGAATGAGTCGGCGAACGTGCAAAGCTTATCGAAGATACGTGCATCTGTCGGATTTCATTTAGTTCCCTCTGCCCGCGATAGTTGTTGAAACTCTGCTTGGAATGAAGACTTACTCCGTTTCGTTCGCTGTCTTATCTGCGACTCGTCATTCACTCCAACCCCCAGAGTCTCGAGGTAGAATGGAGAAAAACATCAAGCGGAAGTGCTCGATCTTTTTTTTCTCGACCCACGATTTTATTTTCATGGGAAATTAAAAAATAAAAAATAAAACGCAAGTAACAAATTGTGGTTTTCACGATTTATCGATTACCCAATTGATTTAATGATCAAGCTCATTTTCAGCAGTCGGTTGATTTTCGTGATATTTTTTTCTTCTCGATAAAAAATATTTCAATGAATTAACCCCCTGTGTAAAATGACTTTTGCGCTAATGCGACTTCTCCCTTGGTAAACCCTTTCACGGGACATCTTTCAATACATTCGTTGTGCGGGGGCGTGGAATTTTTCCATTGGCTTGTGTTCGTGGAACAAAAGTGTGGGGCAATCAATCGTTTTACCCGTTTTCACCAACTCCTCGACGCATTGTAGCCCTTTTTAGCCCGCGGGAAACAATGTACGCGGTATCTCCAGCGAAAATCCCTAGTCAAATGCTGTCGAAGAATGGAGAAGGGGATGAAAGAGACAAAGGCCTGCGAATTTTACCGACTAAAATTGAGATGCACGCTCGTCGAATGCGAGGGCAATGCAATAGACGCTCTTTTCCACGGCAACATCCACTTTCGCACGCCCACTCCCTCCCCCTCCTTTCCTCTCGCCGCCACCCCTCTTCGATTTATCCCCCGATCGACTCTGGAAACGATTCCCTTCCATTATTTCAAGGGCTCCCGGCGTGCACGTCCCCCCCCCCCCTCCGCCCTCCACCATTTCCACCCCCGCTAACACTTTCCTCGTCTACATGATCGAGCGAGAGAGCAAAACGATCTCGCGCACGTAGAAAAGTAATCGAATGGGGATGATATCATCACCCCCCTTCACGATCTACGCATTTTTCATTTTCCAACCAAATTTTCTTTCAATAACCCCAAAACCACACAGTGTTCACCAAAATTCAAAGTGGTTCCACGATAAAAACAATGCAATTTCACGATAATAAATTATCTAAAGAGCGAAAAACGGTGGCTTTATTGATAAACAAATTTTTTAAACACAACAGAATCTCGTGCATCGTCTAAATTATTGTTATTTTTATTTTTCCTCATTTTCCTCCTCTCTTCGTAATTTGATAAAATCATGCGCAGCCTGAATTCCGAAAAAAAAAAAAAATATCCGGTCTTTTTTCCACGCATAACAGAATCCACTACTTTTACGATAAATTTATACGGTTTCTATGGAGATTCGATACAATAAAAATAAAAAGAATGAAAAAAAAAAAACGTACTCCCGACGGTGCTCTGAGTTTCGGGAGATAAAACGCTCGATTTTCGACCACAATTCTGTAGGATCTCCGGTTAAACTAGGAGGATAGAATCGATAAACTAGTTGAGAAGAGACAGAGGAACAAGAAGCGATGTTTTCAGTCGCGATAACAAGCAGGTACATACGAATTGTTATCCGCGCTCGAAAAAGGCACATGGCTGTACTATGTACCATCTTTTTGCTTTTTCCACGTGTCTCTCTTCGTGTGTGATAAGATAGGCAGATACTTGGCAGTGTGTGGCTCGTCGCTCACGATTTCACTGTTCCCGCTGATCGAATACAAATCCAGTCTGAAGAATGGCGATTCGAGGGCACGTGAAACTCAATTTTCTTTTTCTGCGTACCGAGCTTTTCGAGATCCGCACCACGATCCCTGTTCGCTTGTACGTATGCGCCTTGATCGCTACACCAAAGTGCATATAATACATACGTGGACCACATGTAAATCATATTGGCTGCCCATATGCTCGATGGGGTCGCACATGAATTTATGTACTTCATATATATGGGCCATTCCACTTGCTTCCGGTCCTCCACTTCTGACCCTCACAACCCTTTTCGACAGGGTTCGCAATTAATCACACGATCTACATAAACCCCATATGAAAATATATCAACAAATCTTCCATTTTTTACTTTCATAATTTTACTTAAAATTAAATTTAACCAAAAATTTTTGTAAAATTCAATTTGACTTAAAATTAAATTTAACCAAAAATTTTTGTAAAATTCAATTTGACTTAAAATTAAATTTAACGCAGAATTTTGTAAAATTTGATTTGACTTAAAATTAAATTTAACGCAGAATTTTGTAAATTTTTATTTTGAGGGCAAAAATTAAAAAAAAAATTATTTCCAGACGCTTAATGAAGATTTATGAAATATACTATATATTGAGTTGTTAATAAACAGTTTCAGATAATCAATGACGCGAATTTAATACACTGATCGTGCTGTGGAATATCCCATATATATTTGTAGATATGTGTGTATGTTACTGAGTACATGGGTGTTATGCATTCGGTACATAAGCGGCCATGTTTCTCAGGAGAGCGGAGTTAGGTGGAATCGGCAGAATATCCTTATACTTTCACAGGGGGCGCGTGCATTGCGGTACCAGAGCACGTAGCCCATTCCCCTGAGGCAATGAGCGTATATCGCGATCGATAACTTGAAAACTGTGTGCGGCGGTCGCTCTGTGCTCGTGGCGTTCGAGCCCCACTGTCTCAATCCCACATCCATGGCATGCGTTGAAAGTGCATATATACGAGTGAACTATGCTAGTGGCTCATTGGTTTGGATACATGCGCCGGCCTCGGTAACAACCCTCTCTCTCTCTTTCTCTCTCTCTCTTTCCGTTACCGCCAATCTATTTCCGTCGGGGATAGTTTCCAATCTTCGTATTAACTCAACGAGATATTGTGGCTGAAAAAAATTTAATTTATCAACCACATTTGATGTATGATATTCAAATTTCCATGATAAAGATACAGCTAATGGAAAGCGTAATTTTTTATAGTGATTACGATCAGTTTCTAATCTCCGTATTCACTGAACGAGATATTGTAGCTGAAAAAATGTTAATTTATCAACCACATTTGACATGTGATCGAATTTTCACGATAAATATGTAGCTAATGGAAAGCGTAATTATTTAATAGTGATTATGGATTATCAGAGATAATGAATTATTGATTATTATTAAATTTTTGTAGGAATTCAAGATCGGATGTCGGAGTGCTAAAGATTAATTGAAGGATGACGATATCTTGAATTTCAGGATCGGATAATAATTCTCCGAACAAAAGCGTCTATCGATGTCAGTCGGTAATCGAACCCGGTTTCGCCGATTGGCAACCCGAGCCGATTCACTCAATCACCTTTTTCTCCTTTAATTAAAAAAACATTATTTTTCCCGACAGTTTTAATTACCTGACGCTGCCGACTCAAATTCCACGGTATAAAGTCCTCTCGACGAGCGCCAGACACTAATTTCTCCGGCGTTCCAAAAAAAAACTTGATGTATATGAAAAGGGCTCGGCATTCCACGACAGGGCAAAGGGTGTAATACGTACGTGGAATTTGACATGGCTCATCTACAACCAAAAATATGATGAAGAAATGACTTCCTGCTGTGAATTTTTCAGTTGGACCGAATCGGAGCAACCCTGAAGAGACCCAACAACATCAGACTGCACATAAATTATTAAAATACCTTGTCAAATCGACGAATTTTTTTCAAACCTCTTCATGAATTTTAGAAAAAAAAAACATCATTTTTACGGTGAATTCCATGTAACGTCCGAATCATTTTGGCTGTAAAATTCCTTTCGTATCGATAAACACAGAAAGAACAGCAGATGTGACGGAAATACGTAGCACTCGGTCAAATTGCCGAAGCCCGAGCATGTGCTCGATCGAACTTGAAGTTTTTTATCAGCTTCCTTTATTCGGCGCATGTGTGCTTGACAAATGGAACGACTGAGCGAGCGGCGAAGAAGTATGGGCATGAAGAGGGAAAACAAGAAGTTGCGAAGGAGAGAAGGAAAAAGTGCCTCTTTCTCCCGCTCTCTCTCTCTCGCGTATGTAACATACAATCGAGAAGATATTGGATACTTCAAGACCGGTCAAAGTACTCGAAAGTCGACGTATGTGTCCGGATGGAGTTTTCACGGGAAAGCGTGGTGGCGGCTTCGGAAAACATTCCAAGGAATCCCGCTGCTTCTGAGTCTTCCTGACCACGCGTTCCGGGAAATCCGAGTGGTCTTACTCGCTGGATCGCTGGAGCATTGAGACTCCAGTACGGACCACAAGATACCCAGGAGTTCCCCCGGGAACCAGCCACACCGCACCAACGGCAGAGAATTGAAATGGTTTCCTAGACGTGCTCTCCAGAGTCAACCTACGTCAGGATCGAGATATAGACAGGTGAGCTCGTGAGCATCCCCATACAACATTTCTACGAATAAAGTATCAACTCCTATGATCCAACAAATGCCCCAGGCATCCCAGACTCTCTCACTCTCCGCTCAAACTCAATCCATCACAAAATTTTTCCAACTAAAATCCATTTCCCATGACAAAACAAATCAATACAATTTTCCACATTTTTTTCAATTGCAATTACAATTTCATTGGACATCACAGTAAACTTTTCTGTACTTAAATGCACAAATTGTTACCCGAAATTTCCAAAAAGCATAAAATTAATTTTTTTTTTGAGAAAAAAAATTGTATTGAAGTTTTATTAAAAATTGCTTATACAAACAGTCGTGTTAATATTTGTTTTTTTTTATGTACTTTTTTAATACTGTATACAAGGGAGGAAAAAAGGAGGAAATATTTCACAGCAGATTTTATTTTTTCCAAGATAATTATCCCAACCCAACTTGTACCCATATACATAAATATATATAATATATATATATATACATGAGTGCGTGGGTGTATAATGATATTGAGAGAGGAAACGTCGAGTAATTCAGGGTAGTGATTTATACTGGAAAAAAAAATATACGAGTCTCTGGTGGGTGCACAATTATTGCAAGGAGAAAAGATATTGTTGAGGAGCTTCGGCTCGCCGAACATAAGCCTCGCCGCGCGGTTTCGGTGAAAAGGGGGCGCTGTGCACTTGGCGCTTATACCGTAGCGCCTGCCCGAGAGTAATAGCGTACGAGAGCCTCGCAGCATCCTCGGCTCCCTGCGGGGAGTCCCTCGTAGGTGTTCTATACATCCCGAAGTAACGACCTCATTATCAGCCACCGGCTGGCAACTAGCGTACCCCGAGTTTCGCCGAGGGGGTCGAGGGGGTGAGGGACTCGCATTAGACACCGATATTTATGCGTGCTTTTATTAAGCGGCAACCCCGATGCTCATATACCCGCCTACCTTATCGAGTTTGTCTCTCGATGCAACTACACCATGTAAACATCTATATTCCCATGGAAAAAAAAAAAAAAATCTTTCACTTCGAGACCACCACAATTTTTTCCTGATTTCAGAAATTATGGAAGAAATTTCAAGAGGATCGAATTTTTCATTTTATTGTCGATATGTTTTTGTTAAATATTATTTCTCCATAAACAATTATGCATTTAATTGCATTAATTGTTTTATATTTAATGAATTCGAGGTAATTAAGGCAACCGCGAAATAATCAGTTTGAGAAACTCTGATCGAACGCACTTACATTTTGTTCATTAGCCTGTTAAGTGCCATTGATTTTATGGTAATTGCAATATTAATATGCAATGCCTAAGTTAATTAGTTGTTTATGTGCGGAGCTAACGAACGCTTGGAGCATTTTCAGTGGGAAAAGCGTGCAGTGACATCAATTGGATCTATTGACACACGATAATTAACCCATGACATTCTTTATTTTTTTTTAGATTCTGTTTCTCATTTTATGGAAATTACGACGACAAAAAATTGCTGTGTATCACTTGTCGTTATTTTTTTTGGCCGATAAAATAGGGGATGAAAATCATCGATGCATTTCTGCGTTTAGCTTTTGGGGGAAATTTTATTTTTCACTAAACCGCTTTTCCAGAATGGTAATCGAGGGAATGCGAGGTTTAGCCTCAGAGATATTCCCATGCTATCTCTGTTCCGTGTATTCTCATAGTCGGGGGCGTATAATAATGTGGTATGAGCACAACCACGCGGTCGGAGGTTTCGCTTGCATTATCCAAGAGCACGTAGACGTTGCGCCGGACTCCGCACTTCTTTCTCGGTGGGAGCCTTAAAGCATGGAAATTTCCAGGTTCATTTATTCATCGAGCCAGTGCATCCTATGTCTGGAATATGAAAATGTGTCGTAGAAGAAAACTCGGGCAATGAAAGTAAAAAAAAAAAAAACCAATGTTGCTTCGAAGCGAATTTCCATTTTTTCCATCGTTTGCTATGCATTGTTTTCGCTGTACAGTTATGTCCATTCAATTCGTTTAAAAATATTCAACAACTCGAATGACTTGATGTATTGACGAAAAAAAAAAAAAAAATGCTCAAAAAATAATAAATAACCAAAAGATTTTTTAATTGCATTTCTTGGTTTTTTTTGCAGCCTTACTTAAATGTGTTTTATGTGATAGAAATTTAATCACCGATTTTAATATTTCCCATCAAATGTTTGATTTTAAAGAAAATAAAAAAAAAAAAAAAACAAGTCATCGAAAAGTAAAGTGGAAGATGAAGTTTTCATGCATTTTTTATTTCCCGCAAACGCAAATATCTTTTCCAATAAAACGAATGAAGCGATTAAAAAAAAAAAGGTTTTTTGATTGGCCTGTCGCAGAGTAATCATAGAAAAATTATCGCGCTGTTGGTCGATGGTGTTTTCGAGAGTATTTCTCGTGGCGGTCGGTGCAAAACCATTGTGAGCGTTTTTTTCGACGAGTTTGGTACTCGTTCGGGTGAAACATTGTCTCACTGGGCGGCGAAACGGGTAACCATGATATTTTGGGGGATGCATGTGCTCGCCGTTATTAAAAAGTCGATCGACCAACCCGAAACGATTTAGCGAGAGGTGCAGCGATCACACGGCTATTTGGCGGTCGTCATATCCATAAAGGTTGGCTCCCCAATGTCATATTGGGCTAAAATGTTACCGCTATTCCGTATAACGCGACTACCCCACAACCGTTAATATTATGCGTGGTTATAAAAATCGCAGCGTTTTTTTTTTTTCTTTAAACCAACCCAACCACGATGCAAACCATATTTCCATTAGCGTCGACGCGGTTATGCCATTATCGTGGGCTGCGCATTTTTTCCTCCGTTAAACGACAAATTATACCCTAACGGATGGGCCACGAAGCTTAAGCTTCCGGTGAAAGCTTGCAATTACATGACGAGCGGAAAGACGAAGAAAAACGATTTTTTCAACCACCCAATTTTCGCTTATTACGGAAAAAACGATTTTTTTTATTAGATGAACAAATTTTATTTTCGTCAATTTTTTTCACGCTTAATTAAGATTTGTCTGTAAAGAAATGTTTTTTTTTCTGATCTAAGAAATGTTATTTTTCCAGCCTAGTAAATCCCAAGTAATGTCAAATTTTTGTGGGACCGGAAAAATCGTTTTCTTCGTCAACGAGCTACGAGTTAGTTTATGAACAACGGAATCCAGTTTCCGGTTAACGTAGCGAAGTCGATAAGGATCACGTATAATTAACATTTGTCAAGTGAACACGCATCAGATTGTCTGGTGCTGAGGATAGGAAGTTGTCAGCGTTGGATAGACGGTAACGCTGATGGTATCCGACAGAGGCGACTTCAAAGCCGAGATAATCTTTGCAAGTTTGCCCCTCAATGTTGGAGCATAGGTGCCAGGAAAGTTGGGGACGATGTCGGTGCACCATAGACGCCATGGAAGTTCAACCGACACGCTGGACACTCCGACAAGTTGGAGCCTACAAGATGACAGCTTCTGGAATACGAACCTCTCGTTCGCTCTTCAAGATGCAACACTGTTAATTAGTGGATGCCACCTCAACACAAGTTAGTGTCAACATTTACAATCTAAACTTCAAGGGGATCTCCAATACCTTGAAAACAATCTATTTTTGCCTCACAGCATTGTTCACTAAAATATTCAAAACAAAACAAATATGTAAAGAAATCGAAAACATTTCAGGTTTTTTAAATTCATCAAATTATAAACTGTCATTTTTTTACGGTATTAAAAAAAAAAGGGTTTTGCAAAATGGGCCTCAAAAAATGGAAATAAAAATGTCGAGACTCAAGTAGGTAATAAAATTATTATGAAAAATGATGAAAATCGTAAAGGACCTGTAAATTTGACATGGAATGTCCCATGGGCATTGCCGCAGGGTAAATGCGTGGAGACCTTTGCGAATGGCGAAGTCACATTAATTGACGAACTGGTCGGTAAGCATTTCCGGCCGAGTTATTTGCAAGCTGTTCCCTTAAGGGAAAGGAGCCGTAATAACTAACGCAACTAAAAGCGGCCACGTCGTTTTGTAAACACGAGAAACATAGCATTTATCGAAACCATTAGCATGGGGGTACGTGAGCGTGATTTCCAGCCGGTAAATTACGCTTTTCCGTCTGGTCGACATCGTCCCATCTATGCGCGTATGTGTGTGTGTGTTTCACCGAGTTCAACGTCAACGTTGACACCGATTAGGAAACTCTCGGGAATTTCAAATTCCTGCTTTGATCGTGGGGGGGTCGTTGCATCAAGCTGACCGGTGGACTTTGAGGGGTTCGGGCCATTGCGGAAACTCGACTTCCCCTCGGACAGCCCTCGTGGTGCTTCGGTTAGCTGATCAAAATTGCCGAATTTCCATAACCAAGATTAACCGAAACCGCTTTGATGCCATGTCTGGAAATTAAAACTTTTCAGATAACCGGAAATCCCAAAAGTGCCACTCCATTGTTCGCAGTTTTATTGGAAAAATTTTGTTTCTCGAAGTAAAATCGAAAAGATCTGACATAACCATGTAAAAACCATGGACTTACACATGAACCTTAGTCAGACACCCACAAAAAGAGGTACTTAAAATTGTCACCGTATATATTCACGAGCATTTTCTTGCGATTAATGAGGGCAGACGTTGCCTTTTGCCCTCAACGACAAAGTGATTCTCTTTTACTTTTTATCTTGAAGGTGGGAAGAAAAGCGAGGATAGCCTGGGGTGTGAAAGATCGCCCAGACCATCAGGCAATAAAGTGTTTTCCCGTTCTTTCTACCCAGCGGCACACACACCCTTTGATGGTTAATCGGGTGAAACATTGCCCTTGTACATCAGCCCCTCGTGCTTTCCATGTCTGGTCTCCGGGCGTTTCTCATGGTGTATCACAGCTACGGGTGCGCATCGTTATCCCGTTGGAGAAGCACACCGAGAAGGCAAGGGTGAAAGCTCCACGGTCTTGTCGTAAGGGAGGAGCAAGGAACGCGAGTGGAGAACCACGTATGAACAGCCTGCATTCCACCGGAAAACAACGTTGGGTTAACGTCCATTCTCTCACTCTAATTGTTCGCCATAGATCCTCGGTCAGGAAGCTTCGTTAGCACGTACGTGTGACGTAGACGTAGGTATTTGTCCTTGACAAAATTACCTTTCCGTCTTCCACCTCCTTCGGCTTTTCGAATGTACCCGGTACCACTTGGTACCACCTTATCCCAAATGTTTTTGCAACATGAAACTGTTTTTTTGTTTGTTCATCGAAATCCTGATGAATTTATACCAAAACTCGATGAAGCCTCGAATGGGGACAACAATATATTATTCCCACTGCCTGCGAGTCACACCCTGACCATATTTTGCTATGCATTGCTGGTCCACAGGATCGAATGACAAAAAGATTCATCGTATTTCGGTGGAATTGTCCGGAAGTAATAATGTCCACATTCTGTCCTTGGTGTAATTTAGATTGGGAGATGTTTTGTCGCCTAATTGCTCTATCATCAAATTTTCAACATTGTTTGTGTGTTTGGTTTTTTTTTCACTTTGATCATTTGATGGTTCTCCACCTTTAGTCGAGTCATTTTCATCATGAAAGTGTGCAGTGAATTGTGGTAATTTATGGGAAATAATGACAACCACCCGGCCTCACACGCGTAGTTTACATCGGAAGATGTATTCGTCTCTCATCCTGGATAACAACCCCGAAGAGCACGTGAACAGCGGTACTTTGTCAACTGCTGAGTAATTAGCGGCACGGGAGAGCTTCCAGGTTCCGTCCCGGTCACTGACCAATCTGACTTCTCTCTCTTCAGCTCCTACCCTGACCGTGTTTGTCGACTTTCGGTGTTAAATGCGCAAGATCGTGGTACCACTGCTGCCGCTGCAATTTATGTCGGAGAATCTGCGTGCTATTCACCATGTACGTTCCACGTACGTTTGTTGTGCGTTTGTGTACACCGAGGACTGCACGGAAGTGCAGCGTGACGGCCGCAGACTCCGGTTAGCGAAGCGTGTGACCACGAGGCGCTGGCGGAGTACGTTGTTGCTGGCAAGCGCCAGTAGCGCCAGTAACAGCACCGGGCAGCAAACACGGGCGGCACATTCGTCGTCTAGACATAAATCAACATATCCGGAAAAACGTTTTCCTAATTACATTCATCATTCCGGTTAATCCGTACCTGAAGAATAATAATTTGAATTTTTTTTTCACGCTGCTCTGCCACAGCCAAGGAATTTTTCGATATTGACACTTCAATTCGGTGGTACACCTCGGACCGAATAATACATTGAAGGTGGAAAAAGTCTCGATGGGCTTAATCCGAGATTTCGGTAAATTGGAACAACTTCAACCCAGAATATCCCACGTATAAGGTCATGCATTGGCAGTGAGGGTCGCATTGGATCTGAGACGACATGATCAGAGTGGAAATGTTCAACGTTCGTTCCTTCTCGTGTCTGTGTCGCCTGGGGACATGGACGTGGCTACACCTTGAATATTGTAGAGCTTTTCAGGGTGTCTGCGGGTGTGGGTGAGGCTCGTGACGTTCGCCAGGCATTGCAAAGCGCTTGTATACGAAATGGTCCACTATCTTCTCCGCATAGCGACGTACCGAAGAGGTCTAACAGAGCAAAGTAGCAGGAAGCCGAAAGATAAAAGGCACAGCAGAGTGAGAAAGAAGAATGGCTCGAGCCATCCAGTGGAAGCATCCTTACGTTCGCCACATCCATCAACCAGGATGAACCGAGGGCTCTCGTCTGCGAACAGTTTCGTCCCCAGGAAGCCAGACAACGACTCGTCACCCGCCTCAAGGCGTACCATCAACCGCACCATGCGCACGCATACTTTGGCCTCTCGTAAAGTAGTCCGCGACTAACAAATTGGAAAAGCTATGGGTCGCCAGGTGACGTATAGCGAAGCTGAGAGATTGCCACTGAGTCACGAGACTTGGTACACACGTACCAGCAAAATGACTAATATTTTAGAGTCTCCCCCTTTTTTTTATACAGACATCGGAGCTTTTGGATCAACCCCAGGAAATTAAGCTTCGTAACCAATTTTCGATTTTTACATGGTTCATTTTTTGGTCAATATGTGGTGATTAAAAATATCTTATTATAATTCATTATCTCGTATTGTCACATTGATTTGAATCAAATTGGACCATTTCGATTTTATATATTATTGTAAGGAATGGCCAAGTTTTTGCAGAAATGGTCGAATTATGGGACTGATCTATTTTGGTTGTCATGGGAACCAACTGAAAATTGTTTGGGGCCTGATGTTCGATGATTATCATTCAGGAAACTATTACTACGTCATAAGTGAGGCTTGGGGGATATGGGAGGATTATTCACGTGCATATATGCTCGCACCGATATGTATGCCTCTTACATTACACGCGGATATCGAATAGATCTAGCGGTATACGAAATTGGTCCGTCCATTTCTATGTCAATATTGATGCTTCGTTGCGGTCGGTCATGATTGCACGTGCACAGCATCGAGGCTACGCTCGGGATTCGGATATCGCGTCAGCGCAGTCAAACCGTCTCTAATAATTTTGAACGCGTAATTAAATTTTGTCCTGTAGATTGTTATAATCCCCGGTACACGTTAAGTTATGTTCTTGTTACTGTTTAAACCATAGCCAATGGAATAACAGGAAATTCACATTGAGCGAAGATAAAAATAAAATGAACTTGAGATATACACTAGAATATATAATTCGACGAATCCAACGAACCTAAAGTAGAACATATTATTATATAAATAATTGTATGAAAAAAAACAAAATGATTTCGATTGAAAAAGTGTTCATTCGTAAATAAATGCATTTATTTGAACGGAGTTTTTTTTTCGGGAAAAAAAAGATCCTTTTTATACGAAAGCTCAATAAATTTAACGGAACGTTATGAATTTTGATATCGTCGGTATTAATTTTTTAAAATTTATCCGAGCGTTGCCTGCGTTTTTGGAAATACAAATAAAAGGAAAAAAAAGTCGTTTGACAATCGAAAATTCGGGGAATGATATCGAACGACTGATGGTGCGTGCACGGTGCTTGTTTTCATCTCGGTAATTATTAAATATCGTTGGCGCCTCGATATAGTCATTATAACGAGGGTGATTATATTTTTCACAATCATCGGATTACCGAGCCGGGGCAATCGAAATATCGAGAGGAATATATAATTCGTCAATTATGCCAATTCTCTTGCATTTAGCGATTTAATAAGTCACCGTATGAAAGCTTCACATTGGCACGCGTGTGCGCTTCCGCATTTTATTACCGAACTCTAGAATTTCCGCCTAGCGTGTAATTTCAAACAATGCAAATCGTAATGAAGTGCTCTCGGGCAATATTCATTTTGCTCACTACTTCCACCGGAGAGATTAACAATTCCATGCCAACGTGTACTGCTGGGAGTCCTAAAAATACCAACCGGATGTGAGATCAAGCAGCAAGAAAATTACATGATCTTTGTGCACATAAGCCCACAATATAAAAGTATTTTTCTTCCCTGAGTAAAATTAAATTCCAGGTATATTAGTTTTAGAGTACTTACTCCATTCTTGGTAACAATGCATTGAAACTTGAAAAAAAAAAAAGAAAAAAAAATGGGAGTACTTTCAAGTGGTACTAAAATGTGTCCAATTATGGGTTTAATCGGAAAGGTTCGAAACAAAAGTGTCCAAGTTTGTGGAGAATGCCCTCGGACCATTAAGAGCACCGAAAAAACATTTCGTAATAAAAGGTTGCGATTGCAGAATAATTGAAAAGCAGATCGAACGAGAATGAGAGAGAAAGGGAGAGAGAGAGAGAGAGAGAAAAAAAGCAGAGCACAAAAAGGGCGATGAGGGGTGTGGCAAAAAAGTTTTAACGCAACGTCCTTAATTGAGCAGAAAAATTTTATGCTCGGAACACCGTCGACCGGGTTTTCCGAACGGACAAAGTTTAATTTAATTAAACCCGAAGTATTATTCGAGACCAAGCTGCCTCTGTAGGCGGCCTGAAATGTCCGTGAACCAACGCAGTGTGTGTTACCCTCATTCTCCCCGGTGCTGTGGTGCATGCAGCTGTCAGAAGGGTTTGCTGCGGTTAGAGATGAGGAACGGGGGTGCAAGAGAAGGGGGGGGCAAGTATTAATTATAACTTCGAACAGTTCGGAACCAATCGAGCCTGCTCTTTAGAAAAATGAGAGACCCCAGGATCATTTGAGAGGCAATAACCGGCCGGGTGATAAAAATTACCATTTTAATAACAGCTGAAATAATAGTCATTATTCCCGGTTAAATCGACACTCTGTAGATATTATCCCCCCAAACTTACGAGTAAGTGATATTGCGTTAAATCTAAAACACTGAAACCCAAATACTCAAAAATACCAACAAAAAAAATTCGAACCCATCTCAATTTGTATATTACCATTGTAATTAAAAATTTTACAAAAAAAAATCTTCTATACAAAAATCCATTTAATAAGATATTTCACAAAAATTTCAAAAATCTGTGTATCCTTGAGAAAACGTTGATACCAAAAAAATAAAAAATAAAAAAATAATTAGTAAACTACTCGACATTCGATATCCAGCGTTACAAATATACACGCCTGTAGTCCACAGCACTGAATTTTAAAGTTTCAACGTCGCTTGGATGTGGACGTAGAGATTTTCACTAATGGCAACAGTGAGAGCGTCCAACCGGAGTTTTCTTGGCTTCTTCAGGTTCTCGTCGGGGTAAATGCCAGTCGAGCGCCCGCCAGAAAAAAAAATTACAAACATGCCACAGTACATACATATACATTTCCGAGCTGTGCTCTTTGCAAGTTGATTCAAGTGGATTTCTAAAACGACGAGGAAGCAGCAGCAGGACTGGCTGCGTGAAATTTTTAAATCGAGTGAATTAAACCAGTTAACCAGCGAGGATTTACCAGTAAGAGTAGAAGAGAAGGAAACGTAGAGAAAACGTGAAACGAGCGAGGAGCAACTTCTCGCTCTAATGAATCTGAAAGTGGTGGTGGTGATGTTGGGGGCGAGGGGAGGGGGTGAGTACCGGCTAAGAGACCGAGATACTCGCCGGGGGCGATTCAGCGCGATAGGGTGAACTTTCTCGTAAAAACAATTTCCTTGCTATCGTCTGTTACCCGTCAGCATAGCCAGCGAGGAGACAAGCTAAGTGAGACGCAGAGACAACACCGACAACAGATATTGCGAGGAACATCGGAGCCGGGTTTACGGCTTAGCTGAAGAGGCATTGAGAACGGTGTGTTGAAGTGAGAGGATGGTGACGACGTGACGAAGAGGGAGGCTCAATGTTCCGCAGATCCTTCCTCTCTTAATCTCGCCCCTCCAGCGCACGTGGTCCTGGAATTCCACCCTGGTTCGCCGGAAGTCTCTCTCCCTTTTTCTCACCCCCTCATCGAGGCCCTAGCAAGTTCAGGCCTTAATCTGCAATTCGATTTATTTTCATTAGAATTTAGGACGTGGAAGGGATTGCTGTGGGGGGTGGGGAGAAAACTGAGCCACCATCGACAACACCATCACCAGCATCACCAGCATCGTTGCTGAAGAGTTGGTATAGTTGGCCGGGACATTGAAAGGAGAAAGTGGAATGGGCTGATATGCGGTGAAGACCGACTCCCAATGTTTTCTCTTCAGCTTATGGTACCATTCTCCACTCGTCGTTATTCCACCTGCGTGTACCGGGTGCCCCTATAAACTTTTACCCCACCGCGGCAAAAGTACCATTGCTATAGTTCCCGAAGCACCTCCGCACCGGAATAATTCCCTCCCCAACCACCCCCTCACTCCAATACTAACCTCCGCCATTTTAATTTCATTTCGTTGACTACGGGGACGTGGAAATTGAAAATATTCCGACTCCCCGGGTTCGAATGCCGTTTATTAATATTTCGGCGCCGAAACTACCTCCAAATTGTTATCATTGATTGAATTAACGGCGTAACACTGGAGTCGGAATGTTGAGTATCAATGGGCAGGACCATTCGACCTATTGCAATGGGTTACCTATTCCATGTACGATGCGAATGGGGTTCGCGTCAATGAGGAGCTTCCAAAACTATCAGATGTCGAAGAAAAATACGAGATGGTGTTAGAATTTGAGTTTACCATCCAACGGACCATCCTAAAATCCAGAATCTACCCTGCAGCTTTTTCGAAACTCGTAATTATGGTCCCAAGACGTAACCATTGATTTTCAGTTATTGCGATGGCAATGCTGAAGAGGCACAGTCAGATATTGATACACAGGAGCAGCGAAGCGCGTTATAATCAGAATCCCATAGTTATGGACATGGTTTACACGGATTTGCAGAAGCAGCGAATATCGAGGAGGCTAAAAGGGTCGTTATCGGGATAGGAATACCGAGTGCGGAAACTGATGGCCCCGAAGAGATGAGTGTCGATTTGATAGTCCTACTCCAGTTATATTCCTGGTGTACCTATATATATATGAAGAAGGGGATGTCTCAGTTACTTGTCTGGTTCGGGGCCGTGGTTCCTACGCTCCACTATGCTATAATAGGAGACCCGATCGTGTCAGTGTTCCTAGAAGCTGTGTGGCTTGTTTGGGATGAGCACACTCTAGGCCGGATCAAGCGCTCGCTGAGCACTTAGTGAGCTCGTCAAGTTTCCGAGCTTCCAGGCTACATACACATCCCTTGCCCCTTCGTGCAGTCCTTCTCGTCTCACCCCCTCCCCTCCGCGAATCATCCCCGCCCGCCCATTTCCGATAATGGAAAACGCCTGAATGTTAATGCTTCGTGTATGTGTGTGTGTGTGCCATTAACAATGAACTGGCGCGGAAACCCTCTGAGAGCTGACTTCGTGTACTCCACTTGTCAACCACCCTATAGCACATTATAATTTGCTTTGCATAAGTGATTATTTGTCCTGAGTGGTGAGGCCGCCCATCAAACATTATCCCACGACTTTGACAAGTATTCCTTTGAAACATTATTACATTGAACATTTTTTAAAAAGAATTTACATCAATTCCACCGAAAAAAAAAAAAAGAATTTGTAAAGAAGTTGTTGAGGATTCAGAGCAAAAAATCATTTTTTTCCACCCATGTACATTGTACATTTAACCCAGAAAACATGGTACACCGGGATTAACCCTAAAATAGGAAAATAATCCAAGTGGCTTAACGACCTAGATGAGCTTTATTGATTATCCACTGGCGGGAGAAAAAAAAAACAACAACAACAACGCGATTCACTTGTGAAAAAGTGAGCTGTAAGATTGTGCATTGCTCGGCTTGATTAATTAACCAGATAATTACAAATAAGTTTTTGGAAAGTTATCGAAGCGCGTCTGCGGACCACGATCAGAGCCACGAGGTTTGTGATCAACTTATTGCTTCGTTAGAATCCATTAGCTGCGTGGTGTATACAGATATACGCCCGGGTAAAAAGGTGCACCGATAAATAAGCAACGATGAAATGATCCGAAGCTAGGCGATAAGGCCGCGCCGGGCTAATACCACATTGATTGATTATTAACCATCGAGCGACAGCCTCTCGGCTAATACCAACAAAACGTAGACGCCGGAGAATCGGTGCAAGGCGTGATATTGGAAATTTTCTACCACCTTCGAGAGCACTATAAATTTAACCCGGGATCTTTGCCAGTGAAAAGGGGACTCCCCGGATCGAAATCCGTATCGTACTAACCTAAGTAGGTTTGCGAGTCGAGTGCCCGATAGGACAACGAGGTTTTATGCATTTTTGGCACTAGAGGCGACCTCGGAAAGCGGATGAAATGTTAGGGAACCATATATATATATATATGGAACATTGCTGTCGTAGTAGGAAAAGAGGCCAACGGAAGTTGAGTCTCACGCACAGTCAGTCAACATGTGAGCTGGTCTCTCACCCCCTCGGCATTTCAGCTACTCCAGACACGAGTGCACTTTTCGTATTTTCCTTCGGTTCGCACGTTGAAAAGTTAGTTTGACCCGTGGATTAACCGGCTTGGCGACGTGAGCTGTGTGGAGCCCCAATCCCTCGCCGATAGCGCCGTGAAAATTTCGATTTTGCTACGGGTGCATGTGCCACCCATTTCCGACGTGTTTACCCAAATGCGAGAATATATATCCTCCGGAACGACGCTAGCCAAGCGACGTCACCGGGAAAACCGGCTGCGGGGGTGGATGCTAAAGTTGAATACGAAAGAAATGGCCCGAAGTAACGAAACGGACGTGGGCGCTGCTGTCACTGCTTGATCAAGATCCAGTGGCGAACCAGCCTTGGTTGCTCTGTTAAAGTCGTGTAATGAACGTTCTATTTTCGCAGCGAAAAATAATAGAAGAAAAAAGTTATTAATGGCTCTTGAAGATCAATCAAATTGGTCGGAACGGCGTTGGAATAAACTCCAAGATTGTTTGTAGAGTAGCGACAGTGACTCTTTGAACTTGTACAAATTACACTTGAACAAGTTAAATTTTGCCCGATGCTGTGATTGCTTGATCAAGATCCAGTGGCGAACCAGCCTTGGTTGCTCTGTAAAAGTCATGTAACGAACGTTTCATTTTCACAGCGAAAAAAAATGGAAGAAAAAAATAATTGTAAAAAGCTCTTAATTGCCCTTGACGATCAATGAAAATGGTTGAAACGGCGGTCGAATAAACTGCAAGGTTCTTTGTAGAGTAGGGACAGTGACTCTTTGAACTCGTACAAGTTAAATTTTGCTCGCTGCTGTGATTGCTTGATCAAGATCCAGTGGCGAACCAGCCTTGGTTGCTCTGTAAAAGCCGTGTAATGAACGTTCTATTTTCACAGCGAAAAATAATGGAAGAAAAAAGTTATTGTTAAAAGTTCTTAATGGTTCTTGACGATCAATCAAAATGGGTGGAACCGCGGTTAAATAAACTGCAAGGTTGTTGGTAGAGCGGCGATGGTGACTCTTTAAACTTGTACAAGTTAAACTTGTCCAGGTTTAACTTGCCCAAGTTTAACTTGCCCAAGTTTAATAATCATTGAACGATCAGACTGTATATCCCTTCGGCCATTCGAGGACCAGATTGCAGCGAGTACGGCACCATAGTCGATGGGAGAGGGAGTGCGAGAAAGATTATTGCACCGTTGGGCATTCGCCCACGAAATATTAGCAAAGACGCGGGGAGGGAACGAGCGGCAACACTTACGCGAAACAAGAAACTTTCGTATTCTCTCTCACCTCGGCGAGCGAAAATTTTCTCGTCACCGTTACCGCACGAGAAAGTTCGAGAGCTAAAGTGACCTTCGAGGAAAAATGGAAAATAAGAAAAAAAAAAAAAAAGTACCATAGAGGGAAGCGAATTAAAACAAAAGGAAGGAAACATCGGAAAAGTTGCCGGCAAGAACGGCAGCCAGTCTCAGTATCAACGTCTCCAGGGGCATAACTTTCCATTTGTCCCGGAGAATTTACAAAGTTTTACACCAACCGATGCCTTCGTGTGCACCAGACCCTCCTATTTGCTGCACACTGCGATAACTTGATCGTGTAAAGTATCAGATAACTATCTACTCGTAGAAAACAAAAAACAAAAAAAGTCTTATGACATAATATCAAATTGTTGCTCCTCGTGTGTCTTGTTTGTCACTACGACGACGATGAAAGTCAAGAAACGAGAGAACTTTTTTGTTCGGAAAATATCTGGTGCCCATTAATTCACCGGTATCAGTGATAACAGTCTCGGCACGAATGTAGACGCGAACTGGTATTGGAAAAGGTGCTTTGATGCATTAATCTTAATCCCATTTAATCCAGTTTGTTTAATATTGATTCTGTACTCTCGGGAGAAATTGGAAAGGGCGAAAGCTCCTCTGACAATGGATAGAATATTTCATGTGCGACTGGTTACCCGAGGTACCGTCAAAAGCACAACGCACAGATCTCTTATCATTGGAATGTGCATTGTGCAAACGGAATCCCGAGCCTCGATCGCGAATTCACCTGGTAATTAAAGGTAAACAGAACCCGAATTTTCCATCTATTTTTCATCATTCCATTTTCAAGGATAAAGGATTTATTTTTTCATCGACTAATATATACTAAAACAACAGAATCCAAACAGGAAATTGTGCACATTTTGTCGAATTGTTTGTTCGGCTGCTTGTTCATCGTGGCTTCGAATTTACAATATTACTCGCTGTATCCCAAAGTCCCATGGGGAAAATGATTTTGTTTTTTGTTTCTATTTGTCGATCAGGGCCTGCATTTCTCAGAGATCAGAGTGCAACGATCCAGAATCACCAGACACGTGACTCGAAACCCTGGTTTATGGACATACCAGGTGGATTTTAACAAAATTTTGTTCTCCACCTCTTTTCGCGACAAGGCCAAACGACCATAGCCATTCCGAGTGTTCTCTGTGAAGACGGGACATATTTTTACGGCAGGTTTCATAGCCTCGCGTTTGATAGACTCCCCCGAACGTACTTTATATGCATAGCGCTCGATCATAGTTGTCCTACATGGGAAACACCACAGAGGCCTCAGAGATCAAGCATACGATGTGCTATGTGATGTTGTTGTGCTCTGTTACTTTGTATACATAGTCAAAGAGTAGACGCTGATGGATCTCATAGCGATGCGCCCATGTTTGATGGACTTGGTTTGTCCTAATATTACCAAAGTGATTGAGCGGATAAAGGGAAAGGGTCGAGGGCTACCCGTTGACCATCTAATCAAAGTGCCTGTACTTTCGGACTATTATTCGTACCCGCATACGTCCGCCACACGTGATCCGCCACCATGAACCCGGGGGATTAATCCCCGTAACAAAATTAACCCGATAAACTGGTCGGGATTTTCGAAATCCATTTTTGTTCGACAATATTTTTTTTGCTTGCTCATCTGACCAAGTTGATCCTGTTTGTTTCACAAACTGCATTTTGTGCCTTGATCCAAATACACTGTTTTATGGTGCGCTGTGTTATACTGGATACAATAATAAAAATCAGCCAAGTGCACTGGCACTGTCCAATACAAACACACGTGAAATATAGTCAGCCATAGTGGAGACTGATATACAGTGACTGCTCTTTCATTTATAGTCGACCTACCACCAGCATTGAATGCAAAGACCATTTTGTCCAGGCTCTTTAATCATAACTATGCTTCGCGTTATCTTCCTGAGGTATAACGCAAAGTTCCACTGGACTACCCCTAGAGGGTGCTAAACATGGCGTATAACACTCGGTGAATTGCTGATATGTGGGCGACGATCTCTACACACTATTCATGTCCTCCGCAGATGAAATTCCGTTGGGCTGGATGCAAATGAACAAACGCTGTACATTTGTTCACATTCGCTGCACTGATTTTCAGTATCGATAGGGTTTCACATGGTGTACAATTTCAGCAGAGAAAAAATTAACGAAAAAAATTTGGAGCATGTCATATCCCCTTCAGCAGGTCATCGTACCAAGGGTAATGATACCATCATATCTCTCAAGGGGTCAAGATAGTATCTCTTGCGGAAAGTGAAAAATTTTTACGAAATTCCGTTGAGCTGGATGCAAATGAACAAACGCTGTACATTTGTTCACATTCGCTGCACTAATTTTCAGTATCGATAGGGTTTCACATGGTGTACAATTTCAGCAGAGAAAAAATTAACGAAAAAAATTTGGAGCATGTCATATCCCCTTCAGCAGGTGATCGTACCAAGGGTAATGATACCATCATATCTCTCAAGGGGTCAAGGTAGTATCTCTTGCGGAAAGTGAAAAATTTTTACGAAATTCCGTTGAGCTGGATGCAAATGAACAAACGCTGTACATTTGTTCACATTCGCTGCACTGATTTTCAGTATCGATAGGGTTTCACATGGTCTACAATTTCAGCAGAGAAAAAATTAACGAAAAAAATTTGGAGTATGTCATATCCCCTTCAGCAGGTCATCGTACCAAGGGTAATGATACCATCATATCTCTCAAGGGGTCAAGATAGCATCTCTTGCGGAAAGTGAAAAATTTTTACGAAATTCCGTTGAGCTGGATGCAAATGAACAAACGCCGTACATTTGTTCACATTCGCTGCACTGATTTTCAGTATCGATAGGGTTTCACATGGTGTACCATTTCAGAAAGAAAAAAAAAAAATTTGGAGTATGTCATATCCCCTTCAGCAGGTCATCGCACCGAGGTTATATATTATCTCAATGATACCATCGCATCCCTCAAGGGGGTGAAGATAGTAACTCTTGCGGAAAGTGAAAAATTCGTGGCAAGGTCCCACGGCGAGTTTCGCCTCTACGTGCGACCGCTGAAGTTATTTCTCTTCATGGTAGTAGTCGCAACTCCTCGGGTGGATGCTGAATTGATACTCCACGAGGGTGCTCACTATATATACGTATACATATAGCCACTTACACGAGGACAACCTGAAAATGTATGTCCTGAAGGGAAGAAAGCTACCGAAACTCGGCATCTGATCGCAGCTCGAGATTCCGTCGAAAGCGTGTTTGATCTGTCATTGCCTCGTTTGATTGATCGCCCTTCCAATAATCTTCACCATTGTCCGCACCGCCCCCACAATGGGTTACACACGCACGTAACTCCGCGCTGTTACGCAATTAATCGATATGACGAACGGTGTGATGCATTCATCGATACACATTGTCCATTTGTGTATTACGTATTTATGGGCAGGGTCCACGTCAACAGCCTCCAATGAATTTCGGATTACTAGCCCAAATCATTTTGATCGCCCGATAAAATTGATAAATGGTCAGCTTGAATATGTTTTTGTTGTCTATTTTTTGAAGATATGACAAAAAAAATAGGAAAATTTGTTATTAGTTTTTTTTGTTCCTTTTAATTAAAAAAAAAAAAATTGTTCCGCTGTCCAATGCTGTGCAATTTCCAATGGAATAAATGGTTTATTGTCGCGCTTTTTATCTGTGTATGTGATAAAATTATTACGGTGCTTCTATTTTAAATGGTACACGGTAGGAGGCATGAAAGTTTATGCTCACGTCGTTCTGGGCGAAGGTCGGTGTGATGGGTCCGTCGCTTGCCTCCCACTTGTCGGCGATACGAATAGTTTCCGCGGTTTTCTGCTGCACCGATTTCGACTCGTCCAGCAGCGTCAGCTCGTAAAACTCCTGGATATCTGAAAAATATCGAGAAAACGTTTCGTGTGATTGAAATTGTACGATACATCTTCGGTACGTAATATTATATTGCTCGCGAATGTGCTACGCTCGACGAAGGGAGTCCGGGCGCGTGCTTTTGAATACTAAATCGAAGAACTTATCATTTTATCCATTTCCGATATAGCGAAATGCCGTCGTTTGTGCTGCATGCCATTTTAATTCTGACACGTGCCTTTCAGCCCATTTGTATCATCATAATATTACATCCGGCCAGTAGAAAAAAAAAAAAAAACCAAAAAAGAAGTTTTTCCAAACACGATTTTGTAATAATCCTCTTCGTACAAAATTTCCGTAAGCCAACATTTTCAAAGTTCATTTCGAAAAAAAAAAACAAAAAAAAAATGTCCTACAGAAAAATTTTAAAATAATTATTCCAATGCTTTCATAAATAATTTGTAAAACGCGGTGAAATAAAAATATTCAAAGGCTCATCGTACGATGAGATTGTCAGATTTAACTACACACGAAAATATTCCTCGTGCGTATTTATAAGGGCCCGGTTTTTCATGTCCATGATAAAAATCCAGCGATTAATATTCCCGGCAGTTCGAACCGACACAGCGGATTACGCAAATGTATGCGAACCATAATTGCGCACTCCTCCATATTCACAACCATTCCCGGTGCATGATACACCTCGGGAAATCCCTTTGAATTTCACCAAACGCAAAATAGTTTTCGTGCTTTCGAGTACCATGGACTCGTTAGTCGCTGAAAATACGTAACACTCTCGGAGCTCGGGGTTTATGGTGAAATGGGGAAAGGCGTGCTTTTCACTGTCGCACGGTTACCTCCTGTGTACCGACCATTTGGAGCTTCGTATATTCAAAAGTGACCCACAACGCGTTTCTCTGGAACGATGGAATCACGAGAGGAAGCCCGGATATAAAGGTCAGTGTATCCGGTGAGCTTCGCGATAAGGAGAGGACATAATTTTCAATAGTTTAGAGCCACCCGTAGCTTCATATCATGCCCTGAAGAGAGAGGGAGGAAAACGGAGCCGTGCACCACGAGAATATAGAATTGCCTTCTCATGTGTGTATGTGTGTGCATCCCATGAGCAACGTTCAACCCTCCCGCACTCAACTGCTTCTCCAGAATATACATCACTCCACCCTACGTGTCTACCGCAGCTCGTCTGGCCCGCGGAACACCCGTAACTCCTTGGCTTGTGCGCTTCGCGAAATCATTTCTGCGGATAGAGCAGTCCGTGACAATACGGAGATCGAGGGAAATGCCACTAGCTTCCAGCTATTACCAAAGGAAACCTGCAATATGAGAGTCAACTGAGTAGAACCTCGTAATCTTGACGCGAGTCTATGAGAAGGTAGTCCTTCACTTTATTCCTCCTCGTACCGAGCTCTTGGTTAACCACGTTATCTTATCTTCGCCACAGTTTTATGCAAGTAGGGTTAGATTTTTTTCAGAGTGCACCCTAAATTTTTTTTTTTCAAAACTAATTTTAAAACTAATTCTTCTCAAATCACTTGATTTGATAATTCTATTCATAAGTGTTTATCAAGTTGGTACTCGAAGTCAGTTAATTTAAGGCGTCAGGAGTTAATTTAATTAGCGTTAAATTGTGCTCCGATACTATGGTAATAAAGTTGAGTAAATGTACAACCCGGGGGCATATAATATAGTAAAATTGAGCGGAGATAGCAGCGGCTCCGTGGAATCGAGTTATATTCCTTAACATCCGACTTCGCATCTTACAGGCATATAATTAGGAAGTATGATAGTTAGGAGGCTTAAAGTTATAGCGGGTATCCTCCGAGGAGACACCCGTAAACGTGGTAACACTCTACTAAATATATCTATATGTAGGAAAGATATATATATATATATATATGACAGAGAACGATAGTTTGCAGCAGCAGATGCAGTCGGAAGTTCCAGCGCAGCTTCTCCAGAGAGACTCATTGATTTGATGCGTCATATTGTCGAAGAGACTTATGAGATTTTTTTTTTTTTTTTTTTTTCGAAAGATTTCCTACTAATGAGATGGCTTATAGAGTTTCTATTGATCACGTGCTCAGAGTTCACGAGCTTAAGCAATATAGGAACGTCATACATTATTGACATCCTTTGACAGGATTTTCCGCATGTGACATTCATTGAATCGACTGCCATGTCCTAGACGGAAAATTAAAAAAAAATTAATGCATAAATCTGCATTTTCTTGAGCTTGTTACGAGCGTGCGTAAAATTTTATTTATCGCTGAGGCTGCGGTTAACAAAATATGTTCCGACAAACACGAAAGGATTCTTGAACTTTGCGTTTTAATTAGAGGCTCTACGGACTGTGAGTTGCAAAAGCAAACAGAAAAGTATGCACAGTAGAATTTTCTCTTTTCTGCTTTTGGTACCTAAAACCGTTTTTTTTTTTTAGTTTTTTTTTTGTTGTTTTAATGAAAATTATTAAGACTTTAAGAGCGAATTGTCTCAACAAATTTGTAGCTCGAAATGCAGCAAAGAGAAAAATCCAAAATTGAGTACAGTGGTTTCCGGTTCGTTTGGCCAGCAGTGCGCGAAGATTCTTCTGAAACAATTAATCGCACTTGCTTACAGAGGCTGCATGTAGGACGAACCAAAGGAATGAGGAAGGAATGCACAAGGCGCAACGTCCTTTTTTTCTCCTGGTGTCCCAGGCTTTCAAAAACGTACGCAGATGCTTGCGGTTTTGTCGCAGCGCACAAAAAACGTCACCACCTGAATGTCACTGCTCTACTTTACTGTACTCTCCAAAACTCCGATTTTTCTTATATTCGTTTCTGCGCATAATACCAAAGTCGTTGAAAGGAGGTAAAAAAAAAGAGCAGCAGGAACGACGAATACTTTTACTTTATGTAAAACAATAAATAAAAAATTCAGAGTTTTACAAAAAATTTAATCAAAATATTATAAAAAACAATAAACCATCTGCTAAAAGGAACGACTGCAATTTCGTAGTCGAAAAATTTTATATATGAATTTGTAAATTTAACATTTTTCGGTGGATCCAATATTTCAACTCTTCATCTTCTCGTCTCTTCTTCAGAGAAGAGAATTATTGCCTATGCTAAAGTTAGTCGCTGCCTATACGAAGGACCCTTAAAAAAAGAGGCCACGATTTCCGACTGTTCACTGTACGTTTTTTACCTTCCCTTCCGCGATACACTGAGTAATCTATATCGTCGTAATTCATCAGCGCATATTTTATATCCGCAGTTACATATGATGTCGTCGAAATCCTTCAAGATTTATGGCCCCGAGAAAAATGTCGCCAAGTGTCCCAGGGTCTGGAGGGTTGGACCGGCGATGAAAAAATGTGTCCCAGATTACCTTGTACACATGTCCAAAAATAATAAATAAGAAAGGTAATAAATTAAAAGCTCGAACATTGCCGAAGAAAACAATAAAGGGTCTGGGCGGCCTTGACAATTTAGCGAAGGGATGAAGGTTCTGATTTATTTACGGTCATAGATTTTCAAAGGCGTTCGCCCGAAAAACCGATCGCCACATTATTCACGATTTTGTCAAGATTTTGAAATATTTTGAACAAAAAAAATGTTTATTTTTAATTAAGAAGTTACTTTGCACGTTTGGCGAACGAAAATTCAAAGATAATAGAATTACTTGAGTTGGGTTGAGCTTTTTTTTATTAAAATTTGCAATTTTGTTTTTCAATTCCAGGGCAAAATTATCTCAAGTAAATTCGTTTCGTTATCATTCGTTTCTTCGTGTGACCATTTCGCGCAGCTGAGAAGTTCACTCCGTACTCGAGTTTTGTGGATACAGCGGAGTGATATATTTTTTTCTCCCTCCGAGCCACTGGAAGGCAATCGAAACTTAACAGTGAGCTCTGGAGTTGAGTAGACGGTGGAACTCCGCGGACACACTGTATCGGTGAAAAGTGCCAACGATAAGATGTAGAAAGGAGTAATGAAAAAAAAAAGGGTAATAGCTCGGACGGTAAAAATACCGGCAGAGACGAGGACGCGTTTCCGTTAATTTTCCTCGAGAGTAAGTGTACATCCTTGAGTCGCACAGGAAGCTCCTCGACAGGAATAACCCCTTTACCCACAGTGAGCTTACCTTTTTTCCCCCTTCCACGAACAAAGTCCATTCGATCCCTTTTTTTCTTCCCCTCGCTCTTCAACCCCTTCTTATCCGTCCATCAAAAATATACATCAGTGAATCCCAAAAAAAAAATAATAATACCAGCAAAAATTTTCAACAATTAAGAGAAAAAACAAAAAAATCCGAAAAAAATTCTACCTCAAAATGAATAAATTTATATTCATATTTTTATTAACAATTCCCAGAACGCAAAATACTCTATATTAGCGTACATAACAATATTTAGTTCTAAACTATTGTTAATAATATTACTGCGCGAAAAGCTTATCTTTTCTCCCTACGATGAAAATGTCCATTATACTTTAAACATTTCTTTTTTTTTTTCGCTCGCTATTCAACGCCCGTTATTCAATGGAAATAAAAAAAGAAAGAAAGAAAAAAAATGTACTTGCAGACATATTATATACGTTTTTAACACGGCCACGGTAACTTCATAAAACTGTTGGAAAATACAGTGTATACAGGCACATGTCTACATCTTTCACCTTTCGGCACCGTAAAACTTTACGAACAAGGGTGAAACGCTTTTTCGTATCTACAGGCAAAACTCAGTGCCCGCCGGAAGTGCATCCAGCTACTACCACCACTGCAGCTATGTTTATTCAATGAATATCGTTGAGCCAGGAGAGTACAGCCCCGCGGCTACGGCAACAGTCTTCCATACTCTTCGCTACTACTACTACTACTACTGCTACTACTACTGGTGCCATTACATCGCTTCGCCGCGCAAAGCCCGAGAGTTTTGCTCCAAGTTACCAGCAGACATCGCCCAGGTTTCACGCCGCTTAAAATTCTTATCCCGTTTGCCACTATTTTGCAAGAGATTAAAGTGCTGCCTCTCGGAGCAGCATTAAACTCAGGAGTGACTCTGTCCCCTGAAGGACAAGTAGAATTAAAGGGGATGATGAAGAGCATGTGTGTTTGTGTGTGTGTGTGTGTATTAAAATATTTTTCAATTACATTTATGGATCGCTGAATTAAGAGGTCCTGGCAGTAATCCAATTAGGTATTAATCAGGTTATGCAACAGAATCCGCGTCGGGCGTGAGCACACATCCTGTGTGATGATTGCCTCCAGTAACCAAGCAGAATGAGCATGTTGAGAGCTTTGTTGTGTAACCAGCATAACCGTAAACAGGCTGGCTCTCTGAGTACAATGCCCACGTTCTCAGCCTATTTAGGTACGTCTTGTCCAGCTGCGCTATATTCCGGGGGGAAACTAGATCTTGAGATACACCATAAACGTGGAGGATCATGATGACGATGATCAGCCCAGATTGTACGTCAAAACCATATTGCATAATGGGAGGGAAAAAAAAAAAATTCGAATGGCTTTCCTATTTTTCTGGGGGGTGTAAAAAAAATTTCCAGAATGGAGTCCAAGGTAATTGTCGAACGGTTGCAAATTTGAGGGAAAAAAAAAATTTCACACGGCTTTACCATTGTTCTAAAGGGTGTAAAAAAAATCTCCAGAATGGAATCCAGGATAATTGTCGAAGGGTTGCAATTTTTGAGGAAAAAAAAAAATTTCACACGGCTTTACTATTTTTCTAGGGGGTGTAAAGAAAATCTCCAAAATGGAACGCAGGGTAATTGTCGAATGCTGAATTTAGTCGGTCAAATGAACCATGAAATCGTTTAACATTTAGCGGATTGATTGAAAACTGGTGTTAAATCGCAACCGACGAGAGAAAATATTCGTCGGATTTGATGCAACGACATGAAGAACTTATTTCTGACGTTTTTCGTCGTAACTCTAACTCACTTTTTAGTGAGGCGTTTGATGAGGGCTGTTACATGCCGTGTTGTCCCGTGCACTAGTAGGCACATATTTGATCCGTACATAATACGGACGCGCCCGGAGAATATGCGCGTGAGTGCGTAAACACGACCCTATTAATTATTATTCTACGAGCCACCGTGTTTATTCTGCTCCGAAGCACCACTCCGCTTACATTACTGATCTCGAGCTCTCACCGGGAAGCTCCCCCCGCCGTCCCTCCTCTTCACCCATCGCCCACCAAGAAGTTGGAAACAATACAGGGCGGTGTCGCCGCTGGTGCGTGCGAGCGAAGGCTTTACACGCTAGTTTTGCAATAAAAACGCCCGATACGCGTGTACTCAGCCTGTAGTAGCGTTGTAAAGCCTTTGTAGGCTGACAGTTTCCGACCCAACCTCCGAAAGGCTTGACAAAGGCCAACCTAAAGCACAGAGTTCAAATCGGATTAAATCAAATCAGACTATGAAGGAAACTAAAATAGAGAAAATCTTCTTGTTGTTCTAACAATTTTTTTTATAAAATAATTACGCTATTGTCTTGTTTATCAACTTGGGATAAATTATTTGTGAAGAAACAAAATTTGTTAACGTGGCAAAAACCTTTTTCAGGCTAGCAAAGAAATTTCTTAACGTATTTGTGAAGTGGAAAAAAAAATGTTGAATTAGCAAAAACGTTTTTCAGGCTAGCAAAGAATTTCGTAACGTTTTCGTGAATTGGCAAATAAAAGAATGTTGAGTTAGCCAAAACGTTTTTCAGGCTAGCAAAGAATTTTTTTAACGTATTTGTGAAGTGGCAAATAAGAAAATGTTAAATTAGCAAAAACGTTTATTAGGCTAGCAAAGAAATGTCTTAACGTTGGTAAGGATGTTTCGAAAATGTTAAGCACTCGTCGTTGCTTTCAGCGGGCTGTCAGAAATAAAATGGAGGAGTGAAGATAAAAAGCCGGCGGTAAATTTCAAATAGCCATGGAGGAATATTGCTAGTTTGTGGAGATTGTCAAAAGCATATGGTTGTTCATAAACGTCTACGTCAAAGTGCTTCCGCAAGGTACTATCGGGCATCCAGCAACTTTATTATCAGAGAGGGATATAAAAAATCTCGTGTACGCAGGACAGGATTGCGAAGAAGGAAATGTCGAGCTGGCTGTATAGTCGCGCGTAAATAGTCCACTGGCATCGTTGGAGGTACGCGATCATTAGCCTCGACGGTTAATTTGACTTTACGAGAGACCATCCGAGTCAAACTACTAAGCCGATACTTTCGTGATACGATATCGTTTGCCCCGAAGAGAATACTGAAAATTTCCTCTCTCTCTCTCTCGAGTCTATCGCGAGTGTGAGCAAAAATTATGACTGTTCCAAAAAAAAAATTATACTGCGAAGTATAACGATATCGCCTCGAGGGAATTAATAATCGTCCCGGAGCTTCGCATTTTTTTCCCTCGATTTTTATCGATGCCAAAATATATTTTCCATCTCGATAGTTGAAAATTGGCGAGGCCAATTAATTTTTCGGAGTACAAGGTTGGTGTAATATTTTTAAAAAATGATAAATACAAAATTCTATGTGCGGATGATGTATCGTTATTATTTGGAGCACGTCGAAGCAGAAAAATCGTGAAAAGCGTGGCTCTTGTCAGCCTGGCCTCATTGAACGTTGCGTCTGTTTCCTCGTTGATAAGAGGAAAAGCTACGTTCTAGTCTAGGTGTGACCTACTCTTCAACCTCGTTCCACGCTTTGTTCTACCCCTGTCAATCTTCGTCCGCGCTTTCCCGGCCAATTTTCTGAAACAAATACGTCACCGGAAAAGCCAAATGGAAAACTTGTGTACATAGCCACCCGAAATAACGTGCTCTGTGTACAAATAATATAATGAAAAAATGTATACCGAACATTTTTTCACAGATAGTCTCGTAGATTTTTTTTAATACCTTTTCATTTAACCCTTTCAATTTTCCCATTCGTATAAAAAAAATTTCCACTGATTATAATTGCAGAAAAATATTAATAAAAATTTTACTCGATCGTGATACAAATTAAAATCAACAGAAAAATGAACATCTACTTTCTCTAGCGACCTATTTGCTTTTTTTTTTGCGAAGTAGACACACTAATGATGTTTTTACATGTACTAAAATATCATATGATGTATGTTTGTACGCTGATGCGAGTGTTCGGTACCAAGGGTGCATAATTTACTGAGATTGCCGAGCTCGTTGTCGCGGATTTCCATCTAGATAACGACGTGCTGAGAACAGTCGATAAAAAAAGGGCATAAAAAGAAGAAAAAAAAAAAACTCAGTCCTGAGACCTCGAGTGTATGTATGCGGGAAGCAACAGCCAAGATAAATTGATGGACTCCTTTTGTATCACTGTTCCATCTACGCGGCTATACACTTCATTACGAACCATTTCTCACGCGGGCTTTCATATTTATTATCGCACCCTCTCTCTTTCCGCACAGGTCGTGCACAATGTCTGCTATTTACGCTCCTATCAACTTACAACGCCCCGCAAAGTATACCTGACGCATCAATCCGACAACCGTCATTTTTCATCCCGCAGCACTATTTTATGCTACGTTCCTATCAACCCTATTATCAATTTCATCGAATTAAAAAGGAGCGGCGAAATGATATTGCAACATCCACGGAAACGCAGAATTTATTATTCGCCATTCAACCTGTACAAAAAACATTTTTATTAACATATTTTCCAATTCTTCTGTCACATTTTACGTCATTTAGTAAATGCACGATAAGTCAAAAATTTGTTGAAAAGTAAAAAAAAAATTTTATCAACTTCAAAACGTGTTAGAATTTTTTAAAATTGTTTAGAATCTTGAAAAATGAATTTACCAACAAAATTTTTTTTTCAAATGACAGTTTATCGTATCATCGTTAAGGGGACCGATGTGCGGAAATAAAATCAAGCGAATGGTAGATAGAGAATGAACGATAAAGTACGGAGCGTCCGTTACGAGGAGAACCTCGAGGAAACGAACAGCGAAACTGAAGGTACGTGAAAGGAGGAAGGTTGGCTTACGGTGTACACTTTTCTTGGGATCCAAAACTCGGGTCGAGTGTGGAGGAGCGGCGAGCGCCGGATGCACTCGATGGATAGGCCCGAGCTTTTTCTTTTTTACTTCACCTCGTTCTCCGCATTCGTATCCGGGCTCGAGAAAAGAGCTCAAATGGATTGGAACGAATCCGCGATCATTTAACGTCCGTCCACGCAACCCATGTATCTAATGGTTTAGTGAGGAGCACCATGCGTTAGTCTCCATTTCTCGATGGCAATGCCCGATGAAATAAAACGCTGTAGTCGAGGTCGATCGAATTTTCTCAGGACTTTCTTCGACAATTTCGTCACTGGCGAATGATTTATAGCTAGGAAAGTCCGGAAAAAAAATTGAATTCTCTTTGCTAAATTTTTTTTGTGTCATCCTAGTGACGGTAAAAAACAAAAACAATTATTTGCTCGAATTTGTTAATTGGATTTCCTTCGTTTCAAATTATTTACCGAAATATTGTGCGGTGTTCGTTCTTCAGCAACGGAGGATATCATTTAAATAACAGCGGGGAAAATCGGAATTCCCCGTTGAGATGTTTATCCCTAGATTATCAGCGGCCACTTTTATTCCCGGTAAACCCGGGAAAAGTGCTATTTTAAGCTAGGATTAATATATATTCGAATGCGCTGCATATACTCTTTTTCCCCATTTGAATATTTATTGTGTAATCCGTTTAAAAAAAAATGGACTATCCGAAACAAAGCCTGATTTTCGTTGCTTCGGATAATCCAACCAAATGGAGTCACTCTTTTTTTTTTTTCGAAAGCACAATTAACGAGAGCGAAAAATTTCCGGTGATAAAAAAAAAGCATTCCTAAGTATATTTTGAAAAAGTTGATGAATAGATTAAAGCCTAGTGAAATTAAATCAAATAAAATCGGGGACTATCTTTGTTGCGGGGCTTTAGTGCGAAACTACCGGCATTGACGGCGTTACGGTATAGAGTAACGGTAGCTTTACCGTACGTTGCTGATAAGGGAAGCTATATATCACCTCTGGAACAGAGCACGTCGATAGCAATGTCAGTCTGTAAGGTATAGCTTTTCTCGGGGGTTTTGAATTCCGTTTGTCTTTGAAGTAGACGTTTCATCAAAGTACATGACTGGGATAGGGTAGATGTTGCGTAAACCCGTGGACGAGTTGTATCTGTGGCAAGAACGGTATCGGCTTGACTCAACGAGCAAGAGTCCGAAGGGTCGAGCTTGAAAGCGTATTCCAGCAAAGGCAATAAGCCTGGAAGTCTGATGGCGCGGCTCGAATGGCATTAGGGAACCCATTGTCGTCCAATAAACCTTCTGACCTCTCCGAATGGACCACCTTCCTTCCTTCCTCGCTGATCCCGCTATTATGCGCTGTTCGCCAGCTAGATAATACGAAACTCTCTCTGGCTGATGAGGATGGAGAACGTCTGTCTGACATTCGGACACATACACACACACAAAATGTATAGAGAGAGAGAGAGAGAGAGATACCGCAAGGAATTAGAGCACCTTATCGTGCTTTCTCATCCTGATAGAATTTACTTCATGTATTATGCGCTCAATCCTTGACGCTTATGCGGAAATAACGTTTTCATATCAGTCGCTGTATACATACGAGTGCGGATAAGCATTTCTTCTGGTTTTCCTAATTCCATCGCGGGCATCAGTGAATTATTTTATCCACGATGGTCACGATAATGGATTAATACAATACATTAAATTGTCACGTGGATTAAAAATTTGTTCTCAATCTTGACGACAAAATCTCATTTTCCTCATTTGAAGAATCTGGAGAACGGTTACGTAATACGATTTGTCCGGAATAAGAGGGAAAATAAGCGCGGGAGTAACGATATAAATTCTCGCTCTGGGAATGCAACGAGTTTCCGAATAATTTATCCACCAGCAAGTAGGCTACCACTCTCGGCTAACGCCGGCGGGGCTGCCGCTACCTACGTGTACCTAAGTATAGGTAATTATCACGACTACCGTCACCGGCTACGCAGTCAGAGGACGCTCGTATAATTTTGCGGGATCTCTGCTGCTGCTGCTGCTGCAGGCTCCACTGCATTCATAATGCCTGCTAAGCTACACCCTTAGCCTCAAGCCCGGCAAGACGGAGGAAGGAAAAAAGGATTGGCCAACCGGAAGCCAGGAAACATACGCGTGGGGTTTGCCGGGTAACGCGTACGGGTGGTTTCTGCAAGAGAAAACAAAATGTAATAACGCTTTTTTCGCGGCGGTGTATTAAACTCGCTTTCGCGAATGTCCTCGGGTTCGCGGAGCTTTGAAAAAAAAAAAAAAGGAAATAAAAATCACCCAACTAGGACTAGAGATCCACTCGAAATTCGTCTCATTTTTTTTTTTTTTTTTTCTGAATTTTTGCAGACTATTTACCGCGCAATTCCAGGCACTCCGGTGCTCACACGGGCTCCGGAAGTCCGAGCCTTCCGAGGGAACGCGAAAACCGATTTAGCTGGCACGCGGTCACTGTTTCAAGCTAATCGAGTCTCCGAGGGCACTTTACAACCGACATTTATTGCGCTTCCAGCTCTGCGATGGTATACACTGTTGTGCAGATCGGGGAGACTGAGGCGAACAGTGAACGAGAAGAAATATGAGAAAGCTTTCGGTTCTTTCTACTTTCAGGATTTTTCTTTTTTTTTGTAAGCAACTAAAGGAGATAACTATACAAATAAGATATACAATGTCTGACCATTTAATCAGTTCGTTATTAAAATAGAGCACAGTCATTTATTTCTCTCCTTTGATCCATTTTTTGAACATGCAATGAATCAATATCCGATATTAATTGTAATATGGGGTTGAGTATTAGTCTCGGTCACTGAATATGTAAATGGATCTTGATCTCATTTTCAGATTGTCGACGTTGCAAAGAAAAGACTACTTGAAGAAAAAAATCAGGAGAATACAGAAATCTCGTGTTTTAATAAAGAAGAAATAAATATTAAAATTAGGTTTTGGCCGGCTTTGTGAAACGCCCACGATCCTATCGCGCTCCCATATAAATTATTCCTCTCCTGTCTTTTCTTTACCCTCTGTTATCCCGAGCGGGAATACAATAAATACGCGATAAATTTGTGCCAGTGAATTTTCGGGGGGTGGGTGGGTGGTTGGGGGGGTCGTAAAGCCCCGGATACCGGGCGAAACGTCCGATAATCATCGTGCCAAAAGCGGACTTTAAAATATATCACCGGGAATGCTGTTTCGAGTGCTGACTCGAGCACTTACTTTATATTCAATGGCAGAAAATAGACGGAGAAACTATGGAATATGGGATATGGGATAATGGACCCCGATATGAATTGTTGAATTTTCATTTCTTTTTTTTTTCGGTATTTATTTTAATCCCAAAAAACGTGATATTTTAGCTTACGAAAAGAGATTACAGCTTTTATATCCATAAATTAATTCCACATGGAAAGTTACAACCCAGATGGTCGTTCAGGAAGGAGACCGTGTAATTCCTGCAGGATATAACCAATTTTAATTCATTCTCCACTGTTGTCATCCCGCATAAAGCTTCTTGAATTTCCGTTCTTATCAGTGGCAGAAAGTAGACGAAGAAATTATGGAATATGGGATGATGGTCCGATACGAATTGTTGAATTAAATTTTTTTTTTTTACTTTATTTCTATTAATCCCAAAATCCGTGATATTTTAGCTTACAAAAAGAGATTGGAGCGTTTATATTCATGAATTAATTCCGCATGGAATGTTACAACCCAGATGGTTTTTCAGGAAGAAGACCATGTAATTCCTACAAGATATAACCAATTTTAATTCATTCTCCGCTGTTGTTATCCCGCATCAAGCCTCTTGAATTTCCGGTCTCTAATCCTGAATCACCCCCACACCCATACTCACGCAATTCACACACACACGCCGATAGGACACTTGTACGTAACAAACTCTGGAGGCGATATCACACCGCCGCCCCCGCTGGCCCCAACACGAACATGCTTTCAGCTTTAAAGCTCTCGCGATATCGCGTTCACGCTCCCGCGGTGCTGCTGCGCTCTTGTCTTCTGGCCACTCTGCGAGTTTTGCCGCCGGTAAAACTATTTTATAACTAGGTCGAGTGGTGACCGTGTGCATCAGGCAAAAAGGCAAACGAATGCCATGCGAAAGGAACGTATTTCGAGCGACGCTGCTGGTTGCCCTGGTAACGAAAATAAAAGTCACTCAATCACCTCCTGCTCCGTTGGTCAACGTTTCCTTGAGCCACCCACACTTCCACCCCCATACCTAAGAATTTACGAGAAATTTTTCAAAAAACGTTCAATGAATTATTACGAAGACGAAATACATACTCGATTTTTTTGTTTCTCAATTTTTTCGACCATCCAAAAGTGTTGGAAATATTCTCTTAAACCCATAACCCATAACCCATACCATTAATACCTTCTTATCGTATAATAGGGGAATCCCATATGTAAAAGTGACTCAGTGTCAAGTGGCGAATCGGTGCACCAGTGTTTTTGGTTATCCGATTTGAAGATCGGGGGAGTAAAGTGGCTTGGGGTAATATGGTACCCCATGCACACGACGTTTTCCGCTACGACATCGTCTCGACTTTGCGCAAACTCTTTTACCTTATCACATCGTCGGCAACACGCTTCGAGAGCTTCTCCGCGCTAAAGTGTAAATCGGGTACACAAAGTTTTGATGCCGTGGCGAGTGTACGGGGGACGGTGCCGGAGGATGTGGCCCTTTACTGTGCCTCGGCTCGTTTTCCACAAAGTTATCTCAGTCGGCACACGATGATATTCCAATCAGCCGGGCGAGTGAGCGCGTTATCTCTCCTTGGACACACACAGCGCGTACTTGCAACCACGCCCACGCTTTCCACCGTGCCCATATGCCCGGTATACAGTCGCTCTCCCATTTCCATGGCATATTTAACTCCGAGGAAGCGACTTCACTCTGTCGGGGACCATAGCAATAGTGGTCATCTATTTATTCACCGACAGGACACGTGGACATCTGTAGTCGCGTAAAACGGAACGACGGAGGAGAGAAAGAGAAAGGAGAAAGTGAGTGGCGTTCATACACATGCCAGAGAAAAAGCTCAACACACACGTGCACATACACACACGTGTGCATCCACGTAACCAACGCCTATTTTAGCTGTTTGCCAAGAACAATGAGCAACTCGGACCCGAGTAATACGACAAACGTGAATAATGTCGGAGGAGTGCACGCGTACGGCGTAAATGGAACAATGAAACTGGAGATGTGGGGTCGGGGGGCCAGAGTGGAGATGTCACGACGCAGGCGTACGAAGGTACGAAGGATATTAACATACGTGGTACATCTCGGGGCCAAGTGACAGTCAAAAACTTTTGTTACGAGCGACGGAGAGAAATAAGAAATTTAAGGAGAGTTAAGCAAACAGGAAAATCAACGCTTCTGCAAGGTAATCAAGGAAGCAGTAATTTTTTTTTGTTGTTGCTTGTGTTACTGTTTCACGGTTGATTCTAGTTGAAAATTATCACCACTGAATAATATCATCATCCTGGTAATAATGCTGTCCGATGTCGACCACACAGTGGCTTTCCACGTTGTGTTATTACTGGCTGTTATATATCTCCTTGGACTTGTGTAAATGATATTAAGGAATCAGTAATTTTTTATTTTTTTTTTCTTTTGTATTACAATGTCACAGTTGATTCTAGTGGTTGAATTGGCAATGATGGAAAAATGATCCCCGCTGAATAATATCATTATCCTGGTAATAAGGACACACGTGTAGGTCCTAACTCGATGTCATCATCTTTCTGCATCATTTGTAATGTCCTGTCCGATGTCGGCCACACAGTGGTTCTTTCCCCATTATTCTATTACTGGCTTTAATATTTCCCCTTGGACGTGTATGGATGATATCAAGGAATCAATCATTTTTTATTTTTATTTTTGTTGTTGTTTTACAATTTCACGGTTGATTCTAGTGGTTGAATTGGCAATGATCAGAAAAATGATCCCCGCTGAATAATATCATTATCCTGGTAATAAGGACACACATGTAGGTCCTAACTCGATGTCATCATTTTTCTGCATCATTTGTAATGCCCTGTCCGATGTCGGCCACACAGTGGCTCTCCACGTTATTTTATTACTGGCTGTTATATTTCCCCTTGGACTTGTATGCGATGTGTACGACAATATCGATTTAACGGGAGATGGTCCATAAGGGGAAAAAGCGAAACTAGGTCTCGTTTCACTCATCGATATTGTGTCACGTAAAGCTCAAGTGGCACCATACTGCCGATCGTATATAAAACAGGCGAGTCTGTAGTGGATTGGGTTTGGTCGATATGTATTAGGGAACCTCGGTTAAATTGATCCGATCGCAACAATTTGGCATAGGGATAAATTCGCCAAACTACAATCACAATATCACCGAGTGATTTTCAAGCTGGATTCGCTGTCGTGGTTAGCGAACCTTTGAAATTTTGAACTTGTGCCCGAATTCGGAGGCTATTTGCCATACAGCATAAATTTATGGGGTACGTGACTGAAGGAAAAAAAAAACGATTATAAAATCTTCCAGCCCGGAAGTGGCACGGTTCCCGAGTCTCTGCGAAAGCTTTCGCTGAGCTTGCGATTCTCCAGGACCGCGATTCTGAGGTTCGTCGAGAAGTACGTGTGTTCCTTCTCGTTGGAATCGTGATCGGGTCAGAGGTCAGCCCCTGAAGAGCACGAAAAACTTGGTGGGAGTGGAAAATGGACGGGAAATCTCGCGAGTCTCGTCGATACGACGTCCTGGAAGATTTCACCGTGATTAATAATTTGAGATACGTGTCGGTGAAAAAAAAATTCTTGTTACAGTTATTTTCTTTGAAAAACAATTGAATTGATATTTTTTAAAAATGAAAAAATTTTAAACGCCATTTTATTCGAATATTTTCGGGCCATGGTGATATTTAGGAATTTAACAGGAAGTGGAATGCCAGACGATGACAAGCTGTCATGACGATGAATTTTGACGTTCGATAAATTCTGGCTTCCGGCTCTGCGAGCGAATACCTCATCGACTACGATTTTCTACGGTAATATCATGGCGCTTCCGTCGGAAATTTTTGACATTTTTACTTCGTCCGGCTATTTATCCATTATTTAAACCTAATAGTTTTCTCGCGGACGGCCTTCATTAATCGAACGCTTTTATTTAGTAATCGATACTTTTCCTCCGTTATTTATGCAACAAAATTTTCTTTCTCGATAACCCTTTTTCCTATACGCCATAATTCCAGTTTCCCCGGATTTTCACGACAATATCTCTCTAAACACGATTACGGTGCTCCATTAGAGCCATTCTGCCAAGCAACACCATCACCACCAACGGAATTATCGACACCATCGACACCTCTTTGGTCAGAGTATATAGATATATCTACAAAATCAAATTACAGGCCACAAGGGAAAGGATGTACCGGAAATAGGATGCATACGCCGAATAACAAAGTTATCAACACAGCTATCATTTTTGACAGCCGTTGGTGAACCATAAAACTTGCAAAAAGAAAAAAATTAAATCACCTTGCAAAATAAAATCATTTCATGAACTGCATTTTTTAGGAAAGACGTCAAAGACAATGTGAATTGGGCGGAAATGGTCGATAGAAAATTGCGAAATTTTCAACACTCCAGAGGAGCAACATGAAGATTTTGACAGCAGGTGTACATCACCGACGATCTTTCCTGTAATGTGCACACGAGAGATTCTTGGTGGATGGGCGAGTTCCGGAGGAGCTCGTTTACATGGACACTCGCCGACCTACAAGCGGAAGCAAAACAACTTTTATTTGCCTGTACCGCCGACTTCCGTCGACGGCACAGAGGAATCGCCCGGTGTGTGTTTGGATATAGCTATGCTCGTGTGTACTAAAAGAACGGACCAACGGGTTACTGGTAGAAAGAGGGCGAACTGTAGTGATAGAGCCAGTGTGACAGTATAGTGACAGAAGAGGAAAAAAAAAAAAAAAAAAAACAAACGCTGCAGTCTCACAAACCCTCGCTTCTACGAAATTCCGGCCGCACTGGGAGCGCAATCCAACCGGCCTTTGCCGCCCTTTACCGCCCTGATTCCGTGCTCAAACCCAACGGGTCACGTATTTCACTTGGTATCCGAAGACCACTGGTCCTACCACGACTATGATCCTGGTGGCTAGGCGACAGTATTGTTATATATATATATATATATGTACGTACAGTTCTGATGATAAAAAACCCTCGTCCTTTGACGTATCTTCCGGTCAGGATAGTTTGTGAAAATCAACCGTAGAATACACGGAATCGTGACAAAGTCTCACGGTTTCTAAGCTGATTGACGATCATTTTCACCTCTGTGAAAAGCAAAGTTCTCCACAAAACTTGACTGTAAAGCTAGAAATTTATTTATCGATGAAAAACAATTTTTGTGAACTTTCGGCAAGTGATTTAATCCTCGAGGACAATTTATTTTGTGATGAACATCAAGTCGACGGCAGCCAAAAATTTGTTCGATTTTTGGTCCCTGATCAAAAGTTGGAGACTAAAAATGACTCAAGTTTGCCTTATGTCGAAAAAATAAAAAAAAAAGGACAAGTGTAATGCGAAATGCAAAGTTTATCGAACGAACGAGAATGTCCGATGGAGTCGAGCACAGTGGAGATGTCCTATTCGCTCTGATACGTAAACCTTTTGATCGGACCCACCGAAACTCCGCAGGAAGATAGACCATGTATTCGTAAAAGTGTGTATATTCCGTGGCTCGAGCACGCTCCGCTCGTTTAGGCAAACGGATCGGTGAACGTGACTTCACTTGCATACAGTACCGTAAATTTTTGCCTTCGTTCCACATACCCTCGAGCTACAGAGGAAAACACGTAAATCCGAGGGCTGTCTTGTGTATACGTCTGTTGCATATACCAAGCGATGAAGGCGGGCGAATATGCACCGCCTACATTGTCTCGCATCACTTCATGAGAGACTCTCGAGGTCATCCACCTCCTTTCCAGTTGTGTTTTATAGTGTAATCCATGGCAAATGGCCGCATTAACTTGATAGCTATTGAACGGGCTGAAAGAGATTTAAGCCCATGCTGCGCGGAAGTGGTCCACAAAGAATTTATAGGCTCGAGGACTAAGCCAGGCTTAATGTGTTTTTGTAAAAAAATTCTATCCTGGTGAAATGGCGAGGTGAAATGATATTTTTATCATTCATCATTGATCTCATTTTGATTTGTCGAGATCGAAGAATGATTTTAAGCTTCAAGACATTCTTAAGCTTCAAGACATCAATGACGTAAATAGAACAAGTTTCTATGGTTTGTAACGTGATTATAGGAAAATTTGATCGATAAATCGGGTTAAAGAACTTTCGATAAATGGTCCCATAACCTTAAAGCGTATGGTACAATACCTTCTTTCGGTGGAACATATCCATGAACTTCACAGTAGCTTCCGGCTGGTCCCGCAGCACCTGGTGTATCCAGCGTGAAGAGGGTGTTGGCCGAAGAGACGGTGAGTCCATCTTCGGGTGTGTGGATCAAGCTCGTTGCCAGAGATGCTGAGCACTGCTGATGATGTTGACGCTGATGCTGATGTTGCTGATGCTGTTCGTTGCGCCGCTGTGGATTCTGTTGCTGAGCAACGAGCAACTCTTCGCGACGACACTTGGAGCAACGGCCCATCTCCGAACGAAAGCGCAACATCCATACCATACCAAATAGTGCCATAGCAGCCTCGAGAACGGGTAACTTCTTCGGCGTGTGCTTCTTCATGCTCGTCGCAGTGCCAAGGTCATCGAGGCGGCTCGTGTCCTCGCGATACATCACCAATCCTTTTTCACTTTGGCCAGCCAGTTCTCCTTTGTGACACACGACCTCGCCACCGTCAGTCTCTTCTTCTTTTTTTCCTTTTCCCAATTGATCGATGAGAGGACTTTTTTCATCCCTTCAACTTCTCCAACTCCACCAGCGGCGGCAGCAGCAGCAGCAGCTCGAACCTTCCACCGCCTTTTTTACGTCTACAAGGCTCTTCACTCGTTTCGACTCCTAACCATTTCGCTTTTTTTTTCAGTTGCCCTTCCTTTTCTTGCTCTCTTGTATTTTATCGCTGTACCTATAGTATAATGGGCCAGTGTCTGGTCTCCTTTGACCCTCCGAGCTCGAAAGCTTCGTTTTCCAACTCGTCCGCACAACCCACCATATTTGTCCACTTCCAACTCACCTTGCTCTGAACCTCGGGAACGCTCGTACCGCCACTTCCACCCACAAAGCACTTTCCACTTCTTTCAACTGATTTTCTGGTTGAGACTCTGAGACTTATCGACTACCATCGAGACCGCAAGCTCCCCTTCGCTTATCGAGCCGTTTAGGGAATCGCTTCGTCGCAACCGAGGCACTTGGTCAACGCCAAAAGGTCACGAGCTCCTTTCAATCTCAAAGTGCGTGGTGGCTTTCAGAATGAAACGCGGTAATTTTCCAGTACGAATGGTGGTCCCTCTCAACGACGACTGCGGACTCAACATTTTCTTTTTTCTTTTTTTTTATGTATATGTCCTCGCAGCTTTTAACGTATAATACGCGATACTCTTTCAGCTTAACACGCTCATTAAAATAATCATCATCGTTAATGCAGTGGGGCACTCTCGTTTGAGTGATATAAAAATATTTCAAAAGCCTCTTTGCGCATCATACGATACCGGTTAGATGTGAAGTAGACGGGGTTACCTCCGGTAACCTCGTGTCAGGCCTCTCGTTAACTCACTTCCAGCAGACCCACCGAGGCAACATCATCAGGGTCTTTCAGCCTCTCTGTCAATTTTCATTTAAACTTCTATCTCGGAGTCGGTGGTGGGTTTTTTTATTCTTTTTTCTTTTTTTTTTCTTCGCGTTTTATCTCTGATTAATTAAAAAGGAACTAGGTGGTGGTTTGGCTGGTCAGTCTTTTCAAAGAGCCGAGATTTTTTTTTTTTTTTCTTTCTTTTTTTAACCCTCTTTTTATGGTCAGTCTTCGTGCCAATTGAATAACCCGAAGAGAGATAAGCGCAAATATCTCTTATGAATATCGAGCTCTAGAGCGAAAGTAACGGGATCCTCCTCAAAGACGCAAAATACTGTTCCGGGCGTCACAAGTCACATTCCTCATGGCATTTAGAAAGTCAGAGCTCTGGAATGGCGATTGCATTTCATTGTGTCGAACCCGTAAGGTATGGGCCCTATAGTACTCCTCGTACTATAGCCGAGCACTTCTATAGTATTGATATATTCACTTGGTACACTCGAATGAACCCTCCCGACGGCACAACCCGCTCCTCTTTAGACATCGAAGACCTTTCTTTCCATTGAATTCACAGACCACTGGTGCATTGCCTATACCTCCAGAGCCATATCGTAGAAAGTTTCTCTCCAGTTGCGAGAAAAAGGATCTCCAGGTAGTAGAATACACTCGTTTACCCCGCACTCTAATACCGCATCTGTAAATGGAAGCTAAAAAAAAATATTTTCTGAAAAAAAAAAGAAAAGAAATTGTGTGTTGCCCTGGGGCAGAAAAGAGAGAGAGAGAGACCAATTTTATCGTATAAAAAAGGACAATTGGACTTACAGAAAAATGATGGAAAAATCGATACCCACTTTTCAGACACGGAATTTCATTATTCAATTTCCATTTTTTTTCTTGTCGCTGCTGTTAAAATCATAAATCGGTTTTTATTCGTTTTACATAAGCTACTTTTTTTTTTCTAATAGGAAATTTTTTTTACAGATTTTTTAAAGAATCTGCAGTAGAATCTCCTTAATTAATGTATCTGTAGCCTTGATATCACGATCAAAGAAGTTACAAAATATATTGACCTTAAACTTCCTTTATCAGAGGCTATTGCCCTTAAGGGATCGCCGTACAGAATTTTTTTTATTATTATTTTCAATATGGTTGCAGCAACCTCCACATTGTCAACCACTATGGATCGATTATAATGCCGAGAAAAAAGAAAAAAAAATCTTGGGATGAGTTTGACCATCCGACCGTTCCGATCGTATCAATGCCGTTTTATCACGCTGCCGAGGTTATGGCGAGCCTCGCGCTGTCGACTATAAATACCGTTGGGTCAATACCCTATTCACCAAGGAAGAATTTAATCCGACTGCAAGGCTTCTTTCTCACAGTAATGAACTATTTACCTTTTTTTCTTTATTATTTCTTATTTCCTTTCGTCCCATCCATCCAGGCTCGGCTGGGTTCAATAGTCAGCTACCCAACAACCCAATGTGCATTTTTCAAGATCCGCGGAAAAATAGCAATTAAATCTGAGACTCAGCAAAGCCGATCTCATTATTATATTGCATCTAATAATAAAAAATCTAAACTTTACACGATTGAATTAATCCAAATTCGTGCGAAACATAATAATTCACTGTGTTCCTGTGTAAGTAAAACAAAATAAAAAAAAATTATCCTTCATACATAAAAAATAAAAGAAAAAAAAATGTAACTACGTAGAATTGATAATTTTGCACGAGGATGAAATTTTAGTTAAAGTTTCAAGGATGTTGGGTACTGGTACTTACTGATACCGGAAATGTCTGCATTGGTAATCGTGAGAACGAGGCTGGGGGGGGGGGGGGGGGGGGCATGTAATGTAATATATGGAGACAGTTGCATTATATAAATGGAGTACACGAACACAACGGGTTGTCATACGTGAATCATTGGCGTTTGTACCTGCGACATTGCTGTAAATCTTCGAAGCTTTGGAAATATAATAAATTCTCAAACCGAACCGTTGCCCAAGAGAGAGAGAGACAGAGCGAGAGCGAGATATAGAGAACTATATTCCAGGGGCAAACAACGGTGGGGTTGCTTTGCAGTAAACTGTGCAATTGAGCCGAGGCTTGATGCATTGCTCTGGGCATGCTCGAAAAAGCCACCGGCGCGCGCTAGCTATCGTAACGTTGGGAATCCATTTCGCGCACCATCCCAACCACCAATGTCATTAAATTGAATTTGTCCTTTGCGAAATCCCGCTCGTAAACACATCCGGTGCAGTTTAGGAGCTGAACTTATGAGACGAGCTTACAGAAACGTCGAAACCAAGTCAATGACGTCATTGGTCCCCACGTGTACTGTCATCGTCAGAAAATACACTGTGTTACAGGATAGTAATGTAGACTTTCGTGAAATCCGGATATCCCGGAAAATTCGCATAGACAAAACGATGGACGTTGCTTCGTCAGCAAAAAAAAAGATATATATATATGACTGGTTGAATGTCGAGCACTTCATCCGGTACCGTCACTTTGTACGCACAACTACAACCTGATATATGTTTGTCCCGTCTGACAGCTGAAACAACGCCACTGAATTAAGTGAGATCCGAAATGCTGACGACAGTGTGAATTTCACTTTCCCGGAAGTCTGCCTGTGTTATCGAAAAGAAGTTTCCTTTTATCAATGGAGTTGGAATATCGATAATGGTTCATTTTGTCAAGGGAATGAAGTGACATTGAGAGAGCACATTTCTGCGTTTTCAAGGAACCTGATGAACGCCACGTCGTCAAAAAATTTGGCAAGGGAATTAAGTGCCATTGAGGCACGAGATTTTGGGGGGTTTTTCCTCAGGCGAATATGTACTTCACCGTGATGCAACTTTTATTCGAATGTGACCAGAAAAGTGAGCCGAGACCAGAGCCACACATTGCTTAGTCAGCGAACGTGGCGAGTCGAGCATTTGCCCAAACCTCCCTTCACTTTCTCCCATCCCTGGTCCGGACAAACACATGCACTCCGACACAAGTACACAGGGTGTTCTCCACGACAAATCGATAATTCCGGGCTGTCGCAATCTCAAAAGCTCTCATCTGTTCGCTAGGGCCTTGTTAACACATTCTCTTTCGAACGTGTGCGTTGGTAAGCCGCCAGCAGACCTCACTTAAGAGAAAACGCGTTTGCTCATCGACGAGACCGCTTTTGTGGAGCCTCTTGAAAACGCACAAAGCCAAGCGGAATATACACACGTAGCGATCGACGGAAAAGGGAATGAGTTTGAATATGCAAATCCCTCCGGTGAACGCGATTGACTTCATAGGCTTTTCGGAAGCTGCAACGATGGACCATTCCATCATACACAATCAAGTTATAATTGGAAACTGATACTGCATAGGTGGTGGTTATACTCCTGTGCTATCGTTCAATCTCGTCCATCCATTCGAGAGAATCCTCTTGAGAAATACATCCTATATTATCCTTCCACAAGTATTTCAAACTTCTGGCCGAATACTCGCACACTCTGGCCTTAAATCTCCGACGTGCCGCGGCATTAGGTTGTAAAATAAGCGTTTTCCTCTCGTAAATCTACTCGTCGACCATGGAGACTCCGCTCAATCTCCCAGGACTCTTCCAAGTCACTCGCCTCGACTGCCGCGAACAAAAATATACATCCCACCTAACACATACAACACGTAATGGCGAACATATCCGCCGAGATTTGAGAGTGTGTACATTCCGCGGCTGACAAGTTGCAGGAGAACCACCTTCTATATCGCTCACGTATTTCCAAGGGTGAAAGAGGATTCCGAGAGTTCCGGAACTCGATAGGAAAAGCGGTTTAGCGAGGCTCCCCCGAGTTAAGCCGATCAGCGGCTAAACATTGCACATTGGTACCAGTGTGCGTGCCACCTATTTTAGATCCTGTGACAAAGTCACGCTTCCCGCGACTACGATTGGATTCGATCTTACAGAATCAATTATCGTTTCGACACGAAGATTAGCCGGGACCGTATTCTCCTGAAAATACCATTTTTCCGAATGGTTAGGACAAAAATCTCAAACATAAGTGTCCATATACCAAAAAGCTTTGAAGCTTTTTCATCTGTATTGCTGTTCTCATCTATCCCGAAGATGTGGAAAATAATTTACACCCGAAATCGTGGTACCTTGAATGCATCCTCTACCGACGTCTTCATATTCACTTGCTCATTGTTTCGGGGTATCCAAGCATCTGCACGTGACGCGAATTAACAAGTGATAACGAGATGAGGTTGCACGTGAGCGTGGGCTTGTGTACGTACGAAAGTTGGATAGAAACATACACGGCTTAGTGCTTTTTAACACTCGTCCGAGTGATAGTTCATTAGATCTGTCAAGCGCAGAGGTAACGAGTAGAGTTGCACCATGGAGTCAGCAACCAGACGCGAAGCTTTCGAGCTTTCTCAACTGCCAGGCAGAGTTACTTATACATTTCGCGTATAATGTAGTCTGAGCCTGAGTTGGTGGGCTTGCTCTTGAACTCGGAAGGATTTGGAGGCGCATTCATTAGCGGAAGCTGAAGTGACTTGATGGATCAGCGATGAATGCATTGTCTAACCACCGAAAGAAAGCTTTGAAAATTGGATTTAATCAGATATTCGCTACTTCACAACCTTACAGAATAATTCACTATGGTTTCAATTTAACGTTCACTCTTCGTTGCTGAAGAAAGGAACCACCAACCCCGGAGCGGTATATAATTCCCATCGGTATGTCTTTATTAGATTGGGAGCTTGTGTACGAGTCTTCATCTCCGGACAGAAATGATTTCTTCCAGACAGAGTATATACACCCTGTTCGATCTCGTGGTTCGTCTCTCGAGGCTGAAGAGCTTGTATCATTGAAACACTGACGCCTCCGGGCCTCGACTGGTGGCCACTCCAGCGGGTTTCACGAAATCCCTGGAGGCGGTAATTCCAGGTCTCGATTCGAGGATAGAAATAGATAGGAAGCTTTTACGAAATGGCTCCAGACCTCCAGCAAACATGGGCGTCAGCTTCAGACGCCCACATCAGTATTAGGATATGTAATTGCTCATCTGCTTTCCAGCTTCCAGTATCATCTATGAAACCGTGTTCTGATTGATGTATACGTATTCCAGAATTCAGTGGCATCCAACCGTAACGATGATTGAACATGATGTATCCTTGGTGAACATTATTTTTCACACATAAGATACCATTTTGGTGGCGTGGTGATGGGTAATGGAATATACGTAACGTTCCAGTTTAATGATACAGATCCATCTATACACAGTCATTAAACTCAGTCCAGATCTTCCTAATCGGAGTGCCCAGAGTCTGGGTTAGGAAATTCCGGGGTGAACATTATTTTCCACACATAAGATACCATTTTGGTGGCGTGTTGATGGATAATGGAATATACATAACGTTCCAGTTTAATGATACAGATCCAGCGGTACACAGTCATTAAACTCAGTCCAGATCCTCCTAATCGGAGTGCTCAGAGTCTGGGTTAGGAAATTCTGGGGTGAAAATTATTTTCCGCACATAAGATACCATTTTGGTGGCGTGTTGATGGATAATGGAATATACATAACGTTCCAGTTTAATGATACAGATCCAGCGGTACACAGTCATTAAACTCAGTCCGGATCCTCCTAATCAGAGTGGCCAGAGTCTGGGTTAGGAAATTCAATTTAGCTCCGCGATGCATGTAATTACGTAGGAGTTGAGAAACGGTGATGGTGGCATGTTGAGAATGAAAAAAGCGAAAGCTCGTTGGCCACGGTAAACGGATGGAGGTTGGGGACATGGAAAAAAAGAGGAAAAAAGCTCGCTCTCCTTTCAACAATGGCAGTCGACTGGAAGGAGAAGACGCAGTCGGAATTTTCCGCAGGTAGGTTACGTCGTGAGACTTTATCTCCGGGAGGTTTACGTGAGAGGACAGCTCGCAGAAAGTTTTTTTCCCAGCCTTTGGACCGGATAAAATGGAAAAAGTCCAAGAGATAGGTAAAGAGAACGAGTGCAAAGGGCAGTTTGAGGCAAAGGACTCCCGGGAGGGTGAAGTACAACTAAGCTGCTCGTCCCAGTGTCAAGGGTCTGATCGTCGAGACTTCCTCTTTATTAAGGAATGCTGCGTCGACGGGATGGTCTCCGAGGACACTCGATACTCCACAACCGCGAACAGCTCCAACTACTTCGTTATCTCAATTACGAGAATATTTTATTGTTTCTATTTAATTAAAATCCTGGAGGCGGTTATCAGATTTCGCACGTCTTTGCGCAATTTCGAACGAACAATGCGAAGAGAGAAAGAAGTCGAGGAAAAAGGACCTGGTACCAATGGTCCCTCGCATATTTCATTCCAATAACCAAGAAGTCATGTTGATTTCCCCATGGACCAGACATCGACATATTATTTTACTGTACTACAAAAGAAATCAAGAGAAAAACCCAAGTTTTCCGGTTGGCAAACTTCCATGCGCAAATATGTAGACTCCTATTATACCTGCACGTTATTGTTCCATGGGAATCCTTCTCCTTCACCAAAACTGAACAGTGTCGAAAAAGTGGCATTTTCCTTCCGGCAAACACCAAGTGCAGCAAGCCGACAAATTAAATTCACTCTTGTTCATCGTTTGGCTCGTTTATCGGATGTTGTCGACGCCTTCTTACTTTAACGCTGTTTCTCGATAACCGAAATTGAAACCTCGGGAACAAAAAACCAGGCAAATGAGAGGATGTCGAATGCCTTCCGACTGTTTCACAAGTACACAATGCCACCCCTGCAAAAATCTCTTGTTTACAACCCGTTATTTTTATTCACCGAAGTAAACGAAATAACGCCGTTATTATATTCTTCAAAACCAGCAAGCCGTGGAGCCTGGACCGGGAGGATATAATGGCTCAGCTTGGCTGAACACTCAGCGTGTTCCGACATATCGGTGGCTGTAGTTTCCGGTGGACATAGTTAGCTCTCGGTGTCGGGAACCATTGGTGGTAGAGTGGAAAAGCTAGGTACCACGAAGTAGCATTAAAAGTTGACACTAGGAGCTGGTAAACTTCGGGAACCACCGCCGCGGAATTCGCCCTCCACCTCCGGGGCTGAAGCTTTCTGGAAAACGCGGGGAAGGAGGCAACTCTTGGTCTCCCTCGAGTAGCTGACCAGGCATTGTTACTTACGATCCTCTGTTGCCCGGAGGACCATTGCACACGACAGCTCGGGGGGACTAGTGGCGATTTACAACGAAACTTTTCGTTATATTTCACGTTTGTGCGATGTCATCGATGCTCCGCCGAGTGCTGCTTGAATACACTCGCGAAGTGGCTTCTATCTCTCTGCTCCAATGGTACCAGGATTCCAAAGACTACTCTCCACCCCATCGAGACATATTCCACTCCAGACTGGAACCAATGAAACCAAAACCATCCGAGACACGACGGATTTATTTTCCGATACCATTGGTCCCGAGGGATAATTGTTCGAGCGTGAAAACAAAAATAGCGCCGCTGCAAACTTTACGACCGATACCAACATCGACAGGGTGTCATGTCTGAATCCGACAGACGAGAGTTTGGTAACTACTGATTTCTCGTATGGATCAAGAATGTCCAGACAAGTCGAGAGGATCGACATCTTCATTTTTTGTGTTCAATCGTGGTATTGTAATTATGGTTATCATTTGGTTAATTATGGATTCGCAAAACCCCGCACAACTGTTTTGAACTGCGAATGTAGTTACCATTTTGATTTATATGCATACCTGCTAAACATACCCGATATAAACACGAAGCCAATCTAACCTGGGCGGTAATAGGAGATGCCCAGACAAGCAGTGCATACGCCGAATTAATTGGAATACGTACAATGAAAGTTATCCGTGTGAAGCGACCCGTTGCCCAGATATCCTACATGTAATTTTGGGCTTTCTCTGTACCTCGAAGCTGGGAGCTACCCGGAGAAACTTCCGTGAATTTTCGATTAAATTCGGATATACGTTCTGGCAACGACATTAATTAACCCCCTCAGGTTACAAAAACCATATTTTGAGTTATCGCAAAATACGAGTCTCCGATAGTTTATGAAGTGAATACGCATAAAGTGAGGCGCGATCATGAAGAGTTGCGTGGATGTTTCTTCAGGGCGAAAAATGGGGAGAAAAAAACAAAAAAAACGTACTACATTTTGAGTGCTCGAAAAGTACGACTTTCCGATAGTTTAATCTATGAAGTGAATACACGTAAAGTGAAGCGCGATCATGAAGAGTTGCGTGGATGTTTCTTCAGGGCGAAAAATGGCGAAAAAAAAAAAAAGACAAAAGTACTACATTTTGAGTGCTCGAAAAGTACGACTTTCCGATAGTTTAATCCGTGAAGGGAATAAAAATAAAGTGAGGCACGATCACGAAGAGCTGCGTGGGTGTTTCTTCAACGCGAAAAATGGCGGGGCATGCGTGTTTCATCCGTCGAAGTATTGGAATGAGAAAACGAGAGAAGAACGACTACATTTTACGAGGAAACGTTACACACGGATATAGCAGTCTCTCTAAGAGTAGTTCCAAGGGGTTGGCAGTTCATGCATAATGATTTAGTTTCACGTAGACATTTCCTCTTAACCCCCTCGCTTACTTTCCGACCGCCCTCTCTCTCTCTCTCTCTCTCTACGATTCAGCGTTTTCCTCTGGTTCACGGTTTGCCTTTGCCTCCTTCCAAACCTCTTCCACGGAGCTTCGTCGCAGACCTCTGAAGATTGCTGTTGCAATAACGTAACGCTTGCTGTTGATGTCGGCTTACGCTTGAGATAGGCTAAGAGCAAAGGAGTCTGAGGATTTCCCGAGGCGGTACATTGGAAGACACTTCCAAGGTATCAAACTCGGGATGTTTCAAGTTGAAATTCTTGGAACGATCATGCGAAGAATAGATCATCTCGCGAGAGAGAGAGAGAGAACCAGAGATGTTCTTCTTCAGGGTGCATCAGAGTCTGAGCTCCTACTTATTTCCGAGAGCTCTTTGCATCCACTTTATTAACGTTACTTCCGTCGTTGTTAATGCACCGTCACGTAAAAAGGTGAATGGACTTCGCTGGTCCATGAAAATTAACACGTCGTCAGTGAAATTTCCCTCTGTCGTTGACCTTAAAGAATGAGAAACAGGTGAAAAATCATTTGTATCAATCGATACAGGATAGAATTTGTAACCCTATATTTCCAACCCTCCGAAATCATTGTATCCGCAGTATTACTCAACGCGTTACCGCATAGAATGCTCAGATAGATAATAATAATAGATGAAGTGTATAATTGACCGGGGACCAATGCGCGCAGCGAAAGCGCCAAGGTTTTCGTACATCGCGACCGGATTTCGATAATTGCGATTAATTCGTGACACCAGAGACACTTCGACACGATGTTTATTCGGTTGGCTGGATGTTCCGGCTGATAAAGGTGAGATAGGGAGTCATTGCGCACAAGTTTATGGTTCTCCCCTGTTTCCAAGCGTTTCGGGATACCTGATAGTGATAATAAACACCGACAACATCAATTTGGATGGTGTTAGTATTTCGAACTGAATGCGGAGCCTCGATTACGCTGTGCCATAACCACGGGGATGCTAATGGTTTTCACGTGGTCTATGATATGGAGAGGGTTTCAGCGCAAATGCGTACGTAGGTGCAAACGAACATTTTGGCTAATACCTTCATCCAACCGGAAGCAACTTTATTTCCAAAAATCTATGGAAACACATATTACCTGAAGAGAACGTATGACAACAGTTCCGAAGAGCCCGGAATACTTTTCTGACACCAATGAGCATAAATTCATTGAGCTAAGTAAAAAAAGTTGCACGTTATCATTTCCGTTCGTGATGTGCCAACTCTTCAGGGATACAAAAATGTCTGTGTCTTGATGATGAATTTGTTAGGTACGACTTGGGATTTGTTCAGCGCTCGATAACGCAAAATGTTGCATATTTTGACCCTTCATTGCAGGACATCATGTCTACGTCATCATGGGGTGAACGTCATTGGACCATCGCGTTAGCCCTTCTACATGGTTCATCGTACAGCACATTGAGATTACCACATAGAGCGATAACGACATTAATTGAAGGACACAGGCGAGCCGCGTTCGTTACAACTGAAACAGTAGAGTATAGACCTACCAGCTCGACGATTATTGCTTAATCAGATAGCTGGCGCATCATCAGCGGCAATAGGGCCGACATGAACGGGTTATCGCGGGACAGCCGGTGTCCAGCGGTGCATGCTCCCCGTCTGTCCTCCTCTGGTGGCCGTCCTCCCAGCCGCTCGATCTCATCGTCATTTCAAAAGCTCTGACAGGAGGGCTAATGGACCGCGGTCCGTGAGCTTTCGCCCCGAAAATCGACGCACATCAACGCTCCAGAGAATTCGAATGTGCTCGTCGATTCTAATAGGCACGCGACACTGGGGATGAGCCACCCGATTGGCCAGAAAACAGCTTGCGTTTATATCCGTGCAAGCTCTCACTTATGGCCGTCCGGCCTATCGAACTGTGCCCATGAAAACACTCATAACACGGATAGAGTCAAACCATAATAATTCAAATGTCGCTTATTACGAATTTCACCTCGGGGACCATTCAATACCACCAAAAACGTACGTGTTTATTTTAGTGATAACGATAATCTGCATCTACGGAATGAGTATCTTACCGACACTTGCAATTTTCGTTTGACAAAAAAAAAATCGTCTATTAAACTTTCGGCCAGAAAGCAGCTTGCGTTTATATCGGTGCAAGCTCTCATTTATGGATGTGTGGCCCATCGAACTGTGCCCCATAAAAACACTCATAACACAGATAGAGTCAAACCATAATAATTCAAATGTCGCTTATTACGAATTTCACCTCGGGGACCATTGAATAACACCAAAAACGTACGTGTTTATTTTAGTGATAACGACAATCGGGATCTACGGAAAAATTACCTTACCGATACTTGAAATTGTAGTTTGAAAAAAAAAAAAAATCGTGGATATCTACAGCGTAAATTGGTTCTACGATTGAAATTTGTTTGACGCGAAAGCTTCGAAGCCCCGAAGATCGTTCGTCGAGGCGCAGAATCCGCGAGGCGGAGAACCGTCGGAATTGAAGCGCCTTCCGGAATGGCAGCACGACGATGAAGCTTTAGCGGTATAAGGGAAAACGAAATTGCGAACGTTAAGTTTGTTACACCCGGAGACGCGGGCAGCCAAGAGGGCGCGCGAGTCCAACGCCGAGTTGCGAAATTGCGAGACATAAGTTCTTGGCTTCTTTGACACAGTCTACGAAACGGTTATGAAGTTGTCGGTATGGCACCAGGGGCTACACAACGTGCGCTACCGCAAAACCCTGCCAGCCCACCTCTCAACGCTACAGAATGAGAAAAGCTTGATCCCATTTACGGACGTAAAATCAGCTGCCACAGGACGAGCCAGTTTTCTTCCAAACAAACACACACACACACACAAACGGATTTAGAACTTTTCACACGCTCACGGTACGTACTGAGATTTTTTTCTCTGAAATTGAATTAAAACTTGCACAACTAAGATCTAATCCCAAAAAAAAAAAAAAAAAAATGTTCAGGTCAAATTAAAAAACGATTTGTTAAATCAATAAAAAAATATCGTGAAATCAATTGACACGTTTGATTAAATTCAATTGACTTCCCATTGGTACACTTTTGGGAATCGACCTAAATCTTTTTAGCTAATAATGAGTCTAACGGGTTAAAATGTACGTTTCTATCGAGATCATCATGGTTATTGTTGCTGAACTCGTTATGCCGTTGTTAGGTCCGTTTGGGACCAACGAGCCGAACGGCTCTTCGTTGTAAAATAGATTCGAAGTGAAGTAGCAGGAAGGGACCAAGTTTGAGAAGTACAATGCGGGTTCCTGGCCGTTGCCATTTAGGATTATAGTTCCACGGAAAATGTCTGCCACAGGATCTTGTTAGACTCGCTCTAACAATAACTTTGAATCAGCGCTTCACTCCCGGTATATATCTTCTTCTCCATTCGCGTCTCTCTTTCTTCTCTCATACCCCGGCCGGTTTTTCGAGGATCGTAAATGAGAGTGAGCACCGCAAGGTGATAAAAGTTTTTACGAACTCGTTCGAACGAACGTCACGAACGAACGACCGTCGTGGCGCTGTGCTTTCACGGTGCTTTTGTAGATAGCGATGTTTTTTTTTTCATCATTACGTATTTTCGAACAGAAGAAAAAAAAAAACACGCACACCGGTCGTGAAATATTGGAATTAATAATGTTCTTTGTTCAGAAACCGATATTTCACGAACGAACGGTTCCATAAACAGGGAATTTACCTGCATCCACTTTACTATTGAGCTTTTTAAAGACGGTTTAAAAAATCTTATCATATTTCCAAAGATTCATTTTTGAAAAAAAATTATATATCATGTAACAGTCAAAGATAGTAATACAAAAATTAATTTACAATAATTATAAATGTCAGCTATGATTTCCAGTTGCAAAAGAAATTTGTTCCGAAGCAAAAATTTAGGATAAAATATTCGAGTTAATATAATTGTTGTTATGAAAAGTATAACGTGCGTATATTCGCCGATTTTACTTGTGCAAACGTGGATATAAAATTTTTATTGAGAGTTCCGTCTGGAGTCCCTCGAGCCGGGCAACCGTAGTATCGGTATGCACCCGACCATGAACATTTAAATCCGCAGAGCAAAGCTCGCCATCCACTAATTAAATTAGTGGATTAAAGGCCGTAGCAAACGAATCGAAATGGGCAGGAATTCAGTTTAATTCGGCGGACGAGCGTCCTAAATCTCTACTCTGTTGGTTACAGTGAGGAGCGGAAGTCCGGGGTCACCCGAGCGAGGGAGAATCCTATCTCTTTCAAATCCATGGGATTATTAACCGACAATCCACATCACAAGCTCTGTTCGATTTTCTATATATATTTTTTTTATTTCCTGATTAATTCCAAAATACTTTATTGTTGGATGCTTTGTCACCTCAAACAGGTTTACAATTTAACATCACCAATATGGATCAATTTCACAGCCATAAACAAAAAATTTTCCCGAAAATAACGAGACCCCGTTTCCAATTTTTTTGTCCAAACATCGAAATCATGAAAATTTTCATTCGACTGCCTCAATATCGAATAACGCTGGGACAAATTTACTGTAGTATGGAGCGCGTCAATATTAACTTACCACTCGCGATTATATTTCATCGAATTAGTATATTGGAACAACGGAGAGAACAGAGACCATGGAAAACGCGCTGTGTGTTACATGATTCTGATGCATCTATCGATGCAATGATTTCTCATTGCGCTTTGTCAACATGCAGAAGTGGTACACCGGAGGGAATACACGACACACATGTGGATACATGTATATGGGATAGTTCTGGAAACACCGATGATTACGCCGCTCGTCCATAGGGGGAGGGAGCCCGACTGATGACAGGGAGTCCTGTTGATCAAACCCATGGTCCCCCGTTACCATGCGAGGGAGATTGCGTGCCTGCTTATATTACTGCTCGTCGTACGCCGAATCGTATGTACCATACATTATACAGTAGTTCTCCGGTACTCGAATACATTTAGCCACGTTAGCCACCAATTAGTACCTGAATTTTCAATGTATCCGAAACGAAATGGCTAATTACTACCTTTCACATTATTTCCTCATCATTTTATTTTTATTTTTCTTTTTTTTTCATTCTATTCAAACTTGTGGGTGTGTTTGTCAATTTTCTCAAAAATTCCAGGAATAAAAAGATAACCCATTTTTCAATCTTTCCCATAATCCTCTTTTCTTTCCATCCTCTCGACATTTCACCTGACCATACCAAAGCTCTGTGTGTGTGTGTGTGTGTGTGCTTTTTTTTCGACTTTTTTTCCCTGCCTCTTCACACATCCATTTCTAAGCTGTCTTTCTGTGGTCATAATTTCTGAAAGTCCAGGCCCCATGGTTTTCCTTCTGACACTTTTTCCAGGGTATGACACCTCCGGTAGCCCAACGCTATTTTATATTCCCATTCGTACTCGCAGCATCTCGGCACTTCTTCTCGCTCTCAAAATCTGTCTTCGCATCAGTGAATGTGGAGAAAAATTGTGGAATATTCCAGCGTTTCGCAAGCTTCCATTTTCACTCCACCCCTTCTCTAAAAGTCTTTCCGCAGCGGCGTTACTATATCGAGTTGAAGATTATTCTCTCCCTCTCCCTCTCTCGCCGTAGCTTCTCTTATTGCTTCTTCAAATTTCTTTCCCCATTGCGAGGGGTTCCTATTCACGACTCGCCTCATTTCCGGGTAGATTTTAAGCCGAGCCATTATTGTGCCTCCCTCTTTTTGTTGTCCACCCCTCGGCAACGTCCTCCAGGAAAATGTTAAATAGTATTGAGCTGATAGGAAGGCCCCCCGGCCCCCGGCCCCCCTTCGGCATTAAGAAGCTTATCGACGTCCCCTTCGCCATTATTATATGGTCGTCCTGTAAATTCCTGAAATCATTGTATGCATTTTTTTCTTCTTCTTCTTCGGGGGGTTGCTTTTATCCGCCGTTCGAAATCCTCGGGTCTTCAAGTGCGACGTCAAGTATCCGATTATTTTTTTCATTCTCCTCTTAATCAGCGAGTTTAATATAAAAATATGGTCCCTCGTGACCCTTGAGCCCTATTTAACTAAATTATTCGACAAACTTTTTTTTTTTTCTCTTGGCGATCCATGTTATTATTTTTTTAAAGCGAATTAGCGAAAAAGGAAAATTCTGCGGGATAAAAAAAAGAAATGTACTTCTTTCCGAAACTATAAAAATTTCTATTAACCCTTTTAGTGTCTAACCCTGCGAGGAGAGAATTGTCTTCTCACCGGAATTTTGAGGTCGAACCAGTGAATGGATTTAAGCCCTCGAAGTAGGGTCTTTATTTTTATTTTTTTCGATCTGAATTTACGGATTTTCATTTGGGCCCTGTGACTCGTATAGAGAATGAGTCTGCGAACCTGAAGCCGGGGGTTTACGTGAGCGAAATCGAAACTGCTCGCAGCACGTAGAGTCGGCCGGTCCATTGTATGTTGGAAAAACCTGTGTGGAATATATAAATATGTTGTATCGGGGCATACGGGCAATGGAGTGGAGGTTGCTTTTAAAATGTTTATCAAGTTAAACAAGCATGAAGAAATGAATGTATAATGGCTGTGTATATGTACCCCCTCGTCTGCAGCCATTTGCTGCTTAGACCGACCTACATAAACAACGTATAAACGTCAGGTGCTTATCCTGACAACGTCGGAGCTCAATTTTATCTTCCCCTCAATTTATTATTCCATTATTTCTCAAACAGAATCGTATAACAGGTGTTTTTTAATTCATCAAACCATTTTTAGTATACCGACATTTTGGTACTATTTTTTTACTTCGTTTTTTCTCTTCAACTACATTGTCGAATCCGACATTTATAACCGTGAGACAACATCCCGTTTAAAAGATTTCTTTGCCTCCCTTGAAAAGAGTCTTGGGCAATTCACGGGCATACCCTGAGGAAATAGTTGGCGAATGTTGACGGAGCACCGAAATGTCACTGTCGACTACTATTATGACTATCGCCCGCAGCTGGTAGCAATCTGAAATTCCTCCCTCTGGTGTAGGTTAGAAAGGTGGTGTGGTGCTTAGGAATAGGATGTCGGGAGAGCCATTCGCGCGCACCTAACGCGAAGACAGGTGAGCGGGAATAAAGTCGTCGTCGTCGTCGTCGTCGCTCGTCTTGCGAATTCAGTGCATAATGGATGAAGGGGAAGATAGGTTGAGAAGCAAGCAAGCCTCGAACACGCAAGTGAACAAACCCGCGCATCAGTCGGAGATCTCGCCGAGACGTACACGAAGAGAGGCGAAGGCGCGCATAGGTTTCCTTGAAGACCTGGAGGAAAAGGAGAAGCGACTCTCTACGACGCGCCGGGAATCTTGACGAACGACTTTTTCCCCGCGCACAGTACATTCCACGAGCCTCGAGCAAACGGCCAACTTCCCATCTTATCTTCGTTGCTAAAAGGAAAAACGAGCTGCGACTAGACGTCGCAACGAGTGACTGTGTACCTCGGTGATGTAGCCTCGCTGTGTCTACCTCGAGGCTATTGGAATTTTATCATCTCATCTCACAAGCAGAGAATGGTCCAGATTTAAATGGAGAAATTTTGACATTTTTCTACCCGTTAATTAGCCAATGCCTTGAATGATTTGTGATCTTTTGCACTTTGCTTGGTTTAATTTAGCAGATTGATGAGTACATTGTTGACCAATTTTTATTATTTTAAAGAATTTGCAAAAAAAAAAAAAAATGAAAAAAATTGTGGATGTAACATCGCTGTATCTACCTTAAGGTTATTGGAATTTTATTCATCTGACAAGCAGAGAATGGTCCAGATTTAATTGGAGAAATTTTGAAATTTTTTCGTCGTTAATTAGCGGACTGATGAATCCATTGTTGACTTATTTCAATTATTCTAGAATAATTGGGAAAGAAGGAAAACAATTAGCTCTGGGTTGGTTTTTCAGGGGATTCTGTTCCGGAAAATTCTTCCTGAAGATTATTTTTACTTCAAAATATACGATCCTCACTGACGGCCCTTATTGGTCGTATTCCCCCTTCTTCGTTATAATGGCATCAACCCACAGACCGTGTCCCTCGAAATAAAAGGGGCGTATTTCTCAAATTTCGCTCAATTACACTTTTTAAATCCTCATAAAGCCAAGCCAGCTTGTGCGATGCGAAAAAACACCACCGTTTTTCCGCTGGTTATACGCAGCATCATATTTCACTCATCGCGGGATAAAATCGAGAGCGTGACTAAACTTTCACGAGAAAAGAATGACCGACGAGCTCATATTTTATTATCACGGCTTTCGGAAAGCCCCTGCGCCTACAGCTTGATGATGCGTAAGTATGTGATGTGGACGTGATCGTGCGTTACTGCCAGGTGGTAAATCAGCTCTCTTAACTTTAAAACCCACATTCAGTTCGGATGAAGCGATATTTCATACGCGTCGTGGATAAAGCACCATTTTTTTCTCATATAATATGGACCACGTTTTGTCAATGCACCAAGAAATCAGTGATTTTTTTACCTTTTGTCAGAAAAAAAAAAATACGACACAGCAATAATATTTTTCCGAAACATTTTATCCTGGCCAATCCCATAGCTGAAAAAAGTGTCGTTATCATTTTATCATTTTTTATCGCTATTTTATTACCTACGGTATTTTAATAAACTTGTTTATGAAAATGAATCTTGTTTATAAAATGAGCGGTGAATGATTTAGGAAAATTGTTTATAATACCTGATACATACTGAAACGTTGAATAAATTTTGAGGCCATTTGAGGCCAGTTTGCCGGCAGCAAATAAATACAGCCCGCGTTTCTACGTAGCGGTCAACATATTGAAATAGTGGTTACCCCGAAACGTTTTAGTCGAATAAACTCGAATATTTTATAGACAAGTGATTCGGGGGTTGCTCTGTGTTTGCCATGTTTTATGTTTGCACTCCGCTCAATGTTATTTCTATTATCGGGGCATATATATATATATATATATATTTTTAATATTTTTCAATCGAGGAGATATTTCTTTTCGCATACACCGAATCTATTTTTGCAGTGTGTAGACTACCGTGCGATTCGGATACACCGCTAAAACTATTTGCTTCATGACGTACCTGCCGTTTGCATAAAACCAATGGACAGGAGACTTCACACGTTGCCGCTTGAGATAATTTCCAAAGGCTGCGGATTAATGTGATAGTGTACAATTTTAATCGAAACATTCGGTTTCGATCACACAAAGTATTGTGGATTTCAATTAGAACTTGTCTTTTTCAAATTTTTCTAGACGAACCATGAACCCCATGACAGCTCGAAAATTGACATTTCTGAGTTCGTATGCGAAGAAATAATTTTGCTCTATTTTTTATTAAATAAAAATTGCGTCCCTCGAATAAATCTGTCATTCCTCTGATTTTAGAACTGTCCATCTGGGCCATATGACGGCACAACCCACAGAAGCATTCGAGGGAAAAGCTAAAGCTCTTAATGGAGAACACTCGATCCGACACATTGGTCCCATCGCAACTTCAGGGTGCAATGAAACCACGTAACCAAGACGCAACCTCCTGTTCCACTCGACTTTTCCCACCTGGGAACCATGTCAGATGTGTCAGATCGATTCCCCGCAGTCCAACGGATCATCGACGTAACAATGCGGCGCGGTTTCGTCGACTTGACGACCTGCACTTCATGAACTCGTACATATACCATTGACATTTTATCTGCAAACGCACATTGCAGCTGTTGGCTTTATATCGAATACAATAAAATATTTCCTGCAGTCCACGAATATCGAGCTTTTGCGAAAGCTTGGATTGTGTCATGTGAAATCAAAGGGAAAAAAAGGGATGTAAGTTAGTCCATGCAGAAAAGACCCCGGAAAAGCTGAGGAAAATAGTATGGATGTACTGGTCCATGATGGACCATCTCAATGGGACACGACTCGTTCAATTGATCTTCGCTCAAATTAATTTTCGCTCATCGTCTTCCGCAGGGTCCAGAAACCTTTTATCCAGCAACATATCTGACTTCCATTGTTGTACCTCGTTCTTTGAATTTTCCACGACTCTTTCTCGTTCGGTGTACCAGGTTTCACCGAGAAAGGAAATAAATGAAAAGCGATAAGTGAAAAACACACGGTTATATCCGGTTGCAGCGAGGAAACCTTTCAGGGTCTGCTATCGAAGAGAGCACCGGAGAGTGAAGACAAAAGCTTTCAAGTGTTGTGATTCGCAGAAGCATTTACTTAATGAAATCGAGGTTTTCTTGTTCACAAGATAATAAAAATTGTGTCGTAACCTTCGCCCTTTGGATCCATCAACCATTTCGTTGCGCGAAGAAGGCAATTATTGACATTTTTAGTCCAAACTCAGTCTCCATAATCAAGTGTACGAAAATTCAATTTTTCGACCCTCTCTTCAAGTTCGTTCACCTGTGCACCGATAATTTTTGATATTTGCCCTTTTTTCCATTCTTCACTCGCAGACTAACTCACGTTCGTTCGTTTTCCTGGTAGTCCTTTACTTTTTTTTTTTTTTCTCATGTTACGTTACCCTCCGTGGGAATTGCCATTGCTTTTACCTTTGATGAGTCGCGTCAAAGTGAAAAGTATGCCATGCAGGGAGGGCAATGCCACGCACGCATTTGGCTTTCGAACGACCAACCCCGTTATTGAAATTATGCGCTGTTTCGTACCTTTTCGCCTGCTCTCTCGTTCTTTTCCTCTCTTTGCAATATGAAACGAGATTTCGAATCAGACGAGAGTCGAGATGGCAGGCTGACAAGTCATGCTCCTTTTTTTATTTCACTCGAGCATTTTTTTTGCTCTTTAACAGGTTTTCATATCGAGAAACTGCGTCGCAATGGAACGATGAGAGACTATGCTGGGCGAGGACGTTGTACTTTCTCTCCCTCTCTCTCTCTCTCTCTCTCTCTCTCTCTCTCTCTACGCACGAGCGCCTCAAACCCTCGACTCTCAATGGCGCAGCATGGAACGGCAGAGTACAGAGGCATTGGAACGCTCCAGGACACGAAACGGGGTCGTGGAAAGTACTCGACGATAGTTCGAGTGGAAAATCCCGGATTTTTTTTCTGCGCAACCAATTGCCCCGCGGTAAGAATAGCTAGAAATTGCGCAAATGATTGGAAAGTCCGACACCGTTCACCTCGAAGCCAACCGGGAAAATGGGAAAAATCAAAAAACCATAACGCGAGAGAGGGTCAGAGAGAGAGAGAGAGAGATAGAGGGAGGGATGAAAAATACAACAAGAGCCACCGGCAAAACAAGAGTCTCAAGAAGGCATTAAATTCTAGGAAGCGAAGCGATATTTTACGAGCAAGCGAAAAAGTACTTTTTCCGACGCTGGAATAGCTGTACGTATTATTATTGGCTCGTTATTTCTAGATGAAGGATTTTTGAAGAAAAAAAATTTCAAGTACCTTCTACATGAAAATCGTCAAATTTTTTTTTTACTTTTAATATATTAATATATTTCTGCAATTTACAACTTAGACATCATGCTTGTTTTTTTTTTTTTTTTTGGGAAATTGTTCATTTCCGTCGAATGCCCATAAATAAAGTGCCCGTCAAGCTTTTAAATTGAGAGAATAAGGTAAATGCGAAAAGGGTTTAATTCCCTGTTTAGCAGCTCGGCCAAGCAAATCCTCAAATGCTCTTTTGATTCGCCCGACTCACAAATACAAGTCTCCTCGTTGAGCACCGTGTGCAGACACTGTACAGGCGCATGTTTAGAGTGGCCTTCGAAAGCTGAACTACTGCGCCTTTGGTTATTTCTCTAGACCGTAGGGGTGTACATTCAAGTGAGCGGAACGAGGAAACTTTTTGAGAGCAGCGCGAGGGGGCGGCAAAACGGGGAGGGCCACGCCGAGAAAAAGCTCGGAGCTTGGTAGGGCGGTAGTCGTACTTATCCGGAGTGGGATTCGCCTGCACTGCGGAGTACTTAGACTACGAAACTATACTCAGCTCTTCCGGTTTTCCGCGATGCGGAAAGATCCCTAGTAAGAGAAACAACAATTGTGTGCGCGCATTCGCCGTCACTCGTTGACTCGCCGGACTTTCCGCTATGTACGTAGTGCGAGTGCTCATTACTTCCGGTTTGTACCGTAATATTCTTGGACGGCGAACAAGTTCGAGTTTTTCCGAACTTTCCATGAGAAAAAAATAAATAATGTTTCAGAAAAAAAAAAAAAAAATTCGGGACAACGGCGCATGGAAAATGATCGATCGTATGAGAAAAGATGCGGATTTAAAGAGTGATTTTTTAATGTTTCAAATATCGATGACTGTCAATCAATAAAATAGCTACGGGGAAGCTTTTGAATAATTACTACACCCTCAGGATTCTTCATCGGAATGAATTTCCGGTGATGAAAGTCACAAACGATTTTTTATTTTTTCTCAAAGCTTCGGAGCCTCGTAAAAACGCGTTAACGAATATTCTTCGAGCGGAGAGTGAACGCGTTACGTAACGAGATACGCAGCGTGATGAAACGGCTGGTGCGTCGACGTAATAGTAGTAGCTGTGGCTGCTGCTGCTGTCCGTCTCTCTCCATCACGCTCACCCCTTTTCATACCATCAGCAAACATCCATTTTCCGATTAATTTCCACGAACGCTTGCTCCAAGCCATCGTAAACTCTTCAGCCTTCGATATTTGCCTAGGATTCCTATGAATTTCACAAGAGTACAAAAAAAAAAACGTGCAAGAAGGTTAAGGTTTACACAAGGAATTTACCCATTACCAATGAAGCCAATAAAATAAAATAAATACGTATTCACTATTAATGTACCAATCAAAATTCCCTTCCGGGTACCTCCAACAAAATTTCCGCCCTTCAGAAATGTCACCCAATCCCAAATCCATTCCAATTCCAAATAAATCGTCCCTTTTACGATGACCCTGAAGCAACTGATCATAGATAACCTGCCCTCCACTACGAAACCAAAAAAAAAAACACAAAATCCATCGAGAATTCGATTCAGATCCCATGTTGGATAACCCATATGGTCCGATCAAAATTCAATCCCATTCCAGTCCCAAAAAACACAGCTGCCCAGAGAGAAATTCGACACCCTTCACCCTCCCACCTTTTCCAAAAATTTGTATATCGAGAACAAAAAGCAAAACGCTCGCTGCGATTCCGAAAAAAAAAAAGAAAAAAAAAAAATCCCATGATCATGTACACATGAGCGCTATAAGTGACGGTGGAATGGCAACGCACAGAATGTCGTAGGCAGCGTGACTTCTCTAATGCAATTTACTATCGTCGACGGTACGTCCTGTCGGTCTACTAGAGATCCGCACCCGGAATCACATTAGAAGCGGCATCGACCTGGGCCCCGGGATTCGAGATAGTAATGCTGTGTACCACGACGAGGGGATGGAAGAGCGATACGCCAGAGTGGGTTCGCTCGAGCAGATGAGCTTCGGGGCAAGCAGCCCGCCTGCAACATTGCTCTCCGGTTCGCCGTCCGTCCATTGCACGAGCCCCGTACGTGTGCTTTCGTTGGAAACGTGAAAGCCCGCCATTTTCCCGAGGCTCTTACGTCAAATACATTAAACGTCACGTTAAAATTGAAATCTAAAACGGCGCACAGCCGAATGATTCACACCACTTAGGGGATGAGAAAGACAAAAAACGAAAAAACCCACCCCCTCCCAAAAATCCCTGTTAACCATTTCGAATACTTATTACCCTTCCGCTCCATATAACCCAATAAAGCGACTGCCATTTGCGGTTGAGTCGCCGAAAGCTCTCACGTTAACAGGTTTCGCATGGGCGACCAATCAAGAGATATCCTCGGCTGTTATGCCAGCGAAATTACCCACGCATCATTTATCCTCACACGAAGAGCACCACCTACGTTCAGGATTGCTTTTGGTTCAACGTTGACCCTGAAGAAAGGCACGAGATAATAAAAAGGAGCTTCGGGAGCTTTTTGGTGTCAGGGAGGAAGTAAATAACAGAAGAATCGTATGAATGCTGGTGAGGAAGGTTGTTAACGATATTTGGAAGTTTATCGTGCGTTTAAATATCTTCCAGAAGTAATAATGTCCGGTGGTGTATATAGAGTAGGGGTGGAAATAAAAGACGAAAAAAAAAAAAAAAAAAAAACATCTAGAGCGAGGGAGAAAAAGGCTGTGCAATGTTGGTAAAGAATAAAGAAGGAAAAAGGTAATGGTACGTTTTTCTCGGGGGTATCTTGGATGGCCTGGAATATAAGACAGTTAAAAAGTTAGCAAGTTTCTGTTAGCCGGATAGTGGGCATAGAGAGAGAGAGAGAGAGAGAGCACGTATAACTCGCGGAGGTCGGTGAGTTGCGAACGATCTAGCGAGGGGATGCACCGGGCGACGTGAGAATTTAATCGTCCTTGCTATATACCTCTCTTCTGCTACTTGGCTCGATTTACGCCGGGATAAATCAGCCAAGAACATAAATATTGGGCTAGCAAAGTCTGAACGTGCACCCCTGCCCGGTGATATATCGATCAAGCAAAGAATTCAGTTTCCAACTGCGGCGCTACCAGTGCTACCACCGCTCGCCGCTAAGTCGTTAATGATCTTGGGCTCCTCTTCTTTGGGAGCTTCGTGAGTAAGTAACGGGTTATATCATCCTGGCAATAAACTCAACCTCCGGCCAAAATCAACCCCCGTTGTCTCGGATAGTTACAGTATCGTGTTTAACAACGTCGAGACGCGAAATTGGACTAATACGAAGAGTTTAATTCCGTTATTACTACGACCATATCCAACACGAAGTTTATTACTGTTACTTTTATTGCTCACTGATGCCACGGTCTTGCAGCTAACCGTGTTGAAAATTGTGCGGGAAGATACCCCGGATAGTATTTTTCTACTTGGATCGCAGGTGGGAAATTCGGAGATTCGTGAACACGAAGAGTCACAGGAGAACGTAAAAACGTGTCAGTGGCGTATGATTGCCATGAGGAAATCATTAATGAATTGGACTAATCCGGAGAGTTTAATTCCGTTGTTACTACAACGATATCCACCATGACGATATCCAACGTGAAGTTTGTCACTGTTACTTTTATTAATCACTAATGCCACGGTCTTACAGCTAACCCTGTTGAAAATCGTAAGATACCGTGGACATATTTTCTACTTGAATCGCAAGAGAGAAATTCGAATATTCGTGAACACGAAGAGTCACAGGAGAACGTAGAAACGTGTCAGTGGCGTATGATTGCCATGACGAAATCATTACGAAATTGCACTAATCCGGAGAGTTTAATTCCGTTGTTACCACAACGATATCCACCATGACGATATCCAACGTTAAGTTTGTCACTGTTACTTTTATTACTCACTGATGCCACGATCTTACAGCTAACCGTGTTGAAAATCGTAAGACACCCCGGATAGTGGACGTATTTTCTACTTGAATCGCAAGAGAGAAATTCGGAGATTCGTGAACACGAAGAGTCACCGAAGAACGTAGAAACGTGTCAGTGGCGTATGATTGCTATGACGAAATCATTACTGAATTGGACTAATCCGGAGAGTTTAATTCCGTTGTTACCACAACGATATCCACCATGACGATATCCAACGTGAAGTTTGTCACTGTTACTTTTATTACTCACTGATGCCACGATCTTACAGCTAACCGTGTTGAAAATCGTAAGACACCCCGGATAGTGGACGTATTTTCTACTTGAATCGCAAGAGAGAAATTCGGAGATTCGTGAACACGAAGAGTGACCAAAGAACGTAGAAACGTGTCATTGGCATATGATTGCCATGACGAAATCATTACTAAATTGGACTAATCCGGAGGGTTTAATTCCGTTGTTACTACAACGATATCCACCATGACGATATCCAACGTGAAGTTTGTCACTGTTACTTTTATTACTCACTGACGCCATGGTGTTACACCATCGGACTTACAGCTAACCCTGTTGAGAATCGTGAGGAAAGATACCCCGGATAGTGGACGTATTTTCTACTTGGATCGCAGGAGGGAGATTCGAAGATTTGTGAACACGAGGAGCCTGTGGAAAACGTAGAAACGTGTCGGTCGCGTCTGATTGCGACGATACGTCAAGCCTTGGCTGCCCTATACGTGCGTTTCAGTGACAGACCGGAACTAAGAAAACATGAATCGCTATTACAGGCCGATAAATCAGTGCGGCTTTGTGCTTATGGGTGGCGACGTTTATATCAAGACAAGTAATACCTTCGTCTCAGTTACCATTTCCACCGCTATTTCCATGCCTTTAACCCTTTTCCATCGTATACCTTTGACGTTTTTTTTTTTTTTTGTTCTTTTCTTTCTCCCGTTATTGTATGTCGTTATTATTGTTGTTGCACATTCACGCGTTGTTTCAATATCCTGTTGTGTCCTCGTTCAGACCCCACGACCACAAGATGGCGTTTTATGGGAACCCCGTGAATACACAACTCGTGTATACATATACCTCTTCCATAAGGAAGCACAATCGCATATACGCTCAAACATTTTATCAACTACCAGTCGACATATTCCACTTCGGGATACATATCGAGCTCCGGAATCAGTCCACGCAATATCGGGACGTTGGAATCGAGGCAAGAAGATTTTATTTATACACTCGGAGGTTATACGTAGTGCATCTTCCGTGGTGATAAAAATAGTATTGACAGCCGGATATTTCACGAAATATATCTGTGCTTCTACCTCTGACGCAGGGGATAGCAGAAGATGAAGATTATATTGATAACGCCTATGGCTGTTACTGCAACGCTTGGAGAATAGTTTCCGTTGCTTCAGCTCGTACTTTACGATGTCGTGACTGATGAAAATCGATCATCCGTTTGTATATTTATGTACGGAACAACGGAATCAGCATCGGTGGGAACAAAAAAATTCATTTCGTAGAGTACGTGTCGAGCTTTCATTTATAAACATTTTTCTGTATCATCGGAAATGGTGACAAAATAATAAACAGATGGCGCATTTGTGTTCGAGTGCGAAAGGATAAAGTGTCATAATTAATTCGTGAAAATGTAATTAACGAAAAAAGAGATGTACCCGAAAAATCGAGTGGTACGAAGGAAAAACGATCGCGCGAAGGAAAAGCCATCGGAAAAAATGTATCGCGAAACGAACCATTTGGCAAGCGGAACTACCGCTAGAAAAATATGAGGGCTTTGAAAATTGTGGAGTTTTTGTTTTGTGTACGGAAGTACTTCATGTAGATGGAACGCTAAATAAAATAGGAGACCGGGACAATGTAGAGGATCATTTAATTTCTATTAATGCATTCTTCATGTACTTTTTTTCGGTGGCTTTTTACATCTGTCCTTTCTCGTCCGTTGTTCGCCTGTATTTTCTGTCGCTAATTTTTTTTTTGTGTTTGCCAACGAAATTTATCAATATTTCCCAATATAACAAAATACTGTCGTGCGGAAAAGGAAATCATATTTGCGGGTCGCTGGCTTTAATGCTATACCTTCCATTCCCCTTTCCCTGCCTGAGTCTCTTTCCGATAAACATATTTTCCAAACCATATTTACATCGACATTATACTATGAAAATATGACCCCAAACTGTTGAGCTTTTTTAGCTGTACATTAACATTATTATTCAAGTTATTTATATCCCTAGAATTAAAAAAATAAAGAAAGGGTTCCCTGAAATTCACGAGAAGAAAAATTATAAATATCTGTACTCCGATGATAATAATAAAAATGAAAATGTGTCGATAGGATGGAAAACAGAAAGCAATTTTGTCGCGATATAAGAGCGAAGCTTGCGAGCTCAACGCTTTGGAGCCCCATTTTCGTGTCAATAATGTCGAAGCTCGTTATATTTCGGTTGGAAAAGCTTGCGGATTTCACAGCATCCATAAGGATGCCAAAAAAAAAAAAAAGAAAAATACTGCCTCGAACAAGTTCTCTGTACTCGAAAGTTAACCAAGTTACGTTCTTTCCATCGTCCTTTATCACGGTGCAGGAGACAAAAGCAACCAGAGAAATATGTGTTTCTATGGATAAAACCTTTTGTGCTATTCTGTGACAGGTAGCGTATATTGATGTAGTTGTGTAGCCTTTATGAGGGCGACTAAGCGAGGCTTCCATTCTCTGGTTAAATGATACAATGAGAGCGAAAAGAGAAAAAAAAAATACGAGAGGACTTGCAATTTTTGCATGGACATGACACACACGAAGTGAAGCTGTGGAGTTACAGAGGATCTGGACCGTTTTTAGCGAATGGAATGTCTGCCATCGAGATGTACCTTCGCTAATGGACTGATTTAAATGCAACCCTCCAACAATTGGAAAATTCAAGCAGTTTTCTCTTTTTATTTTCAAACATTTGCACGGATAAATTGCAAATGAGAAGATGAATGTATCTCGTATATCATCGTCATTAAGCTTCGGATAATTTGAATACCAAGTGCCGTTGAGAATTTACTTCACTGGCAATAAAAAAAACATTTATTCCAATTTTTCTACATTGGGCAAATTTTATTATTTTATTTTACGAGATTATTTTTTAAGATTTAATAAATTTATGTTTTTCAATAGAAAAAAATACTGGAGAACAATTTTGTTTGTTCATTTTGCACGAAAAAATGAGGAAGGAATACGATTATAGAAATAGCAAAACTCCCCGGAAGATTACACGATTTGAAGCACTAATAAATAAAAAAATAAGCGTTCCTGAATGTTTGATTGCAAGCTACAAAGGAGAGAGGAAACGGGTTTCCACATCGAAAGGAGTCACCGGATATCCATGAGACGAGCGGAAATTGAATCGAAATATTCGAACGAATTCGCGAGACGTTAACGCACAGGTACATATACTTTGTGCAATTTAAATACCGGAAACGCAGCGCAGTGCACTCTATAAAAATCGGTGTATATACAGACAAGCATAAAACAAAAATAATCATAATTAAAATAGATGAAAATTATTTTGAATTTTTCAATTAAAAAAAAATCAAAGACGCGAGACAAAAATCTGAAAAAAAAAATTGAGTTCAAGGTGTTGATAGTATTGATTTTGCATAATTTTATTAATTTTAAACAATGAATTTATTTGATTCTTTGAAGTTTCATGGACTACCTTAAATTATCTTCATGGTCTCTGTCTTTGACTGTTACTCCAGCTGTTCGCTCGGTAAATACTCATCATCGTTCACTCGCACTACTCATTTGGACACACGTGATACCCTCTGGTTTGATCGTCCCAAGACAGCCGGAAATGAGTTGCCCGAAGCGCAACCAGGCCGTCCTCGACATCAGGGTCGACGACGTTGGTCCATCGAGGACAGATCCTCCAACAGGGACCAGCCAAGCGACAAAGTGCATCCTACTTCCTCATTGAAAAATGAAATTCCAATGTCCAATTAAATTGGGTACTCGACCTTATCATTATCTCGGACATTAATTAATTTTGTTAAATTTTGTCCGAGGTTAATTCTCGTACTTGACAGACTTTAATGGCGATTCGAGTCACTGGGGTGAACCCATAAGAAGGGCAGGTGTGAAAGAACAATACACATGTTGTCAGACAACGAAGAGACCTCGTTCTTCAGGGAAGTATATATGCTCATCGCAAACCCTGAAGCCTGCCTACCTCACCGGCCATTAATTTTGTTAAATTTTGTCAGAAGTTAATTCTCGTACTTGACAGACTTGAAGGGCGATTCGAGCCACTGGGGTGAACCCATGAGAAGGGCAGGTGTGAAAGAACAATACACATGTTGTCAGACAACGAAGAGACCTCGTTCTTCAGGGAAGTATACATGCTCATCGCAAACCCTGAAGCCTGCCTACCTCACCGGCCATTAATTTTGTTAAATTTTGTCAGGGGTTAATTCTCGTACTTGACAGAGTTTAAGGGCGATTCGAGCCACTGGGGTGAACCCATGAGAAGGGCAGGTGTGAAAGAACAATACACATGTTGTCAGACAACGAAGAGACCTCGTTCTTCATGGAAGTATACATGCTCATCGCAAACCCTGAAGCCTGCCTACCTCACCGGCCATTAATTTTGTTAAATTTTGTCAGAGGTTAATTCTCGTACTTGACAGACTTTAAGAGCGATTCAAGTCACTGGGGTGAACCCATAAGAAGGGCAGGTGTAAAAGAACAGTACACATGTTGTCAGACAACGAAGAGACCTCGTTCTTCAGGGAAGTATACATGCTCATCGCAAACCCTGAAGCCTGCCTACCTCACCGGCCATTAATTTTGTTAAATTTTGTCAGAGGTTAATTCTCGTACTTGACAGACTTTAAGGGCGATTCGAGTCACTGGGGTGAACCCATAAGAAGGGCAGGTGTGAAAGAACAATACACATGTTGTCAGACAACGAAGAGACCTCGTTCTTCAGGGAAGTATACATGCTCATCGCAAACCCTGAAGCCAGCCTATCTCACCGGCCATTAATTTTGTTAAATTTTGTCAGAAGTTAATTCTCGTACTTGACAGACTTTAAGGGCGATTCGAGCCACTGGGGTGAACCCATGAGAAGGGCAGGTGCAGAAGAACAATATACATATTGTTAGGTAACGAAGAGACCACGTTCTCCAGGGAAGTATGTATATATGCTCATCGCAAAGCCCGAAGCCTGCCTACCTCACCCAGTGAGCAAAGTTAATTGCTGGCATACACGGCAAGAGTTGGTTTACCGAGTTAATTGAATTTTTCCCGGCAATGTCGGATCTCGAAGAGCGCTTTTGGTATTGCAGTTACGAGCCTCTCACCCGCCACATAAGAGTACGAAATTATATGAGTGAGCCAGTTCTATATAATGCATAAAAAATGTACCGCATACATTTAATTTTTCAAAAGGATCGCTTCGTGTACTTGGTCCAGAAAATTGTTCATTTTTCCCCTGGCTTCTCATGAATTTTTGGAGCTCTTTTCGTCGATTCAAATTACTTCGAAGAACATCCGAAAAAATTTCTTTGCCAAATTTCAACTCGTTCCAATTGGAATTTTTAAAAATTAACTTACGTGTCGTAGAAAATAAATAATATGATTAAAACGTTGCAAATCGAAATATCGACAAAGTGGAATTATTTGTTTCCGTACGGCAATCCAGCGCACATTCTCATTCGTCATCGGAGCTTCCACTCTCGTCCCATGACTTTTTCCAATCGCGTTTCCTTACAGAAACGCTTGGAGCTCAGCGTAATCCGAGATTTCAATAACAGATATATGACCAGGGCCATCACATCATAGCCCAGCGGCAGAGGGCCAGTATAAGCCCCAGAAGCAGCGGTGGGTATGAGCTTATTGGAGAATTCAAGGGGAACGCGATACGAGAACGGTCCATCGGTGAATTCGAGTTTGCGACTTTGAACTTTTATCCACATTCGTTCTCGACTTGAGCGCACATCTTCGTATCACCAAATAACGTGACAAATCCCAAATTTACATTGACTAAATTATTTCCCACGAAATTAATCAACGAATAATATTAAATCAATGAATGGATCACTATAATTTATTCCATGGAGTTATGTAATTCAGTATTTGGACACTTTGATCAGGATTTCAAACAACGAGAAAAAAAATCCACGCTCGACGTTAATTGCATGGGACAAAACCGTTTATTTTGTGGTGAAACGCATTTTTATGGTGGAGACTTGTTGCGGGGAGGCCGGAGGTTCGCGTGGATCGAGGTCGTGGTGAAACAGTCGATGTGGCGGTAATTTAATTTGCGACCACCGGAGCCAGTGCGCAAAGCGTGTACCGCGATGCGTTTCAGTCTCCACCACCGAAACCATCAGCGACCCTCGACTGCTTCGGGGCTTTGCTCGAATACATCCTGCCAACTAACGCACTGCCTCCGACGCTCCCACTGGATCGAGGATTCCGCTCCAGCATTCGACGTTCCTGACATGAGAACAATCGCGTTGGAATCAACGACTTTCGAGCCTCTGTATATATCAGTCCGCTGGACAGACCACTGTCGAGCCCATGGTGTGCTTCGCACCAGTTCGAATCCCTTTCATGGAACAAAAGTTTCACAATTGCCATCGCTCAGCAATGAATTTAGTTATCATTTTGATTGACGTGATTCGTAGACTCAAATCTCACAATAATTTCCACAGCTAATTTACTGGCAAGATAATGACAATTTATCGATCAGAATTTTTTAATTGATAAAAATTCAACATTTTCCCACTTGGAAAAAAATTTCATAAAAATTCAGGCATGTTAAAAAGCTGGAAAAAAAAGTGGCAGATGAAATTGGACTTGAGTAATTATTTCATGCCCGAACTTCCATAATTTTTTTCGGGCTCTGTAACACGATGCCTAACGGTGATTGTCAGAATAGCTGATGGGATTGAATGTCAGCAGGCAAACATGAGGAAACGTATACCGTAATTGCAATACAGAGCCGCGGCACAATGGTAGTGACCATTCTGAAGGTGGAATTTGAAATTCCACACTAACGAGGAACGCGGGTTTCGTGAAGAGAGAGAGAGAGAGAGAGAGAGGCCGAGGGGACAGGTATTTTTCGCGTTGGCAAAGCTCGAGGCATTGGACGTGGTGGCCGGCGAGGGAGGCAGAATTATTTAAAGGAATCTCTCCAGGAAAAAGGGGCTTTTGTTCTCGGACATTATGCGATTACCTGAATAATTTAAAATCCGAGAATCTTATAGCCTGTTCTCGCCCCCCTCCGTCACGGTGAGGAGTTTACGAGATCTCGTTACGAGTGAAATTAATAAGCGACTATGAACCATGCCAAGAGCCAAATGAAAACAGTAATACCGAGAGACGGAAATAAATACCAGAAATAAATGGAGAAAGAAACGAAAAAAAAAAAAAAAATCATCCCTAAAGGAAATTGTGTAAACATTGTGTTTTCAAAAGAATCGATTCATCGAACAGAATTATTTTCCAGCCGGAATGTTTGAACGACTATTTAAAGTCAGCGACGCGAGGATTCGATGAAAATATTTCAGTGGCTCGAGGAAAAATGGCGAGAAGCCAAGGAAAGAAAGGAGAGCCTAAACATCCCGATGACGCCAAAGGAGAGGAGGTTTATAGGATTGGAAGGGATGGGGCAAGTTTAAAATGCGTTTACTTCCGTTAGGTATTAGGAGTCCACTGGCGCGTTATCGTTCCCGCGTTCTTCCTCCGAAGAAATTTGCGAAGAGCCTTAGCCTCTGCAATGTCAGTGTGTGCATGTGTGTGCGTGTGTGGGTGTGTGTGTGCGGGGAGTCTCGCCGAGCAGTAGAAGAAGAAGAAGAAGTTGGGAAAGGGAAGCCTTGTGACGGCGTTCGATAAACTAATTTCCAAACTAATCTAAAAGACACAGAACTCCACTCGCTCGAGGGTTCGCGGGGGTGGGGAAAGGGGGGAAGGAAAGGGAAGACGGGGAATTTACTTTTCCGTCTGTCTTACACCGCATATCAGCACTACGAGCTTTCTCGCCTATTTCTATTCTTCAACCACCTTTCCACAGGATTGATATCCAGCCCTCGGTTCCCTCGAGAAAAACCTTTATACGTTGCGACGAACGCGTCGATCTACAAAGCTGAGGACATGTCCGGGTACGTGTGTATCCTTCCACGCAAAGAGCCGAGCAATCTCTCGCGGCTGCGAAAATCCTGCAGGCGCTTTTCCAGTTTGACGGATCGTCGATAACGGCCTTGATCATCACACCACACCCATCGACGTGCGAATCACTGGTATCACAGTCCTTGATGAAAAACCAAGGATAAACAGGTTGATTATCGATTTTCAGGCATTCCTGTAATCTCGGATTTGAAATTCATCCGTCAATATCGAAAATGGGATTGAAAACTGGTATTATCGAAGATTTACATTTTTCCAATGATTTTGCCGCTGATCGGACCAAAGATTCTGGACATGTGTTTTTTTTTCAAGGAGTTTTATTCTTTATCCTGGAATCGCTTTTTTATGCAGTCAATTCAAGGTATAAAAGACAATGAATGGCACCTCCACGTGGGGAAAAAAAAAAAAAAAAAAAACGGTATGTGGAGGTGGGCGAAGATAAAAGATGTCAGGTTGAGTTAGCGAAGCTGGTACGATGTCTGCACGACAAGCTCGAATGGCTCGGGAAACTTTGTATGCCCACCTGCTGCGATCGTGGTGGCGGGTTGCTGATCGATCGACTGTCATGATTATTGATCGAACAGATGGGCAGCCCAAAGTGACGTCGCTGCTCGAACAGCCGGTGCTGTACTCCTTGTGAAATGTCGTGAAAAAAAAAAAAAAATGTACCCCAAGGAGTTTGCCATTAACTCTGCTGTAAATTATATACCCTCAAAAATTAGTAGTACGATGAAAAATATTCTTAGATTCATTAATAATCGTACCTATTCGTGCAAAATTAATAATCTAATTTTTGTGAGCTGAAATTTTTTGAAATTGGATAATTGATCTTTGAGATTAAATTTCAATGAACTCTAGATTTTTTATATGGGTCACGAAGATAAAATCAATGGCAACTTTTCACATGCTTTAAATTTTTTTATTTTACGCGAATCTCTGCTGTAAATTATATATCCTCAAAAATTAGTGGCAAGATGAAAAATATTCTTGGATTCATTAATAATCGTACCTATTCGTGCAAAATTAATAATCTAATTTTTGTAAGCTGAAATCCTTTGAAATTGGATAATCTAGATTTTTTATATGCGTCATGAAGATAAAATCAATGGCGACTTTTCACATGCTTTAAAAATGTTCATTTTCACGCGAATCTTGGGTTAAATTTCTGCCGGCACTTTTGCCGAATTTAATATTTCCATTAGCTTCGCTTTCGAAGTGAAATCTTTATCGAGCGAGCGGAAGCGGTGCATGGGTTCGAATAAATTAACGAACCAACTTTCCTCTCCTCGTTCCACTTACATCGACCTAATCAACCGCTTTACACCTTGTACTTCGGTGAGAACCGTTGATGGACCACTTCACGAACAAACTTCGTGACCTGCACGTTATTAATTTATGGACAGAACTCTCCAACGGTAAATCCATGCTCGTGGCTATTGTACGAAAACCGCGGTTGTGAATTACAAGCGCAGAACAGAGAATAATCTTTCGGATTATTCTGTAATATGCATGTACAGCGAATATATTTAAAAACCGCATTGTCCCTCGTCGACTGCGCCGTGACAGTACAACACCGTTTATTCATACTTCCTGATTTTCGGGATGTCGTACTTCAACTTCTATAGGTAATGATGTTCCTTCTTCAGAGCGAATACGAAAGTAAACCTCGCGTCCTCATTAATTTACGTCGTCTCCACAAAAACTCCACGAGGAGATGTAAACAATGGAGAAAAAATTACGTACAGCGAAATGGGGAAAAAAAAAAACGCAGCGAGCGTCTCTTTTTATTTTAGTCATATGCAGTGGAAAAAAAAAGAGACCAAGATGGAACTTGGAAATTTGGCAAGTATGAAATGGAGAAAAAATTCAGCGAAATGGAAAAAGAACGCAGCGAGAGTTTTTATTTTATTTCAGTCATATGCTCTGGAAAAAAAATGAGATCAAGATGGAACCTGGAAATTTGGCAAGTCTGAAATGGAGAAAAAATTCACCGAAATGGAAAAAAACGTAACGAGAGTTTTTTGAATTTTAGTCGTATGCACTGGAAAAAAAATGAGACCAAGATAGGACCTGGAAATTTGACAAGTCTGAAATGGCGAGCAGTTTCTGTCCAAAAATGCACATTCCATCTCAACTTTCCGCACTCAATTGTCGACTTTTTAAATTCCATCCTGGCCAGATTTTTAAGTGGACTCTTTTGCAATAAAAATTTGCAATTTTTCGTCCGCAATCGGATCGAGCAAATCGCAAGCGTATCGTCAGATTCGATGCAAGCGAAACGATTCAGAGTGCGGGCTTTGCTGAGGAAGTTTCGACCCGGGGTTTGAGGTTTCATCGCAAGCAAATTGACGTAACTTATACTGTATCTAATTGCGGAGAAGTTTGTGTACCGATTTGTTGTATCGTTTGATAGCGATGATGAAGGGAAACAACGGCGCGTTACTATCGAGGATTATAATGATGGGGTATTGTGTCATCTACAGGGTAATTCCTATAATTTCCTATGTCCCAACGATACCAGGAAGATATTAGTCGTCGTCTATTAATATCCCCGTGGAATTGAACCGATATAATCGAAGTGCCATTACGCCGAACGGCATGGCTCCACTAATGACGCAATACTATATACATACATATATATATATATGGATATATATATATATATATATACATATACATACCGTCAAGAGTGTCGGCTTTCCACCTCCACTCTCAGCAGCCTCTCTCTTCCTTCCTCTTGCATCCTCCATTAACCGCACGGTCGTGCACCCTCGACCGACTTTACAGATGCACAACATGCATATGCATTGCTGCTTTCGCAAAATAGTATGCAAACGATGTGTAGGAAAAGTAACTGCTGGCGCAGACGACCTTCCGCCGTTGGTTATCAGTGAAGCAGACTATCTATGAGTCGTTTCATATCACTTCACAAAATTAAGCAAAATTTTCTCTCCAAATGATCGATAAAAATCGAGTTATGTGTTATTCCATCAAATGCATTGATTGATTAATCGTTTCCTGATATCAGTTTTCATTTATGGGGTTTATTAATCTTATGGAGCAATTTTGGCGACAAAAATCGATAACAATGTGGACGTTTGTTTATAACAGATAAGGGGAGAATTTATTTAGATTTGACTTTAAATTTGATAATGACTCGGAAGATGAAGGTTGACTTTATCTTGAATTACGCAAAGGATGCAGGTTTTTATTTTTTGCCGAAGGTGAAAAAATTGGAGCTCAAGCAAATGTTTTTTTGTTTTTGGAGTCGGTGACACGGAATGACTCGTATATAGGACTAGTACGGCGGACAGAGGGTCGCGAAGATTGGAGTGAGACCAAGAGATTTTCCTCGGTTGAACCACCAAACCACCGAAAACCACGAGAAGCTTTTCAGCACTACCACCAGAATCATCCTCGTTGGCCCTTAACCCCATTGGTTCTATATCTGTAGAGGTAATCGCTGGGGCAACGGAGCCGACGCGACACCTTTGTAATTAGAGAACGTACTGTCCTTACTCGACTTTTCATCCGTTCCTATTTCTCTCGACACTTTAATTTTCCTTTTTTTTTTTTCCTCTTCTTATTTTTTGTTCTCGTCCGCGCTGTTTTTTTTTTCTTCTTCTCTTCAGCAACTTCAGCTGAATTTGCATTGATCTGAATTCATGCAGTTCTACAGAGGGATTCCTTTTTTTACTATCTGTCTTACACTCATCCCAGATTTAAAAGCTCGATTAGTTCCGTACCTCTGCAGCGTTATCCCGACCCCGGAAGCGCCGGTAGCTAAAGCTTCACTCGCGTCCACGCAGCGCTTCACTCATTCAATCAGATTCCTTCGACGTGATCAAGCTCATCGTGAAAACGCTTTTCCTAGTCGCAATTTATTATCCTCCGTCACAGGTTTTATATTATTCTGGACTTTGATAACACATTCTTCGATGGCTTTTCGTAGACGAATCATCGGTATTTCATGACTGGTATTTTACGATGATGAAGAAAGGTATTAAAAACTAAAGGACATGAATTTTTATACAAAACCTTACAATGTACCTCAGAATACGTTATACTTTTATTTGAATTTTTTATTTTCTTTAATTTTTTAGTAAAATTATTTAAATGAGTACCTGTACTTGAATTTTTTTTTTAGATTTTGTATAATTTTTTATAATTGTTGTTATTCAGTGTATTAAAAATTACCAATTTTTTTTGGCAACGTATTTAAATGTGGTGAACCAAAGTACGTGTCAATATCATGTAAATACATGTACTCGCGGGTAAGGGAACCGGTATTCGAGCCAACGAAACTTTTAATGGGAGCTTTCGCCAGACTTGCTTTAATGTCATGCGTTTTTCATCACGTTTAAAGTATGTGCAGCATCACTCTTGCATAATGTGATATAAGGCATGTGCTGCGAATTCATTCGTCTGAGTTTTAACGCTTTCGCACGTAGTGAAAGATGTATTTTCAAAATTATCATAACTGTCATTAGAATACGGTTCCTCTGATGTTTGCTCTAAAAAACTATTAAAACTTAAAATGATTAAATAATCATTTATTTCCTGAATAACTACAGATATTATTTTATTTGCATAACATTTATCTCATGGAATGCAACAATATTTGAAAATAAGTGAAGTTAATATTGAAAGTCATTCATTTTTTATTTTTTCCCCTGAGCAAGAAATATCCCAATTTTTCTACGATCATAGTGGTATTTATTTTCTCGGTGCAAGATGATCACTTTTCCCACATATTTCTGCGGGCAATTTCTGGAACACGGAAATCCTTTCGATCGACCTGGAACGAACCTCGTGTTCTAAGAAGCGCGGTGCTCCCACGCCACTCTCGGGAAATCATCCAACATTCCCCACAAATTCGAGAAACGTGTATGCAGAATGAAATTGATGTTGGTAAATAAGTGCGTGCATCCCTCGATTTTAAACGTCAGGAATTCAGCGAGGAAAAATTGATATTTCGAGTGGTATTTAAAATCAACAAAACTAAATCGATTTATTGACGTCCGGAAAATTTTATTCAATTTTTAAGGCCACTAAAATCCGTGTATCTCTGTTATCACGAAATTGTATTTTTTCACAGTTTTCTACTGGTTCTCATTATTTTTATTGTTATCATATACAATTCCATCCTCACTCCTCGAATTTCTAATTGAAATACTGCATTTTTCGTTACAGCATCCGAGCGAAGAGACGTAAACAGAGTCAGTGTGAGATCGAGTGTGAAAATCGGAGTGAACCGCCAGCGGAAAGTTGGGTGAGGTCTAGCATGCATCTCGATTTCCATAGCGTTGGCAAAGCTGAAGGGAGCTCTTAATGGATTGGATCTTTAATGAATATATATGAAACGTTCTGGTCCATTGGAGGGGCTCGAGGGTTTTTTTAAAAGCCAATCAGTGTAAGTCACTCGTTTTTACAAATTCGTCGGATGCGTGGTTACATAATATCAAATGCGGTCATGGAATAATCGATATTCAGCGTGTGCAGTCGGACAGAAAAATTTGAAAGAAAAAATGGCAAATAGCGACGTTTCATAAAATGAATCCGTGGTTATTACTCCGTTTAAAGCCCGCGATGGAAAGTGAAAAATCCACCGAGTATCTATACCTCCAAACTTTTGCTGTTTTCGTTGGACTATTTTCACGGTATGAATATGTTAAAGTGGAGGATGACGGTAAAATGAATTTTTTTTTTCCCCCCGACGTTAAATAATATTTGGCATATTCGTTGTAAGAAACGGAGAAGCATATCGGGAAAGCGAAAATTAATGTTGGAACAAGTTTTGCGGGCTCTCGGGTATAACGATACCGGCGAAATGCGCGATGGTTCTCTTACACTGGATTTTCAGGATACGGTGGCAAGCTTCCAAAAGTCTTTGCCTCGTTGTTGGCAAGCCCGACACCATTTCCATTAGAGCATGCGGGGCGCATACCATTGTACCTCGTTCCGCGCACAATCCTTGCTCTATAGTTGCATATATCTATATCTATGTATATATGTATGCGCTCTTTTCTTATACCGCGGACAATCGGAACCTGAATCGACCCGACGCATTCACGTACATGAATCCGCTTCACTTATTTTAACGAAAATAATAAAAAATAAATGCATCTTGAAACTGTGCCTAACGCACTGCGATATTACACGATTACACGATTACACGATGAAGTAACGGTATTACAGAATTTGTTGCAGAAACAATTTTTTTTTTTTAGATTGAAAAATATGTTTATTATGAATTTTTAGTTAATGATATTTATTTATTGCGAAAAGTTGCTAATTTTTATTTTGATATAGATAATAAATTTGATAATGCATAAAAATAATGATTTTTTTTGTTTCATGTGTTATTTAACGTTTAAAAAGGGCCATCCTTTCATTCAATAAAGCTTTCATGTTTTTCCAAAGCGTACAGACTGGCAAACGAACCGAAATAAAAGACAAGCAACGGTATATACATGAACGGAGATATTCTGCGCTATTCGTTCTCACTCTCGTTCTCCCATCAGGCTGCATATATACGCGTCACTATTCGCGCACGTATATTTCATTTTGACATTGCAGCCGCTCTTTTGAGTTTGCATTTCCTCTCGTAATTTTTTTGTTGTTGTTGTTGTTTTTTTTTTTCAGTCGTATTGCAGAGTCGCTGTGCACGCCTATATTGTTATATTTTCACCCTCCGTTAAATTCTCGCTATTCCCTATTTTCGTGTGTTCTGAGCGGCCGCAGATGGCTGATGAGAAAACCTCGTGGAAGAGGAAACTTTCATGTCGCACCGCGCGAGCCTCAAAATGGTAAAGCCAAGTCGTGCAACACGCTCGCCTTCTCATTTCAATCAACAAGAATATAAACCATTTTCATCGCACATCAATGTGATTAATTTCCATACAGAATTGGAAAAAATATTCAATCCTTTCGTTAATATTTAAAATCCCGTCACTGGACCGTTCGAGGTATCCTCACATTTTTCAGCTGTAATCACATTTCCAGAATTATTGATATTCGATTTCGTTGATTTTTTTTTCCGCGCTTCGAGCGACAACTTTTTATTCAAGTTAAAATTGAGAGTAAATATGAATAATTAATACCAGAATACACACCGAATTCATTAGCAGCAACTGTGAAGAGTAATTAGAAAAAATGGCAACGTCCTCATTATCGCAAAATAAACAAACAAAAACAAAAATAATTTATCGATTTGTTACGAAATAGGAAATATCGTGTGTTGGACCAGCTGTTACCATTTAACGTACGTTGTCATACACGCGCCAAATCTTGTTAATAATGCAAAGAGATTTTGGCTTTAAGGTTGCACGCAGGGTTCGTATGGACGACGAGTATATCTATATATATTTATAGACGTATACGCGGCGCGATGTTTTCTAATCCGGCTAGTCATCCTCGTTAATCCCAACAATGCGCCCCCTGCTAAGCCTGCATATAGTACACTCCCTAGAATATTCTCACACGCATGGGCTAAGCTCGCAACGATGGTCCCAGGCCATCCGCAGTGGCGTTAACGGAAAATGGCGCTTGTGAGCCCGAGTCCGCATCGTTATAATACTCATAACACGGTAACTCTCGACCCACTTCAACCGCACATTCGGGGATGAAGTGTTTAGCATGTTCCAGGTGGAATATTCCTATTACTGCAGCATTCCCTGGACCAGAAGCTGATCGAGACCGAATTTCTTCGGCAATTTCTGACGCACCTGGTGTCCTTTAAAGTGAAAATATCGAGGGGGTTAAAAATATGTTCCGGGTAAAATATCCAGTGAAATGTGCAATGATACATTTCGATAGGATGACAAGGAAAAAGAGGAAGTAAATATTTTTCGAAAAGTACGAGGAGGCCTTTTTGACGCCTCGTGGATACTCTTCAGAAAATCCGGGTACCACGAGTTTATTGTGACTCTGGCGATATTCCAGGGAAAAATGTTGAGTGGGCTCTGAAGGGGGCGCGGCTGTCGTGTGAAGAGAGCCTCGAGAGCTGCTCTGCAAGCCTCTTGTCGAGCCGATAATCGGGTCGTTGCCCGAATTGATGTACACGCTCAGAGACGGTAACTCACATATTTTGATACCGCGCCAAGATGTCTCTTCCATTTCGTATGAGCGCTGTGTGTATGTGTGTGTGTGACTGTCTATCGAATCTGTAAATCGGATCAATGTCCTTGCAGACTATGAAAGCATATTACATAGATTCTCTCTCGATTGGTCAACAGTATGAAGAAAAACAAAAAAAATCCTTGATTCAAAAGTGCAGATGTTTGAAGCAGGTCGTTGATAACACGTGCCAGGATAATTGTCATAGTTTTTTAAGCGAATGGAACTTTCCTTATCTCCGCGAAATGAAATTTGTCCTAACAACGCAATCTAAAACTTACGGGGACATCAGGAGCTGGATTCTCTTGAATTGCTGTTAGAAATAGTCCTGCAATCTCGGCATGCGGCACTTTATGATTGCAACGACAATGTAAATTCAAAACCTCACGGCTTGTGTCTACATTGGCAGCCGGAGCTCATTAGGAAGTTGTTTAAGTTCCGCGAAAAGCAGAATGCCCTCCTTATTGCAAGATGCCGGAAATACCTCAGGAGCCGGGTGGAGAAACAAGCACGTTGTGCATATGCGTCGCATCTATTGTAATTTCCACGTGGCAGGGTAACTTTCGAGCGTACTCGAGACAGCACGGTTCGGTCGCGTTCAGGACTCCAGGACCGTCTTATCCACCCTCTATGTGCCTCCCAGCTCCTTAACTCACCCTAATCTCTCTCCCGGGGACTAAAGCGCCGAACTGGAGAAGCAGGAGACTCGGAGAATATCGTACGACGTGATTCCAGACTTTTTAAAGAGCTTACTTAGCCCGAATTTTCCAGTTGGCCGGGCGTTCGCGTGAACGCGCACTTGTCCGACTCTTGTTGACCCTGCGAATGTTGTTTTCCCTTACCGGAATTGGTTATACGAGAGTTCAGCGAGATGGTCCATCGCTTGAAGCTACTCAGGCTACTGTCCGCTAGTACCGGAAGCCATCTATTCATCGGATTCGACGCTGCTTTACGGCTTTGCCCTGTCCGCTCGTACCCGACTCTCTCCACTCGATCCTCTCCTTTTCTCATATTTTCTACGTAAAAAAAAAAACCAGGCGAGGTAAGTAGTGGCTCATCGCTTTTGCGTTTTTATAACCTTGAAAAAGTGCCGGAACTGCCACCCTCTATGTTCTTCCCAGCTTCTTAACTCAGGTTTATCTCTCTCCCGGGGTTCACAGCGGAGTAGCAAGAAAGCCCGGAACAGCATATAGAGTGATTTCAGAGTTTTTAAAGAGCTTACTTAGCCGGAATTTTCCGCTTGACCGAATGTCCGAGTTGCCGAGCATTTCCCGGCTTTCTGTTGGTTAAATATTTTAACACCACGCGATAAGATCCTCACTCTGTCTACCCGATGCTTTCGTGTCTTTTTTCACACTATCCTTCGGAAAACGAAAAAATCAAACGACGTGAATGGTGGCTAATGGGTTTCGCGATTTTTATGAGCTTCGAAAACTGCCCGAACTCGCGGTCCACTCTGCACGTGAACTGCCAGTACGTTATTGTAGATTATGATCCAGGTATACACGTACATCAGGACAGTGGCCGCAATTTAGCGGTGATATAGGAAGGGCAATAGAAGCGGGGTCACCACCGACCGTTATTAATTTTCGTAATATCGCGAGGGTGCGAATGTGCATGTCGAGGACCCACCGAGAATGATATAAGAGTTAATCCGATGGAGTGCTCCATGCAACTGGGCTATAAATGTTTGAGCGACGCGTGTCTCGCTCGTTTTTGTTACCTGTATCGCTCGTGGCTTGCCCTTTTCGACTCTTTCGTTTCGATGGGTTAACCCGACCACGTGTCGTTATCCTCCATCCTCGTTGACCATTTCTCCTGGATCAGTGAGACCCTTTGGACAATAACGCCAAAAATCCTGCCTGCGCTCAATAATTCCTTGTCGAAACTGCCGAAATTTCGAAGGCCCATGTTCTCCCGTGCATTTGCATAGCTGCATATGCACCGTAAATAATACGACGTCCAAATATTCTGTATATTCGGCAGCACACATGTCCACGTACTGCTCTATATTACTCGAGTCTCTGCACAACAGAAGTACGAAGGCTATCGTGGCGCTCACCGTACATTACAGTGCAGTACAGTTGTTACATGAGACACGGAGGGTTGAGAGATGGCAAAGTTACGCGCAAAAGGGATGCTAACACGTTCGCTATATATACGTTACCCAGGAAGCCCGTTGGAATGCGAAAAGTTAAAGTTTCCCCGAGAGAGAGCAAGAGAACTGCGGACAACCGAGCCACAGGACCTTCAATTTACATTAATAATACACACTGTCATTCCCCAGCACTTTGTTCGCCTTTGTGACCGAGGAACATGCGACGACCGCGGCAACGGCGACGTCCACCACGACGAAAGGACCCGCGCTCCTTCTCCGACTCCTAATTAATTGCTTGCTGAAGATAAAATGCAGTCCACGCTCCACACGGTGTGAGAATTACAATGGCCTACGTTGGCCCTAGCGTATGTCCCTCCTCCCGGACGCTACTGACTGTTTCGACATTTTTCCCTTTTTTTCTGTTTTCTTTCCCTTGGGAATGAGTTTTATCGACTTGGGACCCTCGTAAAAACAAGGCCACCCCTGAAATAGCCAGACTTATGCTTGTACTGGAGTAAAGGGGATTGCTGAAATAACGTCATGCAGAAAGTTGGGAGAAAATTAAATATGAGAAATCTCAAGCTGTGGATTTTGCGACAATATGTTGTAGGTTACTTTTAGCCGCGATATATATATATATATTTTTTTTTTTCACAAGCTTCAAGTACACACCGATGGATAATTAAAAATTCTGTCTCTTGGTATGTTCCTCTATGAGATTTATAAGATTTTCATAAAATTTCTGGAGAATAATATCTCGATTTGGGAGTAATAATGTAATTCAATTTTTCTTCGTGTTTAATTATAATAAAATATGCAATACGGCCCCGGATTAAATGATGAATGCGAGGGAAAATTGTTCGAGTGTAAATACTCGTTGCTTTGCTCTTCGTGTAATTTCATTAAGTTCGAACGACCTAACCCGCGCACGCTAGGAACCAAGTACTATACAGTTTAATTGCAATCTATTGAGATGTAGCCCAGGTCTCGAAGGCAACTTGTTGATCGCCCAGAGGGGGGAAGAAGGTTAAGATTTACGGTCCGCTCTCGACACCAGCGCGGCCTGACAGCGACTAATTATTCTCCGCTTTTCGCGACATTAGAGGCTATACCGTATTCCGAGAGAAGCCTTCATTGATTAATCGTAAGGGTGTGTTTTTTTGTTAAATCTTAATTCCAGGAGCTCCATTGTTGCTTCGTTAATTGGATGATATTCGCGCCGATGTAATATCGACGATGTGTGGAGCCACGAAAATTCAGCGTAATTTTGGGGTTGATGGTGCGTCGTAACCTCCGATGAAATGGGGTCGCCAATTTACGAACTTGACCACCTGGCTAAATAACGTTTTATCGAGACCGAGGAAAGCCCCACAGCGTTATCGTTCAGTCGCAGGTAATTTGTTGATTCATTTTGAATAATTCACAAGGCCTCCATCGGCATATCGACTGGGAAGCCATTGCGGTCTATGGAAATTTATGTCGATGCAATATTAAGCTATTGTCACTGCAACGCATTATTAGTATAATTTTACATTAATATTTTCCGTCACTATGATAATGTTATTAAAATTTTCGAAAATTATTCTAAATAATTGTACGAATACATGAATACTTATTTTCTCAAAATGAATAATTATATCCCCATTGAACATAATATATTTTTTTTAAATTTACAAAACATTTTTTTTTTATAAAAATGGAAATATATTACAAGTTGCAAAGAAATGTGACGTCAGTAAATCAGTATGCAAGCATCTCATTATCCACGCAACATTTGCTTCGTCTTCTCGCCGTAATAAATACTTGAACACGAGAGACAAAAGGACATAAAGAAAGAGAGAGATGTTGATCCTTTGCTTGGGCTCGGAATGCAGATTGCCAGAGGGAAAGAAGCGTCTTCCTGCTTTGCCTTTTGCTCTTTTAGGGACACACTCCTCGAATATACCGACGTCAGAGAGTACGAAACGAAAATGGCAAAAGCGACCTCTAAGACGCGCGTCTCGGGGTTTCACAGCAACAGTGCACCTCCGTGTGCACAGAGGGAGTCGCCAACAGAGAGGAAAGTAGAGAATAAGAAAAGGAGCAGAGGAACTGTAACCGGGGTGGCAGGACATCCGCCAACGTGATGCATCGTTCTCCAGCCGCAGAACGTAGCCACAGTGACTTCCGGTGTTAGTGTTAGCGATTTCATGTGTCGAGTGTTGATGACATCTATACATGCACAAACCATTTTCAGCATTAATTCGAAAAAATCAAAATTCCATTCTAAAATTACTCTATTTCAAATTTCAAATTAACTTTTTGATCGCTCGGTCGAATATTAAATATAACTGATGACACTGTCTGCATTTGAATTTTTTATCGCAGGTAGAGAAATTTAAGTGCACTTTTTCAGCGACACGTGAGGGCAATAAAAATAAATATAAACGAGGAATGAGCGCGAGGGTTTTTTTTTTTTTTTAATTTATATGAACCGAGTGTATCGCAGCATTATTAGGCCTAATCGTATTATCATTCATGCAACACAATTAAATCGGGGAAAAGTTGCGGGTTATACCGGAGAGAGTCCGTGCCGAGAATAGCTATTAAACGGCGTGCCAAGAATGCAGGGTTTGGAAAAGCAGCTCGGTGGGCTCGTCCCGTTCGACGTGCGCAAAAGCTTGTACATGTTTCGCGTACAGATCACGAGGGAGAGTATAAACGGCCGGATCCGTGCAAAACTCTTCCGTTGATATTCGATAGAATCTAGTGCCTGTTATGGCACAACAACAGGCTTTCGCAGAATCTTACGTCGCGAGACACTATAACTTCCAACTGCAGCTAATAATATCGAGGAAAAGCTACAAGGTGTTGTTGTGTCGTTGTGAGAAAGCGGGGAGAGAGAAAGCGCGGCTTGGGAAAGCGTTCCAACTATTACGGAACGATATTACTGCTGTGGATTCTTCAGCTTTATCGGAAAAGTACTTTCGCGCTATCTGGTAATTGCTTCGATATTAGCAGCGTGTAGTGATTTGCAGAAATCGTGAAAATGAACACGGGCAAGGTTGCTGGTAACTACGTACAACCGTGTACATTCGTGGTGTGAGTGACTAGATTATTTCCGGCAACATGAAGAGACAGCTACACACACGAAGACCATTTCACATCAGAGCGTAGCTTGACAGGCAAAAAAAAGTTGAGCATTGGAACAGTATCAAAAGTGAACTTCACTCTGATCCACAATTTTCTCCCAGTTCCATTTTTCCATACCACGAGCACTCCACTTCTGATCATTGAAAAAAAAAAGTCCAGTTGGACATCAGAGACACGTATTTAATGAATTATTCGTGAAGCGCTTACCAAGATGAACTAAAATGAACGTCCTAACATGAAGCTTTCGCAGAAAGACGAGGTGCGATTCACTGGAGACTGGAGACTTACCAAGACGTGGTTCATAGCCCGTTGCGAGTTGCAGACACAGCCCTGTGTTCGCTTAAACTATTCCGCTGTCGCGCATTCCCCGTAGTATGAGGAGCCACAGCAATATCTTGGTAATACCGAGGACCGCATAATTAACACGAATCCAGAGAGGCTTGGTACACGGGACGTAAGCGTTTGCCGTCCTCTCCATATACCCACAGCGAACCCCTCTTCGTGAAACCCACGGTCTGTGTGTGTGTGTGCACCTAGTAGCACCAACATCGGGTGGTCGAGGAATAGCACCAGCGGTAGAAGACGTGCATGAGCCAGGGAACGACCCACCCGTCGAGTGGAGGTTCATAGGTACGTCTGACCCAGCTCCCCAGTTGGAGAGAGACGCGACTGGTGCACTTTGGGTGTGCAACTTTACCCCGGAGAAGCAACTCGTGCACCGCCGGGTCATAACCACCGTTGTAGGGTAAGTTCCTCCAGCTGGAGCCACGTTTCCACAGTCTTGTACACGTAACCCCCACATGGAACTTAGGCAGAGAGAGAGAGAGAGAGAGCCTGGATTTCAGCGCACGTGCCGAGACTCTTTCCTCACGAGTTCCGCTGGAGATAGTACTAATAGTGATAATGATAATGGTACCGTTGGTAGCAGTGGTAGTAGGAGACCGATAGTTGCCATGGTCGAAGCTTCGACCAGAAGAGAACCACCGAGTGTCAAGCTTCAAAGCTATTATTCGAACGCCAGGAGTATCCGCAAGACGTAACATGGACGATGGTTGTTCCAACGAGTCATTGGGAAATCCGCAGGGACTGGCTTTGCCAGAGGCAAAGTGCTTTACCAAGCTTCAGTTTATTTGGAGATATATAGACATGGGAACCATGCTGAAGAGAGTATGGAAGGGTTACCAAGGGGGTTTTGCGATAGGTCCAGAGCTCTTTTATTCTCTTTTTCCAGCGCCAATTGTTTCTGAAACTTGGATGGCTCTCGCATATAAATGTTAGCACCCACACGCGTTTGATATTCCCATTTCATTGTCACCCAGCTCAAGGGATGTTCCGGGTGTCCCTAACACCACCTGAATAACGAGTGGGGACCACGAAGCGAACCAAAGGTCCCACCTACCCTTAGAGCCTATCGCCGCGAAACCCTCGATTATAATGCGTGAGAGGCTGCGAACAAGCCGAAAGGTAACGAGTCTCGGGAGCGAGCGAAGAACAAGTTGGACGAGAGTGAAGGGCGAATGAAGTGTTCGGGTCGCGTTATTAATTTTCTCTCAGAGGCTCTCGCGTTCTGAGGTTCTTTACAATTTTCGCACCAGGGGACAGAGCGACGACATCAAGTGCAGCCTTATATACACCGAGGAGAATATTCTTGATGGTAATGGCGACGGCGTCGTCTCGTTTACGCCATCATCCTGTCACAACCGCATTGTAATTCGAATCTTCACCCTTAATATCCTCTTCCACTTCTATTAATACGTGTAGTATAACGTCCTTTAGTAGGCCACGCTGTAGTATATTATGACTGTATATATAAGGGACTTTATTGCTGTCGTGGCCCTCGGCACTGGAACCTGGTACCACTACTAACCATCTTCACCCTTCCCGTCTCCACGCGATTCAAGGCAAATCGCTGAGAGGATAGAGAGAGAGAGAGGTGACGCACCGGGTCGTTAATTACCTCGGTAAATATTCCTACTAGCATGGCTGTGAACGAGGGATCTATCCATCGCGATCCATTGCACAACGTCGTCGCCATTGACGTCGAAGGTTGCGAGAGGAGTAGCCGACAACGTAGGGTCGGATCACTTCAAGTAGCACGTATGCGGAGACCGTGAGACCGAGATATTGTCGAGGATGGAACCTGTAGGACTGTCGGTTAGGAGAGCTTACACCGCAAATCGATATTGCGGTGAATCTCATGTCCGCCACAGGTTCACGTATATTATACGGTGTCAACCGTAGATTATCTCCACCAATCTTCAAACATGACAGTGCGTACTGCGGCAATGATAGCGAATCCCCGTGGCACTTGGCACATCACGAAACACTGGAAACAAACCGGCAAACCCGGTAACGAACAAAAGTGTAGCCCTTTCACGTTGAACGCAACGATTTGTCGAGGAAAAGCAGAGACTATCAGAGATGGCGAACCAGAAATAAAACGTTCCCCTTTCCTAACAAGTCGGCCCTCCAGCGGATTGTTAGTCCAGTCTCGTTGAGGAAAACGAGAACGTGAATCATGGCAGTCATTTATTTTTTACATTTGTTTTACCCGTGAGCGCGTGGCTCGGCTCTCTTAGTCGCGCAAAGTACCGCGCTGAAGAAAGTCCGTTTGAAAAGATAAAATGTTAGGAGGACAGGCAGACGCCCCGGGCGAATAAGGCGAGAACGGAAGGAAGGAACGATGAGGAAAAAAAAGAGCCTGTTGTAGGGAGGCCCGATGTACCTTCTTTATATGGTTTCCATGGAAAATTTTCAGGGTTTCCAGTCGCCTGAGGGAAAAGGCCCGACAAAATTACCGACCGGGTTTCACACGCGAATGTCGCTTTTAGACAATCCACATGAGAGAGCCCTCGCCCAGCGCTAATACTCGTTTCACAAACCAGACACAAGCCTACCATCCATCCATCCTTATCGCGTTATCGTGACAGGACGAGTAGCGCGTATTACATCCTGCGTATATATCGTAGTGGTGAGCTTTCGATCCTTCCCGTAAGCCCAAGGTATCACCTCCCTCACCGGTACCTATAGCTCAACCCTTAATCACTATATATACGTGTCATGTATCTATATTACGACATTTTGTATATGGGCATCACTATCCTATCCGGCAACTGAAAAATCCAAAATCGACAGACGAGCGAGATTATTTAGGCGAATTGTTTCAAGCAAAATGCAGGGTATCTTTACCATGGTATAATGGGGCCTTTGGTTTTTACGGCCATTTTACGGTAACGGATATAAAAGACGACCAGATTTATGCTGGATATGGTTTACGAGGCAGTTAACGACGGTACGATTCACATCGTAAGGGTAACCGAGATGTGGCGGTGAAAGAAGTGGCCCGTGTCTTTGTTTACGTTTATTTTTTATTCTTTATTTTTCATCGCTTTCAATAAAGTTTTCCGACTGGATCTGTGCCATAAGTCATATCCGTTGATAAGATTAATGGCCAGTTAAAATATTTTCCGGAGGATTTACAAGAATCGGTTGCAGATTTTCCTCTCCGGGTTCTTTTACCTCCCGACGATCGTTCAGCCGTGGGATATTTTACAAGTTCTGATTTGACTCAAGTGGTTTCACTGATTGCTTCATGAGAGCTGCGCAATCCCGATTCGTATGAAGCCCAAACGAGGAATACCAATAGTGGTTTCTCAGCGTGGACCACACACACGTATAGCCCGAGGCTCTCTTCCAGTTGGCTCTCTTTGCTTTCTCATCGGATGCCCATGGTCCCCCAAATGAACCGTCTCCCTTTACACCGCATTGGCCACGTTTTCCGGGTTATTTCAACACCATCCTGAAATCACCAGACTGCAAAACTTTTTCTCAGTACGTCTTTCCGTTACTTCTTTGCTCTCGACTCTCTTTGGCCTCGACTTCCCCATCCACAGCGAACACTGTTACTGTGTATGTGTTCTTGTGTATAGGACGATGTTTCTGTCCAAGATGGAGTTAATGGACGCGCCGACCGAGCGGAGAAAACGGTTCAGAGAAGCCAAGGTAAGCGACGGAATACGCGAAATTGCCGTTGGAACAGTACCAAAACACAGCGCCGGCAACTGCAACAACGACAACGACAACGACGAATGCTTTAGCCAAGTGTAACGTATCTATAGATATATATTTGTACGGTTGTGTTGCCGGTGGTGTATCGAGGCGTCGGATCACGCCAGTAACTAGCCAAAGTATATTACCTCCTTCTATTCCCCTGGACCATCCCCCATGTACACTTGACGCCATTGCTGGTGCGAACTTAGTACTTGTCGTCACAGTATCTAAACTTTCGGTACTTGTCCATTAGTCGAAGGGGCCAGCCCGGTGGAAAGCAGCTTGTGCCCATTTAATTCGCCCTCAGGGAGGATTCACTGTCGGGCGGATGTGCACAGGACATTCTAGGCTAGTTCAACGTGGGTTCACAACACCACTTAGGGATTTAGGGATCAATCAAGGACTCAGCGGATGCGGCCGGCATTATTGAGCTTCGAGCATTTCGTGCGGAAGCGGATAATTACTCAATCTCTGGTTGAACTTAAGGCGTTTGGGTTTGTATAATGCAGCCCGACACTCTCTGTACCTGAAGACAAGAAAATTCATGTGCATGGTACGTCATGTGGAAAGTCCCTTTGGTACACAAGCACGAAAAATGCGGCGGTGGTCTGGAACATTTGAACTTGATTCGTCATGACAGTGGGCAAAATGCTGAAAAGCCGTCTTGAAAACTTTCCTCCCAGTCTCTTTTCCATTCACTTGGAAGTTGTCGCGTCACAGCGACTTTCCCCATTTCACCCGTTTAAATCCCGGTTCACGGTGCATCCAAGTATACACACACACACACATACAGTCAGACACGCACATATATAGCGTGGTAATATAAAAGTACAGTGGGTGCAGAAAACTGGATAAACGTATTTCTATGTTGCAGGGAAGGAATTCCTGTATTCGGCGGTGGTGAAATTCATGCGATTCGACCAAGCGAGGATATCAGATTTTGCTACGAGTACGTGAATGCAAAAACTTGGAGAAAGCTAAAGAATCGGGGAGACGGGATAACGGTAACAGAAAAGATCTACGAGGATGCAAACAAGTATGGATACCGGAGGAGGAAGCACGAAATAAACGAATGTTGAATGCACGATCTCTCGGAGAGAACTGTATACATCAAATCCAAAGTCGGTTTGCTTATGTACGTGTTCACCCCACTGCGGAAAATCCGCGGAAATCCAAATGTGCGTTACATGTGGCGGCGAGTCGGTGTCTCGTACCACCAAAGGCCACCGGGTCGATGAAGTATGCATGGGGTAATGCACCTGAAGAAGTGCAGGAAAGCCAAGCCAACGGAGCAACCCTCGTAAAGGGGCATCAACGAGGTACAAGATGAGGGGAAGAATACACACGGCCAGATGCGTCTGGGTACTCCATATGCGTACATAAAAACAAAACAAACAGAGACCAAACAAATGAAAAGTAACTACGGAAACGAAGAAAAAGCGGTGAGCCCGGAGATAGAACACAGACTCCTTTGCATATCTGCTTTTAGTCTCTCGTCTACCTCTAACATGAGGAACCCAGTGCGAATGAGATGGAGGTCAGGGGCCAGCGGAGTTTTGCTTGTCCGGTTTATGAAAAAGTATGAGATAACAGAGCAGCCGAAAGGACTTTTTTCATTTGGTCCAACGGAGAACACAGAGACTTACACAAACCCTCGCCCGCGCACGTGTTTACAATCCCATTCGTATAATGCGCGGATAAGTAGGACTGGAATTCAGGACGTATGCTGATCTCTCCGAGTTGAGTTCTTGCTACGCCCGAAAGCATTGCTTGACCCACCATGAACGCTCCACACTGCTGGATATCCTATATCGTAAACTATGCATGCATGCATACCGAAGCAAATATCTTTGTATGTATCTATCCACCAGCTCCAGGAACATAAACGGACAAAGTACCCGGGAAACCTAACCGATTCAGACGTAAGCGCTCCGGATCGAGTCCCGGATTATCCGCAACTGGGAATTTCCTCGAGCTGGATACACACCGATAGTCTTAGTCCAGAATCTGGTACGGTATGTACGTGTGTATCCATTTTGTTGTGGTTTTGTTTGGTGGCAGATCCGGTGCTCAAGGAATATGCTGGACCAAGCCTCACTGTGTTAAGAGTTATTTGAGCTTCTGCCCAGAGAGAATCCGGAAGACCAAACTATACGATACATAATCGAGGCGAGTTTACATAGATGTGTGATATACGTTTACACAAATACGATATGATTACGGCACTTCATCCTTCACTTCCGTTGACCGATTTCCGCAATGCCGTTTGTTTTCTCATTGGCGGTGAACACCTGTAAACAAGCATTTCCGGTACCGAGAAATCGGGACAGTGGAGAATCGACGAAAAAATGTGTTGGAAAAGGCAACGGAAAGAAAAACTGGCTGGACAATTGGACTGCGGATTAGGACAAGTCGAAGATTTCACTTTTACGGATTTTGTTCGTGTGTGTTTTTTGTTTTCAGGTGACCTGGACCACTCGATACCGGATACCACATTGACGTTGAATAAAAGCATTAACTTGTGCGAGGCACCGTGAGTCGAATGGTCTGTTGATACAGCGAATCGTGTTTTTCTAAAGTAAATCGATTTCCGTGACAAGTGTTGTAAATCCGAATCCCGAATAGACAGAGATTTGCAGTTGACGTTGGAGCGAAGCTCTCCAACGCAGCCGGGCTTTTATAAACCTTCTCGTCATCAATTAAACATGAAACTAAAGCCGCTTCGAGCCCCGCACTAATACCAATATACGAGTTTCACGCGAATACGCGCGGCTCACTACTAATGATCCTTCAACTCGGCATACATTATTATTACAGTCCCATGGAATATCTTTGCGGTCATTGCGATGGCGTACAATACATTTTCAATTTCATTGTACAGCACACTCTATTTAATTTTGGTATCCGCATTATTATTATTATTATTACTGTTATTATTGACGTTACTACAAAAAAAGTGGCGAGTCCGAGTCATCCTGTAAACATGGCTAATCGATATTGCAAAAAAAAGGAGCTTTAGTCTGCCAGCAAACAGTTTGTTTGCTTGATGTCGAAATTCAGCACACTCGAGCTTCGCAATTATTTGCTTCTCCACGTTTCGACGTTTGAATTAGAGTCAGGTTCAAAAATCATTCGGCTGGAACTGACACACGCAGAGAAGTGCATATATATATATATATACACACACACATACGTATGTATATTGTACATGGTATATATTATTGCGCTGACAAACGAGTGTAACAGGAGCATTGAAACTCCCGTGCGCCATTCGCGCACAATTGATTGATTTATCTTTCCAATGTGACACTGTACGTGCCTCACTTAATGCTACGAAAAGCATCCGTCAAATCACGCCCATATGTATTATTTTGTACATGGTGTGGGTAAATGCAAAGCGTGACGATGATTCTCTCGTTGGTTCAATTATCGTCCAATCCCAGCACTCAAATTTTCCGCCCGGTTTTCTTATATTCAACAAATTCACGCGACCGAAAATATCGCTTTTCACCCTCAACCTAATTTCGACCCTTTTTTGTTTTTCTGCGATTGTGTTAACCCGAAAATATTGAACGTGTGTTACTCACAACCCCAATTCTTTATTGTAACCTCCCCCCCCCCTCCATCATATTCACTGACCAATTAATACACGAACGAATGCTTCGCACCAACGCTCGCTTTGTGAAACGTTGTCATCTGTAGATAATTTCATTGTAACTATAGAAATAAAAAACAAACGTGACGTTATTGTTGCAAGCATCGCAGAATCGACAGTTATAAAAACCATGTGTGCTTTTTTTTCTGCCGGTGACTTATTACATAGAAATGTCAAAATTTATGAACTACTACGTACATTTCTATTTTTTGGGGACGCAAAAATAATAAAGACACATTTTTAAGAGACATTTATCATTTAATATTGATTATATTGAAAAAAGTTATTGAAAAATAAAATACAAAAGCTCTAATGGAAAATCAAAGTTTCTGCTCCTGACCGAATAAGACTCCTTGTGTTAATCTCGTCGAGTTAGCCCCGGGCGTAACGACCCTCTTTTCCCCACCCATTCTATAAGCGGCGATATAACCCCTACCGCTTCCGCGAATCAAATGAAAAGTAAACGCTTAGACGTATACACAACACAATAAAGATCAAAGAGATTCTTTTCATCGTTCTTGCAAACGAGTTTTCACATCTGGCGAAAGTGCTTGTTCTGTTTTTCTCCCTTACTCCCCGTTTTTTTTTTTTTTTTTTTTCTCTCTCTATATACAAAGCACTCCATATTACTGCTCTGACTTCCGGGAAGTTATTCATTAGTTTCGAATCTCGTTGAAATAATTATTCGGAAAGATTCGTTTTTCATCGCCGTATTTTTTCGTAATTGAAATTTATTTATTCAAAAAAATGGTCGTAAAATCAGTGAAATTATTTTTTAAATGGCTCCAAAAATAGATAATTAAATGTCACTTGGTGGATTTGTTTGAATTATATCACATGTTATTCAGAAATAATTAGAAGCAATTTTTTCTTTGAGTGACTGAAGTAATGTGCAATTTTTTATATGCCTTTCTCACTCTTTTTTTCTCCACTCACCTTTTTCCGTTCGCAAACTGAATTTATGTATGCTAGTCTCAGGGATTAATGAAACTTTGCTACTTTGCTGAAGAGATATATACAAGTAATGCGATTGTACGTACAAGCGAGCGCTGGTTTCCACCCCAACAGTCACCCGGGGATATGGTTTTCCTTTCGCAAAGAATAATAAGCAGCCGTTATGCATTCAACAACTTTTCGCCGTTATCGTTTGTTGAACGAGTGTACGTGTGTGGGTAGGCGGTAGAGGTTGTATATATGTCGGCACTTTGCGATTGGTGCGGTTAGTGTTGCATAATTGTTCGCGGAGAAAAAGAAGAGGAGGAGTGGAAAAAAAAATTAACTAAAAAAAAATCTTGTCAATTATCACTCATTTCGTGAAGAAAACATATAATTAGCTTTTCGCAACAAGTCCTCTATAATTTATTGATTTTGGTACAAAATAAATGTGATCACATTGACTATTGATTTATCAGAAAAAAAATCATCTACATACACACATTTGCAGATTTCTGTGACGAACATTTGATTGTTGATCAGGACTCTATTTGCTGTTTTCAACAAAATACTCAGTTCATGAAGAAAATATATAATTAGCTTTTCGCAACATGTTCTCGATAATTTATTGATTTTGGTACAAAATAAATATGATCACATTGACTATTGATTTGTCAGCAACAAAATCATCCACATACACACATTTGGAGATTTCTGTAACGAATATTTGTTTGTTGATCACGACTCTATTTGCTGTTAATCAACAAAACACTTGTGTTGATCGATCTCTGCAACCCCGTCTCAATAATCTATAAGCTGTATTTACAATTGGCGTTGCGACTGCAGCAAATCAATAGCCAGCAAAGGAACTTCTTTCATTTTTCTCGCCGTGTGTTTGCTGAGAAACAGAAGTCTCAGTTTGCTGAAGAACAGAAGCGAGAAAGCTTGCTGAGAAAGTGAAGTTACTGTTTGCTCAAGTATTGAGAAACTGTTGCACTTTGCTCAGGGACTGAACGACGCTGCTAACTTTGAAATTGAAATTTGTGTATGCCGAGGGGCTTTGGTAGTATCATTGGCGAAAAATCGACGATGGAACATGAAGTTCTTAAGATTTATGGGAATTTTCACGTAACTTGTAGACTCTAACGATGTGGTGATTTTTTTTTAAGCTCAGACTTCACTACACAAATTATTCTGTAAACGTCAAACGACGATATCGAGATAGAACGGTACCCTGAATTATTTCGGTGCATCAAAAAGTGATTTTATTAGGATATCAATTAATCAGAGATGGCGAAATATCTGGTGCATAAATCCTGCGAATACATTCATTGCTATTCATAGTTATCGCATATTTGCATTGACCAAACCACGGCTGACCGGTGTAATTTCTGTGCCCGCAATAGATGGTCGAATTTCGGAGGGCTTAGCGGTTTAGCGTCAATTACACATATATATATGCACAGTTGGTAGGTAAAACTCAAGTCATTAACCAGCTATAGGTTAATTCGTAGTGCTTCACGTGAGAGTGCAGTGGCGGATATGCAACGTAATTAATTTGTATCATGGGGAGCTTTCTGGAAAGCCCATTGACATGGAAGTTGATGTTAGGCTAATTTTCGACGGCTAATTTGACCTCCTAACGTCGAATTCCTATTTACCAAGATCGATTGTACCCAGAATACAGAATACATTCAGAAAGTGGAACGTAGAATTCAACGTTACCGACATTGCCAAGTGAAAAGGGTAAAAAAATAATTGTTATCAGTTTTTGTCACATTTTTCTATGTTACCAAAATTCAGTTGACTCCTTTAATTCGCAAGATTTCACCGAAATTCGGAAAATAAATGAAATATTAATCCTCCAAAGCGAATTTAATTAAAGGCCCCCGAAAATTTCATAATATCGTTGGTTAAAGATAATTAGAGTATCAGTAATTACCAACAGCGACATATTAAAAATTCCCAGCTGATGACATACAAGTTTAATACGGAAAAAAAAACGATGAATTGGTCTCTCTCTTCGTATAAAATATGTTCTGTACGTTACCTAAAGCACACCGATCACGACGTCTAAGTAAATCACTGGCAGTTGGACTAATATCGAATATTCACTTTCTCACGCAAACATATTTTCCTAAAATACTTATTAATACGACGATGGAGTCACTGCCCCAGCACTTGAACACTGCTATCCAAAAGCACACTCTTTTCTCACTCGGTAGAATCCACGGCACATCAACCCTCAAGTTTTTTGTCAAAACATAGTCGACAACAACGAACAAACAAACAAACGAAAAACTGTCTCCTGGCCTCACAATTTCGTTCCTCAAGACCGGAAAACGATTTTTCCGCTTATCATCCTACATCCATTACGCAACAGTACAAAAACCACTGATAACCATCGATATCAACACCACCTTGTCTTACCGATTTTTTTTTTTTTTTCGAATTATATCTTTTCACACAATAATTATTTCTCTTAAATTTCGCAAAGAAACAAAGAAACGCGCGTTATTGGCCTGCATAGATCAAGGTGTAAATTAAATCCGAGCCAATGAAAAGTGTGGGCGAATCACAGGAATACAAATTCGGAGAAGATCGGTAGAAAATCCGGACGGTTGGTCCAGCGGTCGTAGTGGCGCGCGGCGAGCCACTGACTGCCTTCGACGGACCCACGCCTTCCCCTTGATACACCCCCGGTACGTTGCCACTACCCCTTCGAGGCACAGCCACCGCCACTACCCCCAACCCCCGTAGTATTCTCGTCGATCCGTCGGCGCAAACGCCACAATGCTTTCTCCTGCTCGCACCGCGACGCACTGGCTTCTCTCGCTCGCGCGCATTACTACAGCCCCCCTGCAACTTATATGGGGTATATACATACGTACCCATATATGTATATACACGCAGAAAGAGAGAGTGAGGAAAAGGGTGATGGGAAAAGCCAACGAGAGAGCGCATCACACTTGTACGCCTCCCTAAAACCGCTTTCGGCGCCTTCCTCTGCCGCACGTAATTGTCTCGGCTACAGTAGTCGTCGCCTTCGAAACCTCCTCATCCCCCATCTTTACACCGCTTTCAAGCGGAGGGATGAAAATACTGCAGCGACACTTATGCGAGTGAATGAGCTCGTCGATGATCACGATTCTCGAGGAGGGCTCCATTTTATGACCTATCGCAAGTTTGGGTTGAATGTGCTTTCAGTTTTTTTGCCGTAATTCCGAGGGTTCATTGAACCCGGTTGCAAAAAATGTAGCTCGAAAGCTCCTGAAATACAGTTGCAGGTTATTTATTTTAATTGTAAATATTGGGAAGGTGATTGAATAAAAATTGTATTGGGGGTTTTGGGCAGTTGGGGTTTTGGGGAAAAAATGCGACAAGGTGGAATAAAAGCTGTCAGGTGACGGGAGGGAGGAGCTTGCGTATGACATTACCATTTCCAGTTCTGGAATCGTGGCGCTCAACGTTATTTCCATTATAAGATATTTCAAACAGTAAAACACTTAAGAGCGACTAAGGTTTCATGCTCCGACGGCGTTTTCACGAATTGTTTTCACGGAAATGCCGTTATCCGACTTAGCCAGAAAGGCTGAGATGGCCAAGCTGCGCGAGCTGGCTCTGCAGAAGCTCTACGAGCTCCGCACCCGAGCCCGTACTTTGCTCACTCGCAAGAGTGCCTGAAACGAAATGTCGGTTCCCCCGCCGGAAAGGTTACTGCTTTACATTCTTATTTTGAATAAAATTTCCCTTTCCCTTTCCCTCTCTCTCTCTTGTGTACCTCGAAGAAGTTTACGTGTTTTTCGCGTTACGTCCACTTTTCCAAAAGGCATTCTTTCTCCCATTTTCCTGTCTCGAGTCTGACGATCAAGAAAATAAGGATAAACGACGTCTCCGAGGATTTTACCGACGTCGAGTACAATCGATATTGTCTCGCAAAATGCGAACAGTACAAATGACAGACATCAGACTCCACGTACATTTGTCGTGCAATTCAATGTCCTTAATCTCGAAAGTACGAATTTTTTTGGTTGCGAAAATTCACATATTTTCTTCCTCTTCTTTTATGCACAATTATTTCAATTAACAATTAATTCGAGATGCGACAATCGCGGAAAGTAGACTAAACGGAGTAGCAGCGATAATACAACAACATCAACAACGGAAGTGACTGGGTTTAATCGAGTTTTCGAATAAAACAGCTCGGAGGGCATTCGCGGTGAAATCGAGTAAACGTAAAGGGACGTGTCTTCGTGGCATAGCGGCACAGCAAACAGGTTCCACTGTTTTCCTATCCGCCGAGTTTTCGTTCTAACGCAGCTGTTAACGCAACGTTGAATAATGTTTGAAACCGCGAGTTCCAGTTGGTACAGCGGGGCAGCTTAAAGCTTCGCTGTCGTTATAACGGCGGAGACCCCTCGACGTACGGGGAGAGCTTTCGTGCGCCAGTTCGAATCGAGACGAAAAGTAATGAAATAAATTGCCGCGTTCACAGAGAGAAAAGCTCGACAGTTGTTTCGTGGATAATCCAAGCCATGAGGAGACTTTTTACCGCATTGAAATTGTCGCGTAGAATTTTTTACTACGGTATTAAATTTTAATAATGAATAAAAAAAAATACAAAAAAAAAACTACAAACTAACAATATTCGCAATTATTTTTCTAACGAAACAAATAAAATTTACAGAATTTCAGCAAATTGGTATTACGAGATAAAATATTTTTATAACGACACAGAATTTATTTCTGATGCAAATAAAAATGACGTTCCGAGAGGATTAACGTCATTCGAATGTGGAGATATAACAATTCTGTCATATGGTAATTCGTTGTTACTGTGCAGTCGGTACTGCTGAGCTTAAAGTTTAGCACACTGCTGTTACAATATTATCCATTGAAGGTAGGATGGCGAGGTGGGCGACTTCGGGAACGAAGCCCCGAGGCTTCGGTCGACCTCGTTGCTTTTCGCTCTTTTCCTACCACACCTGCTATACCATTTACCATTACACCATATACTGAAATAACGTAGAGAGTTAAAGAGAATTTTGTCATTTAAAAAATTTTTTTCTTTTTAAATGCCCCAGCAAGTATTTTTAACTGATTTGAACTCGCACATTGGGTGGGAATATTTTAGCGGGGAGCTTCCGGAGGCAAGAAACTCGGGATTTTCAGCATTTTCGTGCATATGTCTATACCGTGGAAAATATGTACGAGCATGCTCGTTGAATCGTGACACGCCTTCGCAAAAGATTCCTTTCCCCATCGATAGCCGTACATCAATGAGGCGTGAAGGTATACGGGGTATGCGGTTCGTGCGATGCGAATTGCCTCACGCACGTATGAGAGAGCCAGACTCGCGAGAGGGTAATGTATGTATACGAGGATCCATACGTACAGGAGAAATCCAGGACTGTAGTCAACATGGAATGCGTACGAACGCTCCGATTCAACTTCCATTCGGCGTTTATCATTTTACAATCCCCAACAGCCCCGGGAAATTATTAATATTTTTTTTCCCTCGATAAATACGATCGATTATTAATTTTAATACAAAAATCAGCTCCCTAATCGACACGAAAGTCGACTGGTACCCCACTAGTGGGGTACATTAGTACCCCAACCATGAAATTCGTCAATCTAAATTTCCATAATTACTCGATGATCCTACCTTCACCTTGAAGAGCACGTAAAAACGATTTTTTTTAACCAAATGTTGGGACCTTACCTGAAAAAAAAAGAGAAACAGAAGAATTATTAATTTGAGTAGAATAATGTTTCAATTAAAAAAAATTTTTTTTTGCTAAAATTAAAGAAGTTTTTATACTTTCTCTCGATTCTCAACGATGAAAGAAAGCTTTGGTGTGGGAGAATTGGTAATATACTTGGTACATTTTCAGACGATAAAAGTAGTAAAGGTCGGCGAATGGTCAGACGATCGTGTGGAGACGGAACGTGCGCTACGGTCAACGGGGGCTTCAAGCGCAGCAGTTGTCAGTTATAGGTGGGAAGGTAGTTGGATGTGGAAACTGTTCCACAACCGCAGGGTGTCGATATGTACCAGGAGATCGGTAAAAGCGACGTTATAACTGGAGACGACATCGTAAAATCTCGCTGGCGGCGCTTCGTCGCCACTTCATTATTGTACTACGTCGTCATTAATGAACTACTGGGCGACAGTAGTAATATCGTTCAGCGGATTAAAAGGTACGTAAATTATATTAACCATACGTTGTGCTGAGCACGTGGTAACTTTCGTCGATTATTCCACCGCAGGTAATAATTTCGGCATCTGTTACAAAATATATCATTGCATATTGCTGAAGACGTGTGTAGGCTTTCATCATCTCCTCCCCTTTATTCCACCTTCCCTCCTAGAGAATCCCTTCAAGTACTGTGCCACTCTTCTGAATGCATTAAGATGCTGTCAAAGTTGTTGCAGAATATTTTTTATTTTTTTTATTAAATAGTTTGATTGTTACAAAAATATCAATACTTATGGTAATTTTATGTGTGGATGAATGGAAATTAATTAATGATCTTTGACAAAAAAATATATTTATGAAAAATTGCTGTCTAAATGGTTGGGAATAATTTGATTGCAAATTATCTACTTTGTAATGTACAGAGCTTTTTTTTTTTTTGCTGTCCCGACTCGGAAGTAGATTCCAGCCTAATTCCTCGCACGAAAAAAGCGGGCCAGATAATGCGAAGGGTGTCCCGTGGTACGTTTTGCTGGAGGGTACCAGAGAAAAATGTGGCCAAGGCTTGAGACTCGAGTCCAGGAATCCAGATGGCAAGTGGATTTCGCGACGCGACCTAACCCAGGGTCAATCTTGCCCATTTAATTTGAGAGAACTTCCTTCCGGGGCTCCAGCGAACGCTCCAGCGTACCACCCGCTCCTATTACCGGGGACGAAGAAGATAGCTGCAGTTATTTACAGGGGGAGTGGTCCGTAAAGAACTAGACCGACCGGTCTAGACGTAATAAAATGCTAAGAGAAAGTAGTAGTCCAGAAAAGCCTTTTATATTCCAAGTTAAAATTTGAATATAAACCGCGTCATGATTAAGAATACATTTTCCGAAACATGGTAATCATAAACCAACGACAATATTTAACTGCATCAATTGATAAGTTGTTATTCTACTCTAAAAAAAAAAGCAAAAGGTCTGAATGTAGGTAATATTGTTGATATCGAAGAGTTGAAATTTGCTCACAATTTTTTCGTGGGAACAAGAAAAAAGTGCAACTGAAAAATCATTTATTTCTGTCTCACTCCTCTTAAACTATATCTTTTCGTTTATCTGTTATCTCATTCACATTCGTCCCCTTATTTCTATGCGCCACGAAACAAGTCCTCGAACTACGAGAACACGTCTCTTTGTTCATTCTCGTCTCGCGTTATCTCTGAAGTCATGCGCTAGGACAACAGGCCAGACCTCGGAACGTAATGAGCTTTCTCATATTCAACTCGTTGCTCTCTCCGTTTCCCTCTCTCTCTCTCGTGGAATATGTGTCAGTCGTTGCTGGCTCACTTGTGGAGAACAATAGCTCGCAGTTGGAGGACTAACCATGTGAATTTTCCGACTTGGCCACGTTTAAAACCATTAGAGATTCTTCGGGTACAATCAGAACTTCACTTAAAGCTCATTATTTATTCGATTAAGCGAACCGAGCGTCCTGCAATCGGCCGGATCGGTCGACGGTGTTGCAACTAGCTTGTCCAATTTCCTTGAATCACTGGACACATCCGGTTGGTCCTCCGTTCGCCAGTTGAGTCGAGCCGACGCTTTAATTCGTCGAGTTTAATGGCAGATGCATAGAAACGACGTCGAGAGGGATGGTACCAAGGCTGTGTATGTATCGAGTGTTGGGACGAAGCGCACATGCCGTTTCCCTGTGCTTGCGAACACATTGCACCCAATAGCCCTTTATGCCCACGTCTATCGTCGCGCTTTCTCACTCGGTCGCTATGGTCCCTTCCACGGACATCAGAATACGACACGAGTATACCACATTCTGGTCTCTGTCAGTCTGTCAGTTGGTCTCGCTCTCTCTTCAGCTTTCGATGGTCTTAACTAAGGTGCTTCCACCGGAGTACCGATCCAACGTTTCGACAATGTTATTACTGTACAGAACCGGAATGCTATGCCTCCTTGGACGTGGTTTCACCATGGAAGTGAATGGCAATCGGTGTGCAGAGATGTTCTCCAGTCGTAACTCTTCAAGGGTTGTTTGTCTAATCGGAATGTGGTTTCGCGCAAAAGCTAGATCGATGGTCCGGTCAGTTTTGGTTTGATCTGCTTTGATCTGTCCATAAAGACAGATTTTTATGGACAGATCATTTGATACGACCATCAAACGGAATGACGAAGACGTCCACTTTTCGAAACTTCAGCTTCGGTGGATATTACAGTGTCTCCTGAATTCTACGATATGGAAAATTCATTCGCAGGACTCACTTCGGATTCTCCGGGGAAAGATGAGTCGTGAAAAAAATATAGTTACGTTGTTTTATGAATGCACAAAGAAGTGGACGTCGTGAAAGTGAAAGGCTCGAAATGGGCGAGTCGGGCGATTCGAATGGCGGAAAGCGGGCATAAAGGAATACATGAATACGGAAAATATGTTTTCAGTGTGACGTAAAGTACGTTTCCACTTGGCCGTGGAACGGCGAATACCCTGCCAAGTACATGGCTTATCTTAGGTACGCGCCGTTAAAGGTACTCATTGAGAATTACGGTATTAGGGGTTAACAGGCATTTCAGACATGCAGCGCAAAAAACAGCAGCGAATTATGGCATAGTTTTCCAGGTGAGATACGAGTTTGCTCCTTGGGAGCTCCCATAAAAAGGGATAAGGGCGCGTTAAAGTTGTAATTGCCAAAGAAACGTCAAATTGTCGTGAAAACAGCCGGTGCTGACGTTGCAGTTGCGGAAGAGCGTTGTACCAAAGTGGCGAACGACACTGCGACCTGTTTATCCGCGAACGAAAACGAATATGAATATCCGAACGCCGGATTATGCCGCGATAAATATGTATAAGCCGCGTGGCTCGAGCACGCGGCGATTTATAATATTATCCCTTCCCCTAAAACCGTCCGAAGCGCCTGGAAAAGCGTGCCCTATCCTCTCGGCTCTCCTCCTCGTCCTATTCTTCGTCGTCTACGTTGAAGCGACTCTTCGGAACGAACCTCCTATCGTACATCCTGCTTAACCTATTCAAGAATTACGTTACATGCGATAAAAGGTACACATCACAATTTCTATGAATCCAACATTTTTATCCCTCACTTTGCTACGTGGAATCTTTTTTTGTGCCCTTGTGACAACATTTTTTTAAAATGTATCGCGTAGTTTCTGGTGCCGTGTTATCAATCAATTGATAAACCCAAAACTTTGTAATTTCTATAATACAGATCACGAGGAAATTGCGTTTAAATAAAAATGACCGCAGAGTCCCATATGGAAATAGGGGATGGTGATTGCATCCAACGATCGGATTATTTTGCTAGGAAAACGAAGCCATTGCCTTGGCGTGTGTAAAATGCGGAAGAACCGCCCGCGGAAGTGTATAAAAGAATATATATTTCTCTATGTCGACCAAGTCTGGACTTCTCTCTCTCTCTCTCTCTCTCGGTGTGTGAAAGCTTATGTTGCTAGAACGTTTCTCTAGTCGGATATGTACACCGACGGCATGCACATTGCTCGAGCGTCGAAAAAGCCGTCCGCGCTGTGGGCGAGGATTGAGGCTCGTAAAACCCTCCCCGAGAAAATCCATCCGATGCCTGGAACGTATAGATATTGCGCAGACACAGCCAGAACGGACTACTCTCGTATTGAAGTAGCGAACGGATTTCGCTGGAAGAGAACAAAAATAGAAAAAAAAAGAAAAAAAAATGGATGGTCGTCGGCACGCATCGTCCTATCGAGTGCTCACGGATGTACATGAAGAACACAGAAAAATGGGAGTGCTACGCTGAAGCGCACAGTGATCTGGCAAAGTGATCGGAAGCATTTAGAAATCATTACGTCTGCCTATTTGTCTGTCTATTCTGGTACGGTCCAGTCTGAAATGGTCCGGAATGGTTCAGTCTGCTCTGTTTTCCATTGTTTTTAAGGATTAAGGTTTGGCAAAAGCCTCGCTGAGAAAATCCAGTGGATGCACGAAGCGTATAGGTATTTTCCAGACACTGGTACCACGTATCATCGAGAGAGACAAAAAAGCTGGACGCTTCGTCCAATTGAGTTTTCATTTTTCCACGCGAAAAATAGAAAGAAAAAAATAAATAAAAATCTATCGATTGGCTCGAAGTTATAGGAAGCATTTAGAAATCATTACGTCTGCCTATTTGTCTGTCTATTCAGGTACGGTCCAGTCTGAAATGGTCCGGAATGGTCCAGTCTGCTCTGTTTTCCATTGTTTTTAAGGATTAAGGTTGGCAAAAGCCTCGCTGAGAAAATCCAGTGGATGCACGAAGCATACAGGTATTTTCCAGACACTGGTACCACGTATCACCGAGGCAGACAAAAAAGCTGGACGCTCGTTTGGACGCTTCGTCCAATTGAGTTTTCATTTTTCCACACGAAGAATAGAAAAAAAAAATTTTTTATCGATTGGCTCGAAGTTATAGGAAGCATTTAGAACTCATTAAATTCTCAAAGTTCCAGTTGCACGGCAAACAATAAGTCATCCGTGTATGAGCGATGGTTCGATGCAATCAAAATGTGAATGGGCATTTGTTTGGCAAAAGTCTTTAATTGAATTCTACCCCCAGTATTTCCATGAATAGTGGAGATGAATGTGCAGAACAAAAAAGGGTGCGTTCAATGCAGACCCGTCTAGTTTATTACCTATGTTTATTATTTATCGCCCCTGTAGATGGCGATGCTTCCAATTAGAGGAACGTTTCATCAGGATGTAAAATTGAAAACGCAATGCCCAAGTTTTCTTTTTAAGGTATCACGTGAATCTCAGCTTGGTAGAATGGAAAATAATTGGCAGTTACGATTGTATTTTTCAAACCCGATGTTTTATTCATTTTTTTTTCAAATATCTTGACACACAATAGAAAATGTTCTGTTTTACAAATTTATGTAGTGGTGAGTTTTCCACGGCACTGATAATAAAAATGACTTTATAAAAGTGAACTTTCTAACAAATCACAACACGGCGACCACAACTTGAGGAACTTTCTTTGTGAAAGTTGGTCAGAGGGGTGAGTGCATATGTATATCGCGTGGATAATGCGTAACATGAATTCGGTGAGAAATATATTTGATGTCGCAAGCACAATATCCCGTAGCTTTTCCTGTCTCGTCGGAGTCCGAAAGTTTGGTCAAAAAGAATGCGATGAACGAGATTCTCGGGTTGGTCGTCTCGCGCGCGGAGGTACGCGCTTAAGCGAATAGCAGTTTCCAAAGACTGGGGCATGACAACACGGTTAAGGTTCACACGGTGGCCGTGTTGTGTGTGGCAGCGCACGGTATTCCAAAGACGTGGAAAGCTCGGGCATCGCGTGCATTTTTACAAAGTTGAAATTGCAAGTCGTAAACCGTACTTTATAGAGGATATGCTTTTCCCTCGGGCTCTGGCAAACTCTAAAATATTACTTCTTGTAATGCAGTACATCGCGAAGGGCGAGAGAGAGAGAGTGAGAGAGGGAGAGCTTCGGACGGAAGTGACGACGAAAGACTCCGGAGAAAGCGGCCAAGGAGACGAATTATGTATCACCATACGTATCATGAGTAACTCAGCAAAAAAAATTTTTTTTTGCCTCCATAAATAGTCCATAAACAAAAGTAAAAATAATTTCACCAGCTTTCGAATCCAGGCTAAAAGTAAAAAATTCCTATCAATATTTATTAATATTCTACAACAAAAGAGTTGATCATTGGAAATTTAATTATTATTTTTTTAAATCGAATATGAAATTTAAATTTGAATAACCTAAAAAGAATAGTGAATATTCCTTTGACTTTGGTGAGTGATAAAGGAGTAAATAAATCCCATGGTCGGAGTTGGACTGTTGGAATTGTTATGGATTGCCTGGTGCAACATATCCATATGCGAGTACGAAAGTGAGAAGTTGCAAGAAGAATATCAATCACCCTGGCATTGCACTATATCGAACAATCTCGATTTGCAAGTTTTCGTCGCATAGACGCGATGCAATGTCGAGATAGGGTTATTTGTTTCGTATCAGAATCCTGTCTACGTGGAAACTCACCGAACCGAGTCCAAGGCAGATGTTCGATTATTCAGCGTGTGCGAGGCTATATCACTGAGAGCCTCGTGCGATTGTGGAACAAGTTGCGGTTGTGGAGGAAAATCTAGAACACCGGAGGAATATTGGCCCGCGAGAGGAACTCGCCAAGTCATTGGCTCGAGTCACCGGATGATCATCGAGATGGATAGAAATACACACGAAGGAATTGAGCATCGAGTTCGCGACCGCAAAACTGACCTCGCAATGTGCTGTCCCTTGGTCCGGTCCCTTCTCCTCCCTCCCACCTCGTTTGTATTTCGGCAAATGACCTTTCTTGGAGACCTTTCAGTTAGGACACGAAACCGCATGCAATCCCACGGCTGATTGCCCAAGTTTTACAAGTTATCACTGGGTGAATCCCAAGGCCTCGATGTGGGCCACGCGATAACGTGAAAACGAAGAGGTGGGAACGTCTTCAGCATCCTAAGCTCCGCGATCTATTATTGTTACCACTGAAATACTCCCTCGTAGTTCACATCGCTGCGGCTCGTGAGGAAATATCCTGACCTTTGACCCACTCGGTTGTGTAGCCCTTGTGGAAAAAATAAAATAAAAAAATCACCCCATGTCACGGACGCGCGGAGGGTCGTTCCGATTTCAGAGCATGGCGCATTTCGCCCACGTGATATTCAATTCTTGGATATTATGGTTATTCGTTTTGAGCCCTTCGAGCTTTTCTATCAATCAAACGTGATGTCTTTGTCATATTTTCTTTTTTATGATTTCATTCGGGAAAAAATGTTGAAGGATTCTTCAGGGTTCGGTAATAAAATGATGAATTGTTTCAGCGATGCAATTGTAACAAATTATAACAAATGAATTTTCCACGAGAATCCTTCGACGAAATTCTAATCCAATTGACTTTCAAGCGAAAGGGAATAATGGAATCGAATCGTTTTCGTATCGGACACAATCGACAAGTCGAATACGATTGTCAAATACTTTTGTCGCGATATATTTGCGCAACCCGAAGAGCGCTATTCCCATGGGAAATTCCGATACAATAGTGTTGCCGGGGTCATGCTGGAGAACGGTCGTCGGAGCGGTGTGCAGAGTTGTTGGGTACTTGAAAAATTGAGCTTCCGCCTTTTTCTCTCGGCTCTTGTGGCGCGAGTTATATAAACCCGAACGTGTACAGGAAAATACGCGACGAAGCGTACCTGATGCAACTACGTGACTGGCCGGACCTTCCTCGAATCCCTCAATTATTCCGCATCCAAGGAGAATGCTTTGCGCCTTTCTCTTCGCCGAGCTTACTTTGTGGTCACCGGAGCCGTTGGTTTCCCACTGGAAAACCGCTTCTAAACGACTCGGCTTGACTCGGAGGAGTTTCAAAAGGGCCAAATTGAAGGGTGGACTTGAAAGAGCTTATTTCTCGAGTCGTACTTTCCGCGACGTCAACCAATTCGCTATTCCTTTTATCTAACGAACAATTAAATTTCATTTACGCTCGAAACATTTAACAGCTTTCTTAAAGCTTGCAAGAAAATTTACAGAAAGTCATTCACTTTATGAATTATCTATTTACATTTTTTTTTGGAGAATTAGCACAAATTTTTCCATTATAAAAAAAAAAAAAAAACAAAAAAGCAATTTTTGTAGCAATGATAAAAATTGGAACAAAACGGAAGAAACTTTCTATTTCGTCAGGATGGTGTCGACAGCTTCGCACGCGAGATGAAAAACCTCCTCTTCGCTTTTTTCAGCGTCGACGTACGTTGTTATTTTTTTGTACCTCCCGACAACGCCACCGACGGTGTAGAAGAACGTCTTTATTCGCAAGGTCATTATCTCTTCAGCATCGTCGAAGCGTTCGTTGACGGAAGCCCTTGATCTCATTCGGTCCTCGACGACTATCCTCCGCGCCCACAGATAAATGCAGAGGTTCGGGTGGCGAACCTCCTTGTCGAAGAGCTTCGATTGATCTTTGTGACGAGGAAATCCTATGAGGACATAACCCGAAGCGCCCGGTGCGCTCGCCATTTTTTCTTCCACCTTTTGGGTTATCACGTCCGCCGGCAAATTTCGACCTTTCTTCATGATTTCTTTTATTATCTCGCCTCGATCCGAACCTGATTCAGCCTCGGTTCTCATCAGGTCTGCGACTATTATAGCCTTGAATCCATATTTCTGGGCGAGACGCTTTCCGATCGTCTTCTTGCCCGAACCGGGACCGCCAATCAAGCAGACAATTGGAGCTGTCGATGCTGTCAACGCGGTGCAGTCAACGGCGTCATTTCGTCGGATGCTTTCTTCAAGTTTGTCTTTGGAGCAGCAAGCTCCCATTTTTTTTTGACGACTTACTATTTTTCGCGTGTTGTTTATGGACGACAATGAAACAAATCTTGAGCAATATCTTGAATGGTGTGTCGTCAATTTATCCAATTTCCAATATATTTTGTATTGAACATTGTGAATTTCGAAAATTCAACGAGGATTGTGAGCCGAAATGTCAAGTGTCAATTATTCATTTTGACAGATGTCACTGCAGATTTATTGGCTGCTCAGTTCACTCGGTAACTGGTCGTCGCTACTTTACTAAAGAATTGAGAAAACGAAAATTTTGTTTTGTTTTGGTAAAGAGGCAAATCCATTATCGATTATTCACGGAAATTCAAACAGGGCTCACAGTATCGAAACCATTCTGGACCGATGATCAAAGCCTATCAAAGCTAATCCTTCGTTCTCGCAATGTGCTCTGTAGCGAGCTAATTATGCTAGGAATCAGAAGAGTAGATGATCATTAATCAAGCGGTTGGTACAGAGGCTCGCAAGGATGCAGCTGCAATGAATATCTTCTCATCGTAGCAGGTCTTTGGACTTGTTGCAATTTCACTAATGCGTAGATGAAAACTTTCCTGATACGGTTTGCCGTTGATATCCGAAACCGGAAGTTGTGCCATTTGTTTCATGTTCGCAGCAGATATTCGGCCATATTTTCTATATGTTAACCCTTTACCCGAAAGCTTTTTCTCATTCGTGACGACAGGAAAATCTTAACTGGACATCCACGCGTATCGTCCACAAAACGTATAACCTCCTCATCAGAGTCTGCCGAAAAAAGGTAAACTTCTTCAGGAACGAGTAAAAGGAGATTTGCGAATCCAATTGCGACAGCAAGGGTAGGTTGACAGTGGAAATCAAAGGTCTGGCTTCTAACGAATAGCCGGGAATGCAGTTCGTCGAATTCTTCGGCTGCTGATGTCCTAGTTGCAACCGGAAACGCGCAACCAAGTGTCTCCACCTTGACTATGGCGCAGGGTCTTTCAATGCCGTACGTCTTCCGTTCTTATCTTCAGTAAAGGCGTCTTCGGGGCTTACTTTTATCTGCGGGAGCTCGTTAAGCCACGACTATTACGATCAGTCAACCATTAAAATCATTATCATTACTTTTACAGCCCGCGAATTGTCCAAAAATAGAAAAGCTCAACGAGTACGTTTTTACGTTCTACAAAATGGCTTTTCGAACTTTTACCCACTATTCCCAGCGAATCGAAATCCTAACTCTAAATTCTCTGAGCAATTTACCCGAGATGGAATTATTTTTCTAACCATCTAAAAGTCAGTGGCCTTGAAGTCTCGTCGTTTAATTAAAATTGACACCTTGTAGAAATTTGTTTGAAATTACACCGTCGAATGTTATATCAGCTAAAAGCTCGATTCCCATTTGTCATTACGCATAACCTCTGATAAATATGGGAACGGTAACGAAGCTGACGAAGGTTGCGTGTGGGATGAGAGGTTGAGTGAGGGGGTGAAAGAGATGGGGGCGGGTATGTCAAGCGGGACTAACGGCGAGGGATTGACGCTGGAAGGATTAATGGAAGAGGCCAATCAGGTATTAAGCAAAGCGACTCAAGTCATTACTCAGACGATAGAGACGGAGATCGGGGACCTGAGGAACCTCCACGAGAGTATCGGTACCAAGGTATATAGACGAAGGGCTTGTTGTATATTCAGTAGAAGCTTCAATAGGTATTTTCTTGGTGTGGGCTTTTCTTGCGCTTTCTCTTAACGTCACTCGTCAAGACAGTCGAGTCAGCGAGCGAAAAAATATCTTATTAACGAGGAACGATATTTTCTTGGGCTTCGACGTACCGTCTTCAAGGTGGCGAGCACGTACGCAGCGATCCAGGACAAATTGGCCGAGTTGTCGCGTTACAGTGAGGAAGCGCAGGCGTGCGTGCAACGAAAGGAAGCCGAGCTCCAGGCTATACAAGTGAAAATGAAGAATACCATGCACGAATGTTACTCGAGACAGGCGGAGGCCCTCGAGAAACTGCGAGCCGAGAGAGCGATCATTCACGAGGAGGCGAAGAAATTCAAGCTCGAAGCTCAAAGCATCATCCAAAACTGCATGACCAGCGAAGATCGGCTGGAATGCTTTCACGCTGGGCTCACCGAATTGGGAAAGAGGGCCGAGAGCTTGCTGAAGAAATTCGAAGGTCACATGAAACGCGAGGTCGAAATTCAATCAAAGGCCACCAAGCTTTTTCTTGATTGCGAAAAGAGGGCCATCGACGATGCTAACAAAGCTTTCACTCGAGTTATCGAGGAGGTTAAGAAATGCGGACAAAATGGAACGAATAAAGCTTGACCCCATCTAACGACAGGTCATTTCCCGACTCCCTCGCTTTTATAGTTACAAATGTCATTGAGACGCTGAATTTCCGAATGTCTTTGGATGATCATAACTGATGATAATCGGTAAAAATTTAATTATTGAGTATAATAAAACTATGCGAATGAAAGTTCCACGGTCGTCGGGCTTTGTTGGCGATGGGCTACCAAGCTGGAACTCCGGCACTTCGAGATATTTAATTGATTCAGGTTGGCGAACGGCGGAAGAGCCCGTGGACTTTCCCCATAGGACGCGGAGAATGCGACCGCACGATAGAATTCCCGGAGCAACGGGGACGTGCGGTGGTCGGATCAGTGTGGTCACTCGAATCGTTTCGAGACAAGAGCGGATGGTGCACTTGCCCACCTGTGTCACCTATCGCCTTGGCCGTTTACACATGCGGAATCTAGGCCGTATATCTCGCTTCGCTAGGCTTCGTTCGGACGATCAATCGAGCTATCGGCCATCGTGTCCTGTACCGAAGCTCTTCCTTCGCCCTTTACCTCCATCCCCGTTATATCGACCCTGAGGAATTGCAAATTCCTTCATCGAACCTGAGCCTCTCCCCCTTATCTCCGAGCTATAACACTCCGCCACTATGGATCGCGGATTAATTTCAAAGTCTCCGTCATGGTCTGGCGTGAAACGTAGTCTATGCCACGAAACACCTCGAAGAGACCCACACAATCTCCGCCAATTACAGCGGGCTTGACTTTGGCTTTTCCAATATTTCACCTGAGGGAATAAGTGCAGTCAAGGGGAATTACCATTTTTCGGCATTATTTCCTCGATGACTTTCCCCCGGGCTTTTCAGCTTTCTCCAAATTTATCTCAAAGAATAATGAAAAGCGGTGTCTTGCATATTGCTCGCTCATTATTTTGAAACTCTTTAAAAAGTACTATGAGAAAGGCAAAATTGGAGAACATAGTTCCTCATGGAATCATAAGTAGTTTCGGATAATTAGAACGCAATATGCAAGGCACTCTTTTCCGGCCTTGTTCACCAAGCGAATAACGCATGATATCCCGATATTAGCTATTCACGCCCCCGGACATAATCATCCCCCCGGTGTAAACGAATGTCCTAATTTCCTCGGTGAGCTTTCAATGAACACTCCTTTTTATCCGAATTAATTCCAGCTGTTTCGTTTGCATTATTAGCGGTATGTAAATGAAAATATCTGCATTTGTTCTTCGGCGAGATTTTCTCATTAGTGGTCAGGGGGCGGAAGATCCGCTGATAGTCCATCAATGAGGGCCGTGCATTAATGTCGGAATTAAACTCTCAAATGCAACATTATTATTCATGGAAAATAGCATAACCGTGGTGGTGAAAAGGGAGCGGGGTGGAAATCTCATCGAGATATTTCTATCCAGATTGCTATTTCAAAGAGACTCCCGGCCACTTTTCTTCGTAGGGACGTTAGTGCGCTGGTCTTCCGCGAGGGGATAGCTAATCTAAATTCTATCGCGTTGATCCGCAGTCTTCTGGCGAGGTGACCTCGGGCCATTGACGTAATTGACCTGGCCGATGCCTCAGTAGTTCATTTATTTTAATGAGGCCCTTTACCCGGTCTTGCTGCGGACCACCATCACTTCCCTTCCCCCCCCCCCCCCCCCCCCTCTACCCCGCCCTGCTGCCCATCCCCTTGACTTTTCATCCCTCGCTTAGCTACTTTTTTCGTGTGCTACCCAACGGCGTCGACGTGAAACTGGTTAGTACCGTACCAAGTCCTTTCGTGTACCGAGAAATAGCGTTGAACGCTCCAAGAGAAAGAGAGCGAACGAGTATCAAGAGTGGTGTTACCCAACTCTTGCCCGGCAACCCAAGCGTAGCTTTATTAAACTTTCAGAATCTGCTTTTCGTACTTTGCCAAGGAAATACATAAGGGGCTCACGGGGATCTGATCTTACTTTTGCTCTCCCCCCTCTGCGTTTCCATTTCTGTACACTGCGCCATATTTTCCGCTCGAATGCGATGGTGCGGAAAACTTGATGATCTTCAGCTTTCGTACACAGGGAGAAGGGCAGAAAAAAAAGAAGAAGCCAAAAAAGGACGATTTGCCACAACGCGCCACTGGCACAGTACGCAGAACGCCCTATAAATATGATTTATATATTTCAGGAAAACTTGCCGCGTGCTTTGCTCTCGTTCCTTGCACTTGTTCCATTTATAAGCTCTTCCACGGCTAAAAAACTCCCGGGATTATTCATGGATTTACCGAAGTACTGTAGTATTTAAACATTTGGGTTTTGCAGTCGTAAAATATGTACATGACAAAGGTACTCCTTAAGACTCAAGAACTGTTTGAAAAAAAAAAAAGTTGCCGTATTTATGAGCCTGTTCCCGGAATGCGAAATAAAATTTCCATTGTTTCTATAAAATATGAGGAATGGATTAGTTTTTCTTTTCCCTTTGTAGTCGGAAAATGGTTTAAAAAGTGATATTCAATTGGCAGGAAATGAAAATATCGTCAAAACTGTGCATTAACTATTCAATAATATTTTGATGCTCTTGGTCCTTTTTCCCTGAGGTTCAACCGTGGAATAACGATCCTCATTTCGGCCCGGCGAATTCCAAGTGCGGTTTCCGTATCGCAGGGACCACTCGAGGCAAAAAGTGTAGGTGAACGTTGGTAAATGTAACGCTGATCCCGGGATAAAAAATTAATGAGTAACCAAGTACGGCGAGGGTTCACATATTCCCTGAAGAAGCTTTTCCCAACTTCTCTTGCGTGCCATTCGATTACATTTGGCTCTACGAGTTTTATACGCCAGTGACGTAAATATACAGGCTCCAGTTTCCCCATCGTCGCCATTAACCCTGAGCACTTGGTAATATTCATTGCTCTTCAACATCTTTTTCCTCAAATTAAATTTATCAATGACGACTAACGAGTATTGTTTAATAGTTACATTGCTGAAGAGCAAAGCTGATCAAAGCTACCCTGAGTACTTGGTAATATCCATTGCTCTTCAACATCTTTTTCTTCAAATCTCATTTATCAATGACGACTAACAAGTATTTTTTAATATTTCCATTGCTGAAGAGCAAAGCTGACCAAAGCTACCCTGAATACTTGGTAATATTCCTAGCTCTTCAACATCTTTTTCTTCAAATTTCATTTATCAATAACATCTAACGAGTATTGTTTAATATTTACATTGCTGAAGAGCGAAGCTGACCAAAGCTACCCTGAATACTTGGTAATATTCCTAGCTCTTCAACATCTTTTTCTTCAAATTTCATTTATCAATAACATCTAACGAGTATTGTTTAATATTTACATTGCTGAAGAGCAAAGCTGACCAAAGCTACCCTGAATACTTGGTAATATTCCTAGCTCTTCAACATCTTTTTCTTCAAATTTCATTTATCTATAACAACTAACGAGTATTGTTTAATATTTACGTTGCTGAAGAGGAAAACTCTATGGTGCGAGAACGTAGGACGATTCCAATTAAACATGACAAGCCGAATGGAAGCGCATCTCTTGGCACTCACTGATTACCTCCTTCGCAGGGAGTTGCCTCATTAACTAATTAGCGCTCAAGGAGAGAAGCGCTCTCGGTAGCGCGCAATACCGGAGACTCTGTGGTGTGGAACAACCAGCGAGGGCATATATTCCGGTGTATTCCGTCTTAATCTTCACGAGTGTGACACGGACCAATTTACTTGCGCCATCGCGCCTTCCGTATTCCCTCGCCCTTCCATTCCGCACCGGCGAAAACTAAGGAAGAAAATTCTCCGGGACATTTCAACCCCGGAAAAGCCCAGGGAGCCTCTTGAAGGATCTCTCCCGAGAGCCATAAAAAATTTAATCGTCATGAAATTTTGACGAGAAACGAGACGCCCTTTCCTTCCAATGTTCGCTGTCCACTTGGTCTAAACTTGAGAAACGTTACATTCTTCCTACTAAAGGAAAACTCGCTCCTTCGTGAACTCTGAAAAACACTGCAGTGTCATTGAGGAAAAGCTTTGACGATAAACTTGAGGGATGTGACTTCATCATGGGCATTCCGGTGATAAAGACACCGACGCTCTTCATGGTCATGCGACTCACGTCTCGGAAACATGAAGAAGGTGGACAGACTTCCATTTGTACTTCCATTGACAGGTTTTATTTAACAGTCGTTGGGATTGTACGAGAAGAACAAGAGTAAAAAACACTCACACACACACAATTTTGGCTCCAATTTTGTCGCAGAGTTTGGGAAAATAGTTGTGACGTTAGCCGTAAACATGGCCATTGCTCCCTGCGGTTGAGGGAAAATCGAAACGGAAAGACGCATACCCGACGCAGCAGTCGGCGGTTTCCTGGTGAGTGGTACACTCTTTGTCTCTGATGCAGCTCTCCTCTCGTAACTCGAGCATCCATCCTTCCCCACGAATGAGGGAACAAGTGCACGGTCTCGTGGAGTCGGTTCTTCCATTCCTATAACTTCATTACCCGGGGCTAGTGCGAGCTTCTCCGAAAGCCGGAAGTACGAGTTGCACTCGGGTGGTACCGGAGTATTCGCGGGGTGTTGCACCGGTGGCTCCGCCCGACGCTAGGAAATAATGCATTGACTGCACTAGTATGCCTCCACTACTGGCATTTTCAACCGCCCGTTCTCCAGTTTAGTATTCTCTCTGTTCGTAACCATCTAGCGTGAAAGTACGAGGCTCCACGTACACGCTCTCACCGACTTCCGTCTGTGAGCCCGCCCCCACTTGCACATCCTTTTTCTTTTCACCTGTAGCGATACTTACCCTCGACTCCGAGATACTGTAGTACAACAGGGTGACTCAGGGTGAGATGACTCGGTTATTTTCAACTCCGTAACTACATTTTCATATGCTGACAAACATTTTCCCGGTGGTACCTTAAAAAATGCCAAAGTAAAACTAAAATGGCAGTAAAAAAAAATTACTTGTACTAGGGAAAATATTTTTTATCTCTTTATGAATCGAAATAAAGTGACCAAAAAATGTCCAGATTGATTAGATTGATGTGATAATTAATATGTCAATGGGAAATGTCTCAGCCGTAATCACGTTATGGTTCCGCAATGGTGTAATGTACGTTTTTTTTTGTCCGTCGTCTGCGATTTACTCGTGGTCCCATTTGTCGAGAAGAAATTGAACGAGGTGCCAAATCGAAATCTCGTTAAATGCAATAAAACCGTGAAAATGCGAGAGTCGGTCCGTATACGCGTGGAATTAACGGAGAGATTTTTCGTTTAACACTCCGGGATTTATATCTTTTTCACGTCTGACCAATCACTATTTATTCCACTCTGTGTATATCCGTGCGAACATAACCTCGAACACAGATCCACCACCCGGCGCTGTGTGTAATCTCATGCACTGCGGGCTTTATCTCGTATTGAGGGTTGCGATTTTGGTGCGAGAACCGTGGACGGGGCACGAATATTCACGCCGTACGAATTTGGCAATATCCGTCAATGCGCCACTATCTCTCCGACCGCAGACTTGATATTCCGATAAATTATCTTCGCTTGACATTATCGCTCTTCGAATAGCTTGTGACAACGATTGTGATTGCTCGTAATTGATCGTCGTTGTTGCTACGTTTTCGTATTACGATATGTGTTCCGACTACGTTCGTTAAACGACTTCATGAATATGAGCTTGAAACAGTGAACATATATATGTGTGTGTGTATATATATATATATATATATATGTTTATGGTGAACGTTTAACCTCGACTGTCTGGAGTATTATTACAGGGGATGGGATAGGAAGTCGAGGCGGAAATGAAATGTAGTTCAATTACCCAAGAGTAGAATCCAAAATTAAGCCATTTCAAGATTTCCCACGTAATTTTTCTCTTTTTTTCGATATCAGGATTTTGTGGAAAGGTTGTTAAATAAAATATGTCTTTTAATGTGAACGCAATTAGTCCTAGAGTTACAAGGATGAACTCTCATTTCCGAAGCAATTTCGTGACGTTAGCATCTTCGATGGAATGCCCGGAAATTGCATCAGACTTGATTAATAATATTTGATGTGAATTTGATGAGAAGGCTGTTAAATTGTATTAGGCTCACGAATGACGGGCAAAAGTGACACGTGATACGAAAAAATAATTGTTGTTTTTTTTTTTCCATTAATTTGTGATTTTGCGTAATTTCGACATCGGAAATAATCTTATTGAAAATTTTCGCAGTCATCTATCATTTTTTTATATCATCACCCGCTCATCGCTTCAACTTGCGGCGAACCTTCGTGCGTTAACCGGTAAATTACTCGCTGTGAACCCTTCTACAAAGGAACCGGGGGGTTATTAAAAAATCCGCTTTAACCAAGGTATTAAAAAGGAGCTTTGTTCCACGCGTAGGAGTGAATGAATGGGAGAATAAAAAGGCAGGTTCTATTGCGAGAAAGGCAAAGCGTTATTGCCCGCTTTCTCACGAGCTGTTTTTTCACGTCTGGCACATATATATATATTTTTTTTTTCAAAAAGGTCATTAACGCATTTTACCGCCGAGCTTAAGGTAACTATAGATTTTGGGTTGTTCATTACACGTGACATTACACAGAAATAAAAATGATACATCATATATAATAACATAAAGATAGTGTTCATGACCCTGTTAAAAATGCCACAACTGTTACCATTTAACTATTGTCAAATGTCACGTGACTATTGCGAAAACGGTTGAAAATTAGTTCCGCGCATAATTTAGCCCGTGGCTTTAGATACGTATCGAGCAATCTGCCGAGTCAATCAAGCGAACTCTCGGGGCGATGTTTCGGAGCACTCGAACAACTAATAGAAAAGCTAATGGTCCCGACTGGGCGGCCGTCTGGACCGCGAGCGTCATGGACACAGAGAGACAGAAGTTGGGGCCTGAGGGTTTTGGCGAAACGTATCAAAGTTAATAATAGTCCCGGCCTCGCATTGGCATCATAACTGTGTAGCCCATATACGAAGAAGCAGCAGCAGCAGCAGCAGCATCGCCGGAAGAATAATAAGAAAAGCATCTTGGCTCGATAACCCGTTCCGTCTCACCGCCCACCGCCCTCCTCTTTCATCCCACCTATGCATTATGCAAGACGAAGAATTAACTTGCCGAAGAAATGCTATCCGGCAGGGCAGCGTCACCTAGGACCTGCTATACGCCGATACGAGAACTTTTATACCAGCCCTATTATATTTCCATATTCGCTTATAATGCCCAATGCGTTCTCCACCACCATTCCATTTTTCATAAAGCAAAAATATATATATATATATATGTATACTTATCATCACTCTCTATAGTGAACGCAAGAAAATACAGAGTATCGGACCCTTCGGGTTCCTTTTTTTCTACTCTATTTTTTTTATATCTTCTCCATTTTACAAAGCTCATCAAAAATCAATGATTTTTTTATCTCCGGATCTTGAAATCACGGATTCGGGGATTTCGGAACTGTCCAAAATTCGGAAGCCTTCCGTTTTTTTGATTGGGTGATAAGAGGAATTTATTTTTTTGTGTGTGGGTTGGACGTATACAATTGTGCAATGTTATTTCTTCTTCCGGTTTCTTAGCGGCGCGGAAAACGACGAATTGCACTCCCGTTGCATCCTATGGCGAATCGTAAAGCCGCGACGAGTGAGTTTCACGTGCGCAGAGATGGCGCGCAGCGCTCACCAACATTTCGATGCTGCACTTGAGCGCCGTCTGCGGCAAACGAATCCAGCTGCATTAGAAGGCTGCCTCGGCCATTGCGACGAAAGCACTTATCATATAAATTGCTCGCGCTTTATTTCCTCTGCTCTGTCTGCACTGGCTTCCTCCTCGTTTCCTCGTTTGTACGTTTTTTCTTTTCGTTGTTGCTTCGCTTCTTCTTATTCTTCTTCATCTTGTTCTTTGCACACGATGGCAACCCGTGGATCAAGCCATCCGCAAATTTTAAGCCCTGTTCGCGCGACTGCAACGAAACTATATCCACCGACGGGCGGAAAAGTTTTCAAACATCGCCCCCGAAACATTCTCTCCCCGGGAGGAATGCGAATTTATCTCCGATTTTCTATCCTATCGCATTCGGTAATTCGTACATTTAACGATTCTTGTTTTCCCGATGTTCACTTTCAGACCTTAGACCGGAACTTCGGCCTCGAGGGCTTTTCGTGGCTAATTTATCGAACCCGATGAAGTGCTAGCAACAAGAAAAGAGAATCGGTGAAAAAAAAAAAAAAATTATTCATTTATTCAAGGCAAGGATGCAAAGTAGAATCTTGCACATTGCTTTCAAATTAACTTTTGCTCTTCACAAAGCTTCCTCTATGAGGAAGCCAAAATCAGTTACAATACTTCCTCGTATAGATTGCTATGTAAAGAGCAAAATTTTATGTCCCCGAAACATTCTCTCCCCGGGAGAATGCGAATTTATCTCCGATTTTTTATCCTATCGGTTTCGGTAATTCGCACATTTAACGATTCTTGTTTTTCCGACGTTCACTTTCAGACCTTAGACCGGCACTTCGGCCTCGAGGGCTTTTCATGGTTAATTTTGAACCTGGCGAAGTGCTGGCAACAAGAAAAGAGAACAGGTGAAAAAAAAAAAAAAAAAATTATTCATTTATTCAAGGCAAGGATGCAAAGTAGAATCTTGCACATTGCTTTCTCATTAAATTTTGCTCTTCACAAAGCTTCCTCTATGAGGAAGCCAAAATCAGTTACAATACTTCCTCGTATAGATTGCTATGTAAAGAGCAAAATTTTATGTCCCCGAAACATTCTCTCCCCGGGAGAATGCGAATTTATCTCCGATTTTTTATCCTATCGCATTCGGTAATTCGTACATTTAACGATTCTTGTTTTCCCGATGTTCACTTTCAGACCTTAGACCGGAACTTCGGCCTCGAGGGCTTTTCGTGACTAATTTATCGAACCCGATGAAGTGCTAGCAACAAGAAAAGAGAATCGGTGAAAAAAAAAAAAATTTATTCATTTATTCAAGGCAAGGATGCAAAGTACAACCTTGCCCATTGCTTTCTCATTAAATTTTGCTCTTCGCAAAGCTTCCTCTATGAGGAAGCCAAAATCAGTTACAATACTTCCTCGTATAGATTGCTATGTAAAGAGCGAAATTTTATGTCCCCGAAACATTCTCTCCCCGGGAGAATGCGAATTTATCTCCGATTTTTTATCCTATCGCATTCGGTAATTCGTACATTTAACGATTCTTGTTTTTCCGACATTCACTTTCAGACCTTAGACCGGAACTTCGGCCTCGAGGGCTTTTCGTGGTTAATTTATCGAACCCGGTGAAGTGCTCGCAACAAGAAAAGAGAACCGGTGAAAAAAAACAAAACAAAAAGACAGTGGGAAGAAAGGAAGCAGCGAAAAAGAATATTCATCGATTTATCCGTGGAAAAGTTATTCGAGGGAAAAAGGCAACGGAAAGTCGTATCTATAGATGGCATTGCTCTTGTATAAATAATATCGTGGACCGTGGAAGAAAAGTAGTAACGCGTATATTTTGTCCGGGCCAACTACGCGGAGGAACAGCGATGCTGCACAATGACATCCGCAGATTGCATCGAAAGTGCGACACACCTGCTATCGCTGGTGGTAAATGCGGAAAAAAAAAAACGGACACGAAACGCGAGAGTGCGAAGAGAAATATTTCAATTTACGGGAAATAACTTTTAGCACTCGTTCCATAATAACCGAGACGTCAGGGCGAAAGAAAAATTAATCAGAAAATGGAGGTCTTTCTGTTTCGAGGGTAGAATGGGTTCCCACAATGGATTACATAGTGTCGAGGCTGTCAGTAGGGCTTTCACTATATTCAGCTAATGATTCACACGCATTAATGATATTCAGCAACTAAATATATGAATTAGATCAAATTAAGGCATTGGAATTTTCGAAATATCGAATATCATTTTTCCAATCGAAATTTCGATTTTATCGTTAATACAAAATGAATGAAATTAACGAGGGAAAAAATTTATTCGTATATTTCAAAAATTTCCAAGTCACTATAAAGGGGCAAAAAAAATGATAAATTCGATTCAGCTTTCGCGGTGTCGACGTCCTCAATTATGCTAATGAGACCGGAGCTCATTACAGTTTAATAATCATCTCGTTGAGGAGAGAAATAAAAAAATAAAAAAAAGAAAAGGTCTTCCTCGACAGTTGTTGTAATCCGGCGGGATGAAGTTACTGCTGGCTTTTAACGAATTTCAACTCGTTTCCGCATTTCTGCGTCGCGTCGCTTCCGCTTACCTCTCACACTTCCGCGACTTGTCGCTACGGCCGCTCTGGGATTTCAGTCAATCTCCGCCAAATCCCTGGCCCACCCCCGCCCCGGCCCAAAACAACACGGAACGCCCCCTAGCTTTTTGCTCCACAGTGCCGTCTAACTACGGGGCAACTCCGCGTGTCCCAATTGATGGATGAACTCCGGAAGAAGAAAAAAAAAATGGTCGTGTCCATTCGACCATTTGTTAAAAAACAATCTATTTTTCCCTGCGGGATCAATAAAATTCAATCCTTTTTTTTGTCCTACAACAGCAATTACATTTGTCATCATTACGATTAGTAATATTTAAAATGGCAAGAAAAATATCACAAAACAATTTATTATTCCCGTATAACATGGGATACAACTATGGGAGTTACCGACATTTAAATTGATAAAACAGGAATCTTGAGTTTCCGCTGTCGGTAAGACAGAAAATCTGTCATGGATATGGATGCACCGGTTTTATGCCACGGTTGGCTGTTTACCTTGAAATTGGGCAGACAATTCAATTTCAAAGTTCGGTCGGTAAAACATTTTTGCAGAGTTTGACTTTGGCAGACTTTGGAAGTAGACCTGTAGACAAACCTGTTTTATCGGCAATGATCTTTCTTACCGACATGCATAACAGGTTTCCTACTGTCGGTACTGTTATCATTTGTACAGTTTGCACTATCGGTTACGTCGGTAATTTAGGGAACGTTATCGATTGTTGAATATTCGTACCAGCAGCTGGACGATAGTCGATTCATGCGAAGTGAGAATTTTTTTTCTTTTTCATAATACCCCGTCGATAAATAAATAAAAATTCAAAAGCATCCTTGACAGAACGTAGAAATGTCGGACTGTTAAAAAGGACTGATTTTTTGTTTACTTATTCTGTTCCAAAGTCTATCCGACATATCAGAAGAAAAGAAAGTGAATATTTTCAGGATCCCTGAGGATTTTCTCAGCGAACTGTCCGGAAAAATACGCGTAATTTATCCGCGTTGAATTAAACTTTCATTTAAACCGATGGATATTCAATGTATTTTTATCTGAAGACAAGAAAGTGAATATTTTCAGGATCCCCGAGGATTTTCTCAGCGAACTGTCCGGAAAAATACGCGTAATTTATCCACGTTGAATTAAACTTTCATTTAAACCGATGGATACTCAACGTATTTTTATCTGAAGTTTTAATAACTCGACAAACATGCAGAATGCCAAGCTCGCCGGAGTGATTAGGGTTGACTCAGTGCCTGTAATTGTTTGCGTCCTGTTTCGCGGGTCGCGAATGCCATGATAGATACAGTAGACGTTCGGATAAGGTGCAGTCTCAAAAAATTTTTTAAATAAAAAATAAAAATTGAAAAACCCAGTCAGGCAAATTGCCACGAAATAGAAGGACCGTTTTGTCCTTTCATCGAGTAACCGCACGTACAATAAAAAACGAGTGCTGTAAATTTGTCCGGACACCGTTCACTCAACTCGGTCTCTATTTCAGGGAAGTCCCACTGTACTGCAGTTTCCTTTTAACATTTCCCAAGCTCCCGAACGAATTCGCCCCAAGTATCCATTTCTTTTACTACGTGATCCAGAGTGACCTTATATATATTCCGCTGCGCACTCTACCGCTAAGATGCGGGAATAAAATGTAAATTCCGCCCCAGACGACAAAATACACTTCCCAGTTACGAAGAAAATAGCAACACACACACACACGAATCCAAAAAAAAAAAATCACTCCAGGTGAAATCGACCTCACCATTTCAAAATAACAGAACCCGAAACGGAAAATACGCGATGACATATTCCGTTTCAGACTCGAAAAAACAAAATCGTCAGTTTTTTGTAACTAAAGATTCGCGCGAGAGATTCACGAGCGGCGGAAAAGGCAGGTTTTTTAAAAGGGTAAACTGGCACGTCACCAAGTCATAATGGCGAAGAAGTGAAGAAGGGTACGCAAGAATTGCTGCATCTCGAAAAAAAACTCGAGACGTGGGAAAATGAGGCTGCTGCTATCAAGCTATCCGTAAAGTGAACAAGCGCGAACGCTTCGTGGAAAATGGATAGAGGAAGATATCCGCGTGGGGCTTGTCGACGAGGGAGTAAACGGGAACGCGGATGGGGGCACTACCATCCCTAATTACATTCCTGAAAGTCATGGCCCGAACGAGGGCATGGCCATGCCTGCTTGCGATGCTATATAGCTGCCAGCCAAAAACCGAGGCGTCGGAGGCGAATTTTACATCAGTAACTCGAGACTTTAGCCCGATGGGCTATTTCAAAATTTATAACATTCCCTGTTACATGCTTTTTCCATAAATACATGCTACCAAAAAATGGCCACCATAGTCATGTTAAAAGTGTACCCGGTTATTTTTTGATCCAATCAGTGAGTTGTCTTCAACAAGTATGTCTCTCATTCCAATACCTTTTCAACATGAGTCAATAACCATAGATTAATCGGTTGGCACCATGAAATAGCAATGAAAAGGCAAAAACCTAGGCGTCGGAGGAGAATTTACAAGCTACCCAAAAATGGCTACGATAGTCATGTCAAAAATGTACCCGGTCATTTTTTGATCCAATCGGTGAGCTGTCTTCAACAAGTATGTCTCTTATTCCAATACCTTTTCAACATGAGTCAATAACCATAGATTAATAGGTTGGCACCATGAAATAGCAATGAAAAGGAAACTTGATGATGAGGTTTGTTGCGTTATTGTTAATGGATTCTCCGTGGAATTTCGAATAGGCGACAAAGATCGAATTGACGCGCACGTCAACCTGAAACAAGGTAACGTTATTTATCTCAGGATAATAGCGGAGAATATGCGATGAACATCGAAAACTAGGAGAGTGTCGCACTCACTTAATTCACGTGAACAGTTTAGTGTACGTAACGACGGAATCGTCAAAGTTTCCGTTCCGAGGTGAAGACCCTTTGCAAAGCCTCTTCAGCATCAACTCTCTCTCTCCCTTTCTCTCCCTTTCTCCCTCTCGATCTCTCGTGTTCTCCTCATGTACTCGCGCCCTTTATTCTCGTCACGAGTATGGGAGTCAACTCCTAATGTCACCATTTAAAGTCTAATATCACTGGGAACAAAAGTTGGCAGAGTTGCACCGTAAACGTCAAATATCCGTGGACGTTCTCCACGTTACCTCGACGTCTCGCTGGAGATATTCCTCGTACAATATACCAAAACTCTCATACCGCCTCGAGTAATCTCCAGGAATTTAAACTCGTCGCATGAACCCACCGAACCTCACAAACTTGCCACGCACACGGCGGATAAGGTAAATTTCAATGACGAGTGCTTTTTAGTGCTTTCGCTTTACTCCCCTCTAAATTTTCTATATGTACACATATATGTGATCACTTTGACGCGAATTTTGAGTTGCACCTACGCGTATCCCTCAACTTTGTTGCACTGAATTTGTTTTACGATTGATTCGCCAATCAGAATTGTTCTGCAATGTGACTCGAAGTGGTTTGATTGAATTACGACGTAGGAGCAAGGAAATGTAATGGAATTACATGGTTCAGTACGAACGGATTCGAGAATGAAGTTACAGACATTAAACCCCTGATCGTAATGCAGAAAATACCCTTAATTTTTGGTTTTCCAAGTATCAATACTTTTAAATCAAAATGTGGAGGAAAAAATTGATTAATATGTAGGTACGATATTTTCCTGAGGCAATTCTGACAGTTCTTAAAAATTGTTCAAGATTTATCGGTAAAAAACGATGTCTTGGAATACAGCAATTGTCCATCGATCGAGAATTGTCGCTGATCGGTATTGCATCGGTGGTAACGGGTGTGATCGGCACAATCTGTACGCGCTGACATTGTTCGAAATGTGGTATACCGGGACCGACCTCCCATTGGCGAACTGTGGGACAGGCAGTTCGGTGCAGTAAGACATATCGTTGAAAAATGCATTCTGAGTGTGATTTATGGGTGCGTTCATGTTTTTTCCTCTCCTTTTAGTGTCACGAGCAATCTGTACGGAACGTTATTCAATAAAGGCGTGCTTTTATCGAAATTATGAACTTGATCGATGGCTTATGACATTTTTTGGATTTCCTTTTTTTTTTACAAATGTTTGTTTTACGTTATTACAGACGAAGTGTGATTTTTGCAAAAAATCACACGTTACCAGGGACGATCAATTTTTGAGCACTCTTTTCTGACTCAAAATTGGAAATCAACCCGAAAGCTCCAACGTCGAGTGGAGTTCCCTTGAACCCGACGACCAGATTGTCCAGAATGGAAGGGTCAATCCATCGACGATACGAGTCCAATCTAAACAGCCGCGAGGCACTATACCGTCCCGTCAATTGTTCCACACCTCCACGTTTTCGCAAGGCCAAATCGAGATTAGCCTTCCATTATTTCGAGCAATATTGCGTTCCATATTACCAATATTGCGAAAATCAAAGGGACGAGGATTATGACTGACACGTGCCTGGATAACGTCGCTTTCGATACGACGTTACTGAACCATTGTCCTATGTAAACCGATGTAACGTTTGCTTCCAAAGAGACACCGGAAGTGGTCCAACCCTGTACAGAATCTTAGCACGTGTGTAACCAAGTGTGCTCAACTTTCCATTGGCTCAGTCAGCGGGCGTACATAAATCCACTGCTTGAAATACAAGAGCAGCTAAGGGGAAACTCGATTGGTGGGAATGCGCAGCCGGAAGTGAAGCGAGAAACTTGGAAACCCTTTAGGACGACAAGCCCTTGATGAATTCCACGTAAACGCAAATCGTATTGAGTGCCGAAGGGAAGAACTTTGTAAAATCGTTGATTGTGTTTGAGGTCATCAAGTCTATGGAAACGAACCAAGGAACCAATCCACGAGAACAAAAAGCCACGGTGAAATTATCCTTCGACGAACTCGATTTAATGCACCGTAATTATCACGATGCAGGGGAGAAACTAATCGTCGCGAGACTGCAACGAAGTCCTGGAAATGCAACATTGTAAACGGAGGCACAATCGATAGTGGAATGTAGAAGCAGCAATCAACCCAAACCCCATGGTAATTCATTGCACCTGCACTATCGTTACACGAGTTGGCAAATCCACAGAAATGTAGAAGAGCTTCCGAATTTCCAAAGCGTGTCGTAAAATTCTGAAGCTGGAATATAAATGTACGCGAAGGAGGACTCGGCGAGCTTAACTCCGTGTTCGCCGATACCGGATTCGATTTTATAAGTCAGCCACTCGATGATATTCGCGGAAGAGGATTATATGGAATATTTATGGCGATAAATTTATACGAAGGAAACGTTGAAAGGCCCTTACGGGAATACCTGAATGGCCATTTTTTTGGGACACGCGTAGAATGGTGAAAAAAAAAAAAAAAAAAAAATGAAAAATGGCCTGCCGAAAATATTCGGCTTAAAGGGGGGTACGTGTATAGCAGCTGGAAAAATTGAGATTCAAAGTATCGGGAATGATCCAGGCACACGTAAGTTCAGTCACGTGGGAGACGGATGAAAGACGCTCGGGAAATTTTACCTCAACAAGGACGAAACTGTCGCGAATGGAAATATATGTAAGCCGACACGTTGCTGCTGCGTATGAAAAGCCTTTTTCCCCCGATGGATATGAAAATATCCATCTGTCTGTGTCATATCAATAAAGTTATTCGATACCCCGACTACAAACACCTACGTGCTTTCCAATAGTACGAGTTCTTATATACGATCCACTCACCGGGGAACTGAAAGACAATGACGTGTAATATCCACCGACACAGTCGAAGTTATGGGCGTCAAGCTTCGTCGTGCTCAAGTTGGCTCTTCATGGAAACACAGCATCCACATCAAGATACAGAGACTCAGTTTGGAACTTAAAAAATTCCGTCAATTCCACCAAAGACCCTCGAACAATGACACACTTTTGTTTTATTGGACCAGAATTTGCGAGTATCGAAAGCTTTGGAAGTTGCAAGCTTTCCACAGCCACGAAATTGACGAAAAATTCTACCAAAAATTTTGACATTCCCAAAGGTAATTCAGTTGGGGTAGAAAAATTTTTGGGCAACCACTCTGAAGGGCATTTTTGTTCGGCGAAAAATGGGGGCTCTCTATCCCCAAAAGTAGACGTCTACATGCTGATGAAAGAAGAAGAAGAAGAAGAATATTTCATCACTCGGATGCAGTGGCTCGTGTGGTGGCGAGGTGAAACTTTTCCACGTGGGATGCATAGTCTCAAAGTGCAAAGAGATACTAAAATGAGGGAGTATCCCGGCAACTATATGAAAAAGATCTCGAACGATGCAACCAAAGGGCGCTCGACTGCCTTTGAATATGCCACGACCTCACTCGACGTTCCCTTTGCCATGGTTCGGTGGGAACACGCTCCGGACTTACTATTCCACTGGGAGCAAAACACCTCGTGAAGTCGTGAGCGATTTCGTATATGCAGGATGAAGCGTTTGGATAATCGAGTTGCCATTTTTTTTTTCTCTCTCAATAAATTCACGGTCAAATGTAATTTCCGGTCTTTCCAATAAATATAAATAATAAACACCTTGTAATAAATGTCACCCTGTATTTTTTTTTTTTTTCAATATTAGACATCAGCAACATGAGTCCATTTGTCTCAAATTTGTTTTCACACATTGTGTTTTTTATTTAGGTCGTAAATATATATGCACTTCTGTAGATCGAATGCTCGTTAGCCATCCATTAGCTCAGTTCTATAACTCGCAGTACATTAAAGTACCGGAATTCCCTGGAGAATAGTTTTCGTAACAGACAGCCTCGGCTGGAAACTCATGTTTATCATTTGCTTGGTGGCTTCCGGCTCGGGATCATGAAACAGTCGGAACGGGGCTTAACTTTTGTTAGTGGCTTGCCCGTACATAGTTGTACACGTATATTCGAGAGGAAAGTTGCAGTTGACTCGCAGTTCAAGCGATATTTCACGGACGTTTCGGCTATCGCATCCAGAGATGTCTCCTCAAGCACATAGCCATTCGGCGAGCCAGCCAGACGGCCGCAGTGATGACGGAGGATCTGCGGAGCTCCGTTTCCGTATATACCGGCCAAGTGTAGTTTACTCCCAGTGCCAAAGTTTAAAAAAATATGACAAATGCCAAAGCGGATGAGGACTGTCAGTTAGACGAATTTGTGCCAGTCTGAGAAATGACAATGAGATAAGAAACTGAACAAAAATACTTTTGTCTAAACAAATCGACGGGGGGATCGAAAAATATTTTTGAAAAAATGTTTTTCAGAAGTTACATTGACGAATTATTCTTCATATCATTTTTTAAATATTAAACGATCGTGGTAATTTTCAAAGTACGTTTTTTAATGTTCAATATTGTGGAAGCAGAGGCACAAAAAAATTGATAAAAAATAAAATTCGACATAAAAGTCATAAAATGGTTTTTCATGGTTATGCAAATTTATGAGACCAATAAATTCGATGATAAATTCTGTACAAATATTTCTGTATCGTTCTGTTTACTCGTTTTATATTAAAATTTGTGTTTCATAAAAAATGAAAAAAAAAAAAAACATCGGAAAATGTGTTGAGTGTTTGACCGTACATTTGATTTTTTTTTGTTTAGTGAGGAAATGTTTTTTACGTACTTCTCGATTGAAATAGTGGCTGCTGAGAGACTAAATTATGACAGGTTTAACACCGACGGTTATGCACATATGTTCAACCCTTTCCTTCTTGCAGGAAATCGTTGCGTCTGGCTTCGTACGCTGGTCGACGTGTAACTGAGCAACTCATGGGTCTTTACACTTGCAATTAGAGAATAAACATCGATATCGCGGTGGCACAACACTTATCTCCCTGTTTCTTAGTATTTATTTCGAGATAATTGCAAACAAAATTATTATTACAATTACAGTCTGAAAATTTCCACGAATTTTCATATGACTTAATAATTATGTTTGCTACTGAAGTTTGTAATTGCCAACGTTTATCGCGCCAACATTACACTGATCGATCCCCCCGAAGAAAATATTACGTGTTCCAATCGTCTCGACACCATTCACCCTTAAGATGGAAGGTACTCGTGATTACAAACCTGTCGACGCCTTCAGTCTTAATCTAGGCATTTTTACTGTATGTGGACATTGGTCTGCAGGTGTTAAAAATCGCAATTTAAGGTAACAAAATGCACAAATTTTAGTACTTTTTAAAAAAACTATCCTCGAAATTTTACGCCTTTGTCATAAAAATTATTTCATTTTTTGTCGCTTCCAATTTGAGCTCAAAGGAAAAATTGTAAAAAATGTTCAATATGAAATTTGAGAGAGTTGTTTTTGATCGTGTATTGATTTTGGCAGATATTTTTACAAGCTATGGGGTATTTTGGCGCCTGGAATCTGCACAGGTGCATTTTTCACACTCCAGTTCATCAACATGGTTCTGGTATTCGGGGATCTTCATAAAGTTATGGAAGCTTGCTACCTCCTCGTGACGTACGTCGGGGAAATGTCGAAATTCGCTTGTCTACGTTGGCATTCCAGGCGCGTCGAGATGCTCTTCGAGAAACTCGAGAGCCCGATTTTTATGCCGCGACGACAGGAACATTTAGATTTTATGAAAGAGGCTATGGCTATCGTCAGACGTGACTCTCTTTTTTTCTTATCTACCGCTATTTCAGCAGTTACTTTCTGGTCGTTTTATCCACTCGTCGACTCCGCGCAGGTGACAAAATTTCTATTATTCATGTATTACGTTTTTATAAATTGAAAAAAATTTGTTATCTATACTTTTGTGAATATAAAAATGCAAAGATCATTTAAACATGAAGATAACATTAAGAAATTTTTATTATGAAGCTCATTTTCAATTTGATTGATTCGGAGCAATAAAATATTTTTATTATTATTAACTAAAGGGCAGAGCACTCGCTTACGTCATGTGGTGTCCCATGGACCTCAATAATACCGCAATTTATGTGGGAACGTATTCTTTCCAAGTAGTCGTTGTTGTGTACAACACTGCAATTAACACGATGATGGACACAACAATTTGTGGATTGATGAGAATGATGTGTGGCCACTTGGAAATTCTAAGTCTCGATTTTAGTACGCTTTTTGACGAACACTATATCAAACCCGGATCAGCCCCTGCAAAACATTCGGCAGGCATGTCGACGGGGATACGAAATAATTTTTTTGCCGAAAAACCCGATTCTTCGGCTTCACCGGAAGATTTTTCCAGACTTCGTTCATCCAGCGAGTTATCGAGCGAGGAAATTCATTCGCGGCTCGTTGGATGCGTGAAATATTATTTGGCCATAGAAGGGTGAGAAAATTTAATTGCGTTGCGTAAAAAAATTTGTTAACATTCCATTTCGCTTCAGTATTTTTCATTCGCGTTGAAAATAAATTATGTCCCATCTTTAACTCTTCAATTTTCAGTTTCGTCGTGGAATTAAATAACGTTTTCGAAAAAGGCATGTTGATCCAATTCGCGGCAAGCTGTTTGATAGTCTGCGTGACTTCCTTCGAGTTGACAATGGTGAGTGCCTTGGCTCTTACATAATTAAGATATAGACATTTAAAAAAAAATGTATCGGACATTTTTTTAAAACAATCGTTTCCAAAAGAGGCTCGCCAATGAAAATTCAAAAATCTTAATCCTTCCCACCAATCTTTTGAAAATTGATCCCCCAAATATCGATAGCCAATTTATTGGAGCATCGATTAACGATATGTAATGAAATAATGCTTTTCCCATAATGTCCTTGTGGAAAAGCCCTTCACGATATGGTCTTAAAGCCACCGTTCATAGTCTCCATGGAAAGCTCGACATCGAGAATAGCTGTAGCTATTCCATGGATATTTCGTGGTCTCAAGAGAAGCAAAGCCGGGAGTTTTGTGCCCGAAAATACTATCTATTTTATGCAAACCCCTGTGACTGTTACGGGAGTTTAATGGCCCTAAGGATAACGAGGGATACAATATACACATATACCTGCCCACCGACAACATAAATATTTAACCGTAAAATAAGCTCGTAGAAGCATTTAATGCGGCATAGTATTTGCATATCTCGTTGGCTTTTCTCGTGGGAGATGTGTAGTGCACTTGGCATCCATCTGGTCGTTAATTCCACCGGCAGTCTTGAACGTGACGACGTTTAAAACGTTTTACTAAAATTCATCTGGCCCTAACGACCGGTGTACCTTTTTTCATTGTTCTTTTACTGTTTTTTTTTTTTTTCAACGCATGAATAAATTAATAATTATTTTCAGGCACCTGTGGCCAGCATTCAGTTTGCCTCGATAATCCAATATCAAGGTTGCATGATTCTCCAGATATTTATCTACTGCTGGCGAGGAAACGAGCTGACCATCAAAGTTAGTTTACAGCCAAGAGCAAAATTTATATATTTTTAATTCACTCATTTTCCTTTGCTACGAGGCCGAATTTTTTATCAAGATATTATGCAGAGATAAAAGCGCAACGAAAAAAACGATGGATTTCTTTTTCCTTTTTTGGCTGGAGGATGAAAAATTAATTATTACAGTTTTCCCAACTATCGGATTCAATTTACAACTCGGAGTGGATTCACCGAACGAGAAGCTTTCACAGATGCATGGATGTTATTATGAGCAGACTCCAGAAACCAATGATACTCTATCTTGCGGGGCTCATCAGTCTCTCCGTCGACACTTTCATCTCAGTGAGTTCTTATTCAACGTCGCGACTTTATTTTTCGTCCCGTTCCAATGATTATTTTATTTATTCACGAAAATAAGAGCTCATTTTTTGAAAGATTGAAATATTTACTCCAGGTTATTTACTTCTTTCAGGTGATCAAGTCAGCTTACTCGTTTTACATGTTTTTGAAAGAGGTTAGCGTCAACGAATGAAACACGAAGGGGTTAAAAATCGTAATCTCGCAAATTTAGTTACGTGTAATATACGTATCACATATTATTGTGTAGAAGAAGGCTATTGAATTGCAAGGTGATGAAATTTTTTCTTCGACAAGCCAAAAAAATAGTAGACACCATGTGTGAAAATTCCGAATGGGACATTTATCTTCGTCATGTGAAACTTGATGTAAAGTCCACCATTTACGGTGTATAAAATTCAATAGAAAAATGAAAGTCTCCGTTTTCCCGAGCGCGTTCATCCCTCCTCCTCTCCTCAACATTTCTCTTCGACAATTCGCCAAATCCCAATATTCTTGTGGGCGTTTTATGAAAATTGTGAATACGTTCGAGAAACGAATAAAGCTCACGTCCTCGGTGTACATTTTGAATTAAAAATCCGCGGCAGCCTCACGCAGCACATGCACTTCCGCCACGTCGGATGGTATTTTTAGAAATTTTTAATATACGCCGAGACGTCAAGCAATGGGTGCACGATGAATGTGGACGTTTGAATGAAACTCGGGCCAGAGATGGCACTTCATTCGAATGTTAAAGCGACACTGCTACTTTAGCAACTGCGACGTTACGTTGACACCCGAAATAAAGAGCCAGGGATAACAATGCGCACACAACCGCGGCAGATAATACTCAACAACTGCAGGGACAAAAGTTGATTTTTATCGTGAAATTTCAACGTTTCTGTTTCCTGTATTCCACGATTACATTGAATACGGAAATACGATTTTCTCCCCAACTAAAATTGATATGCCAGAGCAGTTGACATTGGATATGGAGATACGTTTGACTTTACGCTCTCGATTACTTTTTTTTCATTTTTATTTTTTCAAAATCTGCTGTTTAAATTCGTGGAAAAATAAAAAAACAGTAGGAAAAAGCTGCGGATATTGGCAGGGATAATAAAAAAGGATAGCCCAGACGATATCGGATCAGAGTTTGCCCAGAACCGCCTCGGAAATCACCATACAGACACGAGAGTCCACGAGGTGCAATTTTTCTTCATCGCGGCAACAAGTAAAACGAATGTTTCATCCCTCCGTTCTCTTGACAGTCGCGACCGCGCCGGGGGTTACTATCCGTATGATAAATAGTCCCGGAACGCAAAGAAAAGTCCGGAGAGGCTTTCATTCACACTGAAAAATACAAAAGCAGAGACGAGCCCGAAGAATTTTCTTGCCGGCCAGAAATGGCAATGCAAAAACTCGGCAATTACAATATGACTGATTATCAATGTGGCATTTCATTCCGAGCCCAGGATATTTTTTTTGTTTTTATCATTCATACTTTGGTCCAGGACATTCTGATGCTGTAAGCCAATTGTTGAAAGATTCAACAATGAATACACTATTTTATTTGACGTTTCGTCAGGAATGGTCCAATCAGAGACGTTGAATCGTCCATATCCAAAAAAGATCAAAGATTACTTTTCTGCCAAAAATACAAAAGCAGAGACGAGCCCGAAGAATTTTCTTGCCGGTCAGAAATAGCAGTGCAAAAACTCGGCAATTACAATATGACTGATTATCAATGTGGCATTTCATTCCGAGTGCAAGATACTTTTTATTTTTATCATTCATACTTTGGTCCAGGACATTCTGATGCTGTAAGCCAATTGTTGAAAGATTTAACAACGAATACACTATTTTATTTGACGTTTCGTCAGGAATGGTTCAATCAGAGACGTTGAATCGTCCACATCCATAAAAGATCAAAGATTACTTTTCTGCCAAAAATACAAAAGCAGAGACGAGCCCGAAGAATTTTCTTGCCGGCCAGAAATGGCAATGCAAAAACTCGGCAATTACAATATAATTGATTATCAATGTGGCATTTCATTCCGAGCCCAAGATATTTTCTTTGTTTTTATCATTCATACTTTGGTCCAGGACATTCTGATGCTGTAAGCCAATTGTTGAAAGATTCAACAACGAATACACTCTTTTATTTGACGTTTCGTCAGGAATGGTTCAATCAGAGACGTTGAATCGTCCATATCCATAAAAAATCAAAGATTACTTTTCTGCCCTACCGTTGACCACCGCTCGAGAAAAGTTTATCCAAGGGTTCCGGTGGATTTACTCCATATCCACCGCCCAAGAATTCGGCTTCGTCTCGGAAAGTAAATCCATCGAGCTCCCAGCCCAGGCGAAGCGTAAAATCGCTTCGGATAGGTTACACACCTGTTCGAAGGAAGAATTTCCGGCTATCTTCGAAACTCTCGAAATTTACGACGGACAAGGTAGTAGAACGAAAGTATGCCGTCGAGAAATTACTGCCAGTGCCTTTACACTTTGGCCCAGTGTACCATATAGTAGGTGAACCCATACCAATTCGTCAAGTCTTCAACCCTGACCATGGTGGATCGGATTTTTTTATCATTACTCCCCAGAGTCAATAGCGTACTCCCAATTTTTTTTCAAGTTTTTATCAATATTTTCACAGATTTATAGCGGTAAGATTTTTAAAAAAAGATAAGAAGTTGGGTACTCATTTTTTTTAGATGGTTATTGTAAAATATTGAATAGGCATTTTCTTCCTTCAATTCATGGGAAACAATGTGTTCCAATTTACCAAAATATGGAATGATGAAGAAAAAAAAGTGTTTAGTGGATTAATCCTCAAGGAGGAAAGCTCATATATACGTGTATAGGATTTGTGGCAAAGCTCTAATCTCCGAAGGGCGTAAGATGGACGGGTGCGATTTGGTTTTGTTCCAAGGGCATGTTCCATCATCTCCGAGCGACGAAACTCCATCGAACAGCCAACTTGGGTAAGTGCTTCACCTTCTGCTATCTGACGTGCAGCTCGAGCGATCTCCAAAGCTCAGAAACGATGCTATATTCCGAGTGAGCTCTTGTCGGAAGGCAGTTATCAGGTGGGAGCATGAGGCTTCTTGTTACCACTGCGGGTCTTGAGTGTGGGCATGCACACGCAAACGCATCACCCTCGAACAAACGCCATCTGTGATGACAAATCCTTTATGCATTGAGAGAGGCTGTCGCTTAAGATCGTGGACCAAGTTTGCGACGACGAATGGATCCAAGAGGCGCATAAGTTATCCCGATATTCTTCCATAAATACGTAAGTGAATATTCCAACGATTGCTCAACGTTCACTCACATTAAATTCCAGACGAAATTTAATTCGCAACTTGCATAAATACGTCGCGTTTATAGCATAGAGTATTATGCAATTTTTTTTTTTTGTAAACTCGATCACTCAGAAATATAATATTCAATGAATATGAGAGGATTTTTTTTTAAAATGATTTATTAGCCTGGACTTACCTAGAAGAGCTTGGAAGAGTCTGCTCTTGAAGATTCTGATGACCCGCTCGATTGCCAGACGAAGTTGCTTGTCCTGAGGCCTTGTGAGTTTCGCGTGGTAGTCCTCCAGCAGCTCGAGCGCCCTGTGAGCCTCTGGAATTAAAATAATGCGCGTTTTATTAAACCTGAATATCCCTCAACGTCAATTTCCGTTCGTAAGATTTTTAAGAAATTAATTGTAGTTTAAAAAAAAAAATTGGTGACCGTGCGATTATGATTTCGACGATCCCCGTAATGAGCAAAATTATTTTTCGCCACTTTTTTCACATAGATTTGAAAAAATGATAAATTATTGATAAACGAAGAATCAAGTATTGTGAATAAATCAATTTATTAACATATTCATTTCCACTCCTCCAGAAAAATTTTTCATGAATATTCTTAACTACTTTGACGATGGGTTTCTATTGAATATATATTTTTTTTTGCCAGTTCAATAAACGTGACTCATGCGCAGACGAATTGGCCGAGAAATTGAATGTGTTATATATATATACTTGTATATGGGGCATTCCGCCCGGTTACGATTCGGGTCTGAATCTTGTGATTGGGTCCGCAATTTTTTATATGATTCACATAGTTCCAAAAAGCACTGGATTTTATTTTATTTATTTATTTTAACAAATTTTTAATGAACTGGAATTTTTCTAAACAAATTAACGCGCAACATCTATTAAATGACAAGTGTAAAAAATTGAATAAAAAAATGAATAATCATGTCCTCTTTCAAACAGGGAATGACGTAACGTATAAAAAATTGCAGATCCAATCGAAAGAGTCAAAGGTCAGACCAAGCTCTCGATACCAGTCCGAATGGCCCATATATGGACGTTCGTAAAAGTACGGATTGCGTATGAATGAAGAGGAGAGGGTCTAATCCGCAGGATTGGTGGGCCGGCTTCATCTCGACGGGATACGACGCACAGGAATAACCCGAAAGAACGAAACCATATTACATTTTCACCCGCACGTTGCCTCAAGCTCATTCAGAGCTTGCCGCAATTTCGGCAATTGTATTTTACTGCAGAAATCAACCACCGTGGCAAATTTTGTTCACTCAGTGCTTCTCACCGACTTTCGTAACGTTGCGTAAACGATATATTTTATCCTCTCGCAACGTGTCATGGAAAAATCATTTTTTCCCGAGTGTCCCGATTTTTTTTTCCACATTTCAAAAAAAGCTTTTTTATATTTTATCAAAGTAACGACCATTTGTTCGTATCTTCGTTCAAAGTTCATCGGTTTATGTTTCACGAAGACAAGGAATAAATAAATTGTTTTGTTAATTACAGTCTGAATAATCGTGACTAACTTTCAAACGATAAAACGTGGCGAAACTGAGTTTGACAATAAAGCAGGTAATTACCGGTGAACGAGTTGCCGAAGCGTGAGCTTGTTAAAATTCCAAACATTCGTACGTACTTTCGGTGACGAGCGGAGACAAAAAACTTTTTTACGAAAAACTCACGCATTTCTCGGGGAAAAAAAAAAAAACGTGCTCGCTGCTTCCCGGGCGGAACAATAGCCTCGCGGACCTGCTGGTGCCGCCGGAGACACCGTCGGCATAAACGCTAACGCATCGCGCGATGAAAGTTGGCCAAGTTTATGGGATCACCAAAAGCTGAGCCGGGACGCCCGGGAGGAGGACAAAAAGTTAGTCCAAGCTGAACCCGGTTGTTAAACCCTGCCGTCATTGAGCTGTCCGGTAAGTAACGAACTTTTAAAAGCTTCCATACGTTTATTCCCACGTTTCTCTTAATTCCTCCAGTTTTAATTAATCCACAACGTCCCCCGAAATTATTGTCGCCGCGGGAAATTGTTTAAAACTAAAATCCACCAAACTTTATCACAACTAATTACCCTTTGTTCTATTTTCCGAAAGCGTCACATTGAAAACCAAAAGTTTTCGTATTCCGCCATAGTTTTTTTTTTTTTTAGAAAATTCTAGTTTTAAGGTTGGAAGACAAAAAATGGGTTAGATTTATAAGAAAACACGCGCTCGGATCGTAATGTCATATTTTAATACTGAATAAATGAGAAAATTAATTTTTACTCGTGACAAAGACGGCAGAGCTTTTGAAAAAAAAAAAAAAAAGAAAATACTTTCCGAGTCAAGCTGATATTAAACCACAAGATTCAACGTTGAATCAAATCGTTTTTGAGGTAACGTAATATTGTCTTGCACGAGAGACTATAAAATAGACGGAACACTTTTCGAGCATTATCTTGAAATGTATATTGAAGTCAGGGCGGAAAATTCAGAGCGTACATCGCAAGCGGAATACGAGAGCGTCAAACGAGCGCGCCTCAATCGACCTCAAAAATATACACTGCCTTGCGGGCAGCCGACATTTGGCAAAAGATGTACGCCGAAAAGTTGGCATTTACGAATGAGCCGTGCTCGTTTCATTGTTCCCGTTAATGGCATTCCTGATAGATATACGATGAAACATTTAATACACTGTCCACATTGGTGGCCACTGCGGAAAGTGGCAACGTAACTACGGAAATTATTCGTCTCGGATGTGGAGTGTACATCACCGAGTGAATGTGGCAATAACAGGAAGTGTCTACTGCAGAAGCATTACATTGTACATCTATTCGCTGACAGCCACTCGAGTTTTACTGTAAATTAACTTTATCGAGTGAAGCAGCACAACAAAACCTTTTAATTTCATTGATTTTCCATTAAGCATTCAAGCAAAATGAAAAAAAAAAAAAAAAATTGTTCCTGTGCAATGACATAAAAATTGCCTGAATTATGGTTTCCGTCATAAACCAACCATTGCAGATTCATGAAAACAGTTATTTTTGTTTTTTTGTTCTTTTCGTTCGCCCGTATTTCATCTTAATCACTGCTTTGATGAACTCTTGTATCGCTTTAGTCGCACAAACAAAAATGCCACCCGTATTTATTTAACGAGTTTCCAAACGAGCGAATCTCTCTCCCATAGCTCGTAGAGTGTACCTACCGTTGAATTTATAGAACCGACTCTAGTGCCGGATTTTGGGTGGCATCGAGCAAAAAAACCCGAAGGGAAACGTAGATGAAGCGTGTATGAAATACAGATTACGCGTATACACATTACGAAGTACATGCATATATGTAACGATGAGAAGGGGCGATAACCGTTACCGAAAACATCGTTTATTAATGGGGCCGAAAGTGGAATGATGTTCCAAACAGAAATGGCTGCATAGCAAAGCTGACGGCCAGCAAATAACGCGGATATCCGAACAAAAAGCAAAACACCAGTTACGAATAATCCGGTTTTACTGCGACTCCGTGAATTTCCGAATGCCCGAAAGTTCCCTCAAAGTTTGGTACCGTGACGAAAAGTTCCGATGAAAAAAGTTCGTCTCAGGGTTTCGTTTTTTTCAGGCGAGATATGATCGAGTTTGCGGGAGGCGAGGAAACGCATTTCAGGCACCATTGAGAATATGGATCTTTAAAAACGCGAACCGTAAAAAATTCTCCACATCCGCACGGTAATATCGTTTCCCTTCGTGAATGCGTAAAAGCTAACAGGATTTTCGAATTTCCACTTTGGTGGTCGGTAACCGGGAAGCGGACGACGAGCGGGACGGCGGTCCGCACCACGACAACGAGCAACCGTGGAAACTCCGTCGGTCGCTGATTCTATCTTCCGTCTCAAACTTGAAATCCTCAGCGTGGCTTTGGTATCTTGTTTCGCAAACTAGCTTTCACAGGGGCTCGGGGCAGTCATGCTGCGCTTAAACCTACTTTGCTGTGAAACTTCCAATGAGACGTTGAGCTCGTTTGATTCCGACGGTAAAGTGGCTTTCGCTAGTCCGAACAGAACGCGGAGAACAGGGACGAGGAGGACCCTGAAGAAGAACGTTGAAACGAGGGTAAGTGCAGGAAGAAAAAAGGGCTAAGGAAATGGATAGCAAAGGGGGTGAATTGTTTCATGGTGTACCATTTCGAAGTTAGTCGGTGTTGCGGTGTTTTGTTTTTTTATTTTTGTTTTGTTTCTAGCTGGTACCGCAATGGAATAAATACCTATATCCTAACACAAACATAGTATGTTTGGCCGCCATCACCGGGACAACGACGACGACAAAACTCCAGCACTAACATACATATTCAGAGATCGTATGGAGGAACATAAGCGTCGCTATAAGCTCGGGCAAACGACGCGAGAATGTCTCTCGCGTGAGAGCACCTTCTGAACAAATAATGGCGATTGCATCGGCTTCGTGACAACACGCCTCGGCCGCCTATGCTAGTAGCTGAGGAGAATGGCTTCGCGCTCTTTTTCTCGGTCTATGCTTCGTTCTGTCGTATTCCTTTCATTCCGCTTCGCCACACACACACACACACATACGCACACGCAGACATGTGAGCGCATCTCTTTTCCCCAACACATTCGCCAAGGTCTTTGAAAGCTCCCCAACCAGCGAACCAACCAACCCGGTATCGCCTCTCGTACTCCATCCTGATATTCTCCTTCTTCTCTCCTCAGTCCATCCTTTCTTATCCTTCCACTCTCGCTCGTTTCCTTCCTTCCGTCTTTCCTTCCTACTTTTTATTCCAGCTCCTACCCTCCGCAATGCTATAGCTCTTCCTGCTTTTATCCTGGCGTAGAAATGCGTGCTTTTCCCTTGACTGCGCTGCGACCGTGTCTGGCACATTTGCACGTACCCGTTACCAGACATCGGGTTACTAACATACATAATCTTAACCGTGAAAGAGGCCAACCTTGTCTCTCAGACGATACTCGCTGCGCGTATATACTGCGGCCAATACGCGGATCGCAACGACCCCGGAAGTAGTGGATAGCCGGAGGCAGACGCCTCGTTGAACCCTCTTATCTATACTATTTCCTATGCAGTCGTCGCTCCAGCTTCTCCCTTTGGAAATTAGACCTGGCCACCTCTGAACATCTAACACTCTCATGATACGGATAAAACGTGTGCGCTGTTACTTCACGACCTTTCCTACGTGATTGGTCCTTGTGATCATTTTTATCGTTACCTATTTCCTATGCAGTCGTCGCTCCAGCTTCTCCCTTTGGAAATTAGACCTGACCACCTCTGAACATCTAACATTCTCATGATACGGATAACACGTGTGCACTGCAACTCTACGACCTTCCACACGTGATTGATCTTCTAATTACCCGATACCTAATCACCTGAATCTAGTTCCAGTGGAGGCGAAATAATTCACCTGAAATTAAGGTTCTATCAAAAATCGAAAATGGATTCTGGGACGAGGACATCCAAAATCCTTCGTCCTCGATTGATTCTTTTCTACCCAGAATATCGTTGAGTTTTTTTGTTTTTGTTTTAATGTTGATACAGAATTGAGTGTTAGGAAGGCATGGGATAATAAAAAATGGTTATCAGCTAGTGTCTCATAGATTGAATGAAACAAAAGTTTGAGCTCATCTGATTCGCAGGATATTTGAAAATATCGATTGAAAGGTTATGTCGAGGGCCGTGAATGCATTCCAGGCTAGTTAATCAAGAGTAGTCCAATCGTCCGAAGTGCTTCTCTTCATTCTGTGCAGGTAGCCGGGGAGCTCGGGTCAGCGGGCAGTTCATCTCGATCATCGGGGGCGTTGCGACGAACAAACTCGCCAGCAACCATTCGATAAACTACTTTACTCCCTCTATCCACCCCATGGAGCGGCATACGGATCACCGCCGTATATCCATTGGTATAATCGTATTGCTGAAGCGTTTTGTACGGTTACGTACGTACGTACGTATATCGGTAAGCGTTCGGAGGAAAACGAAATTCTCGAAAATCCGAGCACGCGCTCCGGCGGAGCGTGCGCCAAAACGGCCAAGAGAAAGAACATTGCGTCTCGGCGTATAACCCCCGTGAACCCCCATCCATAACACATGTGTGCGTGCCTCGCGTATAGAGCGATCGTTAACGTGATTACCGGCTGTTGGTCTCGATTTTTCAGCTGAAAACGGCTCCACAGATTTTTACCACGAAACCACAATCTGTCTTCTTGTCACGAAGACGTGGTTTAGGGTAATTTCCAAAAAAAAAAACCACATTGAAGACAGAAAAAAAATTAAATTGCCGAAATTCATTGCCCTTGTTGTCCCATAATTAATGGGACTTTGTGAACAATACCTCGCATACAGAGCGATCGTTAACGTGATTACCGGCTGTTGGTCTCGATTTTTCAGCTGAAAACTGCTCCACAGATTTTTACCACGAAACCACAATCTGTCTTCTTGTCACGAAGACGTGGTTCAGGGTAATTTCCAAAAAAAAACCACATTGAAGACAGAAAAAAAATTAAATTGCCAAAATTTATTTCCCTTGTTGTCCCATAATTAATGGGACTTTGTGAAGAATTCTTCGCATACAGAGTGATCGTGATTAACGTGATTACCGGCTGTTGGTCTCGATTTCGCAGCAGAACTCTTTACCATGAAGTCATGGCTTAGGGTAATTTTTTAAAAGAGCCACATTGAAAGAGAAAATCAAGTTTCTGATATTCATTCCCCTCGTTATCCCGTAATTAATGGGACTTTGTGTAGCATTAGTTGCAGAATTTGCTGTTTATTTCGGTAATTCTGCAAAACTCCGCATCATGGGAGGTGTAAGGGGAAAGTGACATTTAGTTAGACGTTAAATGGGCTCACGCAGCAGGTCGAAAATGTTTTGCACATTGTGTCTTGGCAGCTATTCGGCCTGGTGCCTGGGGCGTTAACGATCCTGACTCCTAATTCACTTAGCACTACCACCCCTAGCCGGTATATATGTACCGGTAGGGTGCAATAGCGTACCAGCCTCGTTAAGCCGACGTTTGTGTATAATTTGCCAATTTAACGGCTGAAAACAGAGTTCACGTGATTATATCGTCGTTGGCTCGCTGTTTGGTGTCTCGTACAGTCAACGAAGATGCGAGACAGAGCCTCGATTTCGATGGCACTACTAAATTTAGCTCGAACACGGTTAGACCTTCCCTTAGCCCTTGAAACACTAAATTATTTATTGTTATTGTATTATTCTCCTAAATCGAAGAAATTTACCACCAAAAATGATAACGAGGTTACCGGCGTCTTAATCAATTAATCGATGAATAATTAATTTGCATCTCTCTTAAGTTCTGTTGAAACTTTACGTTCCCAATTCAATTCATTTCATTCCGGGACAATTTATAAACGCCGTATTTTTTTAAACAAAATAACACTTCGATTGAAAAATTCATCAAAAAAATATTGCACATTTTTACGAGCCAAAGAAATATCACGTAGTTTGATAAACGAAATTTTTCGACGCCTCGAGAATCAAGTGGCCGATAGCCGGCAACCGAGGGCACGAAAGTTGGTAATAAAATTCGTGCGATAACAATAGGGTCGCTTCGAGAATACCGAGTAGCTGTCGGTGGGGTTGAAAAAGCTACAATGGTACTGGCGAGGTCGAGGGCGGAAGTAGAAACTCCCCGTTACTGGCCAGACTCCGGGAAGAAGCGAGCAAAATGTAGTATTACATTCGCAGTGCGGATGTAACTGGCAGCCAATCGAATCTTGCACGAATTGAAGAAAAAAAAGTAAAATAATCTATTCAACAAAAGAAAAAACAGCATCAATTACCATTTTTTAAATACGACCAGTTATTAATTTTTTTTAATTGAAAAAAAAAAAAAAGTATTTTATATAACAAAATTCGATATTTCGGTGTAATTTTGCGGTTGGCTGCTGCTACCACAGATCCCTAGTATTATTCTCACACTCTTCTTCGGTCTTTTCGTGGCACCTTTCTCGAGGTCGTCGAGGGACCGGCGAACAATTTCAGTAGCATCTAAGTAGCCACGATAGCGATGCTTTTACCGTTGAGTTCAGGGATTTGGACCGTAATCCGTTTCGGCAAAGTGAGAGACGAAGTTAATGCGAAACTTTGGTGACTGAAAGGGAAATTAAGGGCTCGGAGTTAGAGGTGCTTTGGTTGGAGGACGTTGATTTCAGTTTTTCTTGTTCTTTTTTTTTTTTTTGACAATATTTGAATTCGCTCAAAGCCTCCGCAGAGTTTGAATTAGATTAAAGAGCGAGGGAGGCTCTCGCCGTTGGTTAGGAGAAAAGGAAACGTGAGTCAAATTGAAATCTAATTAATCCACCGACATTAGCGTCTCGTTCCCTTACATTTATCGGACTTTACCGCTCGTCTGGAAGAATTCGTGTAGCACTATTTATGAAGAAACCTCGGGGTGGTCGACCGAAGAGCACCGACTTTGTGTGCCAAAGAACGGGGTGATTTCGGGTCTTGGCCCCGATTCAAACGATTCTCGGTTAACTATATGTGGCTTGTCACGAAACGTGGCGTATGGAAAATGTCCGATGAAACGTGCGTGGAATGCGGACAAAAAAATCGACGATTCTTGTAGAAATGCGGAAATAAAATTTAATGAACCGTGTTCGAAGAAGTTAGGGTCAATATGCGCAGAGAAAAAAAGGATTTAATTAAAATGACCACGTCTGAACGTAAAATAGTAACGTTGGCGGAAAGTCAAAGTGAAAAAATAAATAAAAATGAGTACTAAACTGGAAAATAATTACCATTAAAAAAACAATTGCGATATGAGGAGATCATTAAAAGAGCGTAAATCGGCTTAACTGATAAACGTGTTGAAGCGGAAAAGGGTAAAACTGAAAGCGAGGCACTGGAGAATAGGATTTCGAAATCGTTTGATGGCTGAAAGCTCTCTGGAATTCACAAATGGCCATTGGCATCGATTAGGCATTGCAACATACGTTGCCAAGGGGCTTCGATACCTGTGGAGTATCCATAGACAAAGCAAGCCCCGATAATACTGAAATTCAATTGTTATCATCTATAATGCATCCTCCCTTAGGAATTTTCGTCTCGCTTCCGTTAAAGCCTCGGATTTCCAGGAAGAAACGGGGCTCCGCAAGAATCAGGGCTGCGTCCCTTAATTCCCTTAAGCTTACGCGTTCGTTCACTTTTGTCCTCTCATGGGAATTTAGCATATGCAAAGTGCGCGTTAATCACTTTATCAAAGACAGCTACTTTCCTCTCTCTCTCTCTCTTTCTCTCCACTCTGAATAATAGTTAAAAATTAATAAACTAAAAGTGTTTATCTTGCACACTTTATAAAGCGCCTCTCGATAACCATAGAATTGCTTTTCATAATAAACCACCTCGAATTTTTCTTCGTTTTTCGTGCTTTCCCTTTGAACGTACGAGATTCACCGAGGCGAAGCTTTTACAAGCCCAACATTTTCGCCCAGATGCACTTGGTCCGTCCAGTTCGCTTCGCAAAACGTCGTCCATCGTCGCCCGGGCGCCCCAGAGCGTCTACGTTAAGTGTCCGGCAACACGGCAACCACTTTCGGTGACGACACTCGAGGACGACACTAGTCGTCCACTTTGCGAACCACTTTACCACCTCTACTCTCCAGGACCCACGTTCAAATTCGTTAAGTCGTCTGGAATAGCGAAACGCTTTGGCGGTGTGGAAATACAGCATCACCGGGGCTAAATGAAACACTCATTTTTACCAAATTTTCGGAGGGAAACAGAAAACAATTTTTATTTTTTTTAATCCTAAATCCACTTTTATAATACTATACAATGTAATCGATCAAGCTCAATAAACCCTTCGTTTAAATTTTATTTTATTTATTCATGAGAAATGAGCTTTGGTTTTACAAGCAAGCAGTAAAAATTCGCAATCTGGATAACCTGAGATCGAAAGCAGTGCAATATGAGGAAAGAAGCGGGAGAGCGGAGAGAGCCATAGATTTATAAGAAGAGAGAGAGTAAACGAAAGAACAAGTGGAAGGACGAGGGGCGATTGTCGACAGCGCGCGTCACAGCGTTTCCGATGTTATAGGATGCTGCAAGAAAATAGCAAAGAGCTTTCTTCCAACTGGCAGACTGGTGGAGCAGATAGTGTCATATAGGTACTTCGGCACGATCCGACATTCTGAAATCGGGACGTGGCAAAGGCGTACGCACCCGTAACGCTTACCCGCTCGTTCTCCACGCGCGCTATCGGAGAAACGAACCGAGCGGCGCAAACGAGAAAGGCAAACATTTGTCATATACACTCGTCACGTGGAAGCCAGAGTGAAGGAAGAAAGGAAAATGAATATAAAGAAAGAAAAAAATAATAATAATCCCCGGGAGATGTTGCGGATGCTGTACACGAGAAGACGAATAATATGAGATTCTGCTTCTTACTCGCTGCACGCAACAAGAAATGTTAAAAAAAAAAGAGAAAAATCGCGTGGCTCTTGACGGGCCATCATTCACAAGGTAATTGTAAAGAACCATATTTTATTCATTTCCTTGGCGAACCGTGGAAAAATAGCTGTCCCACAGACTCTTCCCTTCTGGAGAACATTTATCATACTTTTATGTCAGAAAACTTAAAATATATACGATTGGCACGGTGACGCAGTGGAATGAACATTTTTCAGCATCCCGGGCCTTCTTGCATTCACAAAGAAATTTTTTGCAGTCACGTAATTGCAATAAATGATAACGCAATACCACACATCACATTTCTGGAACATCCTCTCAATGCAATTACACGAAAATCACATAGAAACACATAGGACTACGTAAAATAACATAACATAATACAAAATAACACAGAATAACTTAGCACAACATCGTTCCGTGTCGTTAATCGAAAAACTTGACTTTTTAACTTATGAGTAACGCGTTAATTGGATAATCGTATTGTAGGCCTGGAAGACTGGAGAATTTTTCATGGTGCCCATGAATATGGATGCTCACAGTGACGCACATTCCACAATTCTCTGAGATCCCGTTGAACACACACACACAGAGAAATGCGTTGTCGGAATGGCAGCAACTGGAGACCGGATGAAAAGTGGGAATTGCGGAACCGAATTACCATTCAGTTCGGTTATCTCTAATTACCATTGAGGGGAACAATGCCGCGGAGCTCGAGTAATATTGTAGGAGATGATGCTGCTGCTACTGGGGATGCACCGAGGGATTCGCACCGTGGATGTAGATAACCAATGCTGCGCCGCTACACGAGAACGGTAAAGCAAACGACATATATACGACGAGCTCTCGCAGCTTCGATTTATCTTTCGCGAATGCCCGAGCTTAAACGATCACACCAGAGAATCCAAACATTCGGCAGGGACCAAGGATCGAATAAATAAACTCCATTGACTGCGCTAACGAGATTTCATAATGTCCTCCTTCATTATCATTCATATCGTTACGTCACGGTATTGGATAAACGCTAATCGTTAATTACGTCACTTGTACACAGCATTTGTCAAAGACTTTGACCATTTAACAATTTTTTTTTTCAATTATCCCACAATCTCATAAAATAAATAAAACAGATTTTTTATTATGAAAAATTTGCTAAATTATTACTATTACTTTTCAACTTTCTTTCTCATTGTAATCTCAGATAATTTCAGTTGTTTACAAAGCAAAATAACTTTATGGTGTTTTATGCATATGAATTATGAATTGTTTGGTGATTCATCTTTACTGAATTTTTATATACTTCAACTTTTGCACAGAGATAATAAAAAGCTTCATGCTTCGGCGACCGGTCGAAGTACAGTTCAAGATATACAGCAAATGTTTAAAAAACAGTATATTATGGCCGCTCGAGATGTCAAAAGATCCGGTGAAGTGCGATATAAACGTTTCCGGGGCTCAGATGTGTCAAATCAGACCGGACGTCGAAGCACAATGGTTTTTATTACATCCCTGCAAAATTTGGAGTATATTTTTAGCATATTTACGATGAACAGTGTGTACTACAAAATTGCCCGGTCCAGCATCTCCTGAAGTGAGATAGCGAAGGATGCTGCAGATTTTAGTGGATTCTTCATTAATTCATCGAAAGTATTGAACGTTTGTGGGTACATAGAAACGCATTGATGGTCCGTATGACGGACGGCACGAAACGGATAATTTTTATTCCACTCAGCGTAGCCCGGACCCAAGGGATCTACCGGATCGGTGAACGGGTTGCGCGTGGGGGGGTTTTTATATTCAAAAACGGAAATGACGTGAACGGAAAGCGGAATGGGTGAGTGTCAACGCGAAACGGGAATGGAGGACGGGAATGCGATATAACGCTCGACATAGAGTTATAAAACGAAATTGGAAATTGACGTGTTCTTCTCGCACGACGAAAAAATTTAAAGCCAAGCTCAAGTGAACGACTCTCTCAAACGCTTGGGCGGGTACATCCAGCGAAACCGATTCGGGTCGCGGCGATATCTCCCGAGTCTTGAAAATAATACGTACGTGGATGTGATAAAATGAGCGAGAGCCTAGGGAGTTATCTTTTTTACGTACCTCTGTTACGGATTAGGTACATTTTCATAGTATAATTTACCTAAAGCTCTTATTTCAACATTTAATGCATTCCACTTTACTTCAGGAAGTCTATGTTTTTTTTTTTTTTTTTTTTGGGAAATATAATTGAATCCACTACCGAAGATAATTTTTAAAAAATTAATCGAATTCTTTCATTCGCTCAATTTTTTTTTGGGGATTAAAATATTTTTTTCTTGAAATCTTAAAAGTCGGGGAATAAAGGAGGAAAAAAAGTTACAAAATTAAGCACTTCCTGAGCCTTACGGAAATTTTTTCTATTAAAAAAAATCCATCGACGCATAATTTTTTTTAAAGAGCAAAAAAGTGTGAAGAATCTTGTCACGAACATTTTTTCGAGATACTTAATAATATATTTCTAGAGCAACGAGTGTGTGGGAGTGACGTCACGATGCGATAGGAATTTCAAGCACGCTGTCCAGAAAGCGTGGTATTCAACCGCGGTACATCACTTGAACTACCGACGGGCCATTGAGAGCATCTCGAAAAATTGGGGCAAACAATATTGCATGTGTTACTTTGAAGCGGCGCATGAACCGGTCATTTTTTAATTTATCAATAATCACGAACGAATACATGTAGTATTTTTTATTTTTTTTCTTGATAAAACAATTAAGCTGATTATTACCTAATCAGAAATAATGAAAAATTTTCTTATGCAAATAATGATAGTTCATAAATTTCGTTCTAAGTTGGCATCATAAGCGAGAAAAGTGGTAATATTCACTAAGACGTCGAGCTCAGCAAAGTCCCGGAGTAAAACCACTTTCGTTAAACTTCAACCAACATCGAAGTTACGTTAATCCATTCTCGCACTCTCTTCTCCGTTCGCTCGCTCGCTCGCTTTCCTTTACATGCCTTCACCAGCACATTTAGCCTCGGTAACTTATCCCGACGTTGCCGCGAATAGCCAAAGTATTGGACTACCAGCTTTCACAACTTCACGAGATTTGCCACGAATTTCTCGCAATCGGCAACGATCCCGCAGCCCGAGCTAAACCGCGAACCAACGATTCGGCCATATTATCGAGCAATTCGGGAATTCAACCGTATCGGATAGCCTTCACTAGCCATTAATTGATGGAATCACCAAAGGATTGGAGTTGAACGATTAAAATCGGTATCGAATTTGTAATCGAGGTGTAGTCGAGGTTTAATCGAGTAATAGGTTAATTGTGACTAAAACTGTGGAATGCACATGACGGACAAAATATTTAGCCCTGTACCAAGTGAAATTCAATCACAGAATTACAATTAAAAATTACGTAATTAAAATGTTGATTTTTCTGCTTTAAAGAAACAAATAGAAAAATTCAATTAATGTCGGTATGATTTAAAGTATTTACCAACTGAAATTCATTCACGAATTTACAATTAAAAAATTACACAATAAAAACTTTGACATTTCTGCTTAAAAAAAAATAAAGTGAATGTCGGTGTGACTTACGGTAGCGCTCGAGGTAGAGTACCGTCGGCAGATAACAGCACATGCCATTATCACCGTACACGTGGGCGTACATAGTTGCGAAATTTCGTGGTTAACACCATTCGGTGGCCCTGAAAGGTAGCCTATATAGCCCGCCGTGTTGGAGATATGCGGAAGCTTCTCCCGTCACTTCCGTCGACAGTGGAGAATGTCGAGTGCACCCTTTGCGCGACACGTTTTTGCGGCGTAGTCGAGGGAGCATCCCAGAAATCCACTGATTTCTCACGATCGACGCATCCGATTGAAAATCTCCGTCTACATTCAGAGACGCGACTGCCACTCTTTCGCGTTTTTCACATATTCGAATCACTCACTATCTTCTCGTAGCCCGCAACCCTGAAGAACATCGATAAACCCACGAAATTCCACCACTTCTGTAAAACGACAATAAATCACTTGCAGTTCCAATAAGTCCTTGAATTCGTAGAGTTGATCCCCCAAAAAAAAAATAAAATAAAAAAAGGAAAATCTACCAAAACGCCTCGTTTATTTCGCAGTTATTGAAAAAATCATTTTTCCCTTTCTCTTCGTCGTTGACACGCGACAAACAAAATAATCCGGACAAGTGGCAATTAGATGAAACATTGTTAATTACGTTACGAAATATCGTTATCGCATTCGCCCGACGGAATCTCATCAATTATTATGATATCCATCGCCCGATGTATGTACTTTTTAACGATTGAACATTTTACCGGGTCCAGATGATGAACTCGTTAGCGGCACAATTCACAAGTACATAATTGCACGGATAATCTATGCGTGACAGTGGTCATAATGTAACGTTTCAGAAACACGAGATTAGCACGTTGACAGAAGATGCATCGTTGTCCCCGACGATGTCACCGATGCGGCCCGTGTATACATATGCAACCGATCCGAAATCAACGATTACAGGACACCCAAACCGCAACGAGGTTATCGGAGGTTTGTGGAAATCAAGTAAACCGACTTGCCGGCCATTCGGATGGTAATTTTCGGAATTCGCTGTTTGGTCCAGCGAATAATGTGACACGTACAATCCGTGCACCCCCAAAATCTAAAATTGATTATCGTTAATACGAATCCTGGTCGAAATCGCGCGGTTTTCTGGCAAGCCCGGATATCCAATTGTCAGCCAATTAGCGAGGGGAAGACAAAAAACAATTTGATCGTCGATGCGTATTCATACGGTCCCGTGTATCAGGTGTAATTGATCTCCGATATCCTGGACAATCGGCAGTGATTTCTATAATCAACACCGACGAATAACGCGGATAAGAACGCATCGTTTCTCAACAATCGAACATCCCTGAAGCATCTTAAATTCACGAACTTATTCCGTTCAATCACATCACCGACTGTTTGTTCAATAATATCGAGTGGTATCAATGCTGTCGACACATCACGTTCACATCAAAATTATTTTCATCTCTTCTCTGGGTCACCGATTCGCAAATATCACTAATTGGGTTAATACTGATAAGCGGTATCAACATTGGCACATCATTTTGTTCACCGATCAAACGACGACTATCAATTATCCTGATCTTCCAGATCGGATCACTGGTTAAATGGAATTACTTTTCTGTTTTTTACTATGTCCATGTGACACATGGACACGATCATCACCATTGTTATCCAAGTGTCGTTTGGGCATGTGCCGGTAGGTTTTTATGGTGGCGAACGTTCCATTCGCTGGATAGCGAATAATCTCGAGGAGGGTGAACGCAACAACCGCACAGGGCGGCAGAAACTCGCTGACTGTCGACAACGCTCGCCCCTTTTCAACCCCACGAACCACGCAGCATCCCTGACCCCGCAGCAGCACCAGCAGCACCAGCAGCACCAGCCGCCGCACCAGCAACGCCAACCTCTCTATCATACGTTCCCACCACCGCGGGAACCGCCATCGCCTCCGGGCATTCCGAATCCTCCCAGCCTTGCTTTTCCACCCACAGCAACGCCAACGCGGCAACTCTCCGGTCACGGTCCAACATCCATGCCTCTGTCAGCTTCTCTTTTCTCATCTCGAAAAGACTACTTCTCTCGGTGGTGCCTCTGTTATTGCCTCGCTTCGGTCTTCATTCAAAAGCTGACACAACAACCGGACAATACCGGACACACATCGAGTAACCGGTTTCCAAGGAAATTTCGTGAGAACCGATGTATCGATGAAAAATCGACCACCAAAGCATTTCTTCGACTGATGTACAAATAAGCAATTGCCAATTTACCGAATGAATACGAAGACTTCAATTGTCCTTGCGTTAATGGTGTCTTTTCTGCGGTCGTTGGGTCATTTGATTGCAATTTTTTTTGAGCTTTCGAAAAAGCAAATCGACTAGGTTTAACTATATATATCTGCGTATATATTATGGATACAGTTTTTTTGTTTTGTTTTGTTTTTTTTTCCCCCTCTAAACTTGGATCTATAGCGAGTGCCTCGGAGGCAGGTACCAAAGCCCGAAGTGTCGGTAATTAAGCTTTCGTTCTGAACGAACCCGAGTTTCCGTAAAGTATTCGATAACTTTTCCGGAAGGGACACTCGGCCTCAGGCTCCTCCCTCCTCTGTATTCGCAATGTTCTTGCAGCACTGAAATTGGCATCTCGGAGTTTACTGCGAATTTTCTAATATAGTAAAAGTCACTCTTCGCCAAAGAGGTTCTGCCTCTTTCAGGCTCTCATTTCCAGCCAATTCCAGGCGAGGATCGTTTCTCTCTGTAGTTCCGGGAAACGCTTCAAGTGTCACTTTATAGGCGGTCCCCGCAGGTCCCTCGAACACCATCCGCACCTAGAAAACTGTGTAACTCTATACATATGCAATGACGAATTCGTTTGAGATTCAATCGTTATACCGGCGATCACGTGGACCCTCGACTGCATCTTTCGACATCGAGACTCCGCGACTCGCACCTTTTAAAACGACTCACAGCTTTCCTCGCCCTTCTCTTCGACGTCGTCAATACTAATGCGCTTACATCGCTACCCAGACTGTCGGAGTACTTCAGGGTACTTGGGATTTCAATCTATACAGATGAAGAGACCGGTGAAGACATTCGCACGAATTCATTGTTCAATTCCGATGCCGTCTGATAAAGGAGACAGCATCGGACTTGTTTGCCGTGGACAGAAAAAAAGGACCAGTGTAGAAATGGACCTTTCCTGTGTCGACCTTTTTTGCTGAAGAGCACCAAAAAAAAAAATACCTGTACTTGCAACTTTATACATATGCAATGACGAATTCGTTTGAGATCCAATGTCGACAATCGCGTGAATTCTGCTCGACTGCAACTGTCGACATTGAGTTTCCAACTCGCACCCTTTGAAGAGACCTACGATTTTCCTTTACGTCCTTATCGTCCTCGTCCTCGTCGTCGTCGTCGTCGTCCTCGTCAATATTAATGGGCCCACATAGGCACGTAGACTGTCGATGTATTTCAGGGCACTTCAGATTTCAATCTTCGTAGATGAAGACCGGAGAAGACATTCCAACGAATTAATTGTTCAATTAAGATGCCGAAGAGCAAAGAGAAAGCATCAATCCTGTTTGTCCCGAATCGCAGTGATGGACCTTCTTTATTTTTCCTTTCCCTTCTTTTTTCTTCTGAGGGAAGAAAAAAAAACTGGACTGCGGACACTCGGGTATCCTCACTTTCTTCGCAAACCCGAGTTTCTTAAGTTATATTATTTTTAAACTTTCTTTCGTGTATCTCATTTATCAATTAGTGCAAACAAAATGGCGAGGAACGAAAAACTTGAACATTATTTTCAGCTCTCTCTTCTTCCTCTCTGGGAAAGTACCTCGATCGCCTGTAGTTTAAATTGGAAATTCAAAAGTTTGTGCTTAAGTTATTGTGGATTTCGGACAAACGGACGGACAAAGGAGCAGTCGTACTTTTTTTTTTGTATTGGAGAGAAAAATATAGTAATTTTAGAACATAAATTGGAATAGTTCGTTCGACTAATTAACCAAAGACCTTATTTTTTTTGCCGCAATTTTATTCCAGTAATGTTCACATCCACATTTTGCCGATAAACATCAAAGGTGGAATTTTATTAAATTTGGATCCAATGTAATTATAAAATTGCTCTCCGCACCGGAAATATCCACTCATCGGTACAATCGATAGTCACGTTCCTCAAATGAACCGAATTATTAACGGGATGTTAATAATCGCTTCTGCGTCGAACTGAATTATCACTGGCCCTTTTTCCTCGTGGAAAAAGCGGATTGAAAATTAGGAAATTAAATAAACAATACGATGTTTGCTTGGAAATATAAATTCGTCGCTGGTGAAATTCTATTTCCGGTTTCTCCGGAGACTCGACAGCCAATTTGTTCATAATTAAGCCACCGAGGTGACGGCAGGACTTGACGATATTCGGCGCAGCCCTTCGACCGCCCACCCGCGATAACCATGTCCACCACAGTCACCAATATCAAATATTGAAGTTTCCGGATTGAAGCCCAGATCCAACTGATTCACGCACGTTGGTTATAGCCGCCACTGCTACCCGTTACAACGACGGTGCATCTCAAGGGACATCCTGCCTCGTATAACTGCTATCAGTTTCAGGAATTCATGTGTACCCATGCTGGTACATGCATCGCTGATAATTTCGCCAGTTAGAATTCGACTATTGGTGTGTGCACAATCCATGGTCCATTGATACAAGATTTCATCCACTTAACTCATTGAAAAAAATTTGCCAAATGTTTTAATGGAATCAGAAAAATTTTGCCACTTCAATTAGAGGTTTATCGATTTTTACTGATTGAACAATGAATTATAGTCTGTATTGTGTGATGAAGTTCAAGCTAATTGCAAATCATTCCAAGTGATTTTCCATGTATTTTGTCAGTCTTTATTCGTTCAACTAAGATTTGTTTCATTATCACGTTTATTTCAAAATCGCATGAAATGTTTCGTGAAGTGGCGAAATTTAGCGGCGAATGACTTGCACCATATTTTTTTGTTTTTTGTGTGATCATGCCGAAGCATATTTGTATATGATATGTAGTCAAACAAGAGCGTGAAGATTAATCGCCCGCGATTCGGGACATTAACCCAATGAATACTTTACATGGGTAAACATCTGATTCGAGCGTTGACGATCGTCACCGACATAGGCCAACAGATATCGCATATGCATGAACATTATTCGGAAAGCGTGTAGTCGCAGATGCGCCAGCCGCAGATCTCATATCTCATGCCATTGCCAAGGCAAAACAAAAATTCTTGACGTACTTGGCAGCAATAGCTGATAATAGTGCTTAAGTAGAAACAGTGTTGAAATAAGTCTCGACTCTTCGACTTCGGTGGACAATTTCACTCTGGGAATTTTCAAGAATAGACGTACGAACTTCGAGTTCAATCGATTCACGTCGATCAGTGAAATACCGCGGTGATTTAAAATCGGAAATCAGTATTCGATTATCGGAGATTGTGATGTTTACAATTAATTATTATGCACAAGTGAACCAATATATTTCCACGATTCGATTCGAAATCAATTTATTCCAAGGAAAAGTAAGTATAGGACCTAACGATCAACTTTTCAAATCTAAAAAATTCGCAACAAAAAAAAAAGATTTAAAAACAGACAAATACGATTATTAAGATTGAAAATGTTGCAATTTTCAAAAAATCACTTCCACAAAATATTTGTCTTATTAATGTTAAAAAAATACTTGGAAGCCAATTTTTTAATTTATTTTCAGCCGCCTTATCTCGAACAGTTTAAGGACTTCCGGCAAATTTCGTGAAGATGGTTACCTCGATAAACATAACTAAAGTCAAGCTGGTTCTATGGCCGCAATGGCTGGCCGCAGTGGAAGGTTTGTTTGTTTCCCCAAATCGTTATCAGCCCTACGATAAAATCTGAAAATTTTAATAACTTTACCGCATTTACAGTTTTCATGCTGTCAATCACGATGGGCCTGATAGCAGGATGGACATCTCCGTATTTAGCAAAAATGACAAGACCAGGTGCAGAGATAGCGATTACCGAGGAGAATGCTTCATGGATCGCAGCTGTCCTGAGTATCGGAAGAATCGTAGGTGCTCCGGTTGGTGCGATGGCCGTGGATTACTTGGGCTCAAAGAAGGCGACATTTCTAACGGGAGTTCCGATTGCGATAGGGTGGATCTTGTTGACGACCGGTTACTCGGTTCCGGTGATCTACGTATTCCGAATACTCAGTGGTTTTAGTCTGGGAATGTACTTCGGCACGTTTCCCATGTACATGGGTGAGATATCGAATCCAAAAATCCGTGGAGCCCTCGTGTCCTTGATAACCCAAGGAATGCCATTTGGTACGTTCCTCGGTAACCTGGTTGGCGCTTACACGCCAATGTGGGTCTTCTCATGCTTCAGTCTCGCAGTGACCGTCCTGTTCCTGGTTTTATTTTCGATAATGCCCGACTCGCCCCATTATCTCATTGTCCAAGAACGAATGGAGGACGCGAAGAAGTCCCTAGAATGGTACAACCGGGATGTCGACGTAAAACCAGAACTGGAGGCATTGCAGAAATTCGTGAACCAGAAAAAGTCCATCACTTACCGTGACAGAATGGCTCTGCTGTATGCCAATTCGAAAGGCCTCATGATAGTCAACACTGTCCTCATGTTCGTGCAGCTGAGCGGCCTTTGGACAGTGTCCTTTTACATGGAGATTATCCTGACGAAAGCTGGCGTGACTGTAATTTCTCCATCGTTGGTTGTCGTTATTGTCGGTGTCTCGGGGATGGTTTTCGGTTGGGCGTCGATGTACGCCAATGACAAATGCGGAAGGAAGATCATGTTGGCCGCTTCCGCTTTCGGTATTGCCCTTGCGTACTTCGTCCTGGGAATCGATTACCAATTGTTGGATTTGAATATCGCGCCACAATTCGTCACACAATGGCTGCCAATAATTGCAATCATATGGTTCCAATGTTCGTTGTGCATCGGAATTGTTCCTGTGCCTTCGACCTTGATGAGCGAAATGTTTTCGCCCAACATCAAAAGCACGGCTTCCTGTGTGGCCAACATGTGCTCGTCCGTGTTTGCCTTTGTTGCCAGCAAGACTTACCAACCAATGGTCGACCTCATCTCCGAACAATACGTTTTTTGGATGTACGCCGTCCTTATGATCGGACTCGGGGTCTACGCTTTGTTCTGGGTGCCGGAAACCAAGGGCAAGACTCTTCCGGAAATTCAGGAAATGCTCAAGGAGAAAAAAGGTCAACCAAAGGACTCCAAGATTCCGGCTTAAATTGCGACGGAATTCGTCATACTGGCACTTGTCGCCATTGTATGGTGCCAATATTCAATCCGAATTCTTCCGGTGTTTGCTTTTTGTGCGTTTACCATGTGTATGTCATTCGCCAAAAATGATACTCTTCAAATTAGTGGAGCCAATTAGCTCAACGGATGTGCTAAAAAAAAAGCCATTTCCTGATGTTCTTCGGCATTGTATTGGCGCTGTCCTTGGCCATTCTGGATCTCATTATTCCACGCTTCTGAAGAGCGGTTGCCATTCGGAACCTCTTCAGGGGTTTCCGATCACCACGTTGATCTTTCCCGAAGTCGCAACATCGTTTGGCTTGACGCCAGTGCCGGGTACCGCTCTCCCAGCTCTTCTCACCTAACGTACAAAATATATAACGTCATGCGGCGCCGGCGTAACGGCTGCGGGTTTTCTTCGCGTTTTTGAGCGCCAAGGCGTACCATCCGATGTTCAATGTAATGGGTGAACGATGGGTCTACTCGATATATCGCACGAACGGCCTTTTCTTTATCCTTTCTTCATGTTAGTCACGCCCAAAACGACAAATTTTAGTCATGGTAGGATATTATGTCATCTTCCAGGAGATAGGAAAATAAGATATCGAAAATTGTAACCGTAAACGAATAAAATTGGTTCGAAAAGTTAGAGATGCTTTTGAAAAATATCACTGACCTTGATGGACTCGACTGTCTCATCAACTGTTTCATGTGAAACTGTCTCATTAACCACTTCATCAATCTTCGTCTCCTTACTCTTCGTTAATTAGTATTCTTCCGGAGTCTCGGTTGGTACGTAACAAGTCTCCATCCTAAGACCACATTATTACCGTCTTTACGTGATCAAAGATAACGAGTATCAGTACCAACAATCAAACGAGTGACCATCGGAGAATTCGGGTGCCACGAAAGGTCGTAGACGAGATAGGCTTGATCACCGAACATTCGACCGATATTTTCCGATTCAACTGACAGTGGGTTTAAACCGATATTCGGACTGTCCGTTATTACTGGCTTTTAGAGCACTTTATTGTACGCGCTGTGCACACAGTAATACTGGCTTAAACATTAAGGAAGAAGAAGGCCTTGGTGAGCCGCCAAGTCACGTGTACGTGTTAACGGGTGCCGATGACCCAAATGGTCCAGAGGCAACTTCCGGTCGAATTTTTCACTGTCTATAAATCCACTGGCCATGAGTGTAATACAGAAATGCGAATGGTCTGAATATGCAGCTTTTCAGATCGTCTTTACCTACGCCTGAAAACATTTTTTTTTTTTTTTTTTTTTTTTTTTTTTTCTAACTTATTTTGATATTCTGTAATTAACAAGGAATCCAGAAAAATGAAAAGATGAAGAGTACAAAGAAGGCGAAGAGTACAGAATATTTTTGAAGGTCCCTTGTCCCTTCTTCAAGTTTGAGATACTGGCGAGGCGAGCAAGCGTCAGGTGCGAAGATTCGACCGATCGATTGCCCCCAGAATCTCAAGACGAGCGACGATTGGACGAAGACGAAACACTCTACCAGGAAAGTTCATCGCGGCTCCAGACGGCATGTCTATGTAGGCCGCAGCCTCGTGGTTCGTATAAATATGCGGGCCGCCGGTTTGTTCTAGACTATAGAAGAGCGAAGAATATTTGCACGGGGGAAATGAGCTGCGAGAAACGAGGGAAACCGGAGAGTCGCTGGGGAGTGCCAATCTCCATCTCTCTTTCTCTCTTTTCTTTTTTTTCTTTCTGAGAGTTTTGCGAGTGCTGGAGAACATCTCGCGTATAACATTATCGTATGCGTGTGTAAATTTTTCGAGGCTAAAAACCGAGAAAATACATGCAACAGGACAGTTCCATTTTTTCGTACCACCCAAAAATTTTTTTTTTTTCTAAATTATCCTTTCAGGTGAACAATATTACGGTGGGTTTAAACTATGGGGAAAAAAGGGCCACTCAAAGTTGCGTGGAGAACAAAAAATTTTTTTCCGGGTTAAAAGTTAACAAACGTGAAAAATGAGATAGGTCAAAGTTGTAAAAGTTGTAATACTCAACGAGGTTAAAGTTTGTAAAATACAAACCAGGTTTGTAAAATGCAATTATCGTATGCATGCGTAAAGTTTTTGAGGCTAAAAACCCCGAAACTACATGCAACAAGACAGTTCCATTTTTTGGTACCAACGAATTTTTTTTTTTTTTCTAAATTATCCTCTCAGGTGAACAATATTACGGTGGGTTTAAACTATGGGAAAAAAGGGCCACTTGAAGTTACATGGAGAACAAAAAAAATTTTTCCGAGTTAAAAGTGAAGAAATGTGAAAAAATGAGATAGGTCAAAGTTGTAAAAGTTGTAATTCTCAACGAGGTTAAAGTTTGTAGAATGCAAACCAGGTTAAGTGGAAATTCATGATAAAATGTGAACTCCGCAGGAGATAGATTTTTACTAAATAAACGTAGTCGTCCATTTACTCGCTTTTACGAATAAAAAATTGATGCAGGCATTTTTATTTGTATTCCGAAGTATATTTTTCGGATGTCATCTGCGATAACTCACTATACTTTCATTTCCTCGGTGCACCACGTTCAAGCTTCGCTGACAGTTTCCTACCTCGAGTTCCATCCACGACATCGACTACCTCGTTTCAGTCCGTCTTTACCATAGCTCGATGTTTCACGCGCAAAATTGCATTACGTAAACCTGTCGCGCTCCCCACCCCCCGGACATATATCAAATCATCGGAAGAGTGACGAAGACGAAGAATAAGGTAAAACAGTAATTGGCGAAGCGGAACAGTCGAGCCAAGAAATTTTCACGGTGTGAAGACGGCGCTTCGAGCGCTTCGATTTCCAGTGGCTTATTCGATGAAAGGCGACTACAGTTTTTTTTTAGAAGTCCACAAAAAAGATGAAACAGAACAAGGATAAAAAAATGAAGCCTCTGGCCGCGAATATTTTCCGGCCACCATTAAATATGCCTGCTTCCCGCACTCCAAACCCAAATTCCTTCAAAGAAGCGAACTGCCAAAGTTCGAAAGAGAGAAAAGCTCTCTTTTCGAACTAAGACGAACACACACTTCAAAGAAGTCGCTGAGGAAAATCCGAAAATCTTGAAGATCATTTCCGCTAACCTCTCCTTGGTATATTTGGTTTTTTTTAACCCTATCACTAAAATACCAATATTTTTGAGTCAATGGGAGATTTTTTAAAATTTTTGATAAAATAGGGATCAAAGAAAATGTTGTCAGAAAGGCAAAGCTTCGTCGATGATGAAGCAAAACAGTTTGAAGTGCCCAATGTTCATCCGGTAATAAATCGAAAATTGATCGGGTCTTCCGTATTCTTAATAACCAAGGGGTCGTTGCATTGCGGTTAGAGTAACGAATTCAAATGCCAGAGAGAAAGCAACGGTATAACGAGGATGATGTGGGAACCGGCGAGTGGTCGAGTAGCTCCTCCGTGAGCTTTGAACTGTAAGCAGGTATGGAGGTTGGCGTACGGAGTCTAACCGAAGTGAGACTCCACAGCTCGCCACTTGGGCCTGAAGAGCTTTGCTCGTCTAGAACTCACGAGTACTCTGTTAACACTGGGATGGTCGTCTCGTCTAGTCCATCATTGGTGGTACCTCTGTGGCAATTACCTGTTTTTTATTTTATTTTTTTACGTTATTTATTTGCAGCCAGTCGTACAACATTTTTACAATAGAATACACGATAGTTGTTTTATTTTTATTGTTTATTTTCCCGACTTCAGGAAATAATGGAATGATAATAAAATTCGTAACAAATATGATAAAATAAAAATTGTACTCATGGATCCATGGATGCCAATGTATATTTAGGTAAGCCTTACCGAGAAACATTGAATTCAACGTTTGGGAAGCTGCTCGTCAACAGAGACCGGAAACACGGGTGTATTAGTACTAGCAAAACATGCGGCGTCGACATAACTCGAGGATGCTGCAAAGCATAAACCACAATCATAGAGTGGCAAAGGCGATATGCACCTGTCAGCGACAGACGTGCTGCTCGAGTGGTCCAGCAGACACGGACACTCGTGGTGAATCGAAATAGTAATGCGATAAATAATCCAGGTGAAGAACAATTCAAGAAAACAACGAAAATGACATGTCAACAATTTTTGTTCACGTCGAAATTTGCCAATTTATGTCAATTTATGTCAATTTATGTAAATGTAGCGAGTGCAAATGGTCCGAAGTTCATTATTGCAGTTTTAATTAGTTTCTCAACTTCGATCTGGTCTGATAATCAAATCATCATTCTCCGGGGAATGAGGTTGGCGTTGACGTTGATTCGAGTTGGTTTTAGTGCCTCAGGTTACGGACCATTCGTGCCAAGGCAAATCAATTGGCCCATGATAGGATTAGCCATGCGAACTCATTTGAAAGATTGATGAAGAGACAGCAACACGCTTGAGGGATGCAAACACGTTCAGTGCAATGGTCAACTTCACCCAAACCCTGAGACCCACCGTCGATTACCGCTAATTCGACCCTCACCTTGATTCAAGGTTTAACATCACAAAAACAAACGTCGTACCGGGAAAAAAGTGAATTTTATCGAAAGTCGAAGGGAACGTGTGTCGAGGGTAACGCAAAAGTCGATTTACTACGAGCTAGTGCTTAGACTTCGGCTCACCAGCCGATTCAGCACCACTTGGTTACCCTGTCAAGTTATATAGCCAGGCTCGTATTTCACGCTACGGTCTGTCGTCTGAATCCAGTAACAATTGTGCAATGGGGTCGATGGTACTTTAATGTGGACGGTACCAAAATCTCTATGCACGGGCTAACAGGGCAACACTTAATTGCTTCGAACCATTATCTTTAATTGCCCAAATATTACAAATGAAGAAAATGATTTTGGACAAAAATCTCTGACGTTTCTTCAGCATTCTGTGCTCTGTATGACATTCTTTTAGTGCCACTTCTTTTATCTTTCTAGCCACAACATAAAAAATCACTGACCAGTTCAGGTGGAAAGTGGTTCAAGTGGTTCAAGTGCTTCAAGGTGGACTTCACATGAAAAATGAACATCCCGACGTCACACTAATTGGTAACGGAATACTTGAAGAGGGGTTACGGTCATCGCTATGGCAGTTTCCATGCAGCACAATGGCCGGACTTCCTCCGAGGTCATTCGCAGATCTGGGCAGCATGCCTCACGTAGACCCCCAGGGCTTTTGGGAGTGCAGGAGAGATAAAGCCTCGCTATCTACAAGATGTTACGGGCGCCACATTTCTCACGGATTTATGACCAGCCCTATCCCGACGGTATTTGCCCATCACATGTTGCGCTATATATTCTGTGTTATGCACCCTATTGCGAGCAATATACAGTAAACCCTCCGAACAGTACATCCCGAATGCTGCTCTTCACGTACATTCGCCTACTTACCAATAATGAATCACCCTTGGCCATTAATATCCCATCGAGAGAGAGAGAGAGAGAGAGGCCATGGTTTCATTCGGCTAACCCAACCTGTCAAATTAATTCAAAGCTTCACAATAATTTTTATTCCGGAAAAACATATTCTCCTCTTCTCGATGAAATTATTTCAATAATATTGAAAATTCTAGAGACTCAGAAAAGAAACAAAAAAAAAATTTTTAATTAGTAAACTATCCGAAAAGTACATCCTGAATACTGCTCTTCACGTACATTCGCCTACTTACCATTAATAAATCACCCCTGACCATTAATATCCCATCTCGAGAGAGAAAGAGAGGCCATGCTTTCATTCGGCTAACGAAACCTGCCAAATTAATTCGAAGCTTCGCAATAATTTTTATTCCGGAAAAACATATATTCTCCTCTTCTCAATGAAATTATTTTAATAACATTGAAAATTCTAGAGAATCAGAAGAGAAGCAAAAAATGTTTTTAATTTTTTTATTAAAGGGGATGATGATAAATGATGACAAGGAAAGTGTATCGATTTGACCCAGCAAAAAGGTTTGTGCTACTAATGAGAAGTTGCACTGTACCGTGACAGGTACACGCCTCAAAATTTGCAGTAAACTTCGAAACTGTAAACCCCGCACGATGAGTACATAGTATGTTGCTGTACACTCGTAAAGCTGAGTTGTGGAGGAAGAGGCAATGCAGGCCACCTCAACCGAGATATCGTATTCTATGACATGCTATTATAATTATTATTATGTCGATATAATACGATACGTTGCGGACATATCATATATCGCTGACATGGCTTTCCCATGAGTTTAATCATCTCATCAAATCATTGGACATTAAACGTTGGGGGTTGAAAGTGATTACCCTCATTTTCAAAAATCCCGTCAGAACTCGATGAAAAGTTCCACCGACACGTTCAATTAAAGCTAAAGGGATGAAAGGGAAAAATATTATTCCACGTGGATTTCTTTCAAGGTGGCGAAGGCTCTGAAACGTATTTCCCTGGTCTGAAGAAATCGGAGAAGCCACAGGCCAACGTATCGCAAAAAGCTCAAAGTCTCTTCTCCAGATCAAGAGCTTTAACGTTGGATTTCAGCTCTCCTTTTCATGGTGATTAGTCAGTTCTATATTGGCTCGAGATTCGCAATCGACTTTTCCAATAAAAGCGAAAAATGAGCTGAGCTGATACGAGAAATCAATTTTACACACTATCGAATGTGTTTGCTATTTTACAGGAACGGAAAATTATTTTTTCATTTTTTTTTTTTTTCTAGACCACTTTTCTGCGTCAAATTAAAGTGGCTAATTTTTTACAGACTTAGCGAATTTTTGAAAATAATTCTGATGAAACGTTGAAGACATTATTGATAATTTCCATGAGTAACTGGGAATAGCAAACAGTAAGATCTCCTTGCGATCTCAGTTAATGAGAACGCAAGAACGAGGTCGCCAAGTACACACGAAGCTTCGTGGGACTCGAGCTTGGAAGAAGAAAGATTCATGGCTGCCATTATTCACGAACGATTTAGCGCCAGAATAATGCATACTGTAATCTATACTTGCATACGTGTTATATTACATATACGACGAGTATATGGCTTTCTATGTCGACATACACTATCTTCCTTCGTTCTTCCTCATGTACCTACATTCGCACTCTGTTTTCACATTGCGCATCTAGCGCTGTTATCTTCGCAGAGCTCGATAAGCGTCGAAATATGGCCTCACTCTCGAATCAAAGTCAAGCCGTAGAAAATCCCTTGGTACACACGGAAACTTCAAATTAAGTTGCACCATCCGCTCGAACAAATGTTAACCAAACCGATAACAATTCGATAGTTCTCCAGTCGACATCATCGATTTATTTGCGTGGTCATTTTTTGAACTTTGGAAATTACAATCGGAAATGTCACTTCTTCAGCATGTCCTGTATTTCCTGCAACGTTTTGCCTTTCGTCTCGGGCAATTTGACAAAAGTATACACGGCAAGAATTCCCATGACGAGAGCGTACAGCCAGAAAACGTATTGATCCGCCATAACGTCGATCATTGGCTGATAAGTTTTCGTGCTGACGAAGGCAAAGAGACCGGACATCGCGTTAGCTGTACAGGCGGCAATGCTTTTTGTTCGGGGCGGAAAAATCTCACTGACAATCGTGCTGGGCACGGGACCGATGCCCAAACACGTGAAGAACTCAAAAGCTATAAATATGATGACTGGCAGCCACTCGAGACTCGGACTCCCATAACCTTGTTCCATGAGGACAAAGTGAATACCCAGAGCGACGAGACAGACCATGACCCCACTGGCAGCTCCTCCAAGAACTATTTTCCTGCCGAATTTGTCGTTGGCGTACATCGCCAGTATCCCACCGGTAATGCCAATGACACTGGCACTCACCACTGCCATTCCTGGATCAATAATGGTGCTTACTCCAGCTCTTCGCAATATGGTTTCCATGTAGTAGCTCATTGCGTAAGTTCCACCGACTTGAAGAAGAATGAACACCATGTTGGTCATGATCAAGGCCTTCCGGTTCCTCGGTATGTTCAATTCTGCCAGAATGTCCTTGAAAGTAGCGGAGCGTTCGGATTGGATGAATTTCTTGAGAGAGTCCATCTCTTCAGGGACATCAGCGTCGCGTTGGTACCAGACAATCGCTTTGGCAGCTTCGTCCAATTTGTTTCGCGACACCAAATTGTGCGGCGAATCCGGAAGAAAGGTGAACAGGAGGAGAAAGGTGATCGTCGAGACGAGACTTATGGCCGAAAAGAGCCACATCGATGTCAGAGTTCCCACCAAGTTCCCGAAGAGAAAACCCACCGCCTGGGAGTTCATGATGAATCCGATAATGGCGCCGCGTATCGATGGGTGCGCTATCTCACCGGCGTACAATGGAAATGTCCCGAAGAACATTCCGGTCGATATTCCTTGCAGGGCTCTCGCCGCGTAAATCCATTCAACCGAATTGGCTATTATGAGAAATATCCAACTCAAGGCCACGGGGAATCCCGTGATGAAAACGGAGATCTTGCTGCCGACGTAAGCGACCGAAGCCGAGCCCACGACGGCCCCGACGACTCTGCCCAATTGAAGCAGCGATGCTATCCATGATGCCTCGGTTTCCGTGACCGGTAACTCGGAATCTGGACTGGTCAGCTTTGCTACATACGGCGAAGTCCATCCTCCGCACATGCCAAGAGCGAATCCCAGCAGTGCCACTGGATAAAAAAAAATTTGTGGTTACTGGATATTGAAGGTCTTGCTTTTCAGGTGACCCTGAATATTGTGGTTTGAACAGAAAAATTGAGGGGTTAAAAAATGTTGATTGCAGTATTTAGTGGCCATGTACTTACCTTCGGTGATGGCTAACCATTGAGGCCAGGTGGTCCATTTTACCAACAAGCGCCTCCAGAAATATGCCATCGACACTCGAGGTACTATTCAATAACGACGTACCGATTCTTCCAGTCCACGAGATCGTGAATCTAACGATGGCAATGTGTTTGCGAAAATTCCGGGCGAAAGCTCTTGCTTTGCCACCTCCTAAAGATAAGGAAGCGAGTGGAGGATGCGAAGAGATATTTTCACACAATTTGATAAGATATCAGAATTATCATCTGGCAAATCATTGTTTGAATGATGGACGCATTTGGTAATTGAAAAGTCTACCGACCATAAATTAAACCAAGTGCCAACCCACTATAATTTGCTCGCCTTCCAATTGAAAATAAGATTGACATTATCGTCCAACTTAAAAACAGAAAATCCGCTTTTCAGCTTGCCCATCTTCTCTAAGCTTAAGCGCATCACTATAATTTTTTTTTCTCCCCCTCTTCCTGTCTGTCCTCTGTCCAACCGATGGAGTAGGCAATTCGCGATAGCGAATTTTGCCTCGTTCCATTGGGTCGGCATACCTCGTACACGATTGCACTGCAACTTCTGCCCCTTTCGCACTCTGTGCTCTCGCGATTTCTATCTCTCTTTTCCGGTCTGGCATCCAGCAGCCGGACGTTCGAGAGGGAGCTTCTGGGGGTGCCCCCCCTCAACCCTCTGGAATCCCGGGGATGATTTACGCGCAATCTCGGCGGTGCCATTTACACTCTCTTGACGACTAATCCGGTGCACGCGATTCGCTGCCTCGCGGACTCCTGGTGCACACCCCACTTCCATACACCCTTTCGCGGTGAGCCTCCCATTCTCGCAACGATTCCCTTCCGGTCCAGAAACTCCTTCGCAATATAATCCCCGTACGTTAGCTATACGCAACCCGCACTTGGACCATGCCGGAAGATCGACGACCGAGGGACTGGATGACCAGCAAGCCACGCCAACATTTCCTAGATCCTGTCCACCATAACGTCCACCCGAGCAATCCGAGGCTAGCCCATAATGTATTTAGACAGGTGAATACCATGGAGAACGAGCATATAGCCAATCTCTATAGATATACAATTGTCCGAAACTAGTCGTCGACTCTGAATACTCTTCACTTGTACATATATATATATACATATAATATATATACATATGTATGAGTGCCATGGAGAGGAATCGATGCGTATAGGAATCGACGAGTCGTCGATATAACCCTCGTAGCCCTTAAGCAATTTGCGTAGAGCGACGTAGGTGCTTGGATTGTGTACGCGTTCCATTGGTACCATTGGTACCATTGGTTCTCCATGAGAACGGTGCTTTATGACGCGCATTGTCATCAGACGCTCCACTGCCGGCAAATGACCAAAGCTCCCTCTGGTACCCGCGACATGACAGGTGAGCAACCGCGAGTTATTGCGCTATGGGGTTCCGGCCCCCCGTCACTGCGCAGAGAGACGAGGAGGGGCCGGCGGGGGGGGAGTGGGTAGAAAGAGGATAGTGCGGCCAGAAACCTCGAAAGCCCTCGTGGCCCCATCGCCGGCGACATAACCGAACCGCAAGATTAATTCTGTCCGCTATCATCACTTAGCGACATCAATGGATGGAAGTACCGCGCGGTCTGCTGGACTCCACGATGGGATATGGAAATTTTTCGTCATTCAAAAGCCAGGCTTTGGGTTCATCGGTTTCATTTTGAACGAGTTCAGTTCAACTCCAAATTCGAATATGGAAAATTGAATGATATTTTATATATTTGTAATTATGTTTTTAATGGTAAGCTCGAAATATTTGAATTATTGATAGCACCAATAAAATTGTATCGGATGATGAATTGGCTGACATCTGACGTTGATGTTTCCAAATTTTGTTTTTCCCGAGTTGGCCCTCTTCTCACCCTCTCCGAGTTTTTACGTTCAATCTTCCGGATATCCGTCGTCTGTATATATATATGTGTATATGCTTTTTTTGTTTCCTGTAGTTTGTACTCGTCATCCGGCCGGTGATCCAGCAGCGTCCTCAAGGCTCCTCCTCGAGTATCAGTCGAGTACACTGGCAAAGCACGAGGGTACGAAAGAGAAAGAAGATTCCGAGTGACGGAAGAAAAGCCGTGACTGGTAGACGGCTCGTGAACGGACGCGAGAGTAGTCCCTCGCCCTCGACTAGACTAATTGTAAGTAATTGTCTCATTAGTCTCTGTATACAAGGCTGGAATAGAACTCGTGGGGAAAGTAGCTGGTCTCCTCGCTGGTTTACGTCCCTCTTGTCCGACTGTTTTTCTTTCGCAGCCTCTATTTTACCTCGTTTTTACCAGCCCTCCCAACATTTATACTTCTCCGGTAGCGTTACGTTCATTTTTCATCGACTCGACGAGCCAACAAAGTCAACTGTGGAATTCGGCTGTGCCATTTTCCAAAAGAACCGTCCTCAACGATCAATACCGTATTAATCCTGTTGTTGAAAGGATTAAATTTGGCCTGTCCACCATGAAGAATCCACGATGGACTTGAAGGTTCTCCAAAAAAAAAACTTGATTAAGAACCTCCCGGATCACATTCTCGACTGACCTTTTCAATGTGGCAACATGATATATTCGATGACGTCCTGGTGCCAAATATTGGAACAATCGAAAGTCATATTTATGTGTCAAAAAAAAAAAGAAAAATGTCCCAAGTCCAACAGTAGATGTGTAGAATGGTAGACACGGTGAGTCGCCAACACCGATGTAACCTACTTGGAAGGCTGCGTCGCATTCACTTCTCTGTCTGAACGTCGCATCGTCGTGGTCCCTCGGGATCAAGCCCAAATGGCTTTCATTTCACCGAGCGATGCAGTATGTATTCTTCCATCCGTTTTACGGCGGAAACCTTGGAAATTCATGGAAAAAGAAGGATCTCCCTCTCGGCCTGATACGCTCCACCAGGGCCTCGAGCCCTGGCTAAAATAACAATTCCAATTACAACTCCCATGCTAAAAGTACAAAGAGTACGACTACCATTTTGCCCTTTTGTATTTTTCCTTTTTCTTCGTTTTAACGATCAACTATGTTCGATCGAAGCGTCGAGCGGAAAGGAGATGTTAGTGCGCACGGCCGGTGAAGCGATGCACTTTAGCATCCCATTGAGGGCAACATGGCGCAGTGGCTATGCGGTGAAACTCCGGGGAAAATCGTCGTAGCTGTCGTACTTAACGACTTTTCCTCTAAGACGCTTTCCCTCCCTCTCTTCCGATACTCGGGGTCACAGATTTACACATTAAAAGGATAGGTTGATAAGTGTGTGTGTGTGTGTTTCGGCGTAAATCGTACCTGAAGACTGGTAGCCTTTTCGTCCTACGCTCATTTACACCTTAACTCACTGTTTTATGAGACATTTTCTTATGTTCCTTATAAATGCCAAGTTTCTATTGTCTTTATGTCATGAATGTCACATTGCGAGACACGAAATATCGAGTTAAATTTGAACCGTAAAATTTCGGACAAAAATCAATGAGAAAACCTACCCTGAAGAAAATACGGACGAAATTTCAGGGCATGATCTGGTAGTGGTAGCTTATTTATAGTTTACAGTTTGCTTTCCTTTAATGAGGACCAAGGAACATTTTGAGCTTTGTATCTTTCCGACTAGCGGTGATCCTCTTTCTCTGATACGATTCAATGGATAAGCTCCTTCTACTTCGTGGTTAAGTCTCAGCAATGATAAATATTCTAAACAAATCCGTCCCTCTCCGAGGTAACGCTCTCTTCTTAAGCCGGCGCATCTCACAATACCTGAATTGTAGTTAATCCGCGCTCGTGGATAAGACGGAAGGACCTTCACCATCTCTTCGATGTAGAGGAAGGACTCACCTGCGAAAACAGAGAAAAAGAGGATATGAGAAACTGGGTAGACTGGTTGTAATGGTGGTAGAATCTTGAGAAAAGAGTTGAAATTTCAAGAAGTTAATGTCGAGATGATGTTGGATGAAAGAGCAGCTCCTCTTCAGGGCGCATTTCAAGGTGTAATATAAATGTATGTCCGGACGAAAGTGCATGGCCAACGTTGCCACGTTGATAAAAGTCTTCCGCGTCCACTTTTCCGCATACCATAACGCCATCTGTGTACCCCGTGTGTACCAGTGCTTCAGCGAAGCTGCAGAGACTCTTCTGCAGTGTGACGCTCAAGTGCCCACTCGGGAACCGGATGTATACTTTTTGCGATAACTCAAATTACGAAGTTCCAACGAGAACTCTCGGATGATGGACCGAGCGGCAAAACGTGACAATGGTGGTCACACGCTGCGTATACATGTCTTGTAACTAGCATCCGCAGTCTCCCTCGTTAGTTATCTCGGTTTTCACCGTGAAACCACATTGCAAACGACTCCACCGTTACATAGAAATACTTATGAGTGTGCATTAGAATGATGGAGAACGCTGAGATTAATCCACAGCGGAAGTAAAACCTTGGACCATGGGCAGGCATCTGACGATTTTTATTTCACCGCCTATCGCCCCCTGAGTGATAAAACAAATGCAACTATCACAGTTGTTTGTATTTTACTTGCTTGTATGTGTAGAAATGGGAAGATAAAAGACCTTGGAAAAAGATGGCTTACGTTGGCGGGGACTGCTTCAGGGTCTCCGATGGAACTATCCACTAGTTTCACCTTTCGCGGTACCATTACAGGCACGTACTATATTACGGATAACTGAATAGCCCACGAAGTTGGTACCACGGTTCGTACTCCCGGTACCGAGCTTCTCTCCTGGCTAATTAGTGGTTTTGCCGCTTCTTGGTCGGACAGGCGAGCGTGTGTACCGCCGGTGAAAGCTAACGAGACTATTCTCTGGAAATCAAGGCAGTTTGCACTTTTGTGCCTTTGGGACACCAAAGTGTATGTGCGAATTAAGGGATGTAAGACATATTTTCTTTTTTTTTTTGTTGCGAAGTTCAAAGTTCATGTTCGCTAAATTTGATTCAACGCAACGTCTGCGACGTCACGTGATTATGGGCAGACCCAAATAACCAAATTCCAGTGATGGATGCCCGGAGATATTACAGAGTTGAGGACATAGTATCAGAATCAGAGCAGTGACAATATTGGAGCCTCGAATGTGTTGAAGCCATGCTGATGTGGATGCTGATGAGGATGCTGATGTGGGTGCTGATGCTGCTGCTGTTGCTGTTCCTGTCGCCTCTCGTAGGCCCCCAAGATCCGAACTGTGCGCACTGTTCTCCGTGCCCAATACCCTGTCTATCCGTGACCCACTTATTCGAGAACAGATCAGTTGCCTGCTTTGAACATTGTGGAAATAGAAAGCCGAATGAGGTGCGAGGGAGTGAGAGTGCGGAAAACTTGGTCCGCTAGCAAAGCTACCGGGTAAATTCGATTACTGCTCCATTAGATAAAATGCTACATCGAACGATTGAACAGAATCGGAGCAAAAAACAAAACCAGAGAAAATAGTTTGAGAAAAAGAAAATCGCAGAACCGGAAGTGGGTTCCGTTCTTCAATTTCTTGTACAAGCAACACTTTGCAACCAGGCCTTTTGATATTTATCACACCGGAGAACCAGACACTTCCGTTTGCTTCCACAATTTTCAATTTATCTTTGATAATATTAAATTATTTCGTCCAAGTTTCTCACGGTTATTCAAATTCCCGACGCGTGCACCAAGGCCGCCAAGTTCAATATGATCCTCGTCGAAACTATCGAGCAACTATTCCGATAATGAAACTAACGAGAACTGCAACTCTCAGGTCTTTTGGCTGAAGGTTCATGGATCTTCATCGACATAAAAATTTCACTTGACTTTTATTTTTTTATGTAGTTTCGTTTTTTTTCGTCGAATATAAACAACGTACATTGTTGCACACATCTTCATACACATTAAATTTTTTTTTAAATTAAATTTTATCACGTACTTTAGGCGGGTGGATTCTTCGATCTCATCGATCTGGATTTTTGTTGAAATTGCAAGACGCAGATGACACCTAATATACTGTTTGTAACTACTCGAATGGCCCAGATAGACTCGACGAGAGCGGGGAGATACTTGAGCTGAAAAATCTGTAGCCGAATGATAGCGATACCGAGGAGCGAAGTGGAGCCGGAACGGAATTCCGGATGTAGAGGGCTCGGGCAGCGAAAAGGAGAATGGGAGAAGGAGGAGGAGGAGGAGACGCGGAAGGAGGATGGAAGAGGATGAGAGTCTCGCAAACAAAGCTCCGGCCCGAACAATGTCCGGATCATTTGCTTCCATTGTTGAAGAAAAAGTGGATTCTTTGAGTGCGGGCGCGCCAGTAGTTTTAGCTTTTCTCGATGTGCGGGCTTCTAACGCTCGCAACGTCGACGGAGAGAGAGAGAAAAGTGAGAATGTAGAAAATTCATGGGGGCGCACACCGTTCATTCCTAGTTTTATCTTTTATAGCCAGTGCCTCTCTCACTTTTCAACCGACTCTTACGTCATAATAAAATCTCGGAAAAAACATGAAACGAGCAGCACATGGACGATGAGATTAAAAAATGGAGTGAGGAAGAAAAATGTCTATCACAAATGCCACTACAAAAAAAAAACAATACGATTGAATTTCTTGTTTGTTTTTTTTTTTTTTAATTAGTACATTCGCTAATTAATAATCTATGGAATAAATTGAGCACCGAATTATATTATGTGAAAGGATACGTTCAATGAGTTAAGGGAAAAAAAAGAAATGAAAATCTTGCAAATTGGGTTCGAATAATTATTTTTTAAATGGCACGGCTCTACTTTTTAGACCACTCGTTCTTTTTGTTTCAGTGTCCTGATATGAAACCTGGAATAAAAAAATGCAACCAAGCTTCCTCTCTGTGAGGAAGCGAGAATAAAGAAAAAATGGAGCAAAACACACGATGCGGAGCGCTCAAGCAGACCTAGATTCGTCGGTGTATTATAGATGGGTTTGCAGTGCCCTATATACGGTATTAAGTAGTTGACTGCTCTGAATATCGTACGAAAAACGAAGAAAACATAGAGCCTCGTTCCAGGTGGTGCAGTTTTTAATCAGTGCAGAATTCCGTATCTCTCTTCCCCGACATTTCCTTTTTCTTCCCTCTCCATTTATTTTCCGTCTTCCCCACCCGCCATTTGCACCTATCTTCTCCATAAAAATGTGAAAATCGCAACTATCGAAAATACATTCCCGTACATTGCCCCACAAAACACGCTATAATAGCTTTCATTTAAATTCACTGATTTTCCATTTTTCATTCGATCATTCCACTGGAAAGAGCCATTTATTTTTTGTTGCATTCGAAAATATCTTCTCTTCGCGTTGCTCCTTTTCATACCTCTGTAGAATAGATACCTTGAAGAGCAAATAAAATGTCTTCGAGGCAGTGAAAAAAAAAATAATAATAATATAGTCGCAATAAACGGAGGCGGAATTGACGAAAAATGCTGCGTACATGAGTATACATATAGCTACACGTGCAGCAGTATGTATAGAAGAAACGAGACAGGAGGCGAGTTATCGTGAGTGAGAAACGGGTGAATGCCCGTTCTGAGGTAATATCCGGGGAAAATATCTTTACCTTGAGCGAGGACAGGCACGACGGTGGTATTGCCCCCCCGGGAACAAGGGAGTCGAGAAAAGTGGCGCAGCTTATAGTATACAGCTTGTATATAGGGGCGACCATGAAGAGAAAAAAAAAAAAAAAAAATGAGATAGCGAGTGGCCATCGTACTCTCCGTTCACCAATGAATCTATTTTGTGAAAAACAGGAAAATAAAAGGAATTTGAGCTAAAGGAGTTAGTGTCGTAGGTAGCCGGAAGGGTGAGGGGAGGGTGGGAGCCTTTGTACCAAGAGAACACGCCGGTAGAACACGAGGAACATCGTCGTTCTCCGAGAATCCTCTAGATGCTCACTATAAAGTTAATTAAATGTTATTTCCGGGAAGATGGTAAAGGTGCGCATGGAGAGAGGGAGAGAGAGAGAGAGCCTCGAGGTACTCTCCTCGTGACTCCGACATTCGTTACCTCCGCGCTCTTCGCACATTTCTTATAAATAATCTTCCACCTTGGAGAGATGAAAAATTGCATAAATATTTCATACATTATTACGATGATATATATACACCGTGAACTCTATAAAATTAGAGCGAGTAAAACGGAAATTGTTCAACTCGGACAATACTTGAAGCTGTTTTTATGAAGAAGCCGCATGAAAAAGTGGCGCACCACTCCGGCGTTATTCATCGTCAGCGAAAAAGGTTGCATAATAAATTAAGTCACTCCAACGCCTCGGTAACAGCAAAAAGTAACTAGAATTAAACTCAAAACATAAAAAGAAAAACGATCTAGCGTCTAACACTTTTCATCTTTTTGCTTCCCGATAAAGTTGTTTAATGGAAGCGCAGCTTTTTTCCAATTCTTTCCTTCCATCATATTTTTTTTTCAACCCTTAACCACAATCGTTGCAGCTCTGACAATTTTTTTAATATTCAACGAAAAATCTCCCTCATTTTTTTTTTAACAACCTAAAAATCATTTTTGCTTCATAAATCAACTCAAGTTAAAATTTATTCTATATTGAACAATTTGAAAAAAAAAAAGTTCAATTGTTTGAACTGGTACCAAAATGTGCCCAATAATGACCCATAATTTCAGACCGAAGGAAAGAAAGTTAAAACTTAAAAAAAAAAAAAAACACTTCTTATTGCAGATTCAATGCGATTATCGGTGGAAATCAATGAAATTCGGTTCCACGATGTCACGTGGAAAAATGGCCAAGGTCCTATGGAATAAGTGAAAACAGCTGACGTTGCGCTCGCGTTTCAGACGTCGCGTCGGGTATAAGGCCGCAACGTGATGTTGTGACGTAGAGGATCGCGAGTTATTTCGGTGATCGCGTGACGTGGACGCCTGTACAGAAATAGTCGAAGAGCGAGGCACCGTTGAGAGAGTGAATTACTCTGTGCTCGCGCTTCCCCTTCGTCGTCTCCTCGTCACTCGCTACTATCTCATCGCCGTCTCGCGGTTCCTCTCGTTTCACCCCCCACCCCCGCACACGCGACCGAGTCTCGCACGACAGCTTCTTTATTGCCGGCGAAGTTATCGTGTCACGGACATTCGAAAGGTCGAGCACCACGGTGACACCTTTTTTTCCCCAATTTGGGCCACCCGTCTAATAAACTCGGGATTACTTATCGCCTCTTTCACCGTATTATTTTCTCTCGCTCAACTGCCATTAGAATTCCAAGTACTTTCATTTTTTCTCATTTTTGTCACATGTTAATTCTGTCTCCGTTCAAATTAAATCATTGTGCAATAGCGAATATGATTTAAAAAAAATTATTTCCACCGAAAATTGTTAATTTTCCACAACCCTTTCATTTGTAAAAATATTTTCTTCAGTCCCAAGCTTGTAAAAAAAAATAAAAATTTATTCTAAACGTTACGTCTGTTTTGTAGAATGCACTTCTGTCATTGACGATCTTTGTGGCAGGTTTAAAAAAAGAAAAGAAAAAAAAAATCTGAAGGTATTGTCAGAGACAAGTGTGTGTATTGCGTAGCGTGTACTGTTTTCTCATTGGAGAAATTTCGCGCATATATATTTGTTTTGTGGAAAATAGAGAAAAACGTACTTGATTGAGATAAAAGCATCGAAGAGCGAAGAGGTACCGGGGCAAAACAGCACGCAACGTTTTCGCGTTTAAACGCTCGCCGCTCTGAAACTCTCGACGCAGACGCGACGAGTGTGTGTGTGTGTGCACTCTTTGCTGTCGGCCGAGCATGTTTCCAGCCCTCCGATATTCCCTGTTTGAAGTTTTTCTGCTCGGCGAGAGCGGCGGCGGCGGCCGCGGCGGCTCTTCGTTAACGCAAACGGCACGGGAAGTTGAAGAGAAGCGACGCTGCGCTCGGGAGGTGGCTGAACCACTGCCTAACTCCAATTTACGTAACATCGCTTGCATCTGGGCTGTACATCCGCTGATATAAGCGGGCAAAAGCGCCTGCACACATTGCGTTGTTCATGCAGCGACGTCAAGCTGCTCTCCGATTTTTTATCTTTTTTTTTTTTCTTCGCATATCATCGCGAAAATTTTCTCTCCCTCACCCACACCTTACTTCCTTTCCACCCAATTTAATAAATGAAAAAACATCCAGGAGTCATCATACAAAATTTCCAAATCTACAAAAATAATAAATACACCCTTCTACCTCCATAAAATAATTTAGACTGTAGACATTAATTAGCAATAAATTGTTTATCGATATTCAAAGTATTCTTTGAGTCCTTACTCCATTTTCACCCAATTTAATCAATGAAAAAACTTTCAGGAATCATCACATAAAATTGCCAAATTTACAAAAATAATAAATACACCCTTTTATCTTCATAAAAAAATTTCAACTGTGCAGATTAATTAGCAACAAATTTTTTATCGACGTTCAAAGCATTTTTTGAGTCGTCACTTATTTTCCACCTCACTTGAAAAATTGAAAAAAATTCAAGAGTCATTATACAAAAATTACCAAACTTTAAAAAACCACAATAATATCCTCCTTAGTTAAATAATTTCAATCGGAGATATTAATTTACACAAATTTGACGAAATATGGAATAATTTGAGAATTTGGCAAAACGTAATTCCTTAACATGAGTGGTATGCCTGAATGACTTCTAATTCACGACTATCAAACCTACCTCCCCCCTCCCACGCTTTGCCTATTATCACTCTATTTCACGAAAGCTTCGCGAGTCCTCTAAATCATAGATATCCATTATCCGCTTTATCCCAATGTATCGCAGTGCGGGGGCGCATATACGATGATAGCAATAGCCGCATAACCCGGCGGCTAGCCTATTGTGCGTGGTCGTTGGCCGACACGCGTTTCTGTCGGAGGTCGGTACGAGTTGTAGGGCATGCGGTGAACGTATTGCGCTGCGCGGTGAGTGCGTTCTATGAATTCAGGACGGCGTTCGGCAGTCACGGTTCGCCGGGGCGGATGGGTTTTTGGTGGGTTGGGACCTTCCAACTTCGTAATTCCTGTTCTCGCCCATGGAGCCCAAAAATCTTTAAAGATTTTCACGTACAAGCCGATCGTAAATTCAGCATTGCTCATTCGCTATAACGGCCATGACGGCGGGACAAACCACACGTGCGATATATACTCCGAAATCGGAATATCCGCGTAATTCATCTCTGTCCGTTTTGCCCCGAAACGTAAATTTTACAAGGCTCCCGATGGTCCACAAAGAATTTTGTAAAATTGTGTGCTTTTTAGATGGAAAAAAAAATTCGTAGTTGCCAAACAAATATTGTGACTTTTTTTGTTGGAATTACTATTTTTTTTTATTGATATTTTTTACTGGAAAATATCGTACAGTATTTTCCAGTGAAAAAATGAAATGAATTTTTTCGAAAGTAGTGCTCGTTGATTTTTTCAGGCATGCAATCGAAAAAAGGCGTTAAAATAAAATGTTATCGAATAAAAAAAGTCGTTCTGGACCACGATTAAGTGCACTCCAAGGCCTATGAATATTTTGTGCCAATTCTGGACTCTAACACACCGAGTGACGACTGCGAAAAGGAATAAAAATATTTCCGACGGCGCAGGTTTTCTGATCAATCGAGTGAGCGGATTTAAGCTTTCCAGTTTTCACTTTGACGGGGATTAAATGTTGTTTTCCGGTTCCACTTGAGAATGCAGTGAACATAACATCGAACGTGGCCATTAATTCAGTCACTTTTCTACAAAGATTTTTTTCGCACATTTAAATCTATTTTTAAAAAAAAATTCTTTTGTAAAAAAAAAAAAACGAGTCCTCATTTAATTTCAAAATTAGCAAATCAGAAAAATAATTATTTCATCATCGACAAATAATTTTCGATGTACCTTTAAGTTTTCTCGAGTTCGCTTTACTTTCTTCTTCCGATTCGTCGTCCTTAATTTTTAAAGGTGCAAATCGGGACTGCATCAGATAGACAATTGTCCAAACGAGGCTAACCACCGGCACCCACATATCGATTTAAATTTTTTTTTTCACTATACGCAAAAATATTCGTAGATATAAAAAAATATCACAAGTCACTAAAACCGACAAACAAATTCCACGTATTCCATTGTCACTTTACCCGAAACTAATTAAATTCAAAGCTTTACGAATGTAATAATAGAGCGTTGTAATTATTGTTTGATCGTTGGTAAGCATTTATGTGAAATCTATACACGAGAACGAGTATTTCGATGATTTCCAAATTTAGAGGATAATCAATATAGCTGCTGGCATTGGGCCAATATCGTCTGTATTTATTTATCACAATGCCACGTGGTTCGCAAACACAAATTTACGATAGAAACACGCACGTGACGAGCTACGGGCGATATAATCGGGATAAATAATCGCACCCACGAGAAACGAGCGGCGAATAAAATCGTTGGAGAGGAGAGAAAATTTTCTCACGCATCGCAAATAAATTTCTCGGCTATTGTGTTAACCCGAAAAAAAAAAAAAAAAAAATCAAAGCGCGACATTGGCTCTTGTCGTTGAACGAGCGAGACTTTCGATCCGGAAGCACATAGCCTCGCGACACGAACTGACAACTTGCGTGGGCACCATTCGTGTTCGAAGCAGCCGATCTTAAATTAAATTTAGCCATGTCGGGCACGTCCCACATTCGGTCACTAGCCTATGCTTGAAAGACCTGGGAGACGGGGATTAAATGCCGAGACATTGCCCGGTGCTTTGACTCGCAATTCTTTCGCCATAGACGCAAGCTCAAGCACAAGCACCTGCCACAATCGTAGCACACATTGTTAAAAGACACTGCAAAATGTTTTATCCATAAACTGGTAAATTAAAATTAATATCCAAACTTGTAAATTAAATTTACTGAACAATTGTTCATGAAATTAAACGATTTGGTCATAAAATAAAGTGAATTATTTATGAAATTAAATAAATTGTTCATGAAACATCATTGCCCGGTGCTTTGACTCGCAATTCTGTCGCCATAGAGGCAAGCTCAAGCACAAACACCTGCCACAATCGTAGGACACATTGTTAAAAGAGACTGCAACTATTTTTACGCATAAACTGGTCAATTTAAATTAATGTCGAAACTCGGCAATTGAATTTACTGGACAATCGTTCACGAAATCAAATGAATTATTCATAAAATTAAATAAATTGTTCATAAAATTAAATGAATTGTTCACGAAACATAATTGTTGAATGGGTGAAGTCCATTTTCGGTAACTTCAAACTAATTTCTCTAAAGTATCCATTACGAAGTCGAGACGAGTGTTATCGCACATTTGACGAGGTGAGACATTCGAATTTCCTGCTGATTGGACGAGCGCCAAGCCATGCACGATGCAACTTTAAATCCCCCGAACAACGTGTGAAAAGTAACAATAGAAATAAAAAATTTTCGGACTAAAATAGGCTCAGGGTCAACCGTATAACACGTACGCTTACGCGTGTGCACATTATGTTGCCGATGCGGAAGTTTGCCAGTGAATTCTCTCCCGATTGAAATTTCGACAAAATAAAAACGTCCTCACGACATTATTAATAATCGAAATTTCCTGCCTAATAACAATCCAATTATTACATTAAAAATTACATAAATTAAGTGAAGCCCTGTGAAATTTTGGAGCTTTACGTCGTACCTCCTCCTAATTCATAATTCCCGTTATCGTGAATATTAATAATTACGGTACAACTTCCTGTCCTTACGGTACACGTGTATGTACACCTACCCTGAAGAGGTGCATTACTATGCAAAGCGCGAGGACGAAGACGAAGATGATGTAAAGCTACTCTCCGACAATCCGGCCAGTGGCAACTTGGCACAGTCACGCCCTGAAGAGTTCAGTACGAAGAGTCCAGTCGTCAGCCAACGACCCAGTGATTGGCCTATGAAAGCCACTCGATGAAGAGAGAGGTCCACTCTGTCAGCAACCAACCATTGGCCCCTTCTTCAAGGGCTAATGATTGTGCGCCATTGAGAGAAGGCAGTCGATCGCGGGCAGCTTGGTCCGTCTCTCGTTCTCCTTCTGCAAGTTTGCTACCGTCGGTGCTGCAATCTACACGTTGTTTCCGATACACTCTCCCGGGAGTTTCGACACCGATCGTTTCTCGCCGAAAGTCGATAATGGCGTCTGCCCGCAAGCGATCGAAACTCCTAGAGCGGTTGGGGCCGCTATTGATGACTTCCTTCGAGAGTCGCTATTAATTTATCGCAGGGAATTTCGACATTAGCGACGTCGATGTTCCTCATCAGATTCTCCATCAGTTCGGACATTTTTTATTTATTTAGAAAAACGTTTTTCCGTCGATTCCCTATTTTTTAATCCTGACTTTGCGAATTTTTTCAATGTTATTAAAAATGTATAAAATTTGATGTTTTTTAAAGCACAATTTTGTTTTTATGTACTATCATTGATTGGAAGCACAACACCAAATGTTTCCATCACTGAATTTCCTGGATGGAAGATAAGAGTGAGGATATCTCGAGGATACACACCTCAATTTTTCGTATGAGACGTCGGATGAGAATGACCCAAAATTGGATTGGTTCTTTATTTTTATATATTTTTTTTAATGCAATTAAAAACGTATAAAATTTGATCATTTTTAAAGCACGATTTTGTTTTTATGTACTATCATTGATTGGAAGCACAACACCAAATGTTTCCATCACTGAATTTCCTGGATGGAAGATAAGAGTGAGGATATCTCGAGGATACATACCTCAATTTTTCGTATGAGACGTCAGATGAGAAAGACCCGAAATTGGATTCGTCGCTATCGCTGGTAATTTGGTATTACACTGCTATCGATATGAGGTGTGTGTATATATATATATATATATATAGACATAGACGATACACTATCGGAGGTCGTTGGCCGTATAGTAAGAGGCTTGTCGTAAGATGGAGAGAATGAGGCATAAGAGGAATGAAAGGGGCTCGAAATAAGATCCTTCCCGGCCTTAGACGGCCGAGAATCAATTTCAAAGGTAGAAGTCGGCCGAAAAGAATGAAAATACTCGAAAGACAGAAAGAACGATAACGGAAGTGACTGCCACGAGTGGCGCAACCCGGAGGAACCTTAATCGGCTTCTGTTCCATTTTTCCGAATCATCCCTGACTGTAAAATGGAACAAAAGCCAGAAGCGCGAGAGGTGGAAAAGCGTCTGTTTCTTTGTACATCTTCAGGGTCTCGTGGTGATGAATACTTAGCTATAAGTAACGCTACCTTTGTACCAATTTTATACCATGTCACGTTTTATTTTTTCCAAAGGTGAATTTGTCGATGAGAAAATGAAAATAAAATAAAATATGCAATATTTCACATATGCAAGGTGAATTAATTAATTTTTAATAATTGCTTATAAAATTTCAGCCATGTAAATTAAAATTAAAATTAAAGCGGCGATTATAGTTAAACAAATTTTATCTTCACCTGATAAGTTACAAAGCAAACGTCCAATATTTAAATAAATTGGCTTGCGCTTCCGGCGCAATACCTTAAATATTTGCCATGGTAATTCGTGAACCGGTGTTCCCATCGAGAATTGGCTCAAACCATAGCGCATCGTAATAAAATGAAGCCCTGCGTACGCGGATCCACGAATTCGTGACCGCGTGCACACACAAAGTATGCGGCAATGCGGTCTCAGTGCATAACGCCAATCTGCATTTGCATACAAACAACATGAGAAGGTGGAGCTTAATCTGCAGTCGCCTCTTTATTTGCCAACTTATTATTGTTTTTTTTTTTTTTTTTTTTTCAAATTGTACTATATTAACTCAGATAAAAGAGATGCAAATACGCTTAAGCCATTTCTCAAACTAAAATTATATCATCTCCAGTTTTCCAGTTAGTAGTAATTTTTTTTTTAATCACAAGACTTTAAATGTGATATCATCACATTTATATATTTTTTATATTTTTTTTTTTGTCAATTCAATAAACCAAATCCCCTGGTATTTCATCATATATTGTTGTTGTCCCATAAAATATATAAAAAACAAGAAAAAACGTTACTTTGTTGAAGAAATTCGTTATCTCTGCCGTAGGAGGGGGTGGTACTCGCCCACTCACTTCTAATTGAATACAAACGGGACAGAGAGGTTGATAATTGAACACCTGCTGTGCAATGAAGGAAGCTCGACACCGTCGCTGAACGTATAGTGCACAGGAGCTTTGTGCGAGACATAAAGAGGAAAACTGGTGCACAGGCTCTTCTGTTTCTCTCGTTGATGCACACGTAGACTCGCGTCACCGCTCTTTGCATCACATCCACCGTCAGAATCACATAAAACTCGCGTTGCAAACGTTCGTTACTTTATTCGATTAGAATGCAATGAAATTCAAATAATTAACCTCAATTTATAACAACAATACGCGGGAAAAAAAATATCCATAACATTTACAGCAAATCAAAAAAATTAATTATTTCACTAAGATTTATTGTATCAAAATATATTTCGAAATAAAATCATAATCCTCTAATTAATTCGACGATAAAAAAATTATTTAAACAAAAAATTCTACATGATCAGCATCCACTGCCTTGAAGACTCATTTAAAAATTAATATCAAATGTGCAGATGTCCAATCAGCACTGTCTATGTTTCATGGGGTTGTCAGTGCATATATTAGTTACTTGGAATTAATTCGTGGGGAGTACACGTGCAGTCCTTAAAGCGAAAAGTTCCTTGAAGACTCGGAGATAGCCTGTGCTTTATATACAAACATGTGTGTATGTGTGTGTGTGCGTGTGTTATACTGACTCGAGAGAGTGGCCCACTTCCCATTCATTGCACTCATTATCAGAGCCGCAGGTCGCACACCTTTCTCCCTCCGTTTCTACGAAGAGTCTGGACCCGCTTCCATCTCCCTCGAATATCCCCAGCTACAACCTTTGCTAAATCTACACATTCGTTGAGCACGTGATTGAAACGTTTCAAGGAAGACCATTAACGGCCACACTCGACTGCAGAGATGCACCGACGTGCAACAGAGTTGCCAAAGCAACCTGATACCCGCTTAATTTGCCTTTGCACGGGAAATGCAACGTCCGCAAAATTCGATGCCACTGCTCTCTTATCGAGCTCGAGTCTCTCGCTGATTAACAGTCGCTCGTTATATGCGCTCATAGCGCAGCAACGTTCATAATTACTTCCGCCGAATGTCAACCAAAAGTCCGCGAATTTTCGTCTAATTTCGCAATGCGAATAATTGCAATTCACAGATTCTAAAACCCGGAAATAAATATTGTGTCACGTCGTGTTGTAGCGCAACGTTGCTGAAGAGTTTCAACATAGCAACGTACAAAGGTGGAATAAAATGCGCGCCACCGGATATGAAAAAAAAAAAAACAAATATTTATTTTCTTCACCTTGTATGGAAAGGTCGCACTCCGGGGAGTCGTTCTACTTCGGAACGCGTGCGAGAAAGAGAGAGAGAGAGAGAGAGCGCACACTTTCTTTTATGACTGGCCGAACGAATGTACGTAAAATAATTCGCCTGTTATCTCAGAGTAATTTGTTAAAAAAAAAGAAAAAAGAAGAAAAACTCGAGCGCGGTTTTTCTCGTAGCCACGTTTTCCCGACTGGTGTCCTTATCTCGAATTCTATTAACCCTATTACGCTAATCTCGTCCACATCTTCCTGTGTGACGATAACCCGAAGTGGAATCAGGTCGAGATATAAATTCTCAAGAATAAGCCAGTACTTTAAATTTGAAAAACAAAAACGAATAAACAAAATTTTTTTTAATTTTTGGGAAATCATGCCTGTAAGAGTTGCGGATTAAAATTTTCCTTTTTTCATTGCGCAAGGGGGGCTGAAAATGAAATCTTTACAGTCGAAGCCCCCTTAACGGTAGCTATCGGATTGACCCAATTTCCTTCCGCACTCGGGCACACATATAGGCGTGCAATTTCAAGTAGCGGAAAATCCCAATGGAATTCACGTGCCCTCGAGAATCTCGTGGGGTAACCTATAGCCGAGATTTACTGCGGCACACTAAAGCACGACCAAGTTTACTTGGGTCCGAATGGCAGTGGTCCGAGGTAGGAGGGGAAGGGGTGGGGGGGGGGGGGGGGGGGGCGGGCAGAAAGTACCTTATTTCCCGCGATAATAATGATTCGTTAGCAAATTGGCGGTACAAGCCTCGGTTTAGCCTTGAGACTACAACCCGGTAAAAACGTTAAAAGCGCGCTCGATGAGCGCCAAAATTATTGCGTTTCGTTGGCAGTCGCCCAACCATCCCATAGTTATACATATGGATTCGTTGCAACACTATTTTGGCCTACATTTAACGCACAATCGTATGCCCGGAGAAATCGCGAATTGTCTCTGTCCTTCTCTCTCCCTTCTATCAATGTGTGTGTGTGTGTGTGTGTATATGTTTAATTTTTTTTCTGTTCACCGTCGATAACGATTATAACAATAGCCATAATCATAATAGCACCATTATATTAATAATACACGCGTCCTCGGTTAGCTCGACGACTCTAACGACAGCGTATATACACACATACACATATATACATATACACACACACACACATGCACGTCTTGTTGAAAATTTCACGTATCATAACAGGACACTTGGCAATGTGATGATTGTCAAGTTGTCCCAGGGTTTCGGAATAGAGGTCAAACAATTGTTGTCGTTAAAGTCGAACGAGCGTTCGAAGAAGAGCGAGTTAATGATAAACAGAGAGAGAGAGAGATGAGAAAAAGAGAGAAAAAAAATGGGGTGGGGGCAAGAGTTGCGGCTGCTGCTGCTGGTGGAATGCACCACCCACCGAAAATTGACAGCTAACTGTCACAGCTGACCGAGTGACCCACGCCCCACGATTCTCACATTTCCCAGCGATTCTAACAAGTACGAATTCTCCGGGGCATAGATCTCTTAAGCACACTATATAGTACGAGCTTACCACCTTGTTTACGGACGGGCATCCTTCTCCAGTCGATATTATCGTGTCCACCGATAAGAATAACAATATACCGCGGTGTACAAGGTGAAGAGGAAGAGAGCCGTATACGAAAATCCGAACGAACACAACGATCCCCCCAAAGGATCGTCCGCGCGAGCGCGTACTTATTCCTTTCCTTTACCCTTTAACGTATTTATTTCGTTTGTTTTATTATCACTAAACAGCAACACTCAGGGGGAGGAGATTGTTGTTGTTGTCAATAAACACGCGAATAATCACCGGGCATCGAGACCTTGAGGAGGCACGAATAAACGCGGATGGAACGCGACGAAATACCCTCGAGATACGGATATAAACACACGCGCGACCACGGCAATATGGCGTCACGCGAATTTAGCAGCCGGAAAACTGACGGGCGACTGGTGCTGATTGGTCGATCCCCGCGAGTGACGTCAGAGAGCGCGACGTCCCGCGCCACCGAGTGCCCACCGGCGCGAACCTCCAACTCGATTAACCACCCCCCACGGAAACCCGCGCTCGCTCCCGGGGTGCAAGCTCCGACTGCGACCAATCGCGTCCCCGCGCTTGCCAGTTCCGCGGAATCCCGGAACGGGGCACCAGACGCCGGACCGCGTACCAACCGCCATCTTCTTGCACCGAGGGGTGCCTTTGTTCCGTTGGAATTCGAACGGGGGCGGATTTTGAAAACGGAAGCTCGTTGGTGTTTTTTTTTTTTTTTGTTTATTTGCTTTGGCAATCGGGACCCGAGGTAAGGAGGATTTTGAAAATGGGTTTTTGAAACAAATATATTATTCCTTATTAGGAAAAATTGTGTCACGGCGGTTTTTGATTGTATGAATAAATTTTGAAATAGGGGCGGGATTACCGACCGTCGGAAATGCAGAAATCTTCCGAAGGTCACCCCTTCCGCCGCGAAATGGCGCTCAATGTTAATTCCGTCCGCAGACTTTTTTTAAAAATTATTTTTCAATATCTTTGAGTAACCGTTCTGTTAAAATTGAGATGAATTTTGCACTTTAATGAACTGCGAAAATTGAGGAAACAAAAAGCATATGAACGTGTAATTCGGTTGAATATCAATGAGAAAAACGATGGGATATTTTTACATATTTTTTATTATATGATATATATATTTTTCATGTGTATATAGAGCATGTGCCACATTTATCTTTTTAGTATTCGTTTTGATGTTGAAGCACGTCGAGATAATGGTATTTATCGAAGAATAACGATATTCATTTATGATGTTCGATGAAACGCATTGCGAAGTGTCATGTGTATATGTGTGTGTGTGTGTGTGTTTGTGTGTTTTTCGTATGGTGGTATTGAAAAATGTTAATGAGCAGCGTTGTTGCGCCTTCCGCGGCGTTTACGACCGCCGCCGCCGCCGCCCCCGCCCCCGCCACCCCCTCCGCCCGGCTGACGACCCGTCGCTGCCCATTGTTCGTAAAAACGTTCGGCTTCGAGCCACTCCTGATATTTGTACCACCATTCTTCCCACTTAACGTAGTCGTCGAGGGAGAGGTCACGGAGGTAACCCCTCGCCTTGTAATAGTCGTAACGAACGCGAACGTCGTTCCAACAGTCAAGACCACGAGGTCCCTGTGCCAATAGCGACTCGGGATAATGTCCAGGAGGCGGAGACTCGTAACCCAGTCTCGCGATTCTCTCCTCGCCTTCGATCACCACTTTCATCACGTTCTCACCATCCTTCGTTATACGCATGTTCTCCATGTCTCTTCTGTCGACGCTCCATTGCGCCATTTTTCCGAATCTGCATTCACAATAATAATCACAAAACAATGTTATTTTTGTTTTCGGAAGCCTCGGGTTTATGTCGAATGATTTTTCGTTACCTCTCCGATAAAGTCATACGAGGGGGTCCTACGTGCGAAGTGTTGGACGAACTGTCGCTGTCCTCGCTCGCCGACGATTCCGGCGGTGGATGGACCATCTGTGGGGGACCGTGTCCCGAATGTGTTTTCTCGATTTTCACAGGTTTACGCATCTGTCGAAATATACGGTAATTAAATATGAAAAAAGTTCCTTGCGTATGAAGATACTTTTTTCGCGATTAATTATTTTTCCACATCATTTCGGTTTTGCAATTGAAGCAGCTTTTTATTCTATGCAAAAATTCTGTGTAAAAAATTTGTTCATGATAACAAGTCCACGAAAAAAAAAAAAAAAAAAAAAAACATTACCGAATGAAACAACGACGAATTTGTTTTAAAGAATTCTAGACGCATATTTTCTCGCCCGCTCACCAATGGTATCGGATCCGGGACTCTGGGATCCTCCGGCATTCTGCTATGGTGTTTTTCCTTGCGCCGTGCTTTAGCGGCCTCCTTCTCTTTGAGGGCTTTGTACTCCTTCTGATGTCTGGTCGGAGGCTGCGGAGCTGGTGGAGGAGTTCGGGGTCTTGGAAGCGGAGGTGACCTCGGTCGGGCCCGGGGAGGAATAGCTCGGGAGCTCGAGGGCACGACCTCTTTAGGATGCGCCCGTTGGCGAACCGGAGTCATTGACCTTGACCGTGAACGCGAGGGCGGCGCGACGCGACGACGCTGAGGCGGTGGTTCCCTCGGGGAGCAAACCGAGCACGATCGATCGGAGCACGTGCTCCCGGAGCTCGGACTCCGCGCCGCTCGTGTCCTCGTGTGCGAGCGTTCCCGAGGTGACTTTGGGCTCCGCGCGCGCGGACTTCGAGGTCGCGGACTGTGAGGACTCCGCGGTCTCGGACTCCTGGGGCTTCGCGGATGGCCCCGACTCGGTTCGCCGCCTCCTCCGCCTCCTCCTCCACCTCCTCCCGTCCCGCCGACGTACAGCTCCTTATAACCGCTGTGCCGCCATCTGTTGGGATCGCGTTCCTCGACCTCCAGCAACTTTTTGTTCCAATAGCTCGACTGAGATTCCCTAGCTTTCCGCATGACGCTGTCCAGCTCGCGCCTCTTGTTCGAAGACTCGCCGTGATTTCGGGGCTGCGCTATGCTCGTGTCCATCCGCATTTTGCTCGAACCACTTCCGCTCGTGCCGCCTCGTCTTCTTCCGTCGTATTCACGTGACATTGCTGGAAAAATATCAAGGACAAGAATATCGTTATTTGTGCGACGATTTTGTTTGCGCGGCTCGTTGAAATTTACGTCACGTATAAATAACCATTTTGCGTGGTTCCTTACAAAATAAATAATGCAGTTATACAAGTGGCAAAAATAATGCTTCCTCGACGTCCGATCAATGGAAAACACGCATAATTACCTGATATGGAGATTCGTCGAGATCAATGAGACAGAGGGACGAAACAGCTGATCCAAAACTCCTGCGAGAGCAGTGAACATGTTAGTTCTCAAGATTCATTTCCGGCCGCGTGCCGTGTTACGTTAAAAGGATGTTTCAACAGGCACAAACATCCGCGAGTAGAAGAAGAGAGAGTACCACTCATTCCTCGAGTATTTCCGGTCTGCGTTACAACCATGCCATTTTTATTTTTTTTCCTCTCTCTCTCACTCTCTCTCGCTCTCTCTCTCTCTCTCATAAACACGCGTACCGACATCGACCGGAAAATGTCGGAGGCAAAATACGAGAAGAAAATCTACCTCAAGAATTCCCGAAAAGAAAAATCGCAGGCATTTACCGGACCGTCGTGCCTTCGACCGAAAAACAACAAAAAAAAAACGTCTCCGCGCACGCGCACGCGCGCGCTGCGCGTCCTCCATCACTGGGTCACTCACGACACCGAAGTGGAAAGGAGCGTTACCCGAATGCAGACTCTAAGCATCGAATTCCATCGGAAGAATGCGCGGCGTCACTCGTTCACTCGACGAACGAGGATAACCTCCCCGCGCGTCGTTTCCGTTATCGTGGACATTTTTCAGCTCCACCGCCCGAAATACCGATGAGCGTTACCGATAAACGCTCGCGGACGTAACGAGGAGTCAAGGACTCGTCCGGAGGCGCGACGGCGACGAGACGATCCCGTAAACGCGACGCTCGCAGTGCGCGGGACGCGCCGTAATATCAAGACCGACGAATACACGCTCGAGGATCTCGCGGCTCGTAAACGAGAGCCAAGATCCGAACGATGAAACGCGATATTTACCGACGACGACGACAACGACGACGACGAGGTACGCGCTCGGAGAAGCATTTCGTTGCGCAGTAGCGGCGGCACCAGCAGCAACTTCTTACGGCAACTCGGATTTCTTAATAGTGGCGTCGTTCTCGACATAGTTACTACGCGATACACACCTTTTATATATACGAGCACTGCTTCGTTAATTATAACGGAAATCTTTTTTTTTTTTTTTGTACTTTCACGTAATATACTTAGTGGTTTTGTTGTTTGTTTAGTTTTAGTTGTATATACAAATGTAGTTTGATAATTGAGGATATAACTCGACGCGATATTAGCCAGCATCGGGCGCGGAATGTCGGGCGTTGACTGTGATGATGCGCGACGTACGTGCAACGGTTTATTCATTGGCCTTTTCTCGCTCCTCCGGCCCGCCCCCACCCCCCGCCGTTCAATCGATTACTCATTCCGATAATATGCCGCGAGACGAACTGGTTGGCTATTATCAAACTTAACACAGCCTTCAACCGCTAAATCAAACTCTCGTAATAACGACACTCACTTTTCTCACCCGGTCAATACGCAGGCTTTCATTGTCCGCCACTGAATCGTGTTATTTTTATTTTTATTTTTTTCCGGAGAACTGAAACTGCGCTCGACTAACGTGACGTCGCTCGCTAGTCGTTTGTACGATACTACTGCTGCTACGGTCTTCTTCGCTGTTTTTCAACTCGCCTCAACGCCATCTATCGACCCGTTGTCGTAGGTTGTGACGATTTTTTGTTCGGAGTCGATAAGACAGTTTTCAAGGTCACCGCGGTTAATCCGAATTTTGGAAATTTCTGAAAAATCGGTAATCGAATTTTATGAAAAAAGAATCTTTATTGCTTCGTGTAAAGTACACAAAAATGTATGAATGTAATACGAACGTCGGTACAAAAAAGTATATTGATATGAAATACTTTGATTGATACAAGATGTCTAAAGACGAGGGTTAAATATATTATACAGAATATATCTGCGATATAATCACGCGAGACTCAAGACATTGGACGCGGTCGTCGCGTTTATTATGCAGGGAGGTGTAAAGTGGACGAATCTTATCGTATTTTTAATGTTAATGTACGTCGATGATATCGTGATGACGATACCAACGGCAACAATGAAATAGCCAAACCAATCGACCAATCGATGGACGTCGAATTTCCTATCAATACTGGTATCAATCGCCACGCGCCTCACGCTTTTTATCCTGCGTATTTTTTCCGGTTGCGCGGCCTCCACGAGAACCGGAAGTGGCTCGCTCTTCAGGTTCCTCAGTCTCAATTCTTCGGCGAGCGCTCTTTCCTCCAGACTAGAATCTTCCTCGAGGTCACTCAGCAAATTTGGCGAATCGTCGTCGTAATACACGTAGGAATAACGATGTCGGTTGACTTCGTCGTCGAGGAAACCGTAGTAAACCGACTGAGAGTGAATTCGCGGATCGGTAAGGGTTTCCGTTCCCAAAAGACGCTCCGATGGCGAAAGGACCTCGAGATTCGGTGGTCTCAAGGCACATTCCAGCTTAAGGGCTCGGGCGCGAGCGTACATTAAGGGCGGAAGCACGAAAACCAAGGGACCGGTTAAAGTGCCGCCGATTAAAGCCATAACGATGTCAAAACGCGGTACCGATTCGCCGATCGCGACTCCGAGGAAAACTACCGCTGATCTCATAGCGCAACGCTTCCAACCGAAAGCTAAAAAATGTATAAAAAGGTCGTTAGACTTTTGATCTCTTCAGCAAAGGCTTTTTCTTTCGGGTTTTTCAATTACACTCACATCGGTGAACCTGCATGCGATCCTCCAGGTGTTGAAAAAGCGCGGAGTGTCCTATAGCGTTTGAAAAGCATAGCTGAAGAGCAGCGAGCAGAATCGCCGCTCGAATAACGTAACTCGAGCCCACTACTTGAAGAATGTTCGCCGTTGTACTTCCGCCGTATTTCCACACGGCGAGACCAGTTGTTATCCCGAAAAATGAACCGCTAACTGGACAGAAAAGAAAAATCAGCAAAATATTTTGAACCATTTTCCTTTAAATCGTTTTTAAATTCACGAACTCAGAAAAGAGAGAATGACAGCCTTGTTGATGTCTCGAGGCTGCCGCATGTCCACCTGCACGGTCATTAACGTCGGATGCACGTCAAATTGAAAAGCCAACATTCCGTACCTGAAGGAAGAAGGAAATTTTCCCGAAAAATTAAAATGATATATTTTGCAGGTACTTCCTTGGGGCATTGGATTTTAACGCATACCCTGAAATAAATTTGTCCCACGATGGCGATGTTGGCACTGGAACGGTATTCAAAGTGCGATCATCCGTGATGATGCACCACCAGATGAGGATGGCCGTGAGGCTCACAGCAATTGATGAACACACGGCGAGCCATCTTTAAAAAAATCGCGATAAATCAAAAACTATATTTTCAACATATTTTTTTATTTGTACGCTCACTTCATGTCACGAGGACTTCCCAGCCACATGAGAGGACACAGAAGAAGGCCAACGACGAGCAACCAGTAGCAGAAGGAGAGGTCAAAATTATTCTCCGAAACTTTAAGCCCAAAAATCTGTAGATTCTGGGATGCTGAAAATGTTTCGTAATCAAAATAAAAATCAATAGCTTCAATTTATCAAAATGTTCAATGAATTTCGACTCACCGACCAAAAGATTCGGAATTCCGCAACCAAAAACCGTAAGATCAAGAAGAACATTCACGCAAGTGCGCGCTCTTGGACCAAGCGTCAATTCCGTCACTGCTGCTAATGGATATCTGAAATAAATGACAATTGGTCACAATTATTTAATTACATTTTTTTTTTTGAATTATTACAAGAATCCCCAGCCTACACAGTACTATCAAATCAATTACACAATAATCATTAAACCAATTAAACAACTAAATCAATAATAAGAAGGCGAATAAAATTCACATACCGATTTTTCCTGGATATGTGAGGATCGATAGCGTTCGCAATAATCCATGATTTGCCTAAAAGTGCAGCGGTGTAAATCTGAAGACCGAAAACGACGAGAACCAGAGGAATGCCTAGTAATCCTGAAGATAATAATTATTATGAGCACATCGTTGCGTCGAGTAGGCGACGACCTTGCAGAGCGTTATCCAACCGCATTCAATAGTTATATAAACCTACCACATTGAACAATCGCTCGCGGTAGCGCTATTATGGGAAATACACCGAAAATATCAACGATGCACAGAGTCGCGAAAATCAACGAGAGCCCGGAATTCGTGTGTTTCGAGAGGAGCGGAAGAGTTTCGCGATTCATCTCACCTCCGTTTCGCGACGGAGAGTGCGGAGACTTGAGAGTATTGCAGTGCTCGATATTGAGCCGCAATGAGACGAACCGGTTCCTCCTGCGGCCTGTGTAACACGATAGTATGTTCACCACGAATGGATGACTCCAACGACAACGTCGACGACGGTGGGAGCGAGGGAAGACCCACAAGATATTTACGCCTTCAGCGACTTACTCTATTCCCCACGTGATGTATACCGCTGCTCCGAACAAAAGCTCGCAAACTCGGATTTTCGACATTACGCTAATAAGAGCGAAGCTGGAAAATAAACACACTATTTTTTATCCGTTCAACCATCAAATTTATTTACAAAAAAATAGACATCGGCTCGAACAGGCGTTACATCTATGAATGAATGTTTCGTTTTTTTTTTGTTTTTTCGTTCACAAAAATATGAACTATTCGGGGTCTTTGAGAAAAATAGAAAATAGTCCGTCGTACGAAAAAACGTCAGACTGTATCAGGATGACTAAAAAGGTTTTCTTCTTAATCGAGACCCTCATTCAGAATTTCATCAACCAAAATCTGGCATAAACGCAACGTTTTTTTTTCGTAAATCCGAAAAATTTTGGAAATGCGTATTACAAATGTTATTCAACGCTCTTGAAAAAGATCTCACTATTTTACGTACAGGAAACCAAAATCTCAACGAGTATCTCAGCCGAAATTTTTTTTAGCCATCCAATAATCCAAAGACCACGATCGATAATATTAATAATAATAATAATAATAACTTACGTAAATTGTGTCTAATAAATTCACGAAAATCGCTCGCGCGAAGGTCTCAAAATCGAAAATTCGCAAATTACCACAGTCGAAACGACTGGCATTTTCGATAGAAGAAATAAAAGAATATCCTTTTAATGTCTGTAATAATTCGACAGTAGAAGACTCGGTGATAAAGTAGTAGTGACAACAGTGATAATGATAATAGCGTATAAACATTTCTCTCGAGAAACACTTGATTATCTCTCTAGTCGTCAGTCTCGTAAGCGGGCGAGGCTGGCGAGTAAGTGGGACTGGTTGGTGAGTATCCAGGAACGGGTGGAGAGTAAGTGGGACTGGTTGGTGAGTAGCTGGGACTGGTTGGAGTGTAAGTGGGACTTGTGGGTGAATATTTGGTGCTGGAGGGTGAATACTGTGGACTCGACGGTGAATAAGTGGGACTTGTCGGCGAGTAATTGGGGCTGCTTGGGGAATACCTGGTGCTTCCGGCGGCGGTGTGTTGAGGTGAGCTTGGCGAATAAGAGGGACTTGTGGGTGAGTAAGTGGGACTTGTGGGTGAATATGTGGGACTAGCGGGTGTGTATTGAGGGGAAGTACCCGCGAAAGAGGGACTCGTCGGTGAGTAGCTGGGACTCGTTGGCGAGTATTTGGGACTGCTCGGTGAGTAGCTCGGGCTCGCCGGTGAATATTGAGGGGAACTCGGCGAGTAGCTGGGACTTGTTGGCGAGTAACTGGGCGAGGCCGGGGTGTAATTCGGCGAGCTCGGCGAGTAGCTAGGACTCGTGGGTGAGTAACTCGGGCTCGTCGGCGAATATCCGGGACTCGTGGGCGAGTAGCTCGGACTCGTGGGCGAATATCCGGGGCTCGTGGGCGAGTAGCTCGGGCTCGTCGGCGAGTAGCTAGGACTCGTTGGCGAGTAACTAGGACTCGTTGGCGAGTAACTGTGACTCGTTGGCGAGTAACTAGGACTCGTGGGCGAGTAACTCGGACTCGTGGGCGAGTAACTCGGGCTCGTCGGAGAATAATTCGGCGAGGTTGGCGAGTAACTTGGACTCGTGGGCGAGTAACTCGGACTCGCAGGCGAGTAGCCCGGACTCGTGGGCGAATAATTCGGCGAGGTTGGAGAATACGTCGGACTCGTGGGCGAGTAATTCGGACTCGAGGGCGTCATGCTCGGCGAGGTTGGCAGATAAGCCGGCGAGGTTGGCGAGTAACTCGGCGATGCTCCGCCCGCTGGCGACATCGGGTAAGGACTCATGCTTGGACCTGGACTTCCCGGACTTCCTGGCTGCGGAGAATACGCCGAATACGCCGGCGACAAACCCGACGCGTCCGACGCTCCCGATGGCGAGAAACACGCGCCTCCAGGTGTCATTCCGCTTCCCAACGTCGGCGACATACTCGACGCTCCGTATCCCGGTGTCGAACCCATCTGGTTCCACGGCGTCATCTGCGGACTCATACTCGGGGTCGCTGCACTTCCGAAGAACATTCCCGCACCGCCCATCACTCCTGCACCCACCGCCATCGGGATTTCGATACCGGCTTTACATTTCTCCGCGTCCAGCAGCAAATCGAAGCATCCTGCAATTTTGGTTTAACGATTATATTGTATTTGGAAAGTAATTAACGACGGACATGTGACTCGGTTTTCACTTTGTAACGTAAATCTCTTTTACCTGTTCCGATTCGAGGCAATTGTCCCATTATAATGTTCTCCGAAACTCCTCTCATGGGATCGACCTCCGCGTGGGACGCGGCGTCGAGCAGAACGTCCACGGTTTCTTCGAAGGAACATCTGCAATTTTTCGTATTGAGTACATCGAATATTGCGACTTTCGAGAGGAAATAATTGAGGATTCAATTGGAATTTTGATGGATTACCTCATGAGAGCTCCCGTATCCTGTCTGTTGATTCCGTGACGAGTGATCGCCATCAAATGACCCTTGGCGGTCATAACGTCGCAGAGCAAAGCGAGATGCCGGTAGTTTACGTAAAGACCGTAGAATTGCAGTACAGCGTTCATCTCCTTTTCCACGGACTTTCGCACGGCCTCGATACCCAATACTTGGAAAATCTCGCAGATGTCGTTGCTGAATGTCCTGATAGGATCGACGTCACGCTCGCTCAGTACTTTCATCAAACTCGTACCGTCAGTTTCCAATAACCACTCGGCAATGGCCTTGAATTCGCCGGTGTCCGTGATTATTATTCGCTTCTTCGCGTCTGTCTGCGGCAAGTGCATGTACACTTTTCCAATCGCTTCGATGCCCTAAACGAAAAAGTACAATTGAGTAGAAAAAAAAAAATCTACAATTCTTCGCTGGTGTGATATTAATGTTGTATTTTTATGCTCATGAAAAATTACCTGAAGAGTCATGTCGCTGAGCATGTTTGCCTCAATGCACCTGAGGAACATATCGTCTTCCATTTTGTCAACAGCGTCGCCTTCTCCATCCTGGAATTTGCTGTCGTCGCTGTTCATAATCCTGATACGAAGTACGAGCTTCTCCGCGTTATCGTCATTGAATATGCAGTTCAAATCGTCGCCGAAGCCGGCGTTTATCTTCTCCGCGATTTGCTCCATGGTCAATTTCTTGTCGGTCATTCTTTTGCGATCGAGTTCGATACGCAACAACCACGGGGATATTTTAGTGGGATCAAAGTCCGGCATCTCGTAGTAAACGTTTACGAATTCCTGATCCTCGGCGATGACGGTATTCTGGGGATCCGGGTCGTAATAAATCGCGGTATTCGCTGTGACTTTCCTGAGGGTCGTGTGCTCCAGTCGGCAAAGAACGTTCTTCGCTTTTTCCGCGTCTCTGGCAGCGGCGCCGGTCAAAAATACGGTTAGAGACGGAGCTTTTGGTTTCTTACTGATATTGATAATTTCCTTTAGTCTCGGCACACCGAGAGTTACGTTTTTCGAGGATACTCCAGCAAAATGGAAGGTATTGAGTGTCATCTGAGTGGCGGGCTCTCCGAGAGACTGCGCAGCCAAAGCTCCGACCATTTCTCCCGGCGAAACTTGAGCCTGTTGAAATCTCGTCTCGATTTCTCCAATGAGCCACTCGAAAGCCTCTCCGGAGAGTCTGAACTCTTCCGAAACGCATTTCGTGCAGAGGGTCGATCGAATGAGACAGCGGAAGAGCAGCGTAGCGTTTTCATTGGCTTGTTTGCTCAGTCGATCCTCTCCAGCCACGATAATACACTTTTCCAGCAGATCTTTAACGCCCTGAATGACTCTCATGGGGCTGAGATCGGTAGGCGCACGTTTATTGATGTGGAATATTTTCTGCACGTTCCAAATCATTCTCTGCAAGTTGCAGGGCTGCACGACTTTGGATTCTCCGCTCGGGAAAATTTCCCTGAGCACCGCTCTGTCCCTGTTCAACTGTTCCCATTCTCTCTCGAGTTCGGAGATCACTTCTCCGGATCCCATCATTTCTCGAACGATATCCTCGCTGAAGATACGTCGAAGATATCGCTCGTTGGTCGGATCGAATTTGAACTTTTTCTCGAAAGCCTTGTTGCTCAATTTGATCGTCGGCAGATTTTGGAACTCTACGGTTTCGCCGCAGAGACCGTCCTCGCCGTAACGCAGCTGAATAAGCTGCCCGACGGAATTTCTCACGGTGCCGTCGTAATGCACCATCACAGACTCCATAGCCTTTATCAAACGTCGCTGAATGTAACCAGTCTCCGCGGTTTTTACAGCAGTATCGATGAGACCCTCGCGACCTCCCATAGCGTGGAAGTAAAATTCCGACGGCGTCAAACCGGCGAGATACGAATTCTCGACGAAGCCTCGAGACTCGGGACCGTAATCGTCCTTTATGAAGTGCGGGAGAGTGCGCTTGCGGAAACCAAAGGGAATTCGCTTGCCCTCAACGTTCTGCTGGCCCACGCAAGCGATAACCTGCGAGATATTGATGTTGGAACCCTTGGAACCCGAGACCACCATAGCCTTCAAGTTGTTGTATTCTGTGAGGGATTTCTTGGCGGAACCTCCGGTTTTGTCACGAGCGTCGTTCAAAATTCTGTTCACTTGATTCTCGAAAGTCTGCCTGAGCGTGTTACCAGGAGTCGGCTCGAGTTCCATGTTGTGCGCCTTCTGAATTACCTCTATTACGTCCTCCTTGGCTTTCCTGATAGCCCGCTGAATTTCCTTGTACGTCTCAGGATCGGCAATGGTATCGCCGATACCGATCGAATGGCCTTCGAGCAGCAGCCAATTGTTGATCACCGTCTGAATGTTACCGTAAAATCTGCCGCAAACTTCGTGTCCCAATTCCAACATACAAATATGGAGCAGGGATCCGGCCGAAGTACCGAGAGTCTTTTTGCAGAGAATCCCCATAATGAGCTCCCCGTGCTCGACCATGACCTTGGTGTCTCCCGGAGAAATCCATTTGTACGGACCGTCGTCCTCCTCGTCAGGATGCGTGCTGTGCGTTCTTATCATGTTGACGTTTCCCGGAATGATGAGAGAAAATATCTGCTTTCCCGTCCACAACGGTTTCGGCTTTAGGATGCAAGGCTGCGGCATTTTTCCGTCCCAACTCGGCAAGAACATGAGAATGTTCATCATCTGTTCCTTCTCTATGAAAACATCGCGTTTCGTCATTTTTCTCACGGCAGTCAAAGTGTCCTGCACGATTCCCATGACGGGTTTGTTAGCCTGAGGCGTGATTATCTGTCGCGGCGTCACGTGAATGTTCTCGACTTCCGCTCGCGTTTCCATCGACTGCGGAACGTGGAGATTCATCTCGTCGCCGTCGAAATCGGCGTTGTACGGCGAAGTGCAGCTGAGGTTCATGCGAAATGTACTCCAAGGTAAAACCTTCACTCTGTGACCCATCATACTCATCTTGTGGAGGGTTGGCTGACGATTGAATATCACAAGGTCACCGTCGCGAATGTGACGCTCCACGCGATATCCGCACTGCAAATGAAGATCCGAAGGCTTTGGATGGAACCTGAAGGAATAAGATTGAAAAATTCGGTGAAGATGAAGATAATCGTAGCGAAGATTGATAAAATTTAAGGATAATACATTTATTCTACGAACCTCAGATCAATTCTCTCGCCGTTGTCCCTGACGATGTACTTAGCGCCAGGATATTGCGAATTTCCGCGTCTCACTAGCTCCTGCATCTTGTCGATGTTAAACGGCGTTACTATCTCCGGGAATGTCAAATTTTGAGCGATACTCCGAGGCACGCCGACCTGATCGATCCGCAGATTTGGATCCGGAGTGATTACAGTACGAGCTGAGAAATCCACACGTTTTCCCATAAGATTACCGCGAATACGGCCTTCCTTTCCTTTCAGTCTTGCTTTTATGGCTTTCAGAGGCTTGCCGGATTTCTGCATCGCTCTCGGCATTCCCGGCATATCGTTGTCCACCAGTGTCGCTACGTGAAACTGCAGCATTTTTATGTTTTCCAAAATAACGTGAGCCGCTCCGCCGGCTTGTTCGTTTCTCAGTAACTCGTTGTTGGACTTAATGATATCGGCGAGTTTGTGAGTCAAATCGTCCTGATTCTTCGCTGAGCCGTACATTATTACCGCGGGCCTCACCGAAAGAGGCGGAACCGGAAGTACCGTCACTACCATCCAATCTGGCCTCGCGAATTTAGGATCCATACCGAGAATGAACGATTCCTCGTCTGTTATGTGTTTGAGAATTTCCCAAGCGCGCTCCGCGGTCAAAACAATTTTCTTCTCCTGTGAATCTTCGTTTACGTGTTTCCATTCGGCGGATACGTCCAATCCGGAACGTCGCAAGTTTGGCTGATATCTGCCGCAACCTCCGTGACCTGGCTTACGATCCGCCGCTACCTGTTGCTCTTGACCTTCCTTATTTATGTCCATTTCGTCACCACCCTCGCAAATATTCTTGCTCTTGCACAGATCGTAGACGAATGTGAGACGCTTGCGAGGCTGGCCTTTAGTCTTCATCACGACTTCCTTGATCTTCGGATTGTGAGGACTGACCAAGAGTTTGGAACAGTAGAAACACACGCATCTGAGAATCTTTATGGTTTTTGTGATGAAACCACAGTGGAACACCGGCTTTGCCAGATCTATGTGACCAAAGTGGCCCGGACATTCCGTCATGTTACCCGCGCACGTTTGGCAACGCGAATTTCTGTCTATGACACCCTGTCGAGGGTCCATAAGACCCCCCAACTTAGGCCTACCGCCTTCCATGGTTTCTGGAAAACGGATGCCGCCATCGGTCACCGACATACGACGCTGAAAAGGAAAATATCAAAATGAGCCTGGAAAAGTGACTTTCGTTCGTTCCATCCAAAATTAACAAGATTAAATTCACAAATTCTCGACGCATCAAAAAATTTTCAACATTTTTACAACGATAATCCTAACAACAAAAAAGTTACATTTTTTGCTATGAATCATAAATTAGCATAAGAATTATAGTCAAGAATTTACTGTTGAGTCCAAACACATTTTCCTCAACGTTTCCTCATTACAAAATATTGCGCAACGGAAAATCCCAACAATCCTTGCACCAAATCTAAATCATCATTAAACAGTCATTAGCTATTAATTCAACGAAATCAATATTTCCTTTAAAAAACCATTAACATATTCACACGAATATAATCCAACCATAAAAACAAAATCAACGAAACAATTTTTAAAAAATCCAAAACAACAAAACGGAAAAAACAGCAATTCGCATGTATCACGTATCCCGTTACTAAGTGAAGCTAAAATCAGGGTGTCTCACTCTGGCAGGGAGAAAGCGCGTGCGATATTTTCGCGCCGAATCCCCGAAATATTCGGCAAAGCAGCAAAAAAAAAAATTTCACGATGCGCATTTTTGAAGTGCAACACTTTTTTCGTCACGCAATTGATGTTTTGGTGAGAGCGCTCTTGCTCTCCATTGGGAGCACGACGTGAATCGCGGTTACCCCCATGACGAAAGTGGTCGTCGATGCGTCACCCGATTTTTCGTGCAATTCTAATGCAGATCGTTAATCACGATATATCCTTGAATTTTAGGAGTCAAGGGCTTTTTACTCACTATCTCATCGGGCGAAAGTATTCCGAATTGGACCCTTTTAACGGTCCGCACCGGAGCCTTCGAATCGTTCGTGGCCATTTTGTTGGTGGCCTGAGGCTTCTGTGGCCTTCTGCGTCGCGGCCCGCTCTAACCGCCGCAAGACGCACGGCCGCACGCATCTGTTCACTCCCGCTTGTCGACGGCACTGCTAAACATCGTTAGTACCAGGACTCGCCGCTAGAGTCGCGACTTTTATCTGTTCGTAAACTCATTTTCTCTTACTTCGGAATATTCCGTGCGTAAAATATTTTTATTTCCGTCATATATAATTGTAAAAAGACCGGATATGAGTGGGATTATGTAAGATGTTTGAATTACGTGTGTACTGTTAGCAGAGATGAGTTTTTAATCTTAGGACAAAATTAGGTGTGTGGGAGGATTTGAAATGATGACTTTTCGAACACTCGCATCTTACTCGAATTGTCGGCGACGCGAGCGCCAAGCATTTCCCGCGCAAATCCGCGCGGCACTCGGCTTGGGAAAATTCCGCAAATGAAATTCGAAGCTAATTGATATTTGCGATTGACATTGTAAAAATAGAGTGTTTTAATTGGGAATAATTGACAATGGAGAGTTTCGAGATGGACCAGAGGATGAAGGACATGGAGCGGGATTATCTCGACTTTTTGGATGATGCCGTGAGTTGCATTGAGATTTTGGTGTTTTCGAGGCACTCTTTAACCCTCAAACTGTGATTTACAAACGATTTTTAGGAGGATCAAGGGATCTATACAAATCTTGTCAAAAGCATGATCGACGACAATAAACATCGATTGTACGTTAATATCAATGATCTCAGGAGAAAAAATCCAACTCGTGCTTTGAGGTAAGCGACCGGCTAAGCAACAGGTTGTTGCTTTTATTTGAATTGCCCTGAATTAAATCCACTGCAACAAGATTTTTTGAAACATTTTAAACATATCGGAAGTCCTAAAACAAAAGACTGACATGTATTTTTTTATTTATATATTTTTAAAATTGAATTACTCCAAAATGAAAAAATACATAACGATCGTAATGTGAATACTATTTTCAAATATTTCCAGCTTATTGACAAACTCCTTCGAGGAACAAATAGCATTTCACAGCGCTTTGAAGCAATTTGTCGCGAGCATCGACACAACCTACGCAAAGGGAAACACAGAATTCTTCGTTGGATTCGAAGGCAGTTTCGGAAACAAACACGTCACTCCGAGAACTCTCACCTCAAGGTTTCTCGGGAATCTTGTTTGCGTAGAAGGCATTGTCACAAAATGTTAGTTGCTATTTGGGGATAATTGAAATGAAAAAAACAGTGGGAAAGTCGTCTGTAATCTTACAATTGCAATTTTGATTCGACAGGTTCTCTGGTCAGACCAAAAGTCGTAAGAAGCGTACATTATTGCAGTGCCACAAAAACTGTGATAGAAAGAGCTTATACGGACTTAACTTCGTACGATCCATTTCCTGGATCAGCCGTTTATCCTACCACAGTAATATATTTAAAAAAAATATATATAACAGTTGCTTCCTATTGATTTGTAAAAATAAATAAGCCTCGTTGGCTTTTATTTACTTTGTGTTTAATTACAGGACGATGATGGTAATCCATTAGAAACGGAATTTGGTCTCTCCTCGTACAAGGATCATCAAACTCTCACGATTCAAGAAATGCCCGAAAAAGCACCGGCGGGTCAATTGCCGCGCAGCGTCGATATTATTTGTGATAACGATTTGGTCGATGCGTGCAAACCGGGAGACAGAGTGCAGATCGTCGGTAACTTCAGATGTTTGCCAGGAAAGCAGAATGGCTATACGAGCGGAGCTTTCAGGTAAAAAATAATGAAAACAAATTTGCAATCTGTTATTATTGGTCAGACCGAAGAACAACAATTTTGTATTATTTTCCTCAGGACCATTTTGATAGCGAACAACATCACTCAGTTGAGCAAAGAAGTGAATTTATCGATATCTCACGACGACATAGCGATGTGCAAAAAAATAGCCAAGAACAATCCTCGTAAGGATATTTTCGAGCTTTTGAGTCAATCCCTCGCGCCATCTATTCACGGTCACGAGTACATTAAAAAAGCAATTTTGTGCCTTCTTTTGGGCGGCACTGAGAAGATTTTGCCGAACAGAACGAGACTCAGAGGGTAATTATTTTCTAATTATTTGTAGAATATATTTTTGACAATCAAAATTTTCTATGTTTTGTTTAAATGATAACAGTATGATAATGACCGACTTTTCGTTGTACAGTGATATTAATATTCTGCTAATTGGCGATCCATCGGTAGCGAAATCGCAATTGCTTCGTTACGTATTGTGCACGGCACCCAGAGCAATTCCGACAACCGGAAGAGGATCTTCCGGTGTCGGTCTCACAGCGGCAGTGACTTCCGATCAGGAAACCGGCGAGCGCAGGCTCGAAGCCGGCGCGATGGTTCTCGCGGATCGCGGAGTCATTTGCATCGACGAATTCGACAAAATGTCGGATATCGATAGAACGGCTATTCACGAAGTTATGGAACAGGGAAGAGTAACTATTGCCAAAGCTGGAATTCACGCGAGTTTGAACGCTCGTTGCTCCGTTTTAGCAGCAGCGAATCCTGTTTATGGAAGAGTAAGCTTTTTGTGTAAATGGAATAGATGAATCATTGAGATAATTGGGCTTTGATGAGGACAAATGGGGACAAACTTAATCAATTATAAGTGAGTAATTAAATGTTTCTTATAGTACGATCAATACAAAACTCCCATGGAAAATATTGGTCTTCAAGATTCTCTGCTCTCGCGTTTTGATCTGCTGTTCGTTATGCTGGACTTAGTCGATCCGGATCAAGACCACGTGATCAGTGATCACGTAGTGAGAATGCACAGATACCGAAGTCCAACCGAACAGGACGGCGAGGCTCTTCCGTTGAACAGTGATTTGGATATTTTGAGCACGAAGAATCCGGACGCTGTGAGTGTCGAGGAAACGGACAATCCCGTTTACGAGAAATACGATCCTCTGTTGCACGGAAAGTCTCGGGCCAAGAGGTAAATAATTTACGATTATAACTTGTTTTTTTTTCTTGGCTAAAGAATTTCTCAATGAACTTAGAAAAGAAATAAATATTCGTCTATATTAATTACATAAATATACTTTTAGCGATCAAATCCTCAGTATGAAATTTATGCGAAAGTACATTCACATCGCTCGGCGCATGAAACCAAAGTTAACGGAAGAAGCGAGCGCGACGATCGCTAAAGAATATGCAAAGCTCCGTTCGCAGGATACAGTGGAAATGGACGTGGCTAGGGTAAATTCACACTACATCTTTTATCTCCGTTGTCTATCAATCGCCTGCTTTTCACTTATGATTTCCTATTTTTTCTAGACTCAACCAATAACAGCGCGTTCTTTGGAGACGCTGATTCGTCTGTCGACTGCGCACGCAAAAGCTCGTCTCTCGATAAACGTGACGGTCGAGGATGCTTACGCGGCTATCGAATTAGTGCAATTCGCGTACTTCAAACGTGTCCTCGAAAAAGAGAAGCGAAAGAGAAGGAGACGCGACAGTCAGGACGGCGAAGCGAGCGAAAACGAGGAAACTCCCAAAACAGCTAAACGCTCGAAAAGAGATAAGCCCGCTGCGGGAGAAGACGGACACGATCCTTACGAATACGAGAGCGACGAAGATTCGCAGGTTGACGAAGCACCCAAAAGACACACGCGGTCTCAAGGAACCGAAGAAACTCCGACTGAGAGTGTAAACGATCAGTCAACGGGACCAGAATCGATGGAAACTGAGGATACGACTCCGGTTACCGTTTCTGATGATAGGTGAGTCAAAATATTAACGATTATTTAAAAAAATGGTCACAAAACTTAACTTCTCGACGGCAAGAATTCGACGTTAATTTCTTTTTCTACGTATATATATTAATGAAGCTAAATTTTCCGGAAATTAGGTTCAAACTGTTCCGCACCTCCCTGCACAAATTGTTCCAAGAAAAACGAGCTCAAACGCTTCCGATGTCAGCGGTGCGGGATTACATGAAGGAACAGCACACTCCGGATTTCACTTCCGGGGAAATAACGGCTGCTGTCAACAAAATGACCGACGCCAATCAAGTTATGTTCGCAGACGATCAACTTTTCCTCATATAATTTTTTTTTTTCAATTTCGCCAGTGCATCGGTGCAAATTTCGTGTTTAATTGATATTTAAGCAGTGTTGAGTTATGTTCATGTATTCGATAACAGTTTTTTAAAACAATACATTTTTCTATACTTTTTCGTAATTGCAGTTAATTCCTTGAAAAAACATATTGAAATGAAAAAGAATAGGAGTGAATAATGGCTTGAATCGCAGACTCAAGTTTTTGTTAATTTTCTATCTAATAACATTTATTAGCTCCATGTATAGTACAACACATTGGCACATAAACTAGGCAACAATGATCAACATTTATCACGATAACGTAAACGCATTAGTTTACATCTCTACGATCCTTCCGATTTCCATGTAAATATATATAAAATCAACTCATATCGTAATATATATATTGTATAGTAGTAGTGTTAACGCTATAATATTTCTCCTTAGCACACATTTAGGCAGGGTCCCGTGCAGGTTCCCGTATTTCATTTATTTTATTTTGTTTAACTTTTTTTTTTATTTTTTATTATTACTATTGAATCTACGTGTCATCGGCAATCTCAATTTTCTTGAGAACCTTATCTCGTCCCTCTTTCTCCGTACAGCCCGAAATTAAACAACCGATTCGTTTTCCATGTGCAAATATGCGCCGGTCATACTCGCGAAATGCTAAAAAACAACAATCAAAACACTACGCTACAATTACGCTAAATTCGACGTATCGACACTACGAGATCCGTAGTTTGGGACGGTGATTTATCTGAAAAATATATCTTCATTGCTATAAATGCAGTTGAATTTAATAAGCGAGTCCGTTTAACATTGGCGACGATTTGAAGATTCGTAGTTTCGTTTTTTTCTTCTTTTAGACTGCCTCCGGCCTGGAGGACGGGCCGTTTTTTTTTATGTGTCACATATACGTTCCCAAACGATAGTTTGATCGGTTAACAATTTCCGTACTTAATTTTGATGTTTCGCATAATTATTAAATTTTTGAATGTTCATATGATGTCAACAAAAAGATTGTTTTATTTGTGAGATACTAAAATTGCCTCAAACTTTTGTTTGCGTACGTACTTGAGACGCATCTTTAATAGCGATCGTGCATCGATTCGATCTATCAATGAAAATAAATCTCAAACATCTTACAACATTTCAATACCAACCATTTGTTCCTACTACATTTCATATTCATATATTACAGTAACGCTTCGATAAACTACGACGCGCAAACAATGATCACGATACTCAATCCCAACAGCTCAATCCTTTGAAACATTCGCATTTTCCGTCTGTGTGTGTTTTTTTAATGCAGGCTTTGCAACTCATCGTTATTAACTTGTTTGTTTTAAAAATTATCTTCGTTTCCTACACATCCATTCCCCTCTATGATCACACTTCGATGGGAAAAAACCATTTAGAGCCGACATAGGCAATCTGAATATATCATACAAAATCTAATCACTCAGTCTGTAACATGCACTATATAATATAACGACTAACTCGCCTTAACTCATAAAGGTATCTTAGATTAATAATAAAAGGAGCCGGACCGTTCCCATCCCTGTAAAGACTCTTCGAATCGTATCCAGTGCTCATTGTACTAACAGTTGCCCATTTTTCAACTCCGAAACTCTCGACGACCTTAACTATCACTCAGTGGCTTGCCACTCGTCGTATAAAATCTACAATCGTCTACGATACAAATTAATTCCCGAATTCACATCACCAACGTCAATTATTCCTTTAAACAGTCTACGAATCGAGGAAACTTTCATAGATCCCCAGATTTTTTTTTTCGTTTTTTTTTTTTCATCTATTCGCGCTTTCGTAATAGAAAACTGAAGAATTTACACGCGTGTCTTTAAATAACTTATCGGTAACTCATCGTGATGCACGAATAAGCTGTAATTATGCGTTTCTGATGAACCTGAGTATTCGATCGAAACGATTAGGCACCCGGGTATTACTATATGGATTAATTGCAGTTGACTGATTAACGGACCCAGCAAGTCACGGAGAGAGACATCTCAGTTATCTGTTCATAGCTCCTTTCATAAGGCTCTCCTTTTTCATTGGCTCTTATACTCGACATTGCATTTTCACGGTGAAACTTTCGAGTTTTTCATCCGTACCAGAGTTGGACATTTTTTTACAAATTATTGAAGTTAATAAACATATTATCTTCACTCTGTTAATCACTCCATTTTCCCTGATGAAATTAACAATTTTTCTCTGATTAAAATTTTCATTAATATTATAATCGCGAATCTTGCATTTCTTCGTTCTGCCAATTTTTTTTTTTTTTTAATTTATACGAATTTTTAATGTCGTGCCGATTTTCAATGTAATGCAATTTACTTTACAGCTCAACTCTGATCGGCGTACCATTTTCATGCGGTAAACGCACGCCCGTTCATTCTCTATTTTTCGGGTCTGCCTTTCACAGCAGACCCTGAGGATACCTTCTTCTTCTTCGGGGACTCGCAATCCGAGTCACGCTACAGTGCGTTTTCATTTTTTAAATATTTTTGTTTCAGCTCTAGAGATTTTTCAGAAATTACGTTCAGAATTCGTCTTCACTGGACTCGCTGCTGTAGGCAAGTTGTTCCCTCCACCATTCACGGACTTCCAGCATCACGCTCGAAACTTTGGAAGCGGCCTGCTTCGAGCATGTGGCTTCTCTGGGTTGCCTACTTTGTTCGGATCCCTCGGTTAAATAAGGCAAATTGCTTTTGGTCACGGCTGAACAAAAAAGCAAGGTATTCCAATTTTTTAATTAGTCATTAATAAAAAATTTCACTGGTGGCAAAAATTAAATTGCTAATTGGTCAGCTTACGCGTTGGTCGGTTGTTGCGCTTCTTCGAGGCCGCAATTTTTTCTTTTTCGCTCCGAATTGACGCAGGATCTGAGAGTGTCGGTGCTAGGTATTTTCTTCCCGAGCCACTACCGATACTGTCCGATCTTGGTAGCACTGGCTTTTTACCGCGATGCCTCATTCCCTCGGTTTCCTGAAGAAAAATATTTTGTATTTTTAAAAAAATTATTTCAAGACGAAATATGAAAGGATTTTTAATAATCAATAAATGAATGAATGAATAAAATGAAAATCGTTACTTTTGTTTCAGTTTCTTCTTCGCGATCAACGCTGTTCTCGTTGCTTTTTTCTTCCGTGTGATCTTGAGTGGTTGCCGCTAAATCGTTGGTCGCCCGTAGGCCGGCTATTAAACTGTTTTGTTGCTTCTGGAAGAATTTTACACAACGATATATTTTTAATTACATGCAATTATGGAGATCGAGGGATTTTAAAAAATGAAAAAAAAAAAAAAAATTGTTTACCCCGACTGCACGAATTTTTTTCAGGCATCCCTCGAGCCACGTTCTTATCGTTTGCTTCGCCACCTCTTCTTCTATTATGTATTCAAACTCTTCACGAGCCAAGAGCTCTTCAAGTTGCAGAGCTTTTCTGATATCGACTGAACGATATGACAGCATGCTAAAAAATTTACAATTCATTAATAATGTGGTTAAAAAAAATTAAAAATTAAAATACCACACGAATATCCTTTTAATTAATTTTGAAATCTTGTTAAAAATACTCGCTTGATGACATCGTGAAACGTAACATCTTCTCCGTTGTGCAGTCTTTCGAGCTCGTAACACATGTACTTGAATAAAAGTCTGTCTTTCTGTGGATCGGTTTCCAATCTTCCCTTCAATAATCTCAGAATGAATTTCACCTGAAACGCACTATCGTATCATTATTCATAATCAAATATTTTTCCTTTTTCTAAGTTTATCATCGCTACTCAGAATATTTTCGCGTACCCGTCGAACAGGTATCACGCCTCTTTGATGAATATCTACGACGTTCCACGTGTTTTGGAAATTTCTTATGTCAGCGTACGACAGCAGAGCATCTTCTTCATTCGAGTAGAACAAAGAAAAGTTCTCCATGATGATAGCTGAATTATAAAAAATAAAAGATAGTTTATAATTGATGAATCCATTTAAAAAATATATTCATTATCATTGATTTTTATGGGAAATTTTTTTTTTCTAATACAAATGTTCCATAATTGACACAGATTATAGAACATACGAAAAAAAAAAATTCTCCAAAAATATGTGGATTATTGTAAAATACATACCCACAAGCAGATTCAATACGATGTAAGTGATAATGACGTAAAACGTGCAGAAGTAGATTAGAGAGGCGTGGAAATTTCCGCAATCGGTTTCCCAATAATTTGCAGCTGGAGTGCAATACGGAGGTTGCACCATGCAGTCGTGCATTATTTTGTTCCAGTCTTCGCCGGTGACGATACGAAATAGCATCGCTACTCCAGTCACAGGAGATTCGAAATTGGCTCGTCTAGATTTTTTTTCAAAATTTCGATATTATTTAAACAATAAAAAAAAATGTTTATCAAAAAATGTTGGCAATTTTATGCTCACCTTCCTATACCTTCGCCATACTTGACAGTCCCAAATATAATAGTGCCAGCGAGTGCATAGAAGAACACAAGCAGAAACATACCAAAGATGATGAAGAAACTTTTGCAAACTGAAACTCCTACAGTTAGCATGAGCATTTTGAGGGTCGTGTGTTTTCCAGTGATGGTGAAGAATCGGAGAATCACTACCATGAATCCAATCACGTAAGACAGATCATTCTATAATAATTCAACAATTATATCAACATTGACAAATTTTTTTTAAAACAACTAAAATCTTTGAACAATCTCGGATTAATTACTAACTTTCATTGTGCAGTGAATGACTATCCAAATTACACCAACGACAGTGACGAGCAGGTCGTATCTGTTTCTTCGGGATTGCCAGTAACCTCGAGGAGTGAAGGCGATATTTTTCATGATGACTTCGACCACGAAGACCAGGACCAACATCGTTGAGACTGTAGCCAAAGCTTCGGTGTGTTCTTCTTCGATTCTCCACTGAAAAAATGAGCAAATTGTTACATCAACATCAGTAAATTTAGCATAGAATTATTTTTGTCCTCCTTCGCTTACCGAAACACAAAGTAAAGCGCTGTTGATCAAAACCATGACAGCTATAAATCTTTTGAAGTAAATATTCTGGGTGATGTCGTAAATGAAAGCTCGAAACTTTTTGCCATCAGGTCTGGGCGGAAGATGAAGAGGCTGAGCGATCTTCAGCCTCTTCTTCAGGTCGCACCACCTCCGCTGATCGACCGTGAGCAACGCTGTGCCCTTGTTCTCCGAATAATTCGCGATCACCACACCGACGAACAGTGTCAAGCCAATCATGCAGCCCAAGAAGATGTAGATGTGGATGTAAATTGCGTGGACCTGAAGAGAGTCAACGAATTGAGTTGTACCATGGGAAAAATGAAAACAGGAGCCAGGAAACACGAACTCACCTGGCCAAGGGCTTTTATGAGAACGTCTCTGACATCCAGCCATCCTTTGAACGAAAGGACCTCGAAGAGGGCCAACATCGCGTCTCCGATATTGTCAAAGTTGAATCGCCGTGGATTAGCCCTTAGATATTAAAAAAAAATTATTTATTCACACAAAAGCTATGAATTTCATTTTGTGTCATCCAGAAAGTGAATAATTTAATGTTTAACAACAATTGAAGCTCACCAAACTCTCGGAACAAGAATCGAAGGATAACTCTCGTTCGAGCCAGGCTTCAGCTTCATTTTCGTCACGAAAACTCTCCTCATGAACACTCCGACGCAATCTTCTCGCTTGAGAATCGTTGGATCGTTGCATCGTGCCAATCTTCCCCCGTAAAGTTGTACCCCGTAGCTCGCGAAGACGAACATGAGGAGAATCAACAGCGTCGATACCAGTAAAATTTCCTTAAATCCTCGGCACAATTCGTAGACGACTTTTCTCATGTGAGGCACGAGAGTGAAAATTCTGAGGGGCCTGACGCAGCGCAGTATCATCAGGAGCTGAGCTCCTGAATTTGGAGGAACGCTTTTTGGCATCCAGCACAAAAATACCAGACTGACCTGAAAATTCATGGAAATTATTCGTTAATTTAATTCACAAATGGAATACACTTACAAATTATTAATAATTTTTTTCAGATATCAAAAAAACGTACGACATAAATGAAGACATCCAAAACTGAAGCTACGTCCTTGATGTAAGCCTTGGGAGTGAAAAAAAGTCCATCGGCCAGTATCTTCAATGCCAATTCTATGCTCATGAAGATAACGAAGGCGTATTCGGCGATTTGCAAACCAGGAATTTCCATAACTCGATATTTCGGTGTTTCGAACATCATCGAGATGCAGGACATTGTTGTAGCGCAGATCATCACCCAATCCAAGTAGGTTACCAGGCCCAAGAAGTTGCTGAAGAAAAAAACAAATTAATATGAAATTAATAGTTTCAGAGGGCTTGCGATTGAAGCACAAATTCATACGCACTGCAAACTTTTGTACTGCACTTTTCTTTCCTTTCCTGTCAAAGGGTCCTTCAGTCTGGCGTCGTATCTCGCGTAGACGAGCAATTGACATATTTTTCGAAATTTACTTTCCCGCGGAACCGCAAAAAGTGGAGTGTCGAAGAATGGATGGTTTTCTCGCAAATCGTCTTCCCGCTGATTTCTGAATGGAAGAAAGATCATCGATCAATTGGAGGTCAACATTATTTTTTTTTAACAAACGGTACAATTTTTTGGCATGAATTACCGTCGCATTTCTGCCTGTTGTCGCTTCGCCTGAAGCAATTTTATGTCCAAGTCATGTGGTCTACTTCGCGAAGAAGTGACTCTGTTTATCGCACCGATGTCGCCATTTTCTATGAGATGTTCGTACGTTTGCTTCAATTTGATAGATCCACTTCTTACGCTCCTGCGTATCGACCTGTACGTATAAACGATCGGTCCACAATTATTTAATTATCTTGTTCCAAAAGACAGACGCAAGACTAACAAGTTTTTTCTTCATGTACGAAAGGATCGCAGCTTTGTTTAGGTACTAAATAGAAGTAGCTCACTTTTTCTGATCGATTCGTAATTGTTTAGCACTGCTGACTGTTCCCTGAGGTTTCAAAAGACCTTTTCCAGGCACTGGTATCATAGCTGAATCACCAAGCAATAATCTCTGATTGTTAGAGTCACTAAAACAATAAAAATATCATTAGTCACTGTTAAAAATGAAATTATGACATTTGCATGAAGATTGGAATTTTGATAGTTACTTAATTATATAAATAATCGCAGCTTTCTTCAGGCTCGTTACGACATTCCTAACTTTTGGTGGATTGTTCAATATCTTCACCGGACGTTGCTTCCGGTAAACCATTTTGGAGTCGAATGTTTCGTTGATCTTCTTCGCACTCTCGTTCTCATCGTCTTCAACTTCGTAAACAAATTGACGCATGAAACTCTCGCGCACCTGTTGGAAAAGCGAAGATATAATTAGCCATGTCTTCTTTTGTATATTATAAATGCGGTCAATTTGGAAGTGACCATCAGGGTCGACTGACCTTCGGTAGATTGAAGTCCGATGGAACTTTGTGCAGGCAGGTCATCTGTGGGCTGTCAGGAAATTTCTCAAATATTCGCAAGCGAAAAGGAAGAGTTTCTTTGATCTCGGCGCTTTGTTCCCGAAATTTCAATTGTTTCAGCTTTTTGATATCTTCGTCCAGCTCGAGATTGTCGAGAATCACAGCGACGAAAAGACTCAGCACGATCTGTTTCAGAAGAAAAATGCAATCGACAGTGTTCTCCAAAACATTCATTTCATATTAATAGTGACATAATTATAATAATTACCAGTGTGACAAAAAGATGGTAAAGGATGAAGTAAACAGCCACGAATGGTGCCATTGTCTCGTGAGTTCTGACCATCGTCTCGTCCATTACTTCGACCCAAGCTTCTTGGGTCAGAATTTGGAACATAGACATAAATGCCTGTTGAACAATAATAAAATTATTACTTCACATAAATCAGCAATAATTGGTACATAGCGGATGTTGATAATGACCTCAGGAAAAGTTTCGAACTTTGTAAAGTCGCATAAGAAGCAGAAGAGCTGCATCGATATACTTGAAGAAATAATCAGCAAGCACATCGTGAAGATGATCAAGCTTCCGAGTTTTTTTCCAGGCCCAAAGATTTTATAGACGAAGTCTTCGAGCATCGGCGAGGCTTTTATGAGTCTGACGACCCTGAGGACCTGCGCAAAAATTCCACGAATAAATCCACCTCCATAATCGAAGCTATGGGAACCAAGGATGCCTTCCCAAGTCTAACCTGAAAGTAGGTGAACGCCGAGAGATAGAAGAAGGGAAGAATATGGATAGTCGTTCCAATGGCCAAGAGGAGTTCGAATTTGTGAATGGAGTGCTTGTAATAGCTTCGAAATCCGAGACACCAGATCTTGAAGAGAGTCTCAAGGTCGAGGAATATCGTGAAGGCGATTTCGGCGTAGTAATAATTGTCGTAGTACGTGTGCCTCGGTCTTTCGTCGTGTTTGAAGTTCATCGTGGCTGTCGTAATGCCATTCGCCAAAATGGCGCACATTACGACCATGCGAAAATGGGGCGAACGCAAAATGGCGTGACAAACCGGCGACGCCAGGCCGCCATGTTTGTTCTCGTCCAGTGTTATCAGCTTCCAGCCATTGTCGTCACCTGACAATATCTGAGATGCCGAACTGTTGGTTATGTGACCACGTATTCCCCACATTTGCTGAAACTGCACGCGAATCTCGTTGAAGGTCTCCGTGATGACAGCTATGAAGACGTTCTTCACCAGCCAAGCCAGGAAGAATATCATCGTGCTGAAGTACAAAACTGCTCGCCAAGCTGGCAAACTGTCGATTGCACGGTACATTATGAAGACCCAACCCTCTTGGGATGCTGCCTGGTACACCGTGAATATACTCGTTGCTGAAGAAATGAAGAAAAGAGGCTTTGAGTCATATTTCTTCATGAAATAAGCCAAATTTTTTACTTCCTTTTTCATTACTTCAAAGTATGTGAAGAGAGAAATTATTGCAATCCAAAAAAATCTAGTAGGTACATTTTTGTTTTGTTTTTTGGAATGAATAATTGCAAAAATAGTGTAATTAGTTAGGAGGAATAATGAGTAATTACCGAATTCGTCGAATCCGTTGAATCCCATTATATATTTCGACAGCTCCAATTTCATGCACGTCATCCCCTCGGGACATTGATAACCCGATTCAGGGTCAGTCGAGCAAAAGGTGTCCGGTATAGCCAAACTGTTGATGGTTATGTGATGGGGATCTGTGGTGTTGAGAACGCAGTGATTTTTCAGTTCGCCAAAAAACTGGACACCGAGAAGACCATAGAGGGACATGAAGAAGAGGAAGAAGAGTGTGACGTTGTAGATCTGTTGACTCGATCGTCTGGAAAATGTTGAAGAGTTTCCGTGAAACACTTCATTCGTTTGTTGAGGTCTTACGAAGACAATTGTTGCACTTTTTACTTGAATATCTGATTAATCCTGGCCTTGGGCATCGAGAACTTGAGGAATACACGCAGAAAACGTATCATTATCAGTGGCCTCGGTGAACGGATGACCGATGCTGCGCTGAACTTCAACACAAAACCGAGCATCTCGAACATCTGGAGGATTACGGAAAGCCATAGGAAGAGCACCATCGTCGCGTCAAATTGGCACCAGTGGTCCTTCAAGTACGACTTGTCCCTCTGCAAAAACAGAGGCTCATTAGTTGAATCTCTTAAAAAATGGCTTCATCAAAATTAATATAATGCACAAGAAATTACTTAGCAAAATAGTCTTCATCATATACAAATTTTTATATCACAAAAAATATGAAATCCAGCATTCATTCATTTGTTATCGGTACTACCTTCAATATTCCACGGATGTGCATCTTCGCTATCATCTCAGCGGTGAAGAGAAACGTGACGATGAGATCACAGGTGAAGGTGACGTATTGAAGCTGAGGTACCTTCTCGAAGGTCTTTGGGGTATTGAGGCAGACTGAGGCGAGAGATACCAACGCGCAAAGCCTCATTAACCTTCTCACCCATAGCTGTAAAAAATGCCCATTTAAAAAAAATTTACAACTGCAACCAACCATCTTGTTTAAAAAAAATTTAAATGGACCATACTTTTTTTCTACTAAATTGGACAAAGTACTGGAAAGGGATTTAAAAAAAAAATTCCATTGTAATTTTCGAGCGTAGTTTGTTACCTTATTCACCCATTCGATGTCGGCGCTCTCATTGAGGGACTCTTCCGGCCCATAATCGGCCAGGACGGGTTCCCCCTTGAGACTCTGCTTCCGCCCCAACATCATAATTGGGATTATGTTCGCAATGGTGAGGCCTACAGGAGATGATGTTATTATTTCAAAAACACCGTAATCACAACAACTGGACTTTTGGTCTGAAAGTCCCACATGGTCTTGTGCAATTTGGGATCCTCCCATCGAGTCTCTCGTCGATTTAAGGTAAAACGTGCGATGGACCACTTCACGGAAGCTTTCGATTAATTAACCGGTACAACATTTTTCATAAATATCTATCTTCATTCATTTAAGCCTCGGACCCCGAAGGTATTTATCAGAATATTGGAGTATGTTTTTTCACGAGTCCAAATGTAAAAATTTGATTAATTATTTTTTTAAATTGAAATGGAAAATTGAAATTTTTTAAAATGATCTTCGATGTCCGAGAAATAGATTGTTCCACTTGGGTTACTATAATAGCGAGTTTTACTGAATATCCTATGCTTCCAATGGGGAAGTAAAAAAAATAAAACTGAAACAACAATTTCGCTGCCTAGCTAATCTGTTTTTTTTTTTAAATTTACAAGCGAAAGGGACGATACTCAGCTGTCTATTATCTAAATAGACTTTTCCTAGCATCGCGAAATGCAGACGAAGGTCGGTTTTTCGTCACGCTTAACACGTGGGCATTTTTTAATTTTTTTTTACAACTTATTTATCAATATATGTCGCATGCACATTCAATTGGTATTTTCGTTAGTTTTGAAGTTTTGTTTGACAAACATTTAAAGTATATTTTGTTTTGGATTTCTTGTACGTTTTAGCTTTGCCGAAAAGTCGGATTAAGGAGATCCTCCTTTTTTGCAAGGCGTACAAGCTCAATTTTGACTGGTGTGGTACAACAAATGTAAGCTAAAAGGGGCGTCAACATAGGAATTAACAAAGAATAACTAAAACACACACGGTCACAATTAGTTACAACGTGTCACACACACGCTCATCACAAAAAACACCTTCGTCAAGCATATGCATTATATCTGCAGGTATAATACTCACGTCGCCGCAATTTTAATTTCACCGTTATTATTGTCAAAACATTAGCTGAAAAACGTTATTTGTAAGCATAAGCCTCGAGTCATCATAATTTTCATATTTTATCGTACACATTTATGCGATTTATCGTGTCTGTATTTTCGCTTCATTTATAAATACACCAAATAATTAATGAATGTTAAACTAAAATAAAAAACAAAACAAAAATGAACATTTTTCGTCTACGTTCCCAGCGTCGATAAAAAAAGTGGAGCCTCGAAATTCGGGATTAAAAAAATCACTCGAAAAATGATGTTCCCTTTTATAATCATTTTTTTGTTTATCTCATAAGTTAATGTCAATTTTTTCGAAATTAATTTAACGACGGAATTCCCGGAGGGTGGCAAAAAAAAATGAGTACGTTCAAAAATTGAAAAAAATAATTATTAAAATGGAATCCTATGTTAATTGAGTGATAACGAAATTTTTTAATCCAAGGAACGAGTTTCACTGTGATTGTCAAGTGGCTCGGTTTCCCTCTGGACCAAACATATTTTTTTTATTTTTATTTTTTTCGCCTTTTTATTTCACACAGTTGTCACTTACCTTTTTTTGAAACGGTGCAGATGACAAAGTACTCTGCCCTTAAGGCAATTCCGTATAAACTACATTTCACATATAAGCAACGAGACGCTCAACGATTAATATACATTTTATTAACAACAGTTTGACGGCATGGCGAACAACATTTTTTGGTGGAGCCGTCGGAGCCAAAGCCAGCTGAGCGTCCTCGGGCATGTGCTGTAGCATTCAGTCCTCATCTCTGTGGGATCAATATTTCAAGGGTTTGGAGGAACGCACGCAGACCCTGCCCCAGAGCTATCATCCCTAGCCAGGGATCTTCCTTATCACTGTGCCGTTTATCCCATTCATTTTATCGAGCAAAACTTTATTTTTCCTTAACTTTATAATACATTTCACTAAATCTATCATAAATAAGGTACAAAAACTATTGAATAAATAAATAAATAAATAAATAAAGGTACATAATAATCCTTAAAGCAAATACTGTTTCCAATTATTAACATCAGAGTTACTTTTTTTAAATTTAATTATCCTATAAAAGAAATTAATTATTAATTTTCTTAGATTTTGACGTATCATCCGTGTATGTAATTGAATGTACGATAAGGATTTGATTGGGCAATAATGGGATTGATTAGGCAAGCATTTTTTTCTCTCGGATTTATGTCATATATTCGTTTTAACGAACTGGAGTAGATCTGAATTTAGTTTACGTCGAAAAAAAAAAAAAAATTCTACGGAAATATTTGGGAGTTACTCTTCATGGTCTGGTCACAAATGTGGCCTGAAATAAATGAACGTATAGCAGTCAGCTGCGGTTTAAAATTCTTCATCGTCCTCGGTATTGGTCGCATCTTCTTGCACCTCACGATAATCCAGCTCAAGGGCAGCGAGATCTTCTCTGGCTTCCGAAAATTCACCCTCCTCCATCCCCTCTCCGACAAACCTATAAATAAATTTAAAAAAAAACATTATAATAAATGAAATATTTTCACTGCTTTCACTTCTCTTTTCGATTTCCCAGGTATCATACATTAAAAAATTGTTGATTTTATGTTAACATTTTTTATGAAAAAGAAAAATTACATATTTCTTTTATTATCAGGTAGAGAAAAAAAATTAAAAAATGCGGAAACAAAAATTGTAATATCGTACCAATGAACGAAGGCTCGTTTGGAGTACATGAGATCGAATTTGTGATCGATTCGTGCCCAAGCATCGACGATTGCCGTGGTATTGCACAAGCAGCAAACAGCTCGTTCGGTTCTGGCGAGATCGCCATTGGGTACCACGGTGGGTGGCTGATAATTGATGCCCACCTATTTTCGAAAAAAAAAAATAAAATTGAACCCACGTATGAATTTGTCAGGTCGATTTCAACGAGCCAAGAACCAAAAATCTTTTTGATGCCGAACCTTGAAGCCCGTTGGACACCACTCGACGAATTGCACGTGCTTTTGTCGCTTTATCATCGCAATTGCAGCGTTAACGTCCTTTGGTACCACATCCCCTCTGTACAACATGCACACCGCCATGTATTTTCCTCTTCGTGGGTCACAATTAACCATTTGGTGATTAGGCTCGAAACACGAAGTTGTTATCTCCGCAACTGTCATCCTCTCGTGACCGGCTTTTTCAGCTGACATCACCGGAGCGTACGTCGCCTAAGAAACGCGCAATTTTACAAAAAATGAAAAAATTCATTTTTTTTTTTCAAATCATTCGATATATTAAATTATTATTATTATTTTTTTTATCCTAGGTTTGTCAAAAGGGTAAAATAACGAAGGAGCAATGATCGAGGTTCTACTGTAAATTATTATTTATAGTATTATTTAATAAAATTAATATACGTTAATTATAAACTTACGAGAGGAAAGTGTATTCGTGGATAAGGAACTAAATTGGTCTGAAATTCGGTAAGGTCGACATTAAGGGCGCCATCAAAACGCAGACTCGCTGTTATCGATGAGACGATTTGTCCTATCAGACGGTTTAGGTTTGTGTAGGTTGGCCTGTCGATCGTCAAATTTCGTCTGCACAATTCGTAGATCGCTTGATTGTCGACTATGAATGCTACTTCGCAGTGTTCGAGGGTCGGATGAGTGTAAAGGATTGCATTGTAGGGCTCAACGACTGCGGTTGACACCTGAAGAATTTTTTTTTGCCGTTTAATAATTATTTTTCGATAAATAAATAAATTAATTTAGGTAAGTACATTTTTTTAAAATAAATAAATAAATAAATGGGCACCTGCGGTGCTGGATAAATGCTGAATGTGAGTTTGCTACGTTTCGGATATTCCACCGAGAGCCTTTCCATGAGTAAGCTGGAAAAACCGGAACCGGTACCACCGCCGAACGAGTGAAATATGAGAAAGCCTTGAAGACCGCGGCATTGTTCCGCGATCCTTCGTATGCGATCTAGGGTCAGATCGACGATCTCCTTTCCTGCACATTTCGATATGTAATCAAGATTTCTCCCTAATTTTATTTCACTCTGAAACCAGGAATACTTCAATACGACTTATTAATTTGTATCGCGTGATTAGTACCGATTGTGTAATGTCCTCGGGCGTAATTGTTCGCTGCGTCCTCTTTGCCGGTTATCAATTGCTCGGGATGAAAAAGTTGGCGGTATGTTCCGGTGCGTACTTCGTCTGTACAGAAAAAGTCAAATTAATTTATTGAAATCGGTATGATCTCGATATATCAATTTTCTAATCAATAAATACGATTCAAACTATTTTAATTGCAAACGAAAAAGAAAGAAACATTTTTTCTCGCTTCTGTAAAAATTGCAACGTCGTGTGCAATGAAAATTCCGAACGATTTTTCTTGTGATAAGAATGTGTGTCACGATTCGAGGGGTCAGTGAGTCTTGCCTACTACTGTGGGCTCCAGATCGACGAATACAGCTCTCGGTACGTGTTTTCCCATTCCAGTCTCCGAGAAGAACGTGTTAAAGGAATCATCTTCGTAATCTGGGGTCGTGTCGTTTGGCATCTGCCCATCGGGATGGATCCCATGTTCCAGACAGTACAACTCCCAGCAGGCGTTCCCCATCTGAACGCCCGCCTGGCCAATGTGTATCGATATACATTCCCGCTTTACACATGAAACAAAAACCAGATCGTCCCCGTATACAGATAGCACCTTCAAAATTACCGATAAGCCTAAAGACCACGACACTTGTTTCAACATTTTTTCACTGTCATTAAAAAAAAAAAAAAACCACATGCGCTCTTTTTTATTTCAGAATTTATACATCCGATTTCCGGTCTGGATTTTTTTTTTTTTTTTCGCAATAAAACCATAATTGCCAAATTAGGCAAAAAATATTTATAGAATTAAAAAAAATTGTTTCGTTATTTGTATATTGAAAAAAAAATTGGTTTCTTCAGAATTCAGAATTCCGAATTTCAGAATTTATACATCCGATTTTCGGTCTGAAATTTTTTTTTATCATAATTTTTTTATTTCATAATAAAACCTTAGTTGCCAAATTAGGCAGAAAATATTTATAGAATAAAAAAAAATTGTTTCATTGTTTGCATATTGAAAAAAAAAATTGTTATCCGCCAAATGTCCAACTACCTTCTTCGCCATTTTTTGCTGCAGTTTACTCGTGGTATTCATATTGACGACAGCGATAAACTACTCGATATTAATAGTATAAGTTTCTTCTTATCACCGTAAGACGAGTGCACTATTGAACCGTCGGACGAGAATACGCATCAAGAGGAGAATGTTGTAAAAAAAAAAGTTAGAACCGTGGAAAATCCGGAAAAGCTGCGTACTCGACAGGTCGCCGATAACTGCTGCCTGACGGAAGCGCAAAATAGTCGGAAGCTATAGATCGCCTTCGTTTGTGTACCTGTCAGGAAGTTCGATAGTGCAAAGCGAGTGTCTGCTGCCCATATACACTAGCGCCTTGACCCAGTCGGGGGTGTAGCACCTTCAATAATAGAGAATCAAGTGGAAGAATGGTTTCTCCTAAGCCATCAGACTATACCTAACTCCACACTGTGCCTCATTATATGGAAAGTTGAAATCCTCGTATCTAGCGACTATGTCGTGGCTGCGTTACTGTGCGAAATCGATTTTAGAGCGTTGTCGCGATAAGTAACCATAGCAGCTCGACAGAGTGCTCATCTACTAAACTATATAATCTTCCTTTGCACGCGAAAAAAAAAAAAAAATTCCTATCTTCCAGTTATTTCTTATATTTTTCTTATAATTATTTTGTCTATAATTAATTTATAAAAAAAAAAGAAAATGTTATTTCGAATTGTTAGAATCAGATTTAATTATGATTAATTACGATGATAAAATAACATAACGATTTTCTGGAATCAAATGAATTATTGTAAATTATTATAAATTATGTAATTGAATAATGGCAGGATGTGAGATTAATGAGAAAACAAGGAATAATAATTCAGTGATTAATTGATTTTCAATTGGCGCAAACTATACGCCGACAAGCAGATCGATTTTCTATTACAGTCTAGGAAATAGGGAAAATAATAAGTGGCTGAGAGCTTGGCCTCGATATAATGGGAACCAAATGCTCTAGGCCCGACTAAATATTCATATTGTGCTGACTGCTTTGATTTTCCCCACATTCACGGTTCACTTGAACACCTTGATTCTTTTGATGGTCATTGTTATTAATGTTTTTTTAATTACATAAAAATTGACGAAAATGATGAAAAAATGAATATGCCAAAATATCTGTCAAATGACGTACTTACCATTTTTTAAATCGTGGGTAGAATTGAAATGTGACGGAATGAAAGTGCAACCAGCTCCGGTGTCGCTCTTCGACTAGCACGGTTGACTTCCGGAACGTTCAGATAACTGCACTTATGTGCATTTATAGGTAAAATAGCGTGAGACCGATGTTTTACGAACGATTGTCATTATATCGATGTATATAGCACACCATTCATGAGGTGTACAGCACTATATATTATCTCTATATCTATATATGATATAAACGATATTGCATGCTTTCCGCACATCCATTTGCACGGATGTACATCGCGAGGAACAAAGTTTCTCGCGTTGTCTCATGCGTAATTCACCGCAACCCTCGACTCGAGGACACCAGACATTAAGCCAAGTTGAATCGGAGTTTTATTTAAAAGCGGATTTCCCGACGATTTATCGCTCATAGAATTTATACTCAACGATTCTCCCGATTGATAATCGTCATAGTTAATGAGAAATCTGAAAAAAATTCATTAAAATTTCACTGGAAAATATTTTTAATTAACAGGAAAAAAAAAACAAAAATCGTTAGGAATGAATTTGTAGAAAATCGGTAATCAAAAATACGACGATGAGTATGATCGTTGACATATTTACTCGGAAGAGTTGTTATCGCCGGACAAGAATGACATTTGCAGTATCAGGTTTCATTTTACCCCCGTAATCGTCTTCGCCCCGCATGACCCTTTGATAGCAGATCGACATTTGAACTTCAGTTCAAGCTGCCACTGTTCGCCTCAAAGCGTGACTTCGGTCGCAAAGTTTTCTCGCGATGAGTATTAGTCCGATTCTCGTTTAGCACGATGGAACGAACGGCTCTTCTTTGTTGAAGAGTGACAAATTCGTTCGGCAATTTACCTGACGGCAAGCCACGCGGCCATCTGCAGAATGGCCTTCCGGTTTTTCTTGCCTGTGATTTTCTGCGTCGTTTTTTGTAATGCCTGGCAGGCGGAAAGGTATGTATTTCGAAAAATTGGGTAAACAATATTGTTCTCATTTGAGAAAAAAAAAAACATTTTCCAGACCTGTCCTGGAAACACGGGATGGCAATCTCGTGATTGCAGGTGCCAAAGATAAGAACATTACGCTGCTGACTTACGGATCAACGAGCACCGTCAAAATCAATGACATAGACCTTGTTGAAGTCAGCAAGCATGTGAGTAAATACAGTGCAAAATTTCACAATTATTCGTAATGACGATTTTTACAATCACCGTTAGGCACAAAAAGCAGCCCTTACTGTCGAAAAATTGCAAACTGGATATTTGCGGGATTTGTCGGCACATGTTGAGCGACTTGTTAATGCGGTCGAGGCTCTGAATGATTGGAAGTCCAAATTAAACAGCGTCAAGTTGACGAATGACACGCTGGCCAATTTTTCTTCCGGAGAAGCTGAAGTAAAGAAACAGAAAATGTCCTGACTAAGCGTATTAAATGGCTACTTCAAAATAAATTTATTGTGCGCTTGCGTGTTACAGATAACAAATCGTGATGAACTACTGAACATACGTAATCGGGTAAGTGGTCCTAGAATTGGAAATTCTATCGATGACATCACCACATTCTTGTATCTCGATATTTTCAAGGTCGCCGATCTGGAGAACAAATTCAGGACAATATCAACGAAATTGAAAGAAGACGAATGCGCCAACAATCCCTGCATGAACGGTGGCACGTGTACAAAGATTTATGACGGATTTCGGTGCACCTGTCCGTCCAATTGGGAGGTAAGATTTTTTTTCTTCTAATTTTTGAGGATACTGGACAATGGCAATTTTTGTTTCCAGGGCCCGAGATGCACTGATGACGTTGATGAATGTCAGACATTCGCTGGTACGACTTTTGGCTGTCAGAATGGAGCAACGTGTACAAATTTGCCGGGTTCATTTCGGTATATTACAAAAAGAACAGTCAATTCTGTAAAACAAAATTTTTTTAACTATATTTCCAATGTAGTATTATAATCGCAGCTGTAGCTGTTCAACCGCTTGGCACGGAGTCCACTGCAACACCAAATCAACAGCTTGCAATCATCAAAACTCGCGGAAACTGTGCGGAAATGGAGATTGCGTTGCCACGACCGAAAACGAACTGGGATTCACTTGTGAATGTGATCCGGTACCAAATTATTAATATCCACTCTTGTCACAAAAATAAGTCATCACCAGTTGAAACGGTTCCAGAAACAATATTTCTAGCGTCTTGTTTTCAGGGTTGGAAATCGGAAGGTACAAATCCAGCATGCAGCAAGGACATTGACGAGTGCGCTGGAGAACATGGATGTTCTTCGGAGCCTTTGGTACCATGCATCAATTTGCCAGGAGGATATAAATGCGGAAGTTGCCCACCAGGTTATACAGGAAGCGGCCGTCACTGTGTTGATATCGATGAGTGTCTCGTGGAGAACGGTGGATGCAGTATGGAACCTATGGTCCAATGCCGAAATACCATAGGATCTCGATCATGTGGTGGCTGTCCACCTGGTTACCAAGGCGATGGAATTAGCTGTACTTATGTCGGTGCTTGCAAGGTCAACAACGGAGGTTGTCATCCACTTGCATCTTGTGTCGAGGGTCCAATCTTCACGAATGTCCTTCCTCAATGTAATTGCCCGGACGGTTATCACGGAGACGGCGTAGGTCCTCAGGGTTGTGAGTTGGGTGAACCTGAAGAAGATCCATGCAGAAACAATCCTTGCAACGGTGGAGTATGTATACGAACTGTTGCTGGCCACATTTGCGCTTGTCCTTCTGGTTCCCTAGGTAAGATTGATTGGAAGATCCCCGACAAAATGTAGATAAAAGGGTACCAGTTGATTACCATGTGAAATTTGTCTTTTTTTTCAGCTACCCATTGCGAAAGTCCGAAAAATCCATGTGATCCGAATCCCTGCCAGAACAACGGCATTTGCAGAGCCAAAAAATTGACAGAATTTAGCTGCGAGTGCACCGCAGAGTTCACAGGGTCGACGTGTCAGAATCCGACCCAAAATTGCGGTGGCTTGTTCACCAATCCAAGTGGTATTTTGAGGTATCCTTTGTCCGATGGTACATCGCGAGAGCATTTTAAATGTTTCTATAGGATCGTCGGGGATGTGTCAAAGGTCTTGAAGCTCACGTTCCTCGAATTCGACGTTGAGCCTTCTAAGAATTGTGAAGGCACTTATCTGCAGGTACTACTCTCGATTCACGGTTTATATTCACGCTGTCAATTGATGACAGAATTTTGCCTCAACTACGCTTTATTGTTCGTGGAAGATTAAAGATGGACGCAGCGATGAAGCAAGTCAGTCGAAGAGATACTGTAACTCAAGTTTGCCACTTCTTCACCCTTTCACAACAATACATAATACCGTTGATATCGAACTGCGAATGAAGAGCGCCAAGGACCACTCAACATTCAGCCTCCGCTGGGATTCCGTTGATCCCGAATGCGGAGGTCGTTTGACAGGTGACCACGGAACCATAAGTTCACCAGGTTCACCTGGTAACTATCCCCACAACAAGGATTGCTTCTGGGAAATCAAGGTCAAGCCTGGCAAGAGGATACAATTTCATTTTTACTCTCTGTCTATGGAACAACATCCGACCTGTGATCACGATTACCTTGAAGTGAGTAGCTGGATATTTGAGGACACGTTATAATAATCCAGATCTTCGGTTTTACAAATGTGTGTCCATAATTGTGCAGATCGATGAAATCACGAGCGACAAGGACATCCGGTTGGGTAGATTCTGCAACCAATCCCATCCAGCGCCATTCTTGACTTCCGGATCTTATGCCAAAGTTCATTTTCACTCGGACGACGAAGGCACCGATGTTGGCTTCCAAATGACTTATTCTGCCGTCGAAGGTGACCTGTCTCTTCGAGGCACTGAACAGGCTTTAGATTGTGTTGCACATCGTTTCTTTTACAGGTATTCCTGGTTGTGGTGGTATTTTTACAACTGACGAAGGTATTATATCGTCTCCTGGATTCCCTCTCGAATATCCTCCTGACATGGTTTGTGAATGGAAGATCAAACTCCAAGAAGGCTTCAGGGTCCGATTGAATTGGATGACGATTGATCTGGACCCGGCACGTGGATTGGAATGCAGTCACGATTCTGTAAAAGTATGACAGTCAAGAAGAACATGCGCTTTTAACTTGAAGAGTTGGCAGAACCTGAAGAAAATGTACCATCGACTTCCCAAATTCCATTTTCAGATTTTTTCCGGTCCTGATACAGATTCGCCAATTGTCGGAACCCACTGCGGCGACAATTTGCCTGCATCCGTGACGATAAATTCCAATATCGTGTTGATAGTCTTCATGAGTTCCAGTCCTTCCGGCATGAACCAAGGTTTCCAATTGAAATATGAAACCATATGTGGTTCTGAATACCGTGAACCCGCGGGAGTCATTAAGTCACTCGACTACCCGGATGGTTATACAGAAAAAAAAACTTGCATATACGAAATTATCAGGCCAACGCACACTGCCATAAGCCTCCAAATAGTTGACATGGATATCCATGGTGGTCCACCCTGTAATGACGATCGTCTTGAAATCTACGATGGGGACAGTGACAAATCACCGAGGCTGGGCAAAATCTGTGGAACACGTCATCAAATGCCTAGTCAGCCTTATTTGTCGAAGCACAATTTCATGTACTTGAAATTTACGACTCTCGGTGGATCGACGAGGAATCGAGGATTTTTGGCAAATTATACAACGGCGTTTACCGGTCAGTACAAACTTGATGAAACTGTTGGATTGAGTGATCCTTCATACTTAATCCATCAATAAAGATCCTGTAATTTACATCGCTTTTTTGAAACTCATACATTCGTAAGTTCCTTTGCTTCCAAAAGACTGCGGTGGAATATTTACGATGCCATCATCGGTGATTCAAAGTTCAATCGAAGACGATGCCGAGAGATGCGTGTGGATAATCAAGGCACCCGAGAAACACGTCATACAAATAACCTTCAAATCATTCAACCTGAGGAGTTACAACGATAATTGCACTGATCGTTTCCTAGCCATTTACGATGGTCTTGATGGTTCGGATCAAGAGATTGGAAGGTGGTGGGTAATTCTCGGTTCTTCATCATCGTCTTCAATCGTTTCACCAACTGGTACACGAAACATCGTTCCAACAGGTCCTGCGCAACGCACCCGAAGAGACTAACGAGCCAAGGAAATATTGTGACAGTTGTACACAGTTCTGCAATAATGGAAGACGACGACTTCGAATTGCGCTACGTCTTCATCGACACATCAACATCTTGCGGAGGTCACTACTTCGGCTCAACGGGTCTCGTCATGACCCCCAATTATCCCAATCCTTATCCGATGGATATAAGTTGCGAATGGTTCATAACAGTTCCGGACAAACGGCAGATCACCATTAATGTCAAGGACTTTGACATTGACAGCTTAACGGATTGCAAAACCGATTCCCTGGAAATCAGGTTCGTAGAGTTTCCATCGGCGTTATGCAAAGTCAGCTCGATAACTGGAAATGTTGGTTCATGTTATCTTTCTTCTAAATCTTGTATGTCGTTGTATTGCAGAGCTGGAGGAAGCGAATCATCGATACTAATGGGCAAATTTTGTGGGACGTCGATTCCAAAGACACTGAGAAGTTTTACGAATCAGATGTACTTGAAATTTGTCTCACATTCGAATGATAAGCGTGGCTTTAATATCGAGTGGGAAAGCTCAACATTTGGTGAGTGATCGTCATGACTTCGACCTTGTCTTTTATGCGTTCTCCACTTTTAACATCAATGCCAATTTGAATTTGAATTCATTTTACAGGGTGCGGTGGAACCTTAACAGGGTCGAATGGTGAAATTTTCTCCCCTAATTATCCTCAACGCTATTATCACCTCGCGAGTTGCACTTGGAAGATACGAACTAACGCTGGCAATAAGTTACGCATCGTCTTCGTCGATGTTGATATTCCGAGTGATGAGAAATGCAGTTCCGATTATATTGAAATATCGTCCATTTCGGACAATCGCCAAATAAAGAGCACGCGATACTGTAAAAAGCCTTTTTCACCTATCAACATCGATAGCAACGAGGCCACCATTAGATTCAGAAGTAATCATTGGATTGCCGGTCGTGGTTTTCATGTCAAGTATGAGTCAAGTTAGTATACCTTTGACTTTGTTCTCAATCTGTCAGGGATTTTTGTTAAGATGCCATTTTTAGGAAATGTAACCTGAGGATTATTGTCAAATTTTTTAATACCATGAAAATGATGATTTCCCGATAGCATGTGTCCACGAAGTTCAAGGCTTCAAGGGTGTCATCGAGTCGCCGAATTTTCCGGGTGCATATCCAGGACACGCCAACTGCACTTGGACCATTTCAGCTCCTTATGGCAACAAGATAAACGTGACATTCTCGCACTTAAGTCTTCCTAAAGTGGGATCAGAACATCAAGATTGTGCGGGAACTTTCGTCGAGGTCAAAGAAGGCACTGTCGATGGTCCAACTGCGAATCTCGGCAGGTTTTGCGACTGGGACAAAATACCTCAGCGCATATCTTCGACGCAGCGTCAAGTATCCGTGCACTTTGAAGCCTCTCCATACTTTAGTTACGAAGGCTTTCGATTGGAGTGGATTGTTGTTGGATGTGGTGGACATTTGACCAAACCATCGGGTGATTTATCGTCACCCGGTTATCCGCGTGCGCATCCAAAAATTCAATGCGAGTGGTTGATCGAAGTGGAAAATGGTCACAGTGTTGAAATTGATTTTTCCGATGTGGATTTGGACAGGGTATCAGGGTGTCCGGAAAACGTAATCCTGTTGCACGGAGGCGTTGACGTCAATGCTCCACTCATTGCCACACTCTGTTACTCGAAGAGCCCCATGAAGTACACGAGTACTTCGAACAAAATGTTTTTGAGATTCATAGGTCATAAAGAAATTTCCGGCCGCGGATTCAAGGCCTCGTATAAGAGCGTTAAGCTCACCTGCGGTGGGACATTCTTCGCTGCATCCGGAATTATACAATCAGCCAACTATCCACTCAACTATCCGACCAATCAGAACTGCGAGTGGCTGATCCAAGTCGACGAACATCATGTCGTGAACATCACATTCAAGGACTTCGACATCGAGGACAGGACCGATTGCACTGATAATTACGTCAAGGTACTCAAGAATCCTGCCGTTCACATTGATTTCGACAAGGTCACAGTTTTAACTTCTATGTACAGGTGATCGATGGAACGACACGTGACTCACCGGTGTTGGGAACATTCTGCAAGAACGAATTACCACCTTCGATCATTTCATCCGGAAATTCTGTGCTTGTCGTTATGAGAAGCGACAGTCACGTAACTTCGAAAGGTTTTCAGGCGCTCTTCAGCAAAGCCTGCGGCGCTCGAATAATCGCTCATGACACTGGAATTCTGGACACTGGATTGGATCCTCATGTGCACGGTGTGACGGATGATTGCACTTGGCATATCGTGGCTGACAATTTCGGTAAATCACAATTATTTCCTCTAATGTGATGTGATGACCTTGGAACTTTGTATTTCTTTTTTTTTCTCAGCGGATCACGTTACGCTCAGTTTTTCTCATCTCAGAATTTCTGGCCACGGGTCGCAGAGTTGCGGTGAGAACTATGTTCGCGTTTATGAAGGCGAACAAAACGACGGATTGCCGATTAGAACATTGTGCACCAATGGAGTTCCACTTCCTATCACGAGTGCCGGAAACGCTTTGACCGTCCAATTGCACGGCGATGTGCTCACGAAATTTGCAGCTACGTACTCGGTACTCGATTTAGGTGTGCAAAGTTTGGACAAATTTAGCTCCAATGGCGAAACCTGACGATCAAGGTTGACATCAAAAGATGATCTTCTACTTTCAGCCTGCGGTGGTGAACACTTCTCTGCGTCCGGATCGATAGCTTCGCCCGATTATCCAAACGAGTATCCGCGTAACGCCGAGTGCGTCTGGTTGCTGAAGAGATCACCGGGAAACGTCATAAGATTGCATTTTGTGTTGTTGCGTCTGATCGTCACTGAGCATTGCAACGGTGATTATGTAGAGGTTCGTGAAGATTCCGCAATTGGCAAGCTCATAGGAGTTTATTGCGACGTACCCCCACCGCCGATCGAATCCTCGAAGAATTTGTGGATCAAGTTCAGAAGCGAAGGTTGGAGAACTTCCGGAGGTTTTGTAGCGATGTACGGCACGAAAACCGAGATCGAAGTGAACGGAACCAAAGGCGAGATCTCCTCGCCACTTTACCCAAATCCTTGGAAAAGCTCAGTCGTTTTTACTTGGAGAATTGTAGTAGAACCTGGTATGGCAATCCGAATCGAATTCGATGATGTCCATATTAAACAATGTACGGGCGAATTGACGGTAAGTTATCTCATCTTCTACACAATTTTTATTGGTATCGATTGAAAGTGAATTTTGTATATGTTCGATTTCGATCTCTACGGTAATTCTTGTTAACAACATCAATGTGCTTTTGTCGAAACTCTTAGATCTACGATGGATCCAGCATTGAGACCCCGACGATGCCAAGAGTGTGCGGCTTTTCGCCACCAGATCCTATAATATCTTCGACCAACACCGTAATTATCACATTTGGCGATGAATCTGACAGCACAGCCGAAAATTGGTTCCATCTTAATTGGTACCAGGTACCAAATGGTGACCACAGAGGCGAAGATACCTTCATAAAGTGTTAGGACTAACATACCGTTATTTTGTTTTTCAAATTCATCTGTACGAATTATGGTCAAGACTTTTAGCGACGATATGAATGTTCCATTGCAGTTTCCGATTGTGAGTTCGAATACGACTTGACTTCATTCGACAACAATTCAGTGACATTGATGTCTCCTGGTTGGCCAATTGGCTACCGGCCGAATCTCGATTGTACTTGGGTCATTACGACTCTGCCAGGTCATCATCTTCTCCTGAAATTTCTTGCGCTCGAACTTGAGGTGTCCAACAATTGTGTGGGAGCAGACTATGTGGCCGTTTATAAGGGAAACGGTTTGGCAACTACCCTAGACGCTTCACAGATACTGAAGACTGCCTGCGGACCTGACGACGTCGATAAGCCAATTGAAAGCGACGCTGTCATGACCGTTCACTTTCACTCGGATTTCTTCATGGGTGGATCCGGATTCCAAGCGAAAGTTTGGCGAGGTTGGTCATAACTTCGATGAACATCAACATCTTGCACAATTCCAACGCGTTTTCTTTATTTCAGAATGCGGTGGCCGTTTTAATGGTCCGAATGGTGTCATTGATTCCGACCATGTGTTGAGCCTTCATGATCAAAGTACGTTAAACGTTACGTGCGAATGGTACATCACCGTTCAACGTGGCAGAACCATCGAGGTCACCTTCGACAAGTTTTCGGTGGGAGCTTATGATAAAACTGGTTGTCACGACAATTATCTTCTGGTACGACTAAAAAGATGTGCACGTCAACGAGTAAGCAAGATTTTCAGTTGGATCGTGGTGCATAAAAGATTTGTCGGTTGCAGTTGAAGAATGGTGCTGGGTCAGATTCCCCGCTTTTAGGAACCGGCAAATTCTGCTCTCAATCGGTGCCACCAGCGAAACTGGAAACCACAGGAAACAGGTTGTACATCAAGGCCGTCGGTTCCCGACGACACATGGACTTCAAAATTGTGTACAGACAAATCAGTGCATCTTGCGGCAATTCAATGCGTCTAAGCGAATCAAACAATCGGGCGACTTTCAATTCACCGAACTATCCGAACATACCTCCACTCTTCTCAGAATGTGTTTGGACCTTCATCGCTCCAGCTGGCGAGAGATTGTCACTTCATTTTCATGATCGGTTTGATCTCACCACGAGCCCTGAGTGAGTCGGACAATTGTGACAAAATATGTTTGGATGAAACTTTGATTATCTTGATGGTCAAACAAATTTCATTATTGTCATTTTTTAAATAGCTGCTTAACGGAGTACGTTGAGGTGAGAGATGGAGGCACTGAACATTCCGTGTCACTGGGTGTATTCTGCGGAAATGAACCTCCAAGTACCATAACGACCACTGGCAACATGATTTACGTTCATTTTTACACGGACACTCCTGATCCGAAAAATGGATTCAAAGCAACAGTTACTTCTGGAGGTAAATAAAAAAAACCCACGTATTTGCGGTTGTTTTTTAATTACTTTCCGAACGAGTGAATTTTTTTTGCCATTTTAGAGGCTTGCGGACGATTTTTGCGGGCCAAATCGGGCGTTGTCATGTCGCCCAATTATCCACAAAGTTATCCAGTCGATCAGGAGTGCAGTTGGACGATTGTCGGACCTCCTGGTCACACCTTGACCATGAAATTCCAAGATTTCAATCTGCCTAATTCCGATCACTGTGATACCGATTACGTCAATATCACTCAGAAACGTCCCTTCGAGACCGAAGGTGAGACTCTGTGAATTTTACTCTGTGGGAATATTTATGTTGAAACATTGTTATGAGGAATTGACCCAAAATACACGTCATTTTTTAACAATAATACGAATATTCATTAACAATAATTACTGAATTACAGTTATCTCCTCATTGGGTCACTGGTGTGGTACTGGCGAGCCCGGACCAGTCGAAACTGCTTCGAACATAGCGGTAGTTTCGTTCCATAGTGATAACAAAACGGATCCCGGTTATCGAGGGTTTAGCTTGAATTTTACGGCCTTGGAAGAAAGTGAGTTAGCGTTAACAATGATGCTAGGATTTATTGATTCCTCGACAATGGAGATCGATTGTTAATTTCCGGTTTCAGCGTGCGGTGGTGAACTTTCCGGAACAGGACTTGTCGAAACAACAGGTTTCCCAAATCCGTGTACGAGTTCCAGGTGAGTTAGGCGATTGAACGAACCAGGGAACTATAGTTTTTCAAAAAATGTCATTTTCTTCAACACCAACAGATTCTGCAAGTGGTCGCTTATGGTACCGGAACAAAGTTCTGTGAATGTGATGATTCCAAACCTCTTGAACTTGGTTAAGCAATCTGAGCTTAAGGTAATGACAGTTTTTCATTAATTCTTAACTTTAATGCAAGTTTAAAGTAAAGTCTCAATTTTGTAAAAAGAAAATAAAAAATGCTCCGACGAATGAACGATGTAACAAATATTAATTATCAACATACTTTTCGCTTTTCTCGCAGTTTTATAATGACGAACTTGCCAAGTCGGAGATCACAAATATTAACAGCAACTACGTGTTCAGCACGTCGAATTATATGCTGATTGTATACAAGTGGAACGTAGGACAGCCTGGTTTCCAAGGTCGATTTACAACATCCCCGCCAGTCCGTAAGTTATTTTTGCATTAAAATAATAATAATGATAATAATATTTTCCAAATCTATACGGTACATTATATGTTTTCCGGTTTATTAGCCTGTGGCGGATTCACCGACGATGAAATGGGCTCTTTTCTTCTGCCGGAACCGCCGTTCCACGACACATCATTTTATTGTCGATTGAAGCTAAGGCCACCATATTCGATGATCAGACCCATTACAAAAGGTAGTATCATATCAATGAAAGTTTGAGGCTCCGAACGCAACAATGTACCATTACACATGACTTCCAGATGTCAGTGATGATCTACTAGATATGGATGAGGATGTGACCGGAAATAGAACGACTTTGACAATTTCCGTTTCCGGGTCGATCGGTCAATACGGTGCATACAGCCAGAGTAGATTATGCGAGGATCGTTCGAAATACATCAGCGTGAGAGGTAGGTAATCCGATGATTTTGGTACTACCCCATGACGTCTAAACTATATGAACGATATTTTCAGATAATCGAAAAAAAATTGGTACCATATGTGGTAACGTGACCGCGGGGAAAAAAATATTCAGGAGCCCTTCGCCCGTCAATTTCATCGACGTAAGGATTAAAAATTCAATTCGATGACAAATTGCTCCGGTAAAAATCTTAATACCGTCATTTAATCCCACAGGTGATGAACGGAACGCTTGGGGGTGAAATAAATTTCAAAATTGATTACATTTGGAAGGCCTGCGGAGGACTTCTGGAGGGCCCTTTGCACAGAATACGGACTCCAAAACATGTAGCATACCCGAGAAGTTGTGCGTGGCATGCAAAATTCTGGCCTGGTAGCGTTATCCGATTGGAAATAAAAGAAATGAATCTTGGAAATTGCTCGAATGGAGGGTTATTAGTGAGGTAACAGAGGCTCGGTTATTATTACAGCACTAACGGATCAAATATACCGCGATTCTGTTACATACGCTGTTGTAAATGATTTTTAGAAACGGTGGCCCCTTAAGTCCGCTCATCGACACCTACTGTGGTAACAGCAGATCGGCAGTAATCACCAGTTCAAGTAACGAGTTGTGGATTGAGTATTGGGCGGACGAGTCGCCGGGAGACTTTGATTTTGAACTGAGTCTCGTGACCGGAAGTTGCGGTGGCGCTATTCGCGGATCCAGCGACGAGATCACATCTCCAGGGTATTTAAATGCCAGCTTTTTGTCCTTCTTCATGATCAATTCTCAGCGGAGTTGAAAATTCTTCATTATTTTCTTTAAAAAATTAATTTAACCAATGGGATTTTGATAATGGCTTCATAATAATAAATGACATCGTTACAAAAATGGCAAATGTGCTTTCAGATTTCCTCAACAGTATCCCAACGGCGCTGAGTGCACTTGGGAAATCACTGTTGATCCTGGATTTACCGTTGGATTGATTTTCGTCGAGAGATTTGATATAGAATTCGATCGTCAATGCGAAAATGATTTTGTTCAGGTAAAATAATGTCTTCTTCGTTATCACCTGTTACACACTTAACTATTGTATGTATTTGAAATAATATAAATGTTGTATGTTTTTTTTGTACGCCCATGAACATTCAAGATATTCAACTGGGTGTACGATTCCATGGGAAAAAGTGGATGGGACGATGGGGTCAAGTATTGTGGTCGACAGGCACCGACTTTTAACTCAACGTCAGATCGAGTCAAGGTTCTCTTCCGGTCGAATTATGACGTACGAGGCGATGGTTTTCGAGCGAGATGGGAACAAAATTGTGGCGGAATATTCGAAGCTACGAGTCGAATTCAATCGATACAATCGCCTCATTTCCCTGATTTTTATCCACCCAATCAAACTTGCAATTACACGATTCAAGCTCCGCAGAATAAAGAAATAATGCTGGAATTCACGGATTTCGACTTGGAGGGTGAGAATGGTGAGTGTTTTAAAAATTCTCGTTGCTGAAATGTTGGATTTTCATGTTACTTGTTATTGTTTTATGTATTACAGACTATGGTGATTGCGCTTTTGACAATGTTACGACAATTGGATATTATTACAACCCTTGGAGTACTCGCGCCTTGTATTCGACAAAAGTGAGTTGCGGTGCTGAGATTCCTTCATCAATTTATATGCGTGACAAAATTAACGTCATTTTCCGATCCGATGGGAGCACAGAAACGCGTGGTTTCCGGTTCCAATACACACTGACCGGTAATAATCGTTATTCTTTTTTTCCTTCTTATGTGTCTCCTTCTTCAGGTTCTTATTTTTCTGTCTTCCGGTATTTTGCAGAATGTGGTGGTGAAATAACAGAACCGACGCAACTAAAACCTCCGACCACGAAATCCGGAGAATACTTCGGTCGTTTCAACTGCACCTGGATTATCAGAGCTCCAGAACAAAAGATCGTCGTTTTGCGTTTCGATACGCTGGATATTCCAACCGGTTACGGCGGGTATAAAAAAATTATTTTAAGATCCAGATTTCCAATGGTGATGAAGATTGTGGTGTTTATGAATTATCCTTTATCACGAAGGTGCGAATCAGATGAAGTAAGGGCCGTCGAAGGCGACAGCCTGACATCGGTAAGGGAATTGACCAGAATGTGTGGACGTGCTGAAGAACTTTTCCCCCCTGTGAAGAGCCAAGGAAATGTAATGACGGTCATGTTCCGATCGGATGGTAGTAATGGAAATGGCCGCATCAACGCAATGGTAGGTTGCCGATTTTTGTGCAACAACACAGTTTGGTTTTGTATATCTTAATCGCGTGTAATACTTATTTGTGCAGGTGACTTTTTCGAACAACGAAGCTAGTGGCTGCGGTGGAAGAATTCGGCTCGGAAAATCGATGACTTTCACGACGCAAAAATCGGCAATTTACGAGCCTTTCGAGGAGTGCGAATGGATAATCATGGCGGAACCTGGCAAGCTCATTCGATTTACGATAAATCGGATGGACTTGAGGAATTCTACGCACCTTGTTGAAAACGGTGATGGAAGCTGCAACGGCGATCACTTGGAGGTGCGCGACGGAAGCGGTTCTATCAACGATTTGATCGGCGTATATTGTGGCACTGTGCCACCACCGGTAATTACGTCCACGACCAACAGGCTTTGGATCAGATTCCGTACCGATGATTTGGGGCAAGGCCAAGGAGTGACCGCTACGCTTGAACCGATCGACTGTAAGTCACCAACTCGAATTTTTAATACCGATTTTATGCCGATTTTTAATACTTACAGCGCCATGTGGTGAACATTTCCGAGAAATCACTGACGAGACTGTGACGATCGAATCACCAGGATATCCGGAAGATTTTCCTGCGGGAATTCAGTGCCGATGGGTATTCAAGTGTTTTCTTTCGCTCTCCCAACTGCGCATTCATTTTGACGATATGGACCTAGAAGACTCACAAAACTGTAATGGAGATCATATTCAAATCAGTTCAGAGGTAATTGTCAGCACCTGTTACAAACGGTGGTAAAAAATTTGAGAATCGGTATAAGTGTGTTCGAGAATATGTTTTATTTAAAATGGGACATGTTTACAGATAGCCAATTATGGAGAGTCAAGAGATTCTATCACCACTTTCTCAGCTCGGTACAAGTATGATTCAAATTTCGCAATGGTGAGCTTTAAAACAAATTGGTTATCGTCGATCCACAACGATACATCTTTCAAATAATAATTATTTATGCGTTTAATGTTATCAAAAAATTCATAATTTCTAGGAAAAAGTTCGGCAGCCACCGTACAAGTACTGCGGAAAATTGGCTGCGTTCGATCATTACAGGTACACAGAATTCGTATGAATGATTTACAATCGATCGTGAAAAATATGATTTCACAAAAAAAAAAAAAAAACGATTGTTTTAATCATTTATTAATAAATGTACAGTGAAAGAAACGAACTCCACGTGTTCCTGAAGACAACGACGGACAATCTACCGAAGCCACGGAAATTTAAGTTCGGGGTTGAAAGAGCCTCGTGCAGTCGTAATTTCACAGCCGAACAAGGAAGAATAATTAATCGCGACTTCAAGGAATGTTGGGTAACGATAACAGCACCGCCGAATCATACGATTTCTCTGTACTTCAACTACGCTATATTTTATCGAGGGCAATGTTCAACAAGTTACCTAAAGGTTAGCATTTGTCTTAAGTCCATTAAAAAATCGTGAAATTTTCCGGGCCATTAATATTTTTATTCTTCAGGTTCACGATGGTGATTTTAACGGCAACGAAATGACAATCTGTGGTGCCCATGAAGTGGTCCCCGTTTTCAGTACCGGTAACAAATTGAGTTTGTACGCAAAGACAAGTTGGTCTTTGCCATTCGGTGGTCCACGTTACGATTTACAATACACGACTACCGACAAGGGTAAAATAATATTACCATCTTTTTCTGGCATTATTTTTCTTGCAAAAAGAAAAAAGTAACTGAAACGTCTTTCGTTTTTTTTTTATCAGGACGAGGCTGCGGTGGTAAAATTTATAGTTATGAGGGAAAATTCACATCGCCGATGTATCCAAATAATTATCGTCGCGACGGTAACTGCGAGTGGGAAATAAAAGTACCTGATGGATACATAGTATCGTTGGAATTTATTATCTTCGATCTTGGCGACGACGATCATTGCGCAACGAATTACCTAAAAATTCGGGACGAGAGTGATGGAGGACGCGAATCGGGATATTGCTCGCAGGTAACTATAATTTATAACATTGACCTTGTAAAAATTATTCCAAACACATGAAAAAGAAAAAAGAATTTGTTAATAATGCGGTTTTTTTCACTTGCAGCGAATTCCTGCTAATTTCAACAGCAAAAGCAACAAAGTTACGGTGTTTTATGCAACGTCTGTTAACGACAGTGGCAATGGATGGGTAATTAAATTTAGGGCTACACTGGCAGACAGTAACAACGATTCGGAATATATTTCTGACATGGAATATATTTGATTAAAAAAAAACCAGGACAAAAAAATGGTCCATTGCTTTTCACTATTTTCAACGAATATTTGTATTATTATTGTATAATAAATGGAATATATACAGTATATAATCGATATATGGAATAAACTTATGCATTTTTACACAGTTTATATTTATTGCGTATTCCGTAACCGATTTTACAATTTTTCATGTTCCATTGAATTTGGAGTACGAGATAACGAAAAAACAATTAACAATGACGTTTTTTAAAAATAGTATCCAGAAATAGCGTTGTCTGCAAATTTCTCTACTATCGTGACGTCATTCCAATACGTTTTTGTGAGTGCCACGGCTAATCGTTGAAATGGGATATTGGGTGGATTTTGATAAGGGCTTCAAACACGCCCACCCAGAGGCTTCCAAAGTTCCGAAAGTCTGCATCGGCTCAGTTCTAATTGAAAAGAGCTTCCATGACGATCACTTTTCTTTTGGATTCACAGGACGAGCTCTCAATTTTGACGTGTCGAAAAAAGTTAATTGTTAATTAGCAGTAAGCGAGCCGTGGGGCCATAGCCATAATGGCCCTCAGCTCATTGTTGCCCTTATTTTTATTAATCGGCACCTGTGCAACATGGGTCCAAGAAAGGTAAAATAATAAAACAGTGACAGCCGATTTTATTTATTTTTTTCAATACCGCAATTACCTATTCGATAATAAATTAATACAAAATCCGGAAAAAATTTTTTTAGTTCTTATTAAAATTAAAATTTCTTAATTTTTCACGGTGTACTTGAATATTAAAATAATCAAATAAATAATCATCCGCAGACCAGTGCTCGAGACACGCGATGGAAATCTCCTGATATCAAGTGCAAAGGATAGGAACATAAGTCTGCTAACTTTCGGCGCGAGTGTGGTTAACATAAACGATATTAATCTCGTCGAAGTTTCCACAAGTGTAAGTTTTATAACATAAAAATACCCTTCAATTAAAGAAGATTAAAGTATAATTGCGATTGATGATTGTCAGGCACGAAAAGCAGCGCAAACCGTCGAAAGATGGGAAAAGCAATTATTGGGTGGCCTGCAGAAAGACGTGCTTCAAATTTCGCACGACTTAAGTGTTCTCCAACAAAAAACCGAATTTGGGGGTGATGGCACGACAAATTCTACTGCTGTCCGACCAGGAAGACCCACGGTAAATATTTTCTTCAGCATTGCCACCGACTATTAATTTTCATAATAAATACATACAATAACATTTTTCACTTCACATTATAAATGATTTAAAAAAAATGTTAATTCGTGAAATTGTAGGGAGAGAATGAGGATTTCGCGTCGTCAGCTGCGCTTGGACAATTGACTAATCGGGTGAGTCATATCGAAAGTTGAAAATACTCTAAAAAATTGTCATTTCTTCAGGAACATTATAATTATTGTGTCATTGAAGGTTCGGCGAGTGGAGCGCGGCTTGAGAATAGTTAGAATGAAACTGAGAGAAAATGGATGCGCCGGTACGCCTTGTCAAAATGGCGGCACGTGTATAAGGGTATTCGATGGATTTCAGTGCATTTGTCCATCAAATTGGGAGGTAAGAGATGACCGAACGATTTTCCATAGAACCGTAAATTATAGAAGTGAATATTTTTCAAGCAAGAAAATGTTTCTTCAGGGTTCAAGTTGCGAAAGTGACGTTAACGAATGTGCAAATTTCGCGGGGACCGATTTGGGCTGTCAGAATGGCGCCACATGTAGAAATTTGCCGGGTGCCTATCGGTGAGAAATATTAAGCGACAAAATTATTGTGCTTAGAAAAATTCACTCATTGCTTTCCGTTAATACCCTTAAATTCCAGCTGTTTCTGTGCAGACGGATGGCATGGCATTCACTGCACGACTAAATTGAGCAAGTGCGAAGCTCAAGACTCGACTGATTTGTGCGGACATGGAACGTGTGTTCCCACGAAAGACAATGGATACACCTGCATTTGTAACCAGGTAATTGAATTTTTTAATTATTAGTACATACCATAAGTGTTAAATGCAAAATCTTAATGAACAGGGGTGCAAAAATGAATGATGACAAAAATAAGTAGTGACGTCTTTTAGGGATGGGAATCGGACGCATCCAGTCCAGCTTGTGACAAGGACGTGAACGAATGCGCGGGAAAACATCCACCGTGTTCCATGAGTCCTTTGGTACCATGCATCAACACCAACGGAGGATACCGTTGCGGTGGTTGTCCTGCAGGTTACACCGGAAATGGTCACTATTGTAACGACATCAACGAGTGTTTGATCGACAATGGTGGTTGCAGCACTTCACCCAGAGTCGACTGCATAAACACCATAGGCTCTTGGAGTTGTGGCAATTGTCCAGCTGGTTACCAGGGTGATGGGGTGACTTGTACCTACGTTGGAGCCTGTAGAATTAACAATGGTGGCTGCAGCCCCCTAGCAACGTGCGTCGAAACTTCCGGTTACGTTCAATGCAATTGTATGGCCGGTTACCATGGAACAGGAGTTGGTCCTCAGGGTTGTCGAGTTGGTACCGATATGATCAGCCCCTGTTCGGTCAACCCTTGCATTCATGGCACCTGTGTGCCAAATGGTGCCGGTTTCATTTGCCGTTGCAATCCTGGATTCACAGGTTAGATAGAATTTCCAGTAAACCGCAATGATTATATTTTTGTCGTGCTTAGAAATGTTTTCTTAATTTCTCCTCTGTCTCAGGAATTCACTGCGAGAGTGGATTGAATCCATGCTCACCGAACCCTTGTCAAAATGGTGGTACCTGCAGAGTGACCTCTTCAGGAGCTGCAACTTGCAATTGTACCTCTGCCTTCCTCGGTTCAAGGTGCGAAACCCGAAGACAATCGTGCAGCGCATTGTACAAGAATCCAAGTGGTACCCTGGAGTATCCCTCGAATGGTCAGCTTTACGAACATGGTCTCAACTGCGCGTTCGTTATTCTCACGAATATGTCCATGGTCCTCAACATCACGATAACCAGGTTCGATTTGGAAAAGTCTCAGAACTGCCGCTTCGACTTTTTGCAGGTAAGCTTTCAGCTGGTTTCGATCACCGTTTTTTGTAGGCGATTGTTTTTTTTACCATTTTTTTTTACAACGAAAGATTCACGATGGACAAAACGCTGGAGCACATCAAATGGGCAGATTCTGCGGTACGGATTTGCCGTTCGGTGGTAACTTCATGACGACCCACAACGCTGTTTATTTCTGGCTGCGAACCGACAACGACCATGCACGTGGAGGTTTCGCTCTTCGATGGGAATCGGTACCACCAACGTGCGGTGGTTTGTTGACCGCTGACCACGGACGCATCGCTTCGCCAGGTTCGCCAGGACAATACCCCCATAACCGAGACTGCCGATGGGACGTTTACGTCAGGCCAGGCAAGAGAATCCAATTCCACTTCTTCTCTGTGATGTTGGAACAGCATCCGACGTGTGAAAATGACTACCTCGAGGTCAGTGGTACCATTTATCTTGTAAATAAGTAATTGTCATATCGACGATTTCCTTTGAATGCAGATCAACGAGACAGCAGGGAACAGGATGGTCCAATTAGGTCTCTACTGCAACCACACTCATCCAGCCCCACTTCTGACTTCAGGACCTCAGGCCACTCTTCATTTTCATTCTGATGGCAGTGGCAGTGACACGGGTTTCCAAATAAGTTATACCACAGTCGAAGGTGAGATTTGACTTCATGCTTCCACGAGCAAGTCAATCATGGGTTCAGCTGCAAAGTCAATGGTCTTGTCTTCGTGTCATTTCTTCAGGTATTCCGGGTTGTGGCGGTGTTTATACCGCGGACCAAGGTATCATAAGCACTCCTCAATATCCTTCAACGTATGAGCCCAATCTAAATTGCGACTGGAAGATACAGCTTCCCAAAGGCGGAAGAGTTCGCTTGACCTGGATAGCACTTGACATTGAACCACAAAGAATTTGCAGATACGATGCAGTGCAGGTGCGGTATTAAGCATCGATTTACCATCATCCGAATCACCCATCGAAGATTTAGGTGCTACGAACTTTGAATTATGTTTGACTTCAGGTATTCAGTGGTCCAGATACGGATTCACCGGTTGTAGGAAGATACTGCGGTGATAATTTACCCTCGTCCGTTATCGTGGATTCGAACATCGTCTTGATTGTCTTCACGAGTGATTGGTCCCACGAGCGGACTGGTTTTCAATTGAAATACGAAATTGTTTGCGGTGGCGAATTCCGCGACCTTACCGGTATCCTGAAGTCGCCCTACTATCCGCAGAAGTATCCTGGTGGCCGTACCTGCATTTATGAGATCATTCAGCCCGTCGGCAAGGGCATCGTGCTCACCATAGTTGACCTGGACACCGAGGGAACCATGGGTACCAGGTGTAACTTTGACGGTCTTGAGATTTTTGATGGTGACAATGAAAACGCGACGCGCGTTGCTTCGTTGTGCGGCGGAGCTGGACGGATACCAGGCGAACCTTTTATCTCGACCCATAACTACATGTACCTGAAATTCTTCACTGACCGCAGTAATCATTATCGCGGATTCTTGGCCAATTACACGACCGTCGATCGCGGTTTGTATATTTACCAAATTTTTGAACAACAAGACAAAAAATTGAATAATCCTTTGGAGTCTCATCAGTTTAAATTGACCGTCCATGTTCTATTTAGGATGCGGTGGCCTTTTGAAGGAGCCGTCAGGCCTACTTCAAAGTCACACAGAAGGTAGCACTTACAACGACAATGAGGACTGCACTTGGACTCTCAAAGCTCCGAAAGGATACATCGTCCAGCTCACCTTCACAACGTTCAGCCTTGAGGGAGGTCACCGATGTAGCAGTGACTACGTCATGGTCTTTGATACCAGCTCGAATAACCAAGAGATGGGCAGGTAATTATCAAAGCTTCCTTGAATGTTCTCCAGTTTCGGAAATGTTGTGAAAAATTTGTTTGTTCAATTAACCATGAAAGGTATTGTGGACAAACCGTGCCTCCGATACTCACGACCCAAGGCGAAATCATGACCGTGCAATTTCACACGGACTACAGTGTATCCAACGAAGGTTTCATAGCCCATTACATCTTCGTCGATGCTTCAAGAGTATGCGGTGGTCACTTCTTCACTACAACCGGTGTCCTAACGTCGCCCAATTATCCACGACCATATCCAGTGAACAAAGAATGTACTTGGATCATTACTGCTCCTCATAAACAGATCATTACTCTTGAAGTCAACGAATTCGAGGTCGAGGGGTCGGGGTCTTGCTATTTTGATTATTTGGAAATCAGGTGAGTCTGCGATGATAGAACTATTTTTATTTAAAAAATAGTATTTTAGAAACCTTGTGTGACCTTGGAAATACCTGCTGTTTTGTGAGGTCTTGAACAATTGACAACTGGTTTCAGAAACGGTGGTAATGTACAAGCCCCATTGATCGGAAAATATTGTGGAACAGATATACCACGGAGAATCAAGAGTTTCACACATGAAATCTTCCTCAAGTTCGTGACCGACGCCTCGTTGCATAAGGGTGGTTTCAATATCAGTTGGGATGCCTCATCTGCCGGTACAAACTTAATCGCAACTTGATCTAACAAGAGTCATCGTCGATTGGAATTTCAATTAATTAAACGTACATTAACAGGCTGCGGAGGAGTCCTTAATGGTTTCAAGGGTGAGATATTTTCGCCAGGATATCCTCAGCATTACTCACGTCTAGCCAACTGCTTGTGGACAATTGCCGTTTCCGCCGGAAGTACGATCCAGATACTGTTCATCGACTTCAATCTTGAGGGTCACGAGAGATGTCGTTACGACTATTTGGAAATATCGGAAAGCAGGGACGAGCGGCGACGAGTTGGAACGCGGTACTGCGGTACCAATCATCCGTCCACCTTCATCTCTCACACCAATTTTGTGTCGCTTCGTATGAGAAGTGATTACAGCACGTCTGACACTGGTTTCCATCTAAGATACGAAACGAGTGAGTAAAGATCTCCACGCTAGAAAACAGTGGATGATATTCGAGAAAACCAATATTAATTTCAAGGTCTCTTGATAATCTTGCTAATTGTTGCACTTCATTGTCACACAGTGTGCAACAATAAAGTCCGAGGTTTCAATGGGGTCATTGAATCGCCGAATTTCCCGAACGTCTATCCAGACAACGCAAATTGTACCTGGACCATCGAGGCCCCGAGGGGCAACAAGATCAACGTAACATTCTCGCACTTTCACCTTGAGGATCGTACGTGGAATGAAAATTGTACTTTTGATTACGTCGAAATCAGCGAGGGTGAGAGCGACGTTCCGAACACCGAGCTCGGTAAATTTTGCGGTGAAGATCGTCCAGGACGCGTATCGTCAACGACCAATCAAATGTTCGTCCACTTCCGCACTGACAGATACACCGGACATGAAGGTTTTCGACTGGAATGGGTGGTTGTCGGTTGCGGTGGTCATTTAACAAGACCAACCGGTGAAGTGTCCTCGCCAAATTATCCCAATGCTTATGAAAACAACATCGAGTGCGAGTGGCTCATCGAAGTTGAATATGGACACAGCGTGGAAATCAGTTTTCTTGACGTCGACACCGAAAAATTTGCGGACTGCAAGTTCGACAAGATCCAATTGTATGGTGGTGCCGACGCGACTGCGCCATTACTCGCCCAGTTTTGTCACTCTGAACAGATTATGAATTTCACCAGTACCTCAAACAAGCTCTTCATCAAATTGGATTCTGATTACTCATTTGCCGGACGTGGTTTCACGGCCGTGTACAGAACCGTTGATATCACGTGCGGTGGAAAATTCCATGCTCCTCAGGGTATCATCCATTCGACCAATTATCCGAAGAACTATCCCAACAATCAAAATTGCGAATGGTTGATAAGCGTTGACATGAATCACCTTGTCAATCTTACCATCATGGACCTTGATATCGAGGACACGACAAATTGTACCGATGATCACGTCGAGGTATCGTTAATTATGAATTTCGCCAACTAATAACTGCGACACGACGCAGAACTTGAAGGTAACATTGACGGCGACCATTTTTTCAGGTGTTCGATGGGTCGTCGCGCGATGATATGTCGCTCGGTAAATTCTGCAGAAGCGATATACCGCCTTCGATTATTTCCTCAGGTAATACCATGCTCGTTGTCATGAGAACTGACAGTCTGATTACTTCCAAGGGCTTCAAGGCTCTCTTCAACAAAGCATGTGGCGCGCGTATTGTGACCGATGGCTCGGGCGTACTGGAGAGTACATCGCTTCTTCATATGTCGGGTGATGAAGTCAACTGCACCTGGACCATTATTGCCAAAGATCCAGGTGATGCATTGTCTTCTACGGTCACTCTTCTACCAATGGAAAAGCTGGGACCAGTGGTTTTCACTTAAAATAGTCGTTGAGATCCCTTGCCAAGATACTCACTTACTTACTTACTTACACGTTTTTGTATCCCCATAGCCGATCATGTTACACTGAACTTCGTCCACCTTGATTTCGGTAACGATTATGATGAAGAGTCAGGATGCGAGTCGCACTACGTACAAGTTTACGAGGGCGATGGAATGGACGGACCCAGTCGTGGTCAATGGTGCGGCAGCAAAGCTCCACCGGCGATTGTAAGTACCGGCTATGCGTTGACCGTCCATCTGTTCACGGGTTACCAACTGGGTCAGCAAAGTTTCGGAGCTACGTATTCGGTCCTCGATTCATGTACGTACATCACTCTCGTGGACTTCCAGTTTTTGGGATGACCATTTCGTGACTATGTAACTTGATTCGTTCCACAGCTTGCGGCGGTGAGTACTACGCTGCTTCCGCTTCCTTTGCCTCTCCGAATTATCCCGAAAATTACGCCGGAAACGCTACATGCGTCTGGTTGCTGAAGACCTCGCCCGGCAATCGTATAAGCTTGACCTTCTCCGACTTCGAATTGGAACAAAGTCCAAACTGCGACCTTGACTACCTGGAGATCCGCGAAGAGTCCGGAATCGGTAAACTCATTGGAACTTACTGTACCGAGGCACCAGCGCCAATCGAATCATCGAAGGAGCTGTGGATCAAGTTCCGAAGTGACAGTGTCGGAAGCGCAAAGGGATTCCGCGGCGACTACACCTTCCTGCATGGCAATGAGTTAACGGGCATGAGAGGCTCTATCGCCTCGCCATTATATCCATATCCATGGAAATTGAGTGATGATATTCACTGGAGGATAACCGTCGGTTTTGGTTTGGCGGTTCGAATAGAATTTGAAGACGTTCACATTGAGAGAATGTATGATTCGTGCCTATCCAAGGTCACGGTAAGTTACTGCTTTTCTGCTAAACCTAAGAAACATGATTACCAACAGTCACGACAAAAACTGACCCCCTCTTCGTAGATCTATGATGGCTACGACGAGAATGCTCCAGTGATAACGGACGTGTGCGGCACTACGCCTCCCGAAGCGCCGATAACCTCGTCCAGCAATGTCGTTTACATCCAATTCAGCAGTGAATGGGTTAGAGAAAGTAATTTGTGGAAGCTGAATTGGTACCAGGTGCCGAGGGAACCGTCTATTGATAATGGCGAAACACGAGGTCAGTTTAGAGATGATTGATAACGACAGTCGTGACATTGGAAACATTGAAATTGGTTCCAACTTTCATTGACTTGTTTCCTCAATGCCCTTGATCTTTCGTAGTTTCGGAATGCGAGGTGGAGTACGATATGACGTCGATCGGTAATCATACGGATATCATTTCTTCACCCGGATATCCTGACGGGTACAAACCCAATCTCGATTGCACTTGGGTTATTACAACCACTCCAGGATCCCACCTCAATCTTCGCTTCCTCAGATTGGATCTTGAGGAATCGCGGAACTGCGTACACGACTATGCCAGCATTTACCACGGCAACGGCTTGGCTCAAACTCTCGACGATACTCAGCTTATTGCCAAAGTCTGCCGTGCCAATGACACCAACCAGGTGTTCAAGGCTAAAACTGTCATGACTCTCAAGTTCCATAGTGATTTCTTCATAAATGGAACTGGGATGAGAGCGTTCGTTTGGCGAGGTTGGTAATTTTCAGTCATAGGCATTGCCAAGTATAAACAACAAATGAAATTGCAGTTGCATTTCGAGTATCAACACAAATGTTTCTTTTGTCATTGGTAGAATGTGGAGGAGATTTGAGCGGACCAGATGGTGTCATAGATTTCAATGTCACCAAGCGAATGTTCGATCGGCGTATGACGATCTTCCTCTGCGAATGGAATATCACTGTCAGGCAGGGTAAGACTATCAAGGTCGAATTCACCGACTTCAAGATCGGAAATACCGAGCCAGCCGGTTGTAAAGAAAACTACATCCTGGTGAGTGATGATATCTTACCCAGTATATGTTCTTCATGAGTATCACCAGTACAAATTCTGACTTGACCGCTTTATCAATCGTAGCTGAAGAACGGCGCAGGTCCGGAGTCGCCTCTACTCGGTGCCGGCAAGTTCTGCGGTGAAAGAGCTCCGACCGAGCAGCTGCTGACTTCAGGTAACAAGCTGTACGTCAAGGCCGTTGGACCTTGGTCAGTGATCAACTTCAAGCTCACGTACAGCGAAGTCGGAATGGATTGTGGTGGCTCGCACATATTGAACGAAGAACAGCAACAAGTGCACTTCAGTACACCGAACCATCCAAACATTCCGCCACCATTTTCCGAATGTTTCTGGACGTTCATGGCACCGTCTGGCGGGAGACTCTCGCTTCATTTTACAGACCGATTCGATTTGACTGGTCCCAAGTTAGTTTATCACTATCGATCACCAATAGCGTTAAAACAATAAGGCACACCTCTTTGACTATTACTGAATCTTCCGCTGTTCTTTGTTCGTTGTTTTCAGCTGCACAAAAGAGTATGTCGAAATTAGAGACGGTGGTACCGAACATTCCGTGCTACTCGGCAGATTTTGCGGAGACGTTGCACCCAGCAGCCTCTCGAGTACTGGCAATATGCTTTACGTCCATTTTTACACCGAAGTGCCAGTTCCCAAGAATGGTTTCAGCGGCGTTGTTACGACAGGCGGTGAGTGAGAATTTTCCATCAAGTTCTCAGTTTTCCTGGAAGCCTTTGGAAATTTATTTTCTACACGCCTTACTTCGTAATGCCAATACTTGCATAACCATTGCAGAATTATGCGGTGGAATTTTGAGAGGCAAAACGGGCGTCATCAGATCGCCCAACTATCCAGCTGTTTATCCGATTAACCAGATGTGCGGCTGGTTCATCGATGGGCCCCCTGATCACACGTTGAAACTGGAGTTCCGTGATCTTCATCTGCCAAGCTTAAGGCGCTGTGAATCTGGATCTTTCGTCACGATCCGCGAAAAAACACCATTGAATAATACGGGTAAGAAAACCGATTGACGAAGCAGAGGAAATAATTATAAATCATGTTGGTTTCATAATTTATAACTAACAGTATACCCACTTGGCACATTTTGCGGGTCAACGAAACCCGGTGTACTGGAAACCGAATCCAATGAGGCGGTCGTTTCTTTCCGCTCAAGTAATAGAACCAACACCTATTATCGAGGCTTCGTATTGAATTACACTGCTAGTAGAGAGAGTAAGTGACAACACAGAAAGTTCTCTCCATAAAATGAGTTCGAGAAATTAATTACGCAACTGAAATTTCAAGTCCCTACAATTTCTATTTTCAGGATGCGGTGGTAAGCTTTCCGGTTTATCCGGAGAATTTAAAACGCCCAATTATCCGAATCCGAATGCGCGTTCCAGGTAAGTGGACTCAATGATGATCAGGAAAATTTCATGGTTCAATGACAATCGATTTTTGCGAAAAACAGATATTGCGACTGGTCGATCACCGTGCCGGAAGGATCCCAAGCGGTATTAGAGATTCTGGATTTGGACATTAAGGAGTCAGACAGCGGACCCTATGCGTTGCAACTTGCGGTACCGATTTTGATCGCATTAACCCTTGAAGAGCATGTGAAGAAGTCGGTGGGCAACATGATCATTTTTTTTTTTTTTACTTAGATTTCCAACGAAGGCTTTTCAAGGTCACTGATCACCGTTATTCAAAAAGTTCCGTATCCAAAAAAAATCTATGGTACCTCGAGGTACTTGACAGTTCGATTCTATTACACGCCGGGTCATCGAGGTTTACGAGCACGTTACAGCGCAGCTGCACCTGTCCGTGAGTGTCACGATTTTTTTGTCGCAGAGAAATTTCCTTGCCTGAACCAATTTCTTCAACGTATTTGAATTGTCATATTAGCCTGCGGTGGGCCATCGGAAGAAGTTTCGGGTTCGTTACTTCCGCCGGGGCCACCTTACAATGCCTCAACCTTCTTCTGTCAGTGGAAGCTAAAAGCACCGGACACGATGATGAGTGCGGAAAATATAACGAGAACCACGTTGACTCTTACGATTACTGGAATGTTCGGTACATTCCCTCAGGAGAGATCACACTGCGCGTATAAACCCAAGTTCATTCGTTTGAGCGGTAAGTGGACCATTTTCCATTTACGCCCTTGACAAATGAGCCGAAGAATCACTGGGTAATTTTGACTGCATTTGCAGATGGTGTTCATAAATTGGGTGCGGCATGCGGTAATTTGAGTGGAAAGACGGTTATGATGAGGAGTCCAGCGCCAATTAATATCGTCGATGTGAGTAAATAAGAAAACTATTATAAAAAATCAAGATCAATATTTAACATGCTTTAAACTTTTTATTGTTTTTCCCCAGATACTCGATGGTCCTTCAGATGGTTCCACAAACTTTGATGTCAAGTACGAGTGGAAAGCCTGCGGAGGAATTCTCACTGGTCCTTCGCACGTAATACGATCTCCCAATACCATGGCCTTCCCGCACAGTTGTGTTTGGCACGCAAAGTTCGATGATCCTGGTGCCACTCTTCGGTTGACCTTCAATCGAATTAACTTGGGAAGTTGTACCGTGGGATACATTATCGTGAGGTAACGATTTTTATGAAAATGCGGTAGTCAGCGTTTTAGGATATGTGTCAAATGTCATGATAAAAATTGGCAGAAACGGCGGACCATCGAGCCCACAAATCGGCAAGTATTGCGGAAACATAAAACCCAGCAACATAACGAGCTCGAAGGGCGAATTGTGGATCGAGTATTGGGCTTCCCAGGCACCTGGAGATTTTGAGATTGGCCTGGACCAAGTAACCGGAAGCTGCGGTGGTACCATTCGTGGTTCTAACAAGGAGATATTGTCACCAGGGTAACGAAATCTTCATCGCTCCTTGTCACGATCATCCGAATGCATTTGATTTTTTTAAAGTCGTACAATGACGTATATTTTTCGTCAGATTCCCCATAAGCTACCCCAACAACACGGAGTGCACTTGGGAAATAATTGCTGAGCTCGGACACACCATCGGGTTTTCATTCGTCGATAGATTTAGCATTGAGACTAGCGATGGGTGCAAGAACGATTTTGTTCAGGTAAAAGTCAATACTTTGTCGATCTTTCGATCGACTGGACCCACTGATGATCGATCATGTTTTTCTTCAGCTATTCGACTGGGTGTACGACGACAAGGGAATCGGTAACTGGCAAGAGCATCCGAAGTTGTGCGGTCGAGATCGGCCGCGAGATTTCAACTCGACGACAAATCGGTTGAAAGTGTTGTTCCGAACAAACGGCGCCGTACAAGGCGATGGGTTCCGGGCAATTTGGGAGGAAAACTGCGGTGGTCTCTTCGAGGCTTCCAAACGACCGCAGTTCATAGAATCACCTAATTATCCGGATACTTATCCGCCTAACAAAGTTTGCAATTACACGATCACTGCGCCAAAGGGTCAAAAAGTCTGGTTAGAATTTTTGCACTTCAAGCTGGAAGGCCGTAAGTTTTTTCATGCTTTTTCCAACTTGAAATTTCTTCATTCTTTCGTCTCGAAATGAAATTGGATGCTGATGTGAGTATTCATAATTTCGATCCGATTCAGGACAAGGCAGGTGCAAGTGGGACAATGTGACAATCATCACCCAGAGATATAGACCAATGCGGGATGTATGGTGTGGCGATGCTATGCCACAGACCATCAATTCCGATGGAACTATCACTGTCCTATTCAAATCCGATGGTTACGTATCAAAAAGTGGCTTTCAATTCAAGTTCTTTGTGAACGGTGGGTATCATCACGTTCTATGGTATCTTTATCATTTTTCTTTCTGATGCACTGCAAATTTTTTCCGCAGAATGTGGTGGTAACATTACCGAACCAACGGAGATTGGTCCACCGACCATGAAGGATGGTAACTACTTCGCCAGTTTGAATTGCACCTGGGTTATCACAGCCCCGGAAGATAAGAGTGTTGTTCTACGTTTCAACAAGTTCGACCTTCGGCATAGCGAAACGTAAGCACCAAAATGGATAAAGTATTTGATGATGAACAATATTTCCAGCAGGGACAGCGAATCGCTGACCCTGAAGAGAATGAATAAGAACTAACGACTCGTGGTGTTTGTGCCCGAAGATGCTTTGCCCATTCTGTGAACATCGCCGAGGGAACCTCGATCGCTGGAAAACGATTGGCCAGACTCTGTGGAAACATTACGGACCCATTTCCGGTCAGAAGTGTCGGCAATACGATGACTGTGTCATTCCTGTCTGACCGTTCCAACCAAGTTCATGCAGGGATGAGAGCGGAGGTAATGGTTCTTCAAGCTACGACTTACAATTAGTCATTCATTTCGATTAAAATTCCTTCTGGAATTAGAACTCTAGGTTTTATCGTGACGAAACAAAAAAAAAATGTACAAAACCAATTGAATTTCAGGTCATCTTCGTGAAAAGTATAGAAAGCGGATGCGGTGGATCAGTGCATGTACGAGAGCCCACGACCTTCAGAACTCAAAAATCGGCAATGTACGAAGATTTCGAGGATTGTCATTGGTCGATCAGCGCTGAGGCCGGCAAGATAATCACGTTGACGATCAATACGATGGACCTGAAGAACAAACCCAACAGCACAGGTCCTGGTTGTCAGGGTGATTACTTGGAGGTTCACGATGGCATGGGACCATTCAGTGATTTGATTGGCAAATATTGCGGCTCCGAATCGATTCCACCGATCAAATCCTCGCTGAACAATCTTTGGATCAGATTCTACACCGACGGAAGTCTCATAGGAGAAGGAGTAACCGCCACGTTAACCGCTACCGATTGTATGATATTAATCATGTGCCATCACATACTTCGCCAAAAATGTTGATTAATTATAATCAATTTTTATTCTCAGCGCCGTGTGGTAAGAACGTGTGGGACGTTGGTAACGACACGCTTACCATGAAATCACCTGGATATCCGGAAGATTTTCCCGCGGGCATGCAGTGCCGATGGAAATTTATGGTCCCCGATTCGCCGTATACACAGCTTAGGGTACATTTCGAGGAATTGAATTTAGAAGACTCGGAAAATTGTGTCGGAGATCATTTTGAAATTAGTGACGAGGTAAAATGAGTTGAAACATAATTTTTTAATTAATCTATCAATGGTTATGTGACATTATTATCGTTTAATAATTTTTTAAAATTCTCAATGCCTTGTATCCATTTCAGCCGAATAAATATATTGCGCAAGATTTCGGTGAAGATATGATATACAATGGAAAGCACTCGCATCACTTTTTCGGGGTAAGCTTGCGGGGTCCTTTTACTCGGGTAAGCACAATACTCGTAATCATTATTTGACAACTAATTTTTTTATTTAATTCCACAATGTGATATTTAGATGCGATACGGAAGTGCTGGAACATTCTCGTACTGCGGACAGTTGAACAAGTTCGAGTATCACAGGTATACGAGATCGAAACTATCGGCACAACGTTTAAAAAAAAAAATTATGTTCGAAAAAATATTAATAGCTTTTTTTTTTCTTCAAATTTTTCAGTAGTAGCAATATAATTCACGTGATATTGAAAACGACGGTGCAGAATCTTCCGAAACCAAGGAAGTACAAATTCGAAGTGGAGAAAGCATCGTGCAATCGTAATTACACTGCTGAGCAGGGCAGAATACTTCATCAAGGCTTCGCAGAATGCTGGACGACGATAACCACGGAGAGTAATCGAACGATTTCGGTATACTTCACTAAATTCCGGATGTATGACGCGAACAATTGTTCGGGAAGTTTCATGCAGGTGGGTGTCTGCTCTTTGGGTATTATAATTAACGTTAATTATAACGTTAATTAATGCCCCTGGAAAAAAATTGTTCTTCGTCTTCTTCGAACTCTGGCAATGTGAACGATGTCAATTGTATTTTCAGATTTACCAAGGGGACTCCAAAGCTCCGAATCCCAAAAAATTTTGTGGACTTATGGTTCCAAGTCCAATTTTCAGTACTGGCAATGTACTGACTCTCCACTCGAAATCAAGTCGTAGCGGCAGATACGGTGGTGCCAATTACGACATGATTTTCACAACTACCGACAAAGGTGAGGTCCCCTCAATTTTTACGTTACATCGATTATTATTTTTATTTTTTATTTCTAATAAAAAAAAATCAATTATCGATAATACAAAATTGGGCCGACATTCTTGAATCTATATTCTTTGGAACTGAATAACATGTGTCGTTGTTACATCAGGTCCAGGTTGCGGTGGCAGGATCTTCAATTACGAAGGAACATTCACATCACCCATGTACCCAATGAATTACCGCAACGAGAGCATGTGCCAATGGGAGATAAGCGTACCTCGCGGATTCCAGGTGGCTTTGCAATTCAGGCTCTTCGACATCGGCACTGTCGAAATTTGTCAGACAGATTATTTGGAAATTGTGGAACAGAATCTGGACGCAGGACGTACCGAAAAATATTGTCCAGGGGTAATTATCAGCCCATCGATTTTATTAAAGTAGCCCTTGTATTATGATAATTCCATATCGTGCACTTTTTGATTTGCAAAACAGCAAACTCCAGCGACATTCAGAGCCAATACTAACGTGGTTACCGTCACTTACGTTTCGAGTGTCAATAATGGTGGAACTGGATGGATTATTAATTTCAGAGCAATACACAGCAGTGAGTATGATTTGGGATAATAGTTATTTTCGAAAATTGGTTTATCATTAGACTCGTATTGGGTAGATTGAAATTGGATAATGATCGGTAACAAAAATTGATTTAACTTTAATCACTTTTATTTATTGCTATTTTCAGCTGACAGTCTCCACTTTTATCGGCCTATGGGCTCTGGTATCTGGTGATAATGATAATGTCATGCAAATATCTTTACACTGCATTGTCTCTTTGATATTCGAACGGGTAAACGATCTCGTGAACTCGATGTAAACGAAAAAAAAAAAAAAAAAATGTTTTTATCTCCGACATGTGGCTTAAAATTTATTATCACTCTTATCATGTGTTACAACAATTGCTGCGAGATCTTGATTATTTTATCGTGCATGCATTCTCACTTCGAATTCGTAATACATAAAAGCTCAGTATTCATCATACGCGACTGAATTATTCTGAATACTTTCAATAAATTTCATCCTCTTCATGTTCTTCGTCTTCTTCGCTCTCTGCTGTTTCAACAACATCCGATGATTTTTTATTTTCTATGCCTGAATTATCCAAAGTTGAAAGCTCTTTGTTATCAATTACACTTATTTTTTCCGGACTATTTTTACGTTTATGCTTCAATGTGCAGTCAGATTTTTTTTCCCATTCTGCGTCAGCCTCTTCTTCATCTGTTTCGGAATTTTTCGGTTGCCTTTTATGCTCTTTATTGCACCTTTCACTTTTTTTACAAACCGCATTTTTCGAGTGAATTTTTATGCGCTTGCGCTTTTCGCTCGCTTGAGACTCGGCTTCCGGTTCGTTTCTTTCTTCATCATCTTCTTCCTCTTCGGTGCTCGATTCCTGGGCCTTACAGTTATTAGTTCTGCGCTTGGCATGAGCTTTTTTTGATTTAGATCGAAAAGTGGAATATTTTGGAATCTTGTCATCGTTGCAATCGGTTGTTAAGTCCATTTCGGACTCTTCGTGAACCGATAGCATATCATTTTCCTCGTCTGTAGACACTAATGAGTCTTCTGCATTATTTTGGTCGCTCTTTTCTTTGCTATCGGATTTCCGGGATTTTTTTTGGGCACGTGAATCGGACTTCCGTTTGGGCTTTTCACCATCGACATTTTTCAACGTCTCTTCTCGACGACGAAAATTTTTCTCCTCGCTCTCCCGTTTTTCTGATGAGCGAGATTTTTTTGAAGATCTTTCGGCACTGTCTTCGGATCGTCGATCCTTTAGCGAAGTGTCGTCGGGGCTTGAACTTTCCAAATGAGCTTCGTCGACCGAACGACGTTTCCGGTTCCGAGATTTGTCGTTATACCTTCCGGGTTGCTTTTTGTTGTGACGGTCCGCCGCGCGATCTCTGTCGAAAAGAGAAAAAAATATTTCGCTATGTGTCAAAAAAAGAATAGATGGCTGATGAAGTCCACTTTTTTTTTTTCCTATTGTATAAAACTTTTTATTCAACTTACTTTTCATCATAATTCATTTCCGCGAGACCTGAGCTTCGTTTCTTTTTGCTGGATTTCTTCGCAGCAACACCATCCGAAATTATCAGGACCACCAAAAGTAGTACTGTAAATGTCACTAAGAGCCTATAAAAAAAAAACATAAATAAAAAAATCATGGTTTGTTTCTTCAAATAAAAAATACCGATTAATCTGAAGTATCTCACCTCATTTCAACTCGCTAATTGATCACTGATTGATCACAAATTATTAATCTTGGAAAAAAATCGCCAAATAGCACAAACGTTAGCGAAGAGGCGCGAAAAACGAAACAATGAGTTATCAGATGCGATGTTTGGTCCTTTATACACGTCGCTGAAAATCTTCGAGTAAGCAGAGCAATAATTAACAAAGGTGAATTATCTCTCGTCTCCGCGATAGTTGTTTGATATGAAACAATGCCACTCCCATTTCTGACTGAGAAACTAAAATTGCGATGTTACTTAGGGTCCAGAGTTCGCCTGGAAAATCTAGTGTAATTGCTACGAATGAACTCCTGTGACTTTGGGGAGATAACATTGTTAATTGCGAATTTCACGAGTGTCTGACAATCCGTGACGATTTATCGTGCAATTCGTAGAGTTCTATTGGATAAGATAAGAAAACGAGTTTTCGCGTAACGTGGTTGACTTGTTTATGTTTGAATATTAAGTCAAATTGGCGCGAACAACCAACCAACGCTCTTAACCAACAAAAGTAAGATATAAATACTGTATCTATAAACAGAAAAATAATAATAATATATAATAATGTATTCTCGATGAAATATTGGTGATAAGGAATTGCAGGATTTTTTTCAATATTTAAAATTGGGTTTGACTATTAAAAAAAAATCGATTTTGTGAAAATTATAGGTATGTATTCACTCACAATTTTCGAGTAGTTATACAATATCCGTAAATGTATAATATAATATGTAAGTACATTTTAAAGTACATCTTCTGTATCTGGGAGAAATTGGGGATATCTATGTATGTCAACATGTCGAGATTATTGGGCACGCATTGATTTTGCGCGAGTGTTTATTACCTATTATCGATCTATTGAATTTTCTTTATACACCTATCGAATAATTACTCGCGCAATTGGGTACACATTTATCGGAGCAACGACAATGCGTCTCTTGAAAAGTGTATTCTGAGTCGATTGACAATTTTGACAGATCCAATTCGTTGACCAACTTGCTGTACAAACGATATCATTATATTAAACGATCGACGTGATCCATACACATTTTTCTTTTTTAATACGCGTTTTCAAGCGAACGAAGAGGATGCGATCAGGACTCGTATCGTGATAAGTAGTATAAAAATATTTAAAATTACAATACTCGCATCAAGCGACGACTCTTGTCATTGATAAGATGCTGCGCGATTTACCAACGGAATTGTACTCGTGATTTAATGGTGAAAACGCGCGGTTTACGCACTGGCTTCGTGATAATGGACATTTTGTGTGTAGCTGGCTATTCGCGATGCTCACGATCGATATCCACATTTTTTTTGTTTCTCTTTCAAATTTTTTTTTTGTACATTCTTCAGAAGATCGTATTGAATTAAGAGCAAAAGATTAGAATCTCCAATTATTATTATTATTATTATTATTATTATTATTATTATTATTATTATTCCGCTTGACGACCGGAAATTGGCGCAAAAATCGAGTGAGCATCACAAATGTCGAGACTCTTTTTTTGTAATACGAATTTAATAAAACCGATGGAATAACTTATCGAGATAAAGTCATCAGGAAAATATTGAACGACAGTGAGAATTTTGCTTCATCATACGCCTCACTACACACAACGACTACACGCAATTAACAATTAAGTATTTATGGATTATCGGCGAATATTATTTAATTGGCCGAGTATTAAACATTGATAATGATTACGATTTATGATTATGGAAGGACGATAACGAGAGGCACGGAAATTAGAACTCTCGGTCTTGTTTTTTTTCTTCTTCTTCTTTTCGAATGGTTTTCGACGAGCCTATAAACTCTGGGACTACCGATTTTTACCGATCGTGTCAGCTATAATAATGAATCTATCGGGGCATGTTTACAATGACGAACTACAGGTGTTTTATTTGATCCACGATTCTGTGAGATCTATTGCAAGGCACTGATAAGAATAGTGTATGTTCTAACGTTCGCATTCGCACTCGACGAGAGCTCCTGTGGTATAAAAAAAGAATTCCCCTTAACCGGACGCTTAATATTCGAGAAACAATGAAAAATATGAAGTGGAGAAAACCAGTAACAGTGTACGATGAATTTATGATTTTCTTTTTCTTCTTCTTCCTTTTTTTCGTCATCTTATTTGTTATTTGTCCCCAGGTTTTCTTCATCACCTCGGAGGAAAAACGTTATTTTTAATCTATGTTATGAGAGTTAACGTCTACTCCTATGAGATCCGTGTTTTAATTAACTAGTGATTAACTAATGTTCCCGTAACGTAAAATTCGATCACAGAATTGCAGAGAAGCAAATCCACAAATCGCGCGGATCGCCTATCGAGTTCTTGTGCTTATTTTTAAAGGGCCCTGCGGTACAAGGTGTCAAAAAAATCAATCCGTTCTTAGGCATTTTTTTCCCAAGCAAACGACGAAAAATCGTACCTGCTAATAGTGAAATTTCGAAACGTCTTCTTGTCTTTTATTTGGAAAAAAAAAATCATAATGACGGATTAATTTTATCACCCGGAATTCCGAGCAGGGACCTCAATGTTTCTTTTCTCACATAATCTTGCTTCTTCATCAAAATTAAGAGATAAGTAAGAATTTGTGTCCTTTAAACAAAAAGTTTTTACCTACAAACGCCTCCGAGATTTTTTGTTAATTTTACAGAAAAAAAAAAAATGGGTCATTCGCTATACCAAATTATTTGTACGTATGACACTTTTCTTAAAAAAATGTTCTGTAAAATCAGCCCAAAATATCGGTGAATATTTGTGGAGAAAATATTGTTCTTAGGAGCACGAAGATTTTCGTTTCGTTATCACGAGGCCCGCTCAAAAATGAGAAATACTTCAAGCGTCTAGCGATTTTCCTGAGTTACCAAGTTCGAAAAAATACTCTCTTTGTACACTAACTATAAACGTACCCTGACAATCTAACGCTCATCAAATCGTCCATATTTCTCGGTTAAACTATGCAAACTTATATCGTGGAACTGGCAACGAGATTTGCGAGCCGCTCGCGAGTTTTCACCCTTTTTTTCCGAGCGGTAGCAACAAAAACGTGTCAACGTGTCCAGCTGACGTTACGCCAGCTCCGAGTTACTCGACCTCCTGGGCACAATTTTTCCATTTTTCCGAGGCGATTCGTTCAGCGGCGCGGAATCCTCTTCCACGGACTGCGGATACTTCTGGTCGGGATAATTCCACGCTTGTATGTCCGCTGTCCCGAATATTTGATAAATCACGTAAGTCCCACAGGCGATGCAGGCTGTAAGTCCAAATACTGATCTCCAAGCGTCCAGCGTTTGCTGTCAGAAGAACAATACAATTTTTATTTATTTTTCTGTCATACAAAATTTATGTGGCGATGGTAATCACGCTTTTGTTACACATAATTATGCGCTAACAATGACCATGAATAAATTAGTCTGAATAGTTACGTTTTTATCAGTGAATTGACCAGCTGCAATGGGTGATAAGAAGCTGGCGGTCATGTGGATTGTCTGAGCGAAGGCTAAAACCGGACCTGGAAAATTTCGGAAAATCATTAGAGTCATCAGCCTGCGTATTATTTATTTCCTGGCGCCAAAAGTCTGGGTATCGAGTCGCTCACCAGCAAAATTCGGTGCAATGTCAACGATATTCGCCATTGCACCAGCGTACGCAGCTGTAATGAGGGTAACCGCAATGAACCAGACAATGAGTACGAGAATGATGTCACATCCGAGATATCCGATGAGTAAAACCAAAATTCCCGGCACGACTTGGGCTGGAAAGAAAAATAGAATCATGAAGAGACGTCCAGGCTAATAGCGGATGATTGTCAATGACGTTCACTCGACACGTGACAAAGACGACAAAACTGGAAGGCTTACACATTGCGGTAAAGACTTTGCGGACGTTAATCAGACTCATTATCCTTCTCGTCACGAGGACATCGGCTATGTAGCAGAATACGACCGAGCTGAAGTAACTGCATATAAATGGTCCACCGGACAATAGACCGTTCTGCAAAAGCGATAAGAGCAGTGATGTTAACATTAGCTATGAAAGCAGTGGTAACATCAAGCCTCAAAACAAGACGTGACAAAGTAATCCGGAAGTCATACAGTTTGAATACTGAAGCCAAGTACGGTCTTCATGTACATTGGACCAGGAATGATGAAGACATAGTGAACCCATATCCTGCCAAAGGTCGTAATCCCGATGGCCCATGCTGGTAACGATGTCAAAATGGATCTCCATGGTACCGCCATGTCCTGGAAAAGGATTATCCATTAGAGGACCATTATTTTACTCACATTTCCAGCGTAACATTTATCCCATTGCAAATTTTGGTACCACGAATGATCTGGGACATTTATGAACCTTGGACGTACCTCGTTAGCTGCAACCTGATTTCCAACGCTTCCTTGAATGTAACGGAGTTCTTGCTGGGAGATCCTCGGATGTGAGGCCGGTGTATCGAAGGCGAGGAGGTACCAGAAGATGCACCACACGACACCTATGGTCCCGGTCGTATAGAAGACGACCCGCCATCCAAAATGGGCGATGATAAATCCGCACAGGAAGTAGGTTATCCCGATGCCGAAACTGAACCCTGAATATAGATAATCTAGATGTTAGGTGTAGCTCACCCCACGACCCGGTAGAAGGTGAAACATGATGAACGACGAGGAGCTTCGGTCTTGGCCGACTCGTCTCTCAGCCACACCATGGTACTTGTCGCTCTTTCGGGTACTCTGCAATGCGATTCAAATGGAGATTTAGTATGAGAGGATGAAGGCCTGCAAACGATGAAGCTGTTATGGTGGGACAATGAAACTTCTATGCCCTGCAAGTATGATAAACGTATGAATACGTTTGACCTCAAAAATCCAATCTTACAATCGATTCCATCACTTTTTTTTTTCCATTTCTTCACGCGGAAACTGCTGCAAAATGTATTGCATTCGTTTATCCTAATGTCAACGACTGAGGTCATTGATTCTCTTCAGGAAACTCGAATTTACATGAATTTCATTCGATAAGACGTTTCGAATCTTAACACTTGTTCGATATATTTTAAGTCGATTAGTCGAAAAATGTTTTTTTATTCGACAAAAAAAAATGCAAATCGATCGTAAATCAAATTTTTACAGTCACATCGTACAACGATGATTGATTATAAATTTGTTTTGATTTAGATTAAAGATACGACTGACGCATCGATGATAATAGCGTATAGCGGCATACACGAGGTTTGTGTAACGAGAGAGAGGCCCGGCTGATTCAACCAGGCTGGAAGTATACTCTTGCCGTTCTCATGCTGTTGAGCGGTCGCTGATCGAGTATACCCCGCGGTCCGGCGAATGCAACCAGTGTACGTGGAGCTAAATCAACGAAAATTCAGTGTAAACATTCATTATCATTCGCAGAGGATTATGTACACATGTATATATATATATATAGACGAAAAATTTTGTGAGCTAATTGTATAATAAAGAATACTACATATATATAATATGGAATAATAATACTAATCGAGGAGGCAGTGATCGAAATTTTGAACTGAAATAGAGGCTGAATAATAATAATGACTCTGCACGATGAATTATTCTCGGCCACGAACGAAATTCCATTGACATTGATCATTTACTGAAAGAAGTACGCATTAGTAATTCCGGTAATAAACGATAAAACACGAATATATATGTGTATATATATATGCATATATATATATATATATATGCTCGCACACGTGTTAATGACATTTCAACGATCGGCCGACTTCGAGCTTCGATTTCGTTCAATAGAATATTGACAAAAATCATAAAACCATATTTATCGTATCAACGTGAATTATTATCTCGGAGATATTTTGGCCGACGTTATATTACATGTTATACATAGTCTTAGGCGAGCGTATCGAAGTTTCACTGTAACACATAAAACATTTCTTTAGTCTTTGAATTATGCACGAAGGCATCGCCGCATGAAATCGATTACTCACCCTGGAAGGAAGACATGAAACGTGACCGCTCGACAGGTGGGATCCAGTGACCGACTATAGCGTACATGGCTGGCCAGGTTAAGCCCTAAAAAAAATTGAAAAAATAAAAATTTATTACTCAAGTTCTTTAATCCCTTCAATCTATTTTTATTATTTATTTTTCCAAATAAATAATTTAATCAATCATGCAGAAATTTGTGTGTTTTATTAATTTGTAGTAATTGCAGTTCTGAGCAAAAAAAATGTTGCATTAGTTTTGCGACTATAGCGTACATTGCTGGCCAGGTTAAGCCCTAAAAAAAATTAAAAAAATAAAAATGTATTACTGAAGTTGTTTAATCTATTCAATTTATTTTTATTAATTTTTTTCTTCGAATTAAATAATTCAATCAATCATGCAGAAATTTGTGTGTTTTATTAATTTGTAATAATTGAAGTTCCGAGCGAAAAAAATGTTGCATAAGTCGCGGACATTAAATGGCAAATGCTTTTTATCCTCACACTAGCGATTCCCTGGATACTCCGCAGTGCGATCATAGCACCGTAATGCAGTTCAGCTGCGCTTGGCATGAGAAGACTGCATATTGCGGTGAGTAACTGAGAACCACCGAAGACGGTTTTCGTTCCAAAGTATTGCGTCAGAACCCCGCCAACGACTTGGGATAATATGTAACACCAGTAGAAGGATCCGATTATCGCCGATTGGATCGAAGGACTCCAATCAAATTCTCCCATCTCCTGTGGAAAAAAAAAAATTAATTGGACCATCAGAGGCTGCTGAATTTTTTCTGGAGAACGTTCATTTTCTCCGGTCAATTTTTAAGCGGCTCTATTCAACAATTAACCCTTTACCGAGTCGCCGAGTTCGCTTTGATCGCAAGTCGCGCCGCATTTTAATTATACTCGCGACTCGTACGCGTGCGTATTGATCCTTTCAGCGATTTTAATTCCACGAGAGTGACGTTCGTGTCCAGGTCAACGGTGTGCTTCGTAACATTGTGCAATTGCTCGACAATTTGCGTGAAACATTTGTACTTAGTCATGCGACGATTTTCCGAGATCGTTTTTGTAAAGCGAACCTCTTTGCTCGTCGTAATTGGGAATTGTCAATTTTTTTCTTCAGGATAATGAGGCTTAAAAAAATTATTTCGCACTTGGGAAAATGTTCATTCCAAATTCTAACGTAAAAAAAAAACCGCACCAATTTATTAAATTTAACATGACTCACCGGGTCTGATTCTACAGTCGAATTCGCAGGTCCGATTGTAGAATTTGCGTAACAATGGGTCGAAATAGCGACTTTCGAGTCATTGGATGGAGGTGCCATTTTTGCCATGGCCACCATGGCCAGATTGATGTCGGTCCTCATCATGAAGGAGACGAGGAAACCGGAGAACGACAGCAAGTACAGAACTACTCGTGCCGGAACCATGTCTGGAATTATTAAAATGTATTTTTGTTGATAAAAATCGTGAAACGTCAAAATTATTGTCCATTTCAAAGAGCGTTGGAATTTTCACTCACCACTGAGTCTGCGTAAGCTGCAAATTGATGACTGCTTGTAAATCACTGGATTCTCGTACCTAGTCCAGAAAAAAAATGTATTACTTTTTTTTTAAATTGTAATTTATTTATTTTCATATTGAAGGTTTGTTCGATAAAGCGTATGATAAAAAATTAATATGCGTAGCTAGCCAATCAGTGAATTCCATGACTGCAGTCCAAAGACCCCATGAATATAGTCAATGTAGTCAACAGTTTGTACTGAGACCGTGATTCAATTACCGATGTTTATCATCGTTACACACACACACTTTATTATCCCCATACGTTACCTTTGTGTGTCTGCCATTGTTCTGATTCAATTGCGGCCCGTCACCAGCGTATCAATTGCTTTTGTCTCGTATGCTCGAGATGACACGTTGAGCCGCGATCACCTTGGATTCTGTACAAATTAAAAAAAACCCCTTATCAATTGATTGACTCAAAATCCACAAAAAAAAAAACATAAAAATCGTTGCAATAAAATAAAAACAGTAAAGCATTAAAAGCTAATGCTTAACTATTCGCTTAGCTTTTAATAGTTCATTACTAACGACGCACATCCCATAAATACTCGTGTCATTACATTGAGCGTTTTGGCTCCGTCGCATAATCCAATTACCTTTACGTAACGTATTAAATATTCGCAGTAGTTTGAGTAAAAAAAAAAGACAAATGCACCTCGAACTATACGCTCATGAATAGCTCATGATTTAATTCCAAAAAGGTAATTGATATTCATGAACGTGCAAAATATTTGGAATGTGGTCGGAAAAGTCCGTCAAGCTTCTTCGGATTCGATCTTGAGGACAACGGAATTCCCTAATGGGATTCTTCCGACTGGCATTCAATTCATCGTCGGAGAAATAGAAGAAAAAAATGATAAACCGGATTCCAGAGAGCATTGCGGTGGGTGGGTCAAGAAAGTACCCCACCATGGCGCCTATCTAGTTCACATTCCTCTCGAAACGCATCAAGACGCCTTGGCAACCCGATCCACGACTCCATCTGCGAATTAATGAAAAATTCCGAGGCAGAACTCATATCGTGAAGCGGAGCTTGCGTGCCGAGGGGTAAAAGTTCAAAGGAAGGCGCCCTCTTTGCTTCCATACAGCATACACAATAAAATATTCGATAAATGCATATCTTTTTGTTTTTTTATTTATAGAAAATTTCATCGTGAATTTTTTTCTTTTTTTTTAGCATATATTAAATTGGATAAAAATAATTCAAGCAGAAACTTTCGCCGTGCCGATATTACGCTAATCGGCGCACAGCGACGTTCCAATTTTGCCGACAAACGATGACTCGACTAAGTCCACCGATTACGTATCATCCGAGTGCATCGTCTGTAAGTGCGGACGGCGCGTTAATAATTAGTACGCGTGGAGAACGGATCCTCATTACATTTATAAGCTACGCGTTTCGGTAGTCAGCGAAATAATACCCTGAAGAAGATCGATGGTCCGCCTGCGTGTCTGTGTGTACACAAGGGAGAACAATATTTGTATATCGAGTTACGTATCAATCCCTTTCCTCTGTTCGATAAACATTTTCAAACAGTCACTCAGAATTTATGTAACATCAATCGGTATCACCAAACTCCGTTTGATAAAGGGCTTATCATTGCCCGATATCCGGTGATCCATCGAATAAGCTTCCGGCTGCTCCGAAAATTCCCAATGTGTCCAAATCGATGCCAATAATATTTCTATCGAGTGATTGGTAGATCATGGTAAAATAAAACTCCTCGAATTTTTATATTACCTCATCAACAATTTTCCATCAATTTTTAATGATGGAAGGAATTTAGTTATGATGGTATTTCAGTGGATCATTATGTCCACCACATTTTTCCTAATTTCGAAAGCAATGATCTGAATATTTTTCAGCAGACCCCACGCCACTTTAATCGTCCATAAAAATTGTTAATAAACAACAACGAATTATAATCGTACTCAGATTTTAAGTAGATAAAGTCATTTATCATTGTACCACTGTTATCTTTTTTTTTGCGCTCCAATCAATACCTTGGCATTATTATCAAAATCGAAACTTACGTTCGATTGATCTTGATGTTGTTGCCGAAGAAGAAGAAGAAAAAAAAATTTTTTTTTCACAGTCACTCGTCACAAGTATACAATGTAACTTTGTAAGGTCGAAGATGAGCGCACAGTGAGTCAGCAGACGTAACCGAAGCTTATCGATGGAACCAAACTGACAGAACTATCGACACTGAAAGCCGGTCGACCACGAGGCGTTGACTATCTCGAGTCTCGCGCCCCACCATCGCTGTCCATTGGACTGTTGTTGATCCCAGAATCGAGACGAGCCGGCACGTGACTGATTTTTCATTGATCGATAATCCGCACGGAATGCGAGCCTCTTACATATCGATATATGTACTCGCGAAAAAAATCTACATGTTTTGTATTATTTACCCATCAGCAGAGATTATTAAAATAATGGTAAGTCAATGGAAACCGGAAAAAAATGACAAAATGTTGTGGGACAACGAAGTGCGTTGCACAATGTGTGTCACACAGTGCATTCAAAGGTATGATCAATGTGACTCCGGTGACTTCATAGAGTTTATCACCTTATCACGAATGCCGATGAGAGTTGACCACGACAATGTTTTATGCATTAGCCATTTGTTTTCTTTTTTGTTTTTTTCTTTGCGATTATGGTCATTACGCGGTTTTCCGGTGATAACAATGACAAACCGGAAAATATTATTATTGAATAACGTTTCCGAGGCGATTGTATTTTTTATGCACCAAAGTTTCCTATTTATGTATATTATACTGCATTTATAACACGACTTCCGGTATAAGAAAAAAAATGGTCTAAATATTTTTAAAAAAATTTTAAAGATAAGAACGCAAGATGCGAAATTTTTAATTGCATCTTCCATGAAGGTCGAAAAAAAAATTCCAATTTGTAAATGAGTGAACTTTTTCGAAGCACGTGACGACGAAATCGAGAAGATACGTGCAGCGAAAGTTCAACGAAACTTTTCGTCACTTTAAACCATTAATTGTCAGTTAATCAACCTCGTTAAGTGCGTGCACCAGGAAATTAAAGAGGGTACACGTTACGATGGAATCGTACCATGGACAAAAGAGCTTAGTCACGAGACCACTGCGGTTACGAGACGATGTGCGGCGTCCGAGAGAATCGATGACAGTGATAATTGGTAGCAGCAAACATATACATACATATATATATATATTTATTAATATATGTACACACGAACCCGCACACAAAAGCAAACGCAGATCATGGGAAATAAATGTGAGTAATAAAGCGAGCGATCAATTCCATCACGAGTCTAGTGTCACGAGCTTTTCATTCGCTTCTCAAATTTCTGCAACACAATACGAATAATGATAATACCTTTCTGAAATCTTTCCGCGTAACTTCATGATATTGAGATGAAAATTAACAGATTAATGTATCGATTTCCTAGGGACGACGTAGAAATGTTACGAGTGTGTAAAAAAAAAAAAAAAACGTGCTGCAATATTAGAATCAGGAAATGGGTTATTATCGATAATTTATCAACAATTTATGATTTGTTTGTGTTACAAACAGCAAAATGGCAGGTAAAATTGATACATTTTTTTCTGTGACTCAATTATGGAAAATAAATAATTGCATTTTCGTTCGCAGTAACTTTTCCTTAGGAGAGATAATGGTCCCTGTGCACTGACATCATTATGTACACGCTGCATAAATTATCCTTGAGTATCGACCGGCTTCCGTCTACCGATATAGAGTTGCCTATAACTCATTCATACTCTCACTTTCCATGCCTCGGGTCATAGATTTTTCAGTACTTTTCATCGATTTTTCATGGTCTCAAATTACGTTGCTTGGCTACGTTGTACATCACCATTTATTCAACACGAAATTCGTCTTAATTGGAAACGAAAAATCAAGCTGCTCCAAAATCTCATTGATTCTATATATTATAATTAATTTTTAACGTGGCTTTTTTTTTTCAAAATTACTTCACTGCATTTTTTACTCGTCAAAACGAGCTGATAAAAATAAAGTATCTCGTACGATCAAACACAAAGTGCAAACTGCACATCACAGGAAGTGATTAGAGAGACAACATCGCGGGTAATGATATAGCAGCGGGCGATGGTTGGCGGGAAGGAAGGAAAAGGTACACACATCGCGATAGGAGACCTTGGGTCGGTACCAGGCTCGATAGGTACCGAAATCGATATGGCAAATGTTATGCCACTTTCATATACTTATCCCGGCCATTCTCACTTTCCAACTTCGTGCATTGTCATGCAAATTAAAGAGGGTTTAACAGGCCAATACATTTTTAACCAGTATAGTCAACACGTCATTTTTATTCTTTGAAAAAAAAAAAAAAAATCTCTGCACAGATAGCAAATAAAATGGTAAAATAAATTCGCTACGCAGAGAAAAAAAAAATTAAATATAATTTTTTCTTCTTTCAATATCATCTCATAAAATTTTTTTTACATACATTAATTCAAACAAAAATATAAAATAAGTAAATGAATGCCCAAATTATTTTGCAGTTAATTTCACAATATTTTGTAAGCACGTATAATAACCGCTTATGTAAATCCAATCCGTAAGCCAATCTCGAGTCTTTGACACGTTGTGATTTTGGGAGACATGCGAAATAGTATAGGAAGACCGGTAGTCACGAGATGATTTTGTGTGCGGATGTGGGACAACGCGAGAGGCGGTTTAGTACGGATTTAGTTACAAGGTCCCCGAGGGAACGGCACTACTAACCCGCTCCTTCGCTCCGCTCGTCGGCCGCGCGCTTCGGAGCTCGATGTCTCAGCGCGTTGAGCCGGCACGAGCTTTCCTATCTGCTCGCTCGAAGCTTCCAAGCTCTTTCGCACGTGCTTTTCGCTCCCACACGCGGCACATATCACAGTGCGCGACACTCGAGCGATTCTCAACACACTGACTGACCCGCTGTGAGAATGGCTTAGCGCTACGAGTCCGTACGTTTGTGCTCTCCGCTCGAGAATCCACGTAACTATCAGCGACGTGCCGAGCGGACGTAAAACTCGCGGACTTTACCGAGCGGCTATATAACTGCTGATCATTACGTATCGTAGGTACGCGCACTAAGCTCATTACCGGAGTAGTTGGCTTTAAATTGCTCAATAAAAATCGCACACTTTTCAACATGAGAATTGTTCATTTTTTTTTTTTTCGGTACGAATTTTAGTCGCGACGTTTGAACAAATGATAAAAAATATGTTGTGCTGATGAATTGACTTTGAAAAAAATGAACAATGTAATTAATTGTGTGGTAAAAAAAATTATGGAAGAAAAAAAAGACGAAAAGATGATTGTATTTTTATTTGAAAAATAAACAATTGGATTTATATTTGACTTATCAATGGAATGTGAAGTCGGAATATTGCCTCGGAATATTAATTGTATGGTGAAAAAAATTTTATGGATGAAGAAAAACGAAGAGATGATTGTATTTTTATTTGAAAAATAAATAATTGGATTTATATGTGACTTATCAATGGCATGTGAAGTCGGAATATTTTGCCTCGCCTAGAAATATGCTCGGTGACACGTCTGACGAAACTGGAGCATGGAATTCCCGTCGAGCGACCGGCGATTACAACGTTATCAAATGTTAGCCGACGGTGCTTAGCTCACATTCACTAAAATAAATGTATTCAAATGTAATCCAAGCCTTGCCTAACGCGTGTCATTTTCAATTGGTAGAGTCGCATTTCAAACGATAATGAGCGCTCCGACTTTACCACATTTGCACAGACGTAAAGACAAACGTTGCGGTTTTTACGTTGCAGAAATTCTTTGACAATAATTCACCTGGAAAATAGCTGAAGCCTCGTATTCTTCAAGTAACCAGATTAAAAATATCCCCTTTATTAATAACGCTGACATTCAAAGAGTTCATCGCAAAAAATTTAATAAATTCGTACCGGAAACTATAAAAACGAGGTTAAAAAAAATCTCAGCATTTCAATAACCAATTATAACTAGTTCATAATTATCGTGACCCATTAAAAAATTTCACAAAATTATTCAAACTATAAATGTTTTTCCAGACCAACTAAAATTAAATTTTATAGTTTAACACCTACGATTTCTCCATTCCACAGCTTTTACCATGAACCTAATCCATATTCTTCATGTATCATAAAATATTTATTAAACATATTTTTTTTTTAATAAAAAAATTAAATAAAATATTTCCTATAAAACAGAGAAATACAGAAAAATGCAAGGGAATTAACCGGCTCACCTTGACGCCGTTCTTGTGCACCGCCAGACGATATCCAAGTGTAACTTGCATTTCTTCCTTCATTTTTGCTGGAGGGTGTTGCGAGGAGTGACCCGGCAGTCGAATATCTCAATTGATCCGCATATTCCCACGCCGGTAACCACCCGAACTATGCACACAATTTACGATTTTGTCAAATTTTTTCTTGTCACTCCACCACGGATTCGCGATTTTTCATGAGAAAAATGCACCGGCGAAATAGTCGACGTGGCGAATTTAAGGGCGTCGCGTGCGGACGTGCACTCGGCAAAGGGTCGGACCCTCGTTTAATGCCCGCTCGATGTAGCCTCGACCTCCGGTTCAACGGTGACGTCATCCAGTCACGTGACCCACTATTCGTCGGCGTCATACTCGCGTTAAACGGACTGCGGATGCGCCGATCAATCCCAGCGGCTGCAGACACGCTCATGGCACTTGCAGGCGCCAAATTGGAACCATCATCGCGTTCCCCGCAATTTTCAATGATTTTTTTCAAATCTATTCCGCGGTTTTCCGCCTGCGCATCGCGAGGAAACGTCCGGGGTCCCTCAGACCCCAACCGGCAGGCTCCTCGTGGTGAAGATTGCGACCAGACTGCAGGCAGACGCGACAGCTCAAAGCGGACTGCGATTTAAACAACGTGGCAGACTCCGGGCGACGAAAGTAGGTCAAATATCATTGATCTTCTTCAGGGTTCGTCACGAGCGCGGATAAAATCGATACCCACGCAATTTTGGGAGCTGAAATTCCTTTTTTGTTTCCGGTACTTTTTCAGGGTCCAATACTCTACGTGGAAATTATGAATATGCTGCGAAAGAACATTTTTCATTGAACCTAGCAAATTAACTAAAAATTCTAGTGGAATAAAAAATGTACCTGGTAATTTTTTTTTTTTTTTTGTTCAAATATAAATTGAATATATAGAAATATATAAATTGGAATCTCAGTCCTTTGTAACGAGTCAATCACTGAGAAGTTTGAGTTTTGATTCATGAATGTTGAGTCATATCCACTTGAGAGAAAATCGCCTTTTGAAATTCATTTGACAATCGAGCAATAATCAAGGACGAGAAAAAAAAGGATATGTAGAATTTGTGGGTCAGTAGGGTAGAGGTCTCAAGGTTGGCGACTAATTCGAGGTGACTGTGATGGATTCATTTGATATTATGTGTCCTTAATGACGTACACATGGATATCTGCGATATTACCGGTGATATAAGTTTTGTGCGCAACGTTTAATCGTTTCGATAAAGTGCTCATTGAATTTATATTGCAGAGCGTAGCTAGAAAATATGGTCAAGGTTAAAAATGTAGTAAAATCAGTGAGTAATGTAATTGATTGGGTATCAATAATGTGGGTAGAAAACAAAAAAATTAAACGTCTGGTGATCGGTCCGAAGTAGGCAATAAATAATACCGATCATCTGTCGATCGATTCAGACAGTCATCGGTTTTTGGCAACACGTGGGTGGTTGATGACCGGTCGTTCATATCTCGAATTAATCAATTACAAAATAACGTCAGAATGAATAACCTCTCGGTGAAATTGAAGTGTAGAAAATCGTTACGTAAATGCTGTCAAACTCGTTAATTAACGGCTGCGTGATGAGCGATCGAAGGCCGTCATCGCCGTCACAAAAGAAATTACCGAATGCTTCCTCCTCGCCCAACAGTAATCACAAGTACATAGAAAAAAGTCGTAATTACTCGGTTTAATTTTCGTGAATTTTTTATTTTTATTTTTCACTTGAAACCAGTCACGTGTGTGTCTTTTTATTAATTTGAAATACATTTATAAATTGATCGGTAAGGTCAAAACATATTTTGGATCGAGTTACCAGAATGAAATTTTTGGCATTTCGATAGATTGAAAAAGCTTTCTTCGACCTCATTATGCACAGCATCGAAGGTGGAAGGAACCAGCGACCATCCGAAATCGGATTCGAGGTTTCAGTCACGTTCCGATAACGAATGTAATCCGAGAAATTCGGCGATAACTGGTCGGCAGGTATTTCTTCTTTCACTGACCGAAGATACAGTGCGATAAGTGCGAAATTTTTATCGTATCGCATCCTTCAACGTTTTCCGTTTCAGGTGGCACGTATTTCAGCTCGTGATAAACCGTGGTGTAATTCTTCAAGGTCGCACGAAAAATTACCATCCTACGGTGACGAAACAGGTTCCATCTATTTTACTAATTTTTATTTTTCGGATTTCATTAATGAGAAATGTTAATTGAGATTCGATAATCTCAATTTTGGTGAAAGTAGATCAGAATACTAGAAGTTTTTATACAATCTCACTTTTGGCTGGAAATGTAAAGCATCTGAAATTTAATGTTGCCAATGGCGTCTCTGAGATTGTGGAAAATCACATTTTTTTGCTGTTGTATTTAAAACGTGTTTGTAAATATAACAGGTGATTAGAATAAGTTGATTCAGGAGAAGATACGCGGGATCAGAGTATCGAGGAAAATTATCCAGATTTTTAAATGCGCAATTCTCTTAGGACGAGTTATATAATGTATCCTAGATGAGCCGATAACGCAATTACGATTATTCGACGCTAATTGCAGGACTGCGATCGATTACCTCGCGATCAATTAATCAAAATAATCGTATGTTTGTGTAAGCTTCGAGAGATAATGTCGAACCGGTGTATCGCTAATTAACGTCGATCCATAGACGGTGATTTATTGGGCGTACTATCGAGACAATTGTATCTGGCTGAAAATCAAATGCAAAGAATGCAATCGGTTCTTAAGAAAGCTGAGGACCGTTTGAAAGCCAAGGACCAAGAAATCGGGAGGCTCAAGCAAAAGGTAATTGGGACAAATGGCACACTCTTCATCGCCACTCGTGCCAATACCAGTTGTTACATTCGAGCAGGTCCGAGAATGGGAAGCCAAGAACAAAAATCAGGATTTCATTCATAAGAAGGAGTTGCAGCATCAAAAAACGCAGATCGAAAATTCCGAGTACTTGTACAAACGATGTCTGTCACTGGAGCACAAAATCTTCGAAATGGAGGTCCGAATTTTACCAATCCAACGTTGAAAATGATTATTGGAAATTTTTTCAACCCATCATATATTAAATTCAATAAAATGACACGAAATATTTTGAACAGTGTACAATAATGTGATATGAAAATTGGCATTCGACAGAAATTTCTCGCGGACTATGGTCTCGTTTGGGTGGGCAACAGTAAAGCGGATGTCAGCAAACGTTCCGACGTCATGTCCAAGTAGTTCCATTTTAACGGTGTAAACAAATGGCCGAACAATTCGTCACGTCACTGTCTAGTTATCGTTACGTTTCAGCGATTACATCAAGAGCTGTTACGCCCAATTAACAGCCAATATCGAGGAGCTGAACATGTCGGTTGGGAAGGGAGAGGTTCAAGTGCAACGTAGTCAGGACGGTGCTGGTGCATCCTTCAAAGTAACCAAGCCCTCAACCTTAAACAACCTCATTGATTATGGTGTTTCATTTCGAACTGTTGTTCCCGATCTGAAGACCCCATCCTGCATGTGTCTACGATTTTACAAGAACGGAATGGTGATGAACAAAGGAAAGCTGAGACCTTACAGTGACCCCAACACCGGGTCATTCATTCGTGACATTCTCGATGGCTACTTTCCCTCGGAACTCCAAGAATCTTATCCAAATGGTGTGCCATTCAAAGTGAGCAAAATGGCCTGTTGAAAAGGAAGAAACAAAATCTCCAAAGGACATCGGTTCGACTTTATTGGGCCTTTCGCAGGTGGAGGATCACAGAACGGAAACATATCTGGGAAAGGGTTTTCCTGGCCACGGTTACCGACTAGGTAAGCAGTCCATGGGGAACAGGTCATCAACATCCAAAATCATCAAATCCACTGCCAATACCGCCACCCAATCTCCAAGATCATCGCCCAATTTCAATGAACACAGGAAACAATACTGTCAGAAGTTCAAGACGGGAATGCTGTCGGTTCCTCCGAGCGTCAGGTACACGGCTAATCGCTACAGTCGTTGGCAGGTGGTGATCTTGGTCACGTCTGCTGCAAACATCAAAAAGGCTTGGAATTTGGATGTTTTTTTGGATTCTTGTAGATCCTCGAGGCAAACCATCTGCTCTCAAGCATCTTCCGGTGATCTTCATGGTCTTCGGTCGCAGATATTAGCTTCTCATAACAACAATTGCTCGGATACGCATCTGCAGTCTCACATTAATGCTGAACTTGGTGTCAGCAATCGCGAAAAAGTAAGAGATGTTAAAATCTGTTTTTTGCTTACTTTTGCCCGGATGATTCATTGATTTTTTTTTATTCAAAGAAAAGAATCGTTGCAACAAAGACGACGGAATATCGCATTGCGGTAAGGGAGAGGTCCGCGTGCTCCAAAGATATGCGCGCACAGTCGGCGAGTGTATCAAGCAGAAGCCGAACAAACCGAGACGGTTCTGCGGATCGATTGGCCTTGGGATCCTCAGCCAGGTTATCCAACTCGCAATCTCGACAGTTTGCCTTTACTTTGCATTTATATCGGGCCGAAGGTGCAACGATAATGCACATAAGTGCAGGCCCGGAGGTAGAAATCAAGCAAAATTATGCACCGGGGAATCTTGTAAATGAGAAAAATCATTTTCAGTTGAATATCTTTGCAATTACACGTACGATAATTGCGGGATAGGATTCGAAGATTAATCTCCTGTTTATGGAAATAATAGCCACTGCCAATAATTAGCATAGTACCATTTGTACTTATTTTTTTCAATGTAAAATAATTTATAACGTCGATCTTACTTAGTCAAAGTTGATTGAGAGAATTTTTTTTTTTCAAACGATTCCTTTCATGAATTAATTTACGTACATTTTTTTTCAGTCGCTTAGGTGGCTCTTCAAGTTCGTCGAGTCGAATAAAATCACGGCCACGATCGGCCAGCTTAAATTACGCCCATTATCCTCCACGAGTCGCGTCGAAAACAACATTCTTTACTAGAAACAACAGTTCCATTAGGGATTTTTATGATTCCCCGATGGGGACCAAAATGACAAAGCCCCGAATCTCCAGATCGGCGATGCTGGACAGGAAAAAAGAGGTAATAGAATTTTTTTTTAAGTGTCATTAGCAATTTATTAATTTTTCCTGCAAATTTGATTTAAGTGCCCAACTATTCGTGAAATTAACATGCCAACCGGAAAACCTGGTGAATTTCGACTGAAGGTAAGATCCATGAGCGGAAGTACGGTTTTTCTCGTTCATGTTTCGGCGGAAGATACCGTCGCGACGCTTTATCAATTGTTGGACAGAACAATGCTGAAGGGCCGAACGAGGAATTACAAAATTATCGTCAGCGGGTAAGACAATTGGCTCGTTGTCTTCTTATTCCTTGTAGGATACCATAAAAATATTTTCCATAGGCCTACCTTACCGATAGTTGGTAAATACCATTCACCATGTGAATTTTATTACATAAAAATTCTTCACTTATTTCCTGTTTCATATACAACATTTAAAAAAAAGTTACCGAATCATTTATTATTTATTATACATAATTAAAGCAATTCTCATCTTCCAGAAATGCAATACGGAAAATCTATGACAATATTCCAACGCTAAAATTCCAGAATTAAAGCAAACTTCTTCATTTCTTCAGGTACGAGCGGCAAAGATTGGACCAATTTGAGATATCACTGAACGAATACGGCATCACACGTGACAGCGTTCTCCACCTTGTGAATGATTAATATACAGAGATAAAAAATAAAAAAAAATAAATCACCGTAATTATATTGTTAACTACAAATTTAGGAAACATTGTTAGGAAAAATTTGCTAAGGCGGTGCTGAAATCGCAGTTTTTTAAAATCGATACTGAGTACGGCGCAAAATAGAACGTTTTTCTCCCCAGGGAGTAATGAAAGTGAATTGCGAATGGATACGAGACTTTTTACCGAGGTTCGGAAAAATAAATGTAAATATTGATACCGAAGTAAAAACGAATTTGAGTCCGGGATGTTACTGAACAAAAATCTACACGTGTATCGGTAAGCAATGTTGATGGATTTAGTTGCAACAATGTTTACTTGGTACACATTCTATCTTATCGAATCATTCTATACTGATTGCACTGCGCGTGTCGCACGGCGTATTAACAAACATGCGATTTTGTTCAGCCGCATCGATGTAGAAACATATGCAATGGAATTGTTGCAGCCGTCAGTAAACCCAGACGACTGTCGGTTGACCAGAGGCGAGTATATCTATGGACACAGTCCGAGTGTTTGTCAATCAATATGTAAATCCGCAAGTGGTTGAGGTTGTACCGGGTCTTCCCGCACGACCATTTCGGATTTATAAACTCTATGCGTTGTGTACCGTATACGCAAATTCCTATACCAGAGGAATTGGTAATTCTCCATTCGGCAGAGACGTCACGCGAGACCCAATGAAAATCGAGGAAAACAAAAAACGTAATCGAGCCACAGAAGCGCATTTCATGCTACCACGGACACCGGCTCAATTTCAATTCAGGGTTCACATCGAAGGTCCATCTATTTTTCTTTTCACTTGTCATCGGATTTTGCAAGCTCCAAAAAAATCAAACCGGTGAGATTTTTTATTCGAAAAACAAAATTGACGTGCACATTTATTTTTTTGTGCTGCTATTTATAGTCAAATTTTGAGTTTGCCCTAATTTGCGACTGACCCGATTAGCCCCGGTCTTCCGTACTGACAGGAAGTCACTCAACTTGTAGCTTTCACGTAAAAAAAAAAAGTATGGCTCTCATTAAACGACCGATAATGACTGACTAGGATGCACACGTTCTTTTTTTTTTTAGAAGCTACTGCGTGACGTCGAGATCTTCAACTAGGAATCCCGAAGAGGTAGTTAAAAAGCTGCGGAGTATTCGTTGCCATTTTTCCATTCGAGACAGCCTCTTGGGAGAGCCGAGTCCGGTCTGCCGCTCGACAAATGGCCTAGATTTTAATAGCCACCACCTTTGAAGCGACGTCGAACGAATGCAATTTGCGAAATGGAGCGATCCCGCGACGGTACTCTGCGAGGACGATTTACTCGTCGCGCAATCGGACTCCGCTATCAACGCCCGTTTCACTCAGAAGAAGTCACCGTGCGAAGCTCTAAATACCGAACTCGCTGCCTATTACCGAGCTTTTATGGTGTGCAGCCCCATCGTCAGCTTCTTCTTCATCATTTTCTTTCGAAAAAATTCTCACCGCTCGGGAAAAAAAAAATATATATATATATTTATTCCTTTCCTGATCCTGAAGACGATGTTGATTATGAACTTCATTTCATTTTCCGAACTTAAATAAAAAAAAATAAAAAAGTGATATCAATGAAAGCCTCAATTTCATAATTGGAATACGCAGAAATTAGCTTATCATTTTGTCTCTTCAGGAACATTTTTCCAGGAGATTAAGGTTTATATAAATCCCATTGGAAAATTACATTTTTCATGAACATAGGATTCCCTGATATTTATTTTTGCTACTAGAATTCGATTTTGTTCTAGGAGAGAGAAAAATATATATATCACGAAAATCTCGTTTCGTAAATAAGTAAAATTTGATAATAAAAGTACGTGGAATACGGAGTGCGTACTTGAGGGCGGTTCATTTGCCACGTAATGTATAGAAAGTAATATGAATATATATTCGCTGAATGGACCAGTGGAAGAATCTCCAGGCGCGCTGATATGGAAATGAGATTTGCATAAATAACATAATGGAAGTGGCCCAGAGGCGACACAGTCGCTGAAACGCGAGGCACCGACGCGCTGCTCTTCGAGTATCAAAATCCCCGAAGAAGAGCAAGCAAAATCTCGTCGTATGGAAGCGAATTAGCGGGGTGATTGATGGACCATCGAGACAATAGATCAGTCGTGGAAAAATTCTCTCCCTCGTTCTTCGCCCCCAGCTTTTCACCCTCTTGTCCAATCGGACAGATCCAACCTGTCTCTTCAGGATCTGTGAGAAAAACAAAAAAGTTTCCTCCAGTGAATCTTTCTTCGCTCAACGTCAATGCAGAAAATGGATATAAAAAGAAGAGAGAGAGAGAGAGAGAGAAAAGGTGACGAGGCCAAGTGTTAAAAATGAAAATAGAATCTAGGATCAAGGATCTACTTTGAACTACTTTGGATTTAATCGAAACTTTCATTTTATCATCGGAATAAAAGTTTTTTGGAAACATTTAACAATGTACTTGAGTCCTGATTGAATGGAAACTTTTGGATGGATCCTTAACAGACAAATCGTGCGCAAAACGAGATGGCACACAAAAAGGTGAAGGGACGAAGAAAGGCTGGCGAATGAATTAATCAAGGTGTGACAAAAGAAAGTCGATGGCGAGAAAGTCATTGGCCGTTAATTCCCGAAGGGCGAAGGGATCTCCTGATCGAGGAAAAAGGAGGACTTACCACCTGCGAGGATATTTTTTTCTTCTCTTCTTAATTTCTCTTCGTCATCTTCTTGGATGGTGATGAAAAGGGAAAACCATGAGGGATGAACAAGGACGACGACGTCGGTGGCCTCGAGCATCACGACTTAACTTACACGTCGATTGAACCATAGCCCGTGCTTGCTCAGTGAAATTCTTACGAAACTTCTCTATTTAATTCTCGATAGAATTGCCTAGGGGTGAAGACTGCAGCGACTGAAACGAAATTGGCCTCGGGGGCCCGAATCCATTGCCGCAGGACCGCGACTCCCTTCGGGCAGCAATTCGCTTTCCCTTTACTCCCTACATCACAGAACAGAAATCGACAATTTAGCCTCCTCCTTTTTTTCTTCAAGCACTCCGCTCTCTTATGCATAGGCCTCCAAACAGTTTCGCTAATGGAGTTTTATCGGATCTGGAAGGGGCTTTTTTCAACCGTGATATTGGTAGATTATAGTTTTTATTGAAGTAGATCATTTTGATTAATGAGGATTAATGGATTCTGCAATTAAAAAATGGGAATTTTTTTAGAAGAATTTAATTGATCCATTTCTACGATTTTTAATTATGAAAAAATATTTTCAGAAAAAAAAATTTGGAATATTAATTTTCTTTTTTTGTTAATTGAGATTTTATAGAGCAATATTTTAATCGACATTTAAGAACGATGGGTAAGAATGGGTGGTAGAAAATGAGCGACGTGGTTATAATCGTTGTTGAAATGTTTAATGATAATTGTTTGTTTGTTTGTTTGTTTTATTTTGTTGACATAGACAAAGTATTCAGGGTTTTTATATTCGGCGAACATTTTATTCGACACTCTTTCACAATCACACTCCGATTGTAATAAATGTACGTTGATGAGTAGGCGTGATATTTTGGCGTCAATCCGGTCCCTGATTATAAACATTTGACATATTTTTGTTCTTCGACTGCCGGTATTTAATCTCACAGCTCGAGACTACTTTTTCTTTCATTTATTTCTTCGCGAAATCGAGCATGGACAAATAGACATTAATTTCGCGCAAATATGACATTTTAGCAGGAAAAAAAAATAGAAATAAATAAAAACGATTTTTTATTACGCACGAAAAAATTGGGTCTCTTGTAGATTAACCCTTTCCTTCAATATCGTGCTGTAATAACGTGGCAGTTCAATCAGGGACACTCGTGCTACATTTTTAATCGCATTCCAACTTACGAGTGCAGTGTGGCAGCATAGATTCGTGTTTATTTGTTCTATTTTTTATTTTTTATTTTTTTAAAATTTCTTTGGCATTGTTTACAATTGGCAAGTGTCGATTCCTTCTCCCTTCCATTTTCACATTAATTACTTTCGCGCTCGTTATAATACACAATACATTCGCTCGGTTATCATTCATCGAAAAAAAAAAAAAAATTGTTGAACCGCTAACCTTTCGATAAAATCGTAAAATGACAATAATACGATCTAGGTAACAAATTCAATATAATATATACACATATATTATATATGCTTTTTCAATATATATAATAAATACATCTGACGAAAAAATGGCAAGGCTAAAAAATGTTCATGAAATGTTTTTTTTTCACCCTTGTGACATTCACTCACGCGGAAAATCATTTATTTCATCGCCTCTCGTTAATGGCCGTAACAATAATAATGATAATATTAATTAACAGTATCTCGTCTCGATCGTGTCAAAATAAGACTAAGGACTCTTACGTTTCTACACATACATTGTATTATTAATAACTACACCGATCCATATGTATACATAGTACACTTTATACCTTAACACGATTTTTTTTATGTGTTATTTATACATGCAATCATACGCAGCGTTCTTAACTTACCGAAATACTTGTCAACAGTTACTTATTTTTTACAACGTCGCCTGCGTACGTAACTTGTGGGGGCTCTCACCCAGACATAATATAATAAATTGATTTTTTTTATTTTTATTTTTATTTCTTTTTTATAGGCCGTGATATAACTTTGTCCTTTTTTTTATTTATTTTTTTATCTTCACCTATCCAATAATTCGGTCACCCTTTCGTATTAACACTTTCTTTACTGCTGATCCTCGCCTCACAGCTTTTCACAGACGAAGATCACTTTTCACAGCAGCTTGGGATTTATTCTATAAACCACAGATATCGGCCTTTATTCCCGGAGAATTCTATTAGTATCGAATTGACTGACTCTCGATTATTTAATATTAATAAGACGTGCGTGGCTTGGGAACCGAAAAATGATTTTCCGATAATAAAAAAAATTAATATTGCATCTTTTCCGCTTCATTCGAGTGAACAAAGCCATTTAGTTTAATTTTTTTTGTAATTGAGAAAGCAATGATATGAACAAAAATTTAGATCAATGAAAATTAATCAATATTTCTAATATCGATTACACAGTGTTAATAAATTGATTAACGCTCGAAGATGAGTGAATAATTGTTTTTTTTTTAAAATAATTTCAGTGAGTTCCCAATGTGGCAGTAAAGTCGTGCAAGGTCCCGTGTGGAAATTAGCAAACGGCCGTTTGTCGCAAATAGCTCAGCAAAAGTTTGGTCGAACTGCTATCGAGTTATTTTTTTTTGTTTTTTTTTTTTGTTTTTCTGTTTTATTCGGTTTCCACTCAATAATTAATACACTACACGCTGTACAAACGTACGTAGAATCGAAGTATGAATTTGTACCGGGTTACCATGCTCGCGTTCGTTATAAAAAAATCTCTCACCTAACTAACGTTATCCTTACAGACTCACGACAACCAACCGAAAGAGCGTGTTACCGCGCATCACATCGGAGCTTATTTATCATACATTATATGTATAAATTAGTGTAAATGTACATATCCAGCACGCATTCGCGTTTATCGTATCCGTTTCTTTGTCTCGTTTCCTCCCTTTGCTAATTCTCTACGAATTTACAAAATTTACATGGTCAACTTCCGGCGAAACGTTTTTTCTAACGCGCTTCAGTTCTCCGCACAATTGTTTCTACAAACCTCGGAAATTTCAAAAAATGACCATGCATAAAATTGGCTCTCTAATTCACAATACATATGACCAAAATAAAAAATTGACACACGTTATTCAGTAATAAAAAAATTGGAAAAAAAAATGTGACGCATTTGGAAATGAGTAACGAAGAACTGAAGAGTGTCGAAAAGACGTTTTGCCATTTTGCACCCCGACCGGAGCCGTCCTCGTCGTAGGGATGATGATTTTTTCAAATAATTCGTTCATCGTAAATTCATCATTAACGATCACTGTCGTTCTTCAGGGTATTGCACAATCGTCGTAGCAGTATTCTCGCGGTAACGATAAAAGCTAGATTAGTGTGTTCGATTTATGGCAGTGAGCGACTTATGAGAATTTGTTTGCTTGGTCCGAGACAATTGGGTGTCTGCGCGAGAGACAGCATCACGACAATAGAGGCGATCGCTACTTTGAGTTGCGTCGACGACAGAGGCTCTTGTCGACATTTCCGTTTGTTGGTTCGTTTTTGTTTTTTTTTAAATCTCTATTGTACATTGGCTGGCGAGTCTATCTTTCTCCCTAATTCGATAAAGTCGCACATTATCGTGAAAAATCGTTTCACGCCCACTCGTATTTCTTCTTCTTCTTCGTTTTTCATCATCTCAATATTCTTGGGATACGAGCTTACTATCGACTCCGGTACCAATCCGCACCGGGGATCACGTGTGCTATAAGCACGTTTCCTTCTGGTCGACATTTACGATGACCGTTGCCTGCGTCGGGAGCTCCTTCTGCACGGGTACACCCGTTGGGACCTCCTCCAGTATTGGTCAAAGGGTCGTAGTCCTCGATACAGCCGCCGAAGGTGGCGGAGGTGGCGGCGGAGGAGATATCACTACGTCCGGCTCACCCGCGAGATCGCAATCGAACCTCCATAGAATGCTCTCAGGATGGTCACCTCCTGATGCATAATCAATGTATTGCACAATATTAATTAATACTTTTGCGATTAACGATCATTATTAAATTTAAAAAAATATTTATTACAGAATGGCATATAAAATCAAAGATCTTTACAATGGAATTTGTTTTTTTTTTTTTTTTTCATTATCCTCCATCAATCATAATCAATATATTGAACAATATTAAGTAATACTTGTGATAATCAATTGTTATGTAATATATACAATTATATTTTTATCAAAGATCTTGATAAAAAATATTTAATAATCATTATCGCCCACTTAATAATTATTTATTTATTATTTATTATCGCTGACGTTACCTTGACCCAGAGTAATGCCCGAAGAACCCCGTCTCGTCCTCGGCGGAGGTGGTTGGTGTTTGTGCGTGTGACTGTGACTGTGGGAATGGGAGTGGCAGTGTGTGTGACGAGTGTGCGTGGGAGTGACCCGACACGCCGACGGCGGCGGCGGCGGTGGTTGCTGCAACTGCTGCTGCTGCTGTCGAGGAGGCTGAGCAGGAGGCCTGTGCTAGGTGTTCCCTCCACGGCACGGACCCACTTGATCGAAGCTCAATGATTTCTTCATCTCCGTCATCGGCAACGCACCAGCCTCCTGCTGAATTTATAAATCCACACACACACACACAGACACGTATTAGCCATATTAAATAAAACGTCGCATTTTTTTCCTCTCTCTTGCACCGATTAATTAGTAATTTAATTTACATAGATGTATTTTTATTTTCTATTTTAAATCCATGATTTAATTTTCCGATGAATTAATTAATCGCTCCTTCTTTAAGTTGACTAATTAACGTTGTATTACCGACTTTTCGTTCATAGTTAACAAACTCAAAAGCTTCTCTCAGTTGACCTGTGTTACCGCATGAAAATTACGATATCGCAATATATACATACCCTAATTTCTCGCTCGGGTTCTGCAGAAACTAATTTGGCATTGCACGTTACGAGAGGAAAGTTTGGAGGCTGCCCAGGTTATGTCTGTTAAACGCCCCCTCCTCAACCACTTTGAAACGCTTCGTTCAGACGGGTGAAATGCTTCGTGAACGAAAAGCATTTACAACTACCCAGAATCAAGGTTTATCGTCTCACTCGAAATGAAATTTAATCGCGAAACTCCCTTTACGATAATTCATCAATTTTTCAAATTATTAATATCACTCATTTTTTTTCTCACGATATTTATATTTATCCATGAGGAGTTGCGTTTGAGAAAATCATTCGAAAAAAAATTCTTTAAGCGATGCTTCGTTTTTTTAATGGGCAATTTTGGGTCCATAGAAAAATTGTAATAATTAATTTTTTTCAATTTCTTTTTACCCGTCTGATCAATACGGGCGGATACTACTTATAATACCATTTTTTACTACTTGATCTTGCCTACAAAACGCACAAAAAAAATTCTACATATTTTATGAACGTTGGCAAAATGTAAAAAAAAATGACAGGACGTTCAGTGAACGAAAACGATGCCTAATCAAAACCAATTATCCATTCGCCATGCAGAATTATAGAAGCGCATGTTTAGTGTGCACCACACGTGTGACTTAGTCATGTTGTATGCATTGGTGGCTATTACGTATTTCGCCGTAACCACGACCGGCAATGTAACAACCACGTTCGTATTACGCACGAGCACACATTGTGTACCTTGCTGTAACGATTTAATATCGTGCTGGAGAACATAGAGACATAATTATCGTGAAATAGCACGTAAAACACTTGAAGTGAAGTAGCAAACCTCATTAAATGAAAAAATTTCGAATAAATTTCTTCAAAATAAATCATCAAATTTTTTTTCCTGTTGAAAATACTCCATACAAATATTAATTTAAAAAATATGGAAACCTATTTCCATTAATATTCCATCGTATAAAAAAATCTCAATCAAATACAAGAAACAGCGATAAAGAAAAAAAAATGATTTTAATTTTTTTCAGAATTTACTTATTTTTTCATCGACTTGAAAGTTCATTTCTTTTCATCCTCGGTTCATTTTTTTCAATTAATAATTTTCTGTTACGATTAATTTCACAAGGTTTTATTGTTTTTAGTCAATTAAATTGCAGTTAATTGATTGGACTTTGAAACAAGGTATCGACCGATGTAACACTGATGGAGAATTTTATGAAAATGAAATCGATTAAGGTTCGAGATTATAGAAGCCACTCACAAGTTCAATACTCCCTTGGTAATAGTACGCTTTGGCGAACAACTCTGTTTCCTGGTCGCGGCCGACGCACAACACAGAAAATAGCAGCGCAGGTGCTAGCTCGGCTCGTGGAGCCGGTAATTACTGAAGCGCGCGCTCGCTCTATCAATATCTAATCAATTATCGAGTCACCTGGAGATCGAACTCGGGTTACGGCAACTCTCGTATCTCCGAGGCATCGCTGATACATTATAGAAAAGCCACCGATGCGTACCGGCAACGATTCGCTGGTGCGGACTACCGACCAAGTGATAACATGAATATCCTCGTATACATTATCACGGAGCTTTGCCTCCGTACACGAGAGAATTATGTACCGCGACATGAGTTTGACTCCGGGACATGGCGACAGTTCCTCCAAGAACTTTTTCAAGAATATATCCAGTGCAATTAAAAACAATTTTTTTCACCCTTAATTAATTTCAAAACTTCGGACTAATTCTGATAAAAAATCCCATACCATCCGATTTCATTCAACGCACTAGTGCGTTGAAGCACACGTTCATCAAAAGTGACTTTTGGAAGGTATATTATCATTATTTGTTATCATCACCCCAAATGAACTTCTTGGAGGCACTTCCTGTCGCCAGATCCACGGACTCGTCATGCAGGACAGGACTTACACCATTTAACCGAGGTATCTCGATGCTCGGTATGTACGTTGTCTCTTCGTGTTGGCTGCTGCTGCAGTAGCGGCTTCTTCTAAAGGAGGAGTGCGGGCTGCACCGGCTGCACGGCGTCGCAGCGGAACGGGACCGAGCTTTTGCCGAAGGCCTCTGTCGGGAACCGCAACGCACCGCGAACCGCAGCTCCGAGGCCATCTCGGCGCACAGGGACTGTTCTCGATACCCCGAGGAAGTATAGTCACGTGTTTGCGTGTGTGGGTGTGTGTGTGTGTGTGTAGGAGACGACCCTCAGACGATGGGATTCGAATTGTTTGGAAGGGAAGGGACGCGCAAGGAGTTCACACGGTTCCGGTGTCAAGTTCGTCGGCGATAACGGTCACGTGATGGTCCGAGGGTTTATGGCATCATAGGTCGTGCGAGGGAGTATATTGGGTTAGTGGTCGCGCAGAGGTGGTCGTTGGTATCCCGGAAGTTGCGTGACCGCAGTCGTGTTGGTAGTCGACGTTTGTCGTGGTAGTCGAGATGGTTTAGGAAGGCCAGATTGAAAAGGGGGTGGGTGGGTGGTTGGGTCGGGCGGAGAACGGATGAGCCGAGGAGTCGAGGGTGTCGGAAGTTTGCCAACACGGCGAATAAGTTCGTCAAGTGGCGTGGTAATCAGGTGAACCGGACGTTGGTCATCGACGAAGCAACGTTTCGACGACCGCCCGACGTCACGTGTACATTCGAATCGCCCCAAGAGAATGTTGAGATTGCGTGGCACACAGACAGACAGACAGACAGAGAGAGAGATAGAGAGAGCAGAACGAGCGAGACAGTCAGACGGCCGGATGTAGTGGCGGACGGGCAGCAGCAACAACAAGTACAATACCAAAAATCACAATACACGACATAGGACATTTTTGAACATTTTGGTACATTTTTTACAGTATCATGCAAAAAACGCGGACAGCGGAAGGCGAAGGGATACCATTTTTGAAAATTACTTTTTCTTCATTTTTTATCGATGTTAGAAATTTTTTTCTCATAGAAGAAAAAAAAAGAAACCAATTTAACTGTAAATGTGGTGCGAAGATGGAATTTTGACATTCCTTCGCGTTTGATTGAGTATCCACATTGTGGCCTTGAACTTGCAAACGATCAGATATTCCTTCGGCCTTACACGTGTTCCACGCATATCGATAACCGATATTAAACTCGAGGAGAATGAAGGATCGTGTGATACGTCCATTCACCTCGGGGCATTCTTCGGCCGTATTATGTTTGTAAGTTAATGCACCGGAAATATATTGCAGCGCGGTTAATAAAGAATGGAGGTAAGCGTGCAGCAAATATTCAAGGCTCTCCGCAAGAAAAAAAAACGATAAAAATTCTCGAGGATAGATTAACGGAGAGACGTAAGATATAATTATTTCCTCTTTTTGTATGCATGATACGTTTGAGAGTCGAGTCAAGAGAATGAGGATGGATTCTCACCCTGCTAGACTGGGCATTCTTCTTCGAGTTCCAGCAAAACTCCAGGATCGCAACGAGAATTGCGAGGGCGAGTCCACACAGCAGAACCACGAAGACACCACCTGCGAAGGAGAAAAAAGTAAATGAGGATAAAGAAATTAACAAGGAAAATGTGGCTCATTACTTCTATACCTCGGGGTGTCTTTTCTTTAATTTCTTTCACCCAGGGGCAACCACCCCCGCGTATAGAAAATTGCTACGAGCTTTTGCACTCGCCCTAGTTATTTATATATGTACAGTTGAACTTGGATTAAATGGTGGGTACATAAAAAGGTACGACTCTCCATTATACGTAAACTCATTAAATTATCAAGCACTTATATCTAATTGTGCTCTAATTGTGTTGAATGTTAGAATTACAAAAAAAAAAAAGAAAGTATCTGTGAAAAATTTTGTGAACCTCCAAATTCATCGTCAGTTTCGACTGTTTGAATTGTCAAACTGTTCAAGACAAAATGCGAACCCCTCTTTCACATCCCTTATAGAAAGTCGTTCGCCAGTGGCTATGGTGGCTATTTTTTCTTGAGTATAATCAGTGCAAAATATTACGAGCACACTCGCCGCTTTTGTCTCTTTCAACGTTACGAGCACAGGATGCCCTAAGGCGTTCGAAGTTTTTCCACAGAATCTCTCGAGACTGGCTTAGAAATCTTCCTCAGGATCGTAGTCTACACAGTCCGGACTACACCATCGGAAGGGCGTGTCGATTTGCGCGGTGCGCTTCAAGTTTTCCAATACTTTGGACTGCTCCTCTTATTTCTATTTTTATGTTTTTTTTTGACGTTGACTTAGGACATGACCCAACTTGGCTACGAGTTGCAAGTTCTTTTCTAACCATTTTGTAGTAATTTTATTATCGAAACCCCATGTGACGTCGTTTTCCAGGCTGAACGAACAAATTCATGGAATCGTTATCTTTTTATCAGGTGTAAATCCTGATTGTAATTGCTCCTGGCTTTTGGATCATTGAGAATCCGAGGAAAAAGCATATCGAAAGATTCACCATTGTCATTGGTAATTTCTTCGAAAGTCGTGAATCGTTATCTATTAATCAGATGTAAATCCTGAGTGTAATTGCTGCTGGATTTTGGATCATTGAGAATCCGAGGAAAAAGCATATCGAACAATTCACCATTGCCATTGGTAATTTCTTCGAAAGTCATGAATGGTTATCTATAAATCAGATGTGAATCCTGATTGTTATTGCTGCTGGATTCTGAATCATTGAGAATCCGAGGAGAAAGCATATCGAACGATTCACCGTTGCCACTGGTAATTTGGTCGTAAGTCCATGGCGTGTAAGCTGAGAACAAAACCACTATGCCGCACCATTCGCCTCCAAGTTTTCCAATTAAATTTCGAAATATGAGAATCGAAGGAAAGTAGGAGGAGGAACGCGGAGTCTATGGTGGCGGATGTACTCGGAAAGATGTTCAGACAGCTCTCGAATCTCTATATAGATAAGACTCGGCTTATCATGGAATTGCTCTCTTCCTCTTCCTCTTCTTTTCTTACTTCAACTTTTTGTCTCCCACAATGCCAGCTTGCCAGTAAATTTGGATTCAGTTACATCGTCGTCCACGTTACATTATACTGTCTGATCATGACTGAGACCCTGAAGAAAACATTGGTAATGCGATAACTAATTTTGTGAGTACATTCCCATGCATTTTTCCGAGATTTTATTTTCATCGACGTCATGTACAATCTTGACGTTCACGTTTTCATGTATTGTCTGGACAATGCTTTCATTGTCAGTGACATTGTCATTGCCATTCGATTCCATTTACTTCAGTAGGTGTTCCAAAAGCATTAATTTTCATTTGCCTCGTCGTGACCCTCGATCTTCGTGTCCTGCGTTACCAGAATTTTTTCTCTCTGCCATTTTCTTTGTACCATCATATATTTTCGTGAGGCAGAGAACCACGAGCCCCGGAGTGACATGATTCTTCGCAGGCGGACAAGGCCACCTGAAAAAGCCTGAAGAGGAGGAGAATCGTATCTTCTTCGTCCTCCATTTGTCTCATCCAATACAAACGCTATTCCTAAGCTGAAAACCAGAAGAGAAAAGCGTGACTGGAAAAGCAAGTGGGTCGCTTCTGCTGGCCAGTGACGCGTGTCTTGACTCACCGAGCCTCTCTCTACTGGATTTCAGATCTTAAGTCACGGACAGTAGAGATACACTCGTACATTTGAGGCGCTCCAGCTTCTCACAGAGCTTCCCAAAAGCTCCACGGTGAGAAACAACGATGATACGTGTCATTAATTCTGTCCACCTGCTTTGAAAATTATAACATAATTTTTTTTCTTAATGGATTACATTAAATTCATGTTCTTGTCCTTTTTGTATTATCTATATTTTCTGCCAGTTCGTAAAATTTTATTATTTGAACCATCTGGACCAACATTTATTGCCTATAAGGCAATTGTATGTTTTGTTCTTGTTTTTCTCATGGGCAAATATATCATATGTCCCATAGAAAGGTAAAAATAAATCGACTACCAAAGCCTGAGACTCTTGGATATGGATAGGGTCGCTGGACTACGTTCTTCGTCCACGATGATGACCTGAGTAAGGTTCTCTGGTCTCAGTACCTACTTCGCTGCTTGTAGGCAGCTTCCACAAGAAGCTCCAGCATCGCGAGGTCGGAAAGAGCCTCGACCGAGCGAAGAGCCCACTATGTATTCATGGGAGCGGCCGGTGCTCGACTTTATCAAAACTTGGTCATCTCTCCTTCAGCCTTGTCTCTCTCCGCGTAAAACTGACTCGTCGTCTTGAGCCCCTCTGCCCGGCGTTGCTGAGGAGCAGCAACAGTAGCTGCACGCTCCTTGGCACAGGAACTCTCTTCTCTGTACTTCACTTCGTGCTCCGCGTTTTTCATCAAAAGTATCCACGGTGAATCCACAATTATGTTGCGACCAAAAGACGAATGCATTTCCCAAGTTTTTTTTTTTTTTTTTTCGACTTCAATTATTATCCAAATGAAAGCAGATATTGGCAGACATTTTTCAACAATTATCTTCTCTCGTATTTTTCCAAGAAAAAATTTTTTTCTTTCTTTTTTTGTCCTACGATAATATTTTCGAAAATAATGATAATAGACATGGGATACGAAAGTTGGAAAATTTTCTCTCACTCGTGTTTTCATCCTATTTTCGTTCTCGCGTTCCAGTAGGGCACTTCTATTACCGGAATGGTTTCAAGTGGCTCTGAAATTTTTCGTTTCTCTTATGGGGTAAGAAGTTTATTAAGACTCTGTCTGGGGGCGTGAGAACGATAGCGGAAGTGGGAGGGAGAGCGGGAGGGGGACACGAGGAAACTCGAAAGCACCAGGAAGGAATAAGGCGAACGTTCGCTGGAAAAGGTTTTTCGAGCTTCTTTAAGGATCTGGAAAAAGCCCGGTGTGGAGCTGCGCTCGTCGTTATTAAAGTTCCGATTTGGAGGTCCGAGGATCGGAGCGTTCGCCAACTCCACGGACCACAGATCCTATTCCAGAGACCTTCCAGTCGATCGAGACTTCGAGGGTCTATCTATGGCGACTTATTGCCGGGGAAAAAGAGAAGGGCAGAGCCAACAAGGACTTTCGCATTGCGATTTCAGTCTGGGGATTCCCCCTCGACTTCCAGCGGCCACATTTTCAAATCATTCTTACAGGCACCACGATATAGAAGAATCTTTCATGAAGACCCTGATGAATCATAATGTAAATATTCAGACATCGAGAAGATCAATTTTCTATTTTTTTTTACTATTCTTTTCAATGATCCACCACAGAAAATACCAATTTCAACTCTTTTTCTTTCTGACTTCTTTATTTACCTTTATTTATCTTTATTTACTTGTATTATGGATTCCATAATACACAAAATTGCACCAATTTTCCACACGTCGGTTCATCACGATTCCATTCACATTATTGTGCACGCCACCAGATTGCTTGTTTGAACATCATGAAACGCGTTGAGGTCCACTAAATTTCGAGTGATTTAGTGGCGTGTAATGAAGCGAATGTGGCATACGAAGAGTTCCACTTATCGCCGAACGGAGAACACCGGAAGGATGCGTGAGCACCTTCGTCTTTGGTGAGTCCGCTCGTTTTCCTGTCCTGCGAAACCGCGCGCCGAGGAATAAGGACTCCGGCCCGAGGATTTCCATAATTCCTGTGGGAGTTCATGATTTAGGTGACATCCGGGACACCGGAAACGCGGAAAGTTTGAGTTGGCGCGAGGAAACCGAAGGGTACGAATGCGTGAGTGAAACCGCCGGGAGAAAGCCGAGAGAAGGAGGAAGTGGAGTCGGAAGGTACCTCCGTATCGCCCTCAGACTCGTCCTCGCCACCCTCGCAATTTCGTGCATGACTCTTCTCACGTACACGTGCATAACGAGCGTGCGATCCACGAGGACATAGGCTGACTTCTTCATTCTGCGTCTGATAAGTATGCGAGCATTGGTCCCTCAAATGTCACCTTCACTTTTTGGGTCACTGCAATTTCTTTCCTGCAATTTTCAATCACCCTGAAGAATTTCTCCTTTGGCTCAGGATTTTATCGAATCTCAAGTAATTCCACTAAACGAACTGAATGAGCTGAATGAGGAAGTGAACTTTTCTCGTCGCATTTTAAAATGTTTCACGCAGCTGTCATTAAAAGTTTCTGCACCCCAAAGCTTATTCCGTTATCTGCAATTTAAGTTTTGGTGGATAAAATTCAAGGTGAACTCCAACACCTTGAAGAGATGAGGTGAAAAGCTGACGAACAGGCGATAAAAAAATATTTCTCTTCATGGAATATCAACAAGGACGTAGTTCACATCATGTTGTATCTACTGGGCACATAATGTCGTAATTATGTATATTTCGTGTACGTATACTACTTGTTGAATTGGAACGTCGAGAAGCCGTTAATGGAGTCGGCACTGCTGAATTACAGTGACGCTACAACAGGAACACAACTCGGTTGCTCGCAGTTCCATTACATGAGAAATTATCGTTGGCGGGAATTTCCAACGTAAAGGGTCGCGTTAATCCGAGGCAACGAGCGATTATACAAAGTTTCTGAGATTCCCGAAGCGTTATTGTGTTTCTGGAGAACAATTATCGCGCACCGCGAAACCGCGACCGAGAAATTTATGGTTTATCGTTCGGGTTGTTATGCACCGCCACTGTTGGGTACTTTCTTCAGCAACTATCGGATCTTCGTGGTATCGAGCATTGCTGAAGTGGAGATTTAAGAGATTTACTTTTGTGCTTGAAATATACGAGGTCGTTAATTTGAAAAAAGGCACCGGGTAACACTTACACTATATAGAGCCTCGAAAAAAAGAGAAGAGGGCTGATCCGAAGTTGTAGTTGACGCTTCGCCGGTAACTAGTTTCGTGCCAGAAGCAGGTTCGGCTCTTCTGGCCCGCACCTTGTAGCATTCCTTCAACGTCGTCGCCCTTAAACTCTCGAAACTCTCAAACATCCGCGAGGACGATGGGAGACGTGCGCACTCTTCGTCGAAAATCTTCACGAGCCAGTTCCCCACTCAGCTTTCACTCGGTTCTCCACTCCGTCTCTCTCTCTCTCTCTCGACCACTCCATCCCCTTATTTCCTCCTAGCGAGTGCAATCTACCTCGTGCCACTCGTCGCTTTCTTCGCCTCTCGGCGTTACACGAAAGCGCATCACAGTTCTCCGAAAAATAATCGACACGCTATGGAAACTGTGATTAACGAGACAAACTTGGGTAATCAGGAAACTCGGAGTCGCCGGAAATACAACTACGTTCAGCCTTCGGCGAGCCTTACTTTTGAATTGTAAATCTTCTTCAGCTTCTTGAGCTGTCGGCGCTTAGTAAATGCTCAACAGGAATAAGTCAGCCGTGATATTTGGTACCAATGACCTATGCTGAAGAAATTCATTCGTGCTTAGGAATAATCAAGCCGGTAAATACAAAAGAGCGACTTATCAACGAGCTCTTCAAGACCCTACTAATATTCGGAGCGTAGTTATAGTCGAGAGGATAAAATAAAAAAATGGAAGATGAGGAAAAAGGGCGCGCAGAGGAAGTCCCGATGAAAAGGTAGTTGGAAAGGTAAAATAGAGTGCGAGACAGGAGAGCGAAAAGAAGAAGAGAGAAAAAGAAAAACCGAATTTGTGTATGGGAATGGTACAGCTTGGTGCGAGGAAACCGAGGCGAAGAGCGAGTTTCATGCGACTGTCGCGCTCGTTCAGAAGCGGTAAAAGAAGTCTCGTCCAATAGCAAAAACTTGTTGCGACTTGGCTGAAATCCGGGAGCCGTTTGGAGAACAACTCACGGCGGAGAAGCGGAGAAGCGCCTGGCACACCGGCGCACTTGCCAAAGAAAATTCGCCGTCCTCTGCTTCTTCTTCTTCTTCCTCAAGGTACGCGACTAACCCGGCCCTCGCAAAACCCGTAAGAAGACGACGGCGAATTTTCTTTGGTAACTGCGCTTGGACTACTACACGCCACTTTCCTCTCCTCATTAGACTTTCTTCCGGTAAACCGTCTCCTTGATTATACCGTATCCCTCACAAGCTTGACGCATTATATTAAGAGGATCCATTACTCTTCCGTCTTCATACAATAAACTGTCTCTTCCTAACGAAAAAAAAGGTACAATGTTTTTTTGTCAGGTTGAAAAAAACGGTAAATTTACGATCACAAGTTTGCTTTACCTTCGAGAAATACGTCGAATTTTAGGAAATAAATATAATGCCTAAAAGGTATTTGAAAAAAAAAAAACGAAGAAATTTTCTCGCGGTTCGCCAGGGACGATGGATCGGAGCCAAGACGCCCGGTTCCCGGTGAATAATATCTTTTTCGCGTTGCGGAATGTCCACCGTCCGAAGTACCATTTGAATTGGTGAACGGTACAGTGAACTTGTGGGAACTCACCTATGTTCTCGACTCCGAGTGCATTCGCTTTGCTCTCTTTGCTTTTCTCGTCTCTGTTGCACACGTCCCCCGTGTTCTTCCACCACTTGTCGTACAATATCTGTATCACGCCTTTTTCCTGGAGCTCCAAAATCGCCAGGGATATTTTGTCTCGCCACGGTGAGCCTACGGAGAAATAAAAATATAGAGATATTTCGAGGACGAAGTTGGTGAGGACGATGCTTAAGCAGGACAAACGAGTCCTTTGGTGACCGTGGTCGACCTGAACCACCGAAAGTGTAGTCACCCCGAAATGCGACACTTTTCACCCCAACTTTACCGACTGCAATATTTTCCCTTGAAGCCAAACGAAAATCGTCAATGTCCTTATTCCGGAAAGGCAAATATCATTAAAAAATTCCGTTCTATTGATAAAACAAAGACTAATTAATGCAACGATGATTTTTGCGGCACAAATTTAATGAAAGATAAATGAAATTTAGTCGGAAATATGCATTTTACGGAATTGCGGTTCGTTTGACAAGGGGAAAAGTTAATTACAAGTAACTTAGGAGGACACAATGTACACTGGTCAAGATAATCCATTGTTGGACGTCGTGGTTCACCTTTGGGCGTGGCTATTCCGTATCCCTTGCTGTCGAGTAGTCCTCCAATTTGCGTGAGATTGCAGTCTCGCTGTACGGCGTAATCGAGCATCGTGGATTCCATGAGGAAGGCGTAGTCACCCTCGAGAACCCTCTTAACGCCCTCCTCGTACGTCGACACGAATACCGTCGACCTCTTGGATTCCATGAATCTCCACATTTTCTGGTAAATGCCTATTTTCGAATCCTGCGGAATCCACATTAATCACTGCGTTACTCGCGCCCATTTAACCGGTGGTCTACTTAAATTTCTGTGCCTGTTACTTTTTATGGAAGCTCGATTAGGTCGAACCATGACATGGTCGATTAATCAGGGCAGGAATCGCCGGATTCACTTACGACCCATTTCAGAGTTACTTGCCTGGGATCGAGACTCTAACCCATTTAATAGAACGTTAAACAACCTCCACTAACGAAGGACCTTCATTGGTGCTAACTATTCTTAAGGGTGCATCACGCACACGTTTCAAAATAATCGTATCGATTGATGCCGATACAATTAGTGCAATGAACTCTGACGTTTGTCGAGGGAAAAAATAATCATGAGCCACGTAACGAGAAACCGAAGCTCCGAAAGTGTGCGCCACGTTCCTCTTTAAGCTTGAATAGGAGTTGCGGCTTATCGAGACACCCCGCCGAGATCCTTGGAATTTATACCCGAAGAGTTCGCCGGAATGCAACACTGACGCTCGTGTTGCTGTGGTAGTTTGTGGCGGGAACAAAGATTGATTGTGGAAGTACCAATTGTGGCGGGGGCGGAAAATGCTCGATAAATTGTAGGTGAAAGGGCAAATCATAGTGAAGACGTTCTTCAGGTCTGAGAGCCTCTACCTTGGGGGAAAAAAAAATGTAAAACGCGTCTGCGTATTCCGATAAAATAATGAGTACCGCGATTCTTTCGTATTTTCAAGCTGTCAATGACCGATAAAAAATATTTGGAGCTTGGACATTTTTTGGGAAAAATTAATGTATATGATAGACATTAAAAATGAACTTTGATAAAATAGAGACGATTTTTTATAATCGATCAGGGGGGTGAGCAATAATCGAACATGTGGAACAATATAGATTCGTCCGGAGGTGTGAAGGAGGACGTGACACCACACGAACTTACCCTGAAGAACGTCATGGTACTGCCACCCTCGAGGGTGCCATACGCTATCTCCGTTTGCTCCGCGAGATCCGCTGCGTTCTCGATTGGCGTTATCATCCTCTCGACGGTGAGAAACGCCGCGAGATTAGCCGTGTACGAGGAGATGATTATCAGGGTGAAAAACCACCAGATACCGCCGACTATTCTTGTGCTCGTAGCCTGTAGAATTCAATGTCGATTAAGGGAGAATAATAAGAACTACATACTTTTGTATTCACTCGGAATAAAAAAGTGTATAATGTTTTTTACGCGACATTCCACGTGAAATATTCGGATGCACGAACGAAAATTTGCAGGTCGTAAAAAAAGAAATTTTTTTTTCATTTAATGTGAAAATCTCATAATTTTATTTTGTCGATTCTACAATTCGTCATCGATTCAAGTAGAGGATCGAAAGAAAAAAAATGCAGTTTGGAATCTGGCGAGCCATCCCTTATTCCCGTAATTAAATTGAAATATGCAAAGGGAAGAAAAATAAAAAAGAAAAGAGATGTCAAAAAATACAGTCGAACTCGATGGCTAAGGGAAGTAATAAAAAAGGAAGGTGAAGGATGTCGATGGAGCGGTGCACACGTGCTTCCCAACCACAAAAGGATCGCGAAGCCTCTGGCATTTCTGGAATCCCGGTATGTCTACGTGGAATTCGATGTTCGAGCCTGTGCTAGGCCTCGCGGCAATTTTCCCTTATATCTCTCGTTCTCGTGCCAGAATCTGTAATCGAGCTCCCCCTGTACTTTCCAGGCTTGGAAGAGAGATATTCACATATATATGGGCTGTTCAACGTCAAATCAGCAGCGCATATCTTCTCTCACGGCCTCCAAAAGAAAAAAAAACCCATCCATATGTGATTTTCATTTAATTCCATTTAAATTGAAAAAAAAAAAGATCTGAAAAAAATTCCGAAATTCTTTTGAAAACAAAGTCATTCTGAAAAAAAAAAGACCAAAATGGAAATAATGTCCCTCGCATGGACTGCTGGTTTGACGTGGAATGCCCCGTGTATAACCATATAGACATCGAGGGTTGAAAGACATATACATATATTTTATATATATATATATACATATATATACTTATAGATTGAGTTGCCTGCTCTCTTCGTCGAACTGAGAGAATGCAATATGGGAGCAGTTCGTTCGTGCATCGAATCTCCTGCTCCTTCCTTTTTTCTTTATCCTCCTCTTTTATCGTTAGTTTTTACCCCTCTCCTCGCTTCCTTTTTATTTCACGTGGAAATAAATACATGCATGCACTACAACGAGCATACGATTGAACCACAGGGATGCGGACCAACGGGAGAGAAGGAAAAATATGGTAAGGATTAACAAAGCTGTGTGCTTACGAAAGTCCCAGCGTCGCATTACTGTGATGTTCATCTACGGAATTCACGATTATTTCTAAAATCCTTTTTCCAACACAGGAATAGAGATTAGTTCAATTGAAATGTACCAAAAATACCTTTACCAATCGCTAGGTATTATTATGGACATACAAATTTATAATAAATTAATAAAATAAAAATTGATTACAGTTATCCCGTGGAAAAAGTATTTTTGATAAATTTTCATGAAAATAATGACCGTCTCCAAACCTATTTCGATGGGATATTATTTTATTCGTTTTTTCGAATGGGCATTTTAAAATAGCAGAGGGAATAATTCAGCGGATTATCCTGAAGACAATATAAGCACCATTATCATAATACAATTAGTGGCATGTTATATTCTGGTACATCGACAGAATAACCGATACATTTATTTCAACAGTTTGAGAAACAACAGCAACGTCAGCCCCGCATGTACACACATGCCAACAGAGTCGGCTAGCACCATATCTCGCTCGGGTTATTAATGAACTGACATATTTTATCTCCAATATATATATATTAGTAAATTTTCCTCCCTCATTCAGCGAGTCTTGTTTCATGAATTCTTTTTTTGTCAGGTTTTCAGGATTTGTGTGCGTGTGTGTGTGTGGGTGTGTGTATTATCTGGACTAAAAAAATTCAAGCGCCTGTACTTCCAGAATCGTTCCAGCGAACGAGCTGAAATTTGGCACGTAGATGAAGCACCGGTTCAACTCTGGAATTAACTTCTTTGCGGAGAGACGAATCTGGAAAACGTATTTCGGGCAACGTCTCTACCGCACATGTCCAAGTAAATGTAATTTCGCATTAGCGTAACTTGTTACATCGCTAAGTACATTACAACTCCAATTTGGCGGAGTTGTAATGTGCTCAGAAATGGCTTCCGGAATTACGTCTCTACTAGAAGTCCACAAACCTTTCTCCTTTCTCCCCGTCGCGATGAATTATTATTATTACTTAATTATCGCTTCAGAAATAATTCCCATGCTAAAGTCCATTTGGCACTCGTTCGAGGATTTATTTAAGCGCGATGCAAAATGGAGCAAAGACTTTTTCTCTCTCTCTCTCTCTCTTCTTGCATGTCTCGCGGAAAATAATTAATTGCCGTGCCAATGTTGCTTCGCTATTTTTTGATTATCTTGAAATTTTTAGATCTACTGAAATTACGACATGGACAAATTCATGGATTCCAAGTTATCTCATTTCGTGCACACTTATTGTTCTCCGCTCATTGAGAGGAGGAGAATCGGGTCAGTGACTGTCTAGCCGTAACCATAGAAGAGCCTGAGAAAGGAGATATGAATAAAAAAAAAAAAATAGAAGACTGAACGAAAGAAACAGCGCGAAAAAGAGACGAAGAGGTGGAAGGTAGACGGGAAGGTTAAGCGCGCAGCGAGAAAAAGTATTCTCGTCTCTCCTGATTAAGCGAAAAGAATGACTGCCAGCTGAGGATATTCAAGTGAGAAATCTCTTTGTTCGCACTGTCAACGCTGCTGCAGAAAATTATTCCCCGTGTATAATATACTCTATGCATAAATGCGTCTAAAGTTTCGCCATTTCGGAATATTTGCAAGAAATAAAAAATAAAAAATAAAAAAAGACACCACGAAAGAGGAAGACTAGTTCATTTTTATGTCTACCATTTTGCCTGTGACTGACAGTAAAAAAATTGAAAATTTATCGAATACCTACACCATGCGTGTGGATGGAAACATTTTTATGTCCCCTGCAAAACCCATAATAATGGAACCCATTTTACCGCATAAATTTTATGATTAATAAATCGCCTAGGCATTTTGTTCACTAATATTTCGAAGCTTGGCATTAATAACGATATTAATAATAACGTAAAATAAAATGAAAGGATGTATGAATTGTTTTAAGAAAAATAAAAAACTGACTACATCATTTTTTTTGTTTGAGTTTGAAAAAAATCGGAAAAATTTCATCGCGAAAGCCTGAAATTTGAGGTACCATTTTGGTTGACATGAGAGTGCGGAAAAAGGTTCTGGGATAAATGTAACGCGTACATTACTACACTTTGTGGTCTCGTACCGTCACATTTTCAACCGCGAACGAGAGAGAAACACGTGCTCACGTGTGCCCACCACTTTGAGTGGTGACACAGCTCCCAGGTGCTTTCCATTCGAATCAGTCACGTGTAATCGCATTTTCGGGAGCTACGTGTTTTCGCCATGCCGGCGAGCACTCGATAAACTTCGGTGGATTGATGTTATTGATAGAGTACACTTGTACATCTGCATGACAGGTTTCAATTATTATTAATAAAAAAAATTTGTCAGTTATTTTTTACCACGTCGATTGGCTTTGGCTTCCATCATCCACACACTTTCATTCCCTATTCCATGCCTAAATACCCTTCTATCGAAGGGTTTATCTGCTGTCTGCAGTTTAACAACAAAAAAGTGACGATTGATCACTAGAAATCGAACCGAATTAGCCTGGATTATCGAAACCGATTATGAAAAATATTTTGTGTAACGAAAATGAAATAAAAAATAAAAGAAAAAAATTTCTCAATATTCGATAGACAATCATTACATCATGAATGATCTAATATGAAGATGATTTCGGTGTGACAAAAAATAAAATGTTTGGTTGCATAGGAATGATATATGTTTGCGCATGCAGGGTTAACATGCTATATTATTTCCATAAGTTTTGTTTTGTTTTTTTTTTGTTTTTTAAATAAAATATTATTTCGATCAGTTATTTTACCGATTTGTCTGTGAATAAATAGCGCACGCAATTAATTAATTCCCATAAGCTAGTACACGCTAAAAGAAATGAGTTGGAAAAAAAATATATATATATAGAGAGAAACGAAAATTCATATCGAGGAGCAGATCGGCAGATATTTCCCGGTTTTATATCGCAATCGGAAAGTTACCGGGCTGCTGCGTGTTGTACCGTTTGACAATAATAACTCGTCCTGGAAGTGAATTCCATTAAAGCCCGCGTTGCGTTGCTGCTGGTGGTCGCTTTGGCTTGTGCGAGCTACGGGCGAATATACATCGATGTTCATCGCGGTTATACGCGAACGATGTACTGATTTTATCGATAACCCAGGGTGCATTCTGTCCGTCGTTTATTCACTCATGATGAATGCGATGTACATAGATTTTATGGCTATCGAATACGCTATTTATTATTTAACATACCGCCTCTGCGAATTATTGTTCTTTTTTTTTTGTCGTCGAAATGGTATTTAGGAAGCGGATGGTCATTGAGTGATTGGCTCTTGCATATAAGGATTTTTTAAACTCGAACGTCATTTGTCAACGTTAACGAATAATCCATCATGATTTTGACGTATAATATTAAGCCGCGTTTTCATTAAAAATATGTGGACCGTAATTTTTTGTTTACGAGAGTCGTTAGAAGTTCCTGTTTGATGTCAACATCAGCCACGACAACGTTTGAAGCAGTAACAGTCTGAGAAAAATACAAAGTGCTATATAATGCGTGGCCTGTGTCGCGTATGTTAGCTCGGGGCGTTTTTGAATTCCCGCAGCTTAGACCGTACGTCGTTGTGAACGAGCTTGTGCACCATAACGACAGTCTTCGGCAAGCGTTTTGCTTCGATAAGAACCTACTTTTTGCTCTTTCCTCGCGATCTGACCTCAGCGATATTCCGAGGGGTTAGGGAAAATTGAAATTGTCGTCAAAGCGACTCGCAAACCCCGACCGCACGAACCATTATTATTAATGTTATTATCATTATTATCGTAACTGTACACGGTAATGGAGTGTAAAGATGGAAATGGAAATATCAACGCCCGATAACCCGGCAATGCTTCTTTCAAAGCCAGTCAAACGAAAAAAAGTACCAGAATAAAGAAAAAAAAAAAAAAAAATCACAGTTTTGCACATAACTTCCTCATCATTGCCTTTCATCGTTTTATTAATATTTAGGAAAGCTTATTTTCTGGAAGAGATGCGATTTGCCGAGTTAAATTATGTAGATGAGTCGAAATATGAGCATCTGCTCGCTCATTGGCCTACCGCTTCTCCCACTCTGCGCATCTGCTGCTCAGTCATTGGCGTACCGCTTCCCCCACCCTGCGCAACCGCTCGCCTATTGGTGCAGCGCTTCCCCCACCTTGGGCCACGCTGATAGCCCTCACATTACTGGGAGTTATTCCTAACATCGAGGTTCTACTCTAAGGCTAGAATAGAGATATTTTCAAATGTCTCTTTCTCTCTCTCTCTCTCGCTGGGTTTTCATTTGTTTTTCATAATTAGCGGCTGGCTACTAGTAACAGGCCTGATAAAGCTCGTGGTATCGCTCTGCCGACTCTGTTACATGAGTTTACCTTGGGGTTGAGGTCGCTTCCCTGTTGCATAAGCGTGCCGACAGTAAACCAGAAGCTGTTGGCCATGGTGAACTCGTTGACCGTTCTCGGCAAGGGGATGTCGTCGCTCTCCGGTTCCAAGGCGCTGACGTGACCGCCCTGATAGCCCCCGCCAAGTGGTGCATAATGATAATGACAATTACACGGGTTGATCTTTCAAGCGCATCGCGCAAACTTAACCACGTTACGGATAGATCGAAGATCGACAAAATTAATCGCGATTGCATCGATCGGTACGATTGAATGCTAAAAACCAGTGATGCCCCTTTGACCCCAGTGATCTTTGCTTTCTATTTTAAACGATCTTGCAATGTCATTATTTTTTATCTCACTGGCAAAAATTATCCGGCCCATAAAACCCTCGTAAAAAAATGATGGTTGTGAGTGAATCTGTCGGATGTAAAACCAAAATGAAAATATTAAAGGATTAAAAAAAACGAAAAAATCAAAAAACCGAGGGGACCGTGGTTTTCGAAGCTCGGCTTCCTGGCAGGCCACCGACAAGAGGGCGCACACCACCCTCCGACGGTTGTACATACCATTCATCACACTTTTATGGAAATTCATGTAAATAAGAGTGGCGTGTGCGCACTGCTCGGAAGCCTTCGCTACTGCAACACCAACGGCTCAACCTGCCTACAGAATCTCCGTAGGCTTTAGTTCCTGGGTTACTGGATGAGGAAAACTGTTTACCAGCCGTGTCGGCTAACCGAATACATAAAACAAGCAAATAAATAAAACAGTAACGACGATGGAATGAGTTGTTGGTTGAGAAACTGTCGTGTAAACGAAAAAAAAAAATTAAAACTCGTTGTTCACCAGGATATCTGAACTTAGTTTTTCAAGAAATCGGTTGAAATATTTGTAAAAATCACAGCATTGATCACGACGATTAATAGAATTATTTCTCTTCAGCATATAAATTCAGATGCGTGTAGTATTTTTTTAAAAATCGATCGTACCGATTGATCCATTGAACAATATGTTATCGATACGATGTTAATGAACAAAATGTTGTTGTCGATATTCGAAACGGATTATTGTTTTGCACCGGCCCGACGGGAGCCTACCTGCAAAGGACATTTGCAGCTCGGACAAGGCGGGGGTTCCCCCCATTCGTACGGCGAGAAACGTGCCACTATCCATATGGTCAGGGAGACCATCACGTAAGCGCCCAGCATCGACAGCCATATTTCCACTGCGAGAGGATTCATGAACGAGAAGAGTCGAGAGGGCACACGGCCTGAGACCTGAAGCACATTTTTCTTGCCTTCAATTTTTGTCAAAAACATATATATTCAATTTCCGAGGAGGTTATCCACATTTTTTCTTTCGCCGTCTCGCTCTCCGTCGCTTTGTTCCTTCCCTCCAAATAAAGGCCCTGTCTCAATCTACTTTCAGGAAACAAATTCGCAACAAGGTCAAATGGGTACCAGCAATCAAAAGACCTTTTGATCTATTTCCAGAATGTGGCATCAGAACAAATGGGAACCAGGAATCAAAAGACCACTAGTTTAATGGATTTTCAGGACACGATATGGAATCCGGACAAATGGGAACCAGGATTCAAAAGACCACTAGTTTAATGGATTTTCAGGACACGATATGGAATCCGGACAAATGGGAACCAGGAATCAAAAGGCCAGTGTTTCAATGTATTTTCAGGAAACGTCGCAAAATGCAAGGCAGATATGGCATCGGGTTAAATGGTACATGGTGTGAACATTAATAGCGAGAGTAGGAAAACAGAAACGAGGTTTGCACGAGTTTGCCTAATGAAAGACAAGGCGATCGTATGGTAGTCATGCATAAACGAGCATTGCCAGTCGCTGTTGATGAATGTACCTTCGGATTGAGTCCGCTTCCTTGCCTGAGAAATGTTCCGGTGATGAACCAGAAGCTGTTGCTCACGCTAAACTGATTTTCCACGACTTCACTCTCGGCCAAACACGGGTGCGGATTGTTCCACTCGTAGGGACTGAATCGGGCCATTACAAAGAGGGTGAAACTGACGAGCATGTAAGCCGCCAGTACGTACAGCCAGATTTCAACTGCGAGTGGGTTCATGAAGGAGAAGAGACGCGTCGGTTGACTGGACGGTACCTAAATTACGTTAGGCTACAACTTTAATTAAAATGACCTCGTGGCCTGACCCTTGTTCTTCAAGGGCTCCGAAACGTATTAAATCGATCAGAAAATCTCGCATCTTCTTTCCCACTGTCATCGTTGAATTTGTCTTTCGCATTTTCATCAACCTCAATGATCCTAACGTCTCTTTTTATAATTCACTACAAATTCTAGACACTTGGATCATAATTTTGGACTCACCTTGAACAGTATCCCGATACCAAGATTCATGAAGGGCTTTGTGAAGTCGATGACACTTTCTCGCGCGTAGTTTATCGTCATTGATGCCACCGCGAGATCTGCTCGCTGAAAATGACAAAAAAAAAAGCAACGAAAAGCATGTTAAATGAAAATATGGAAACCACTTCTGTCTGCAAGCACAACTTAATGCCGGAGACTTCTCAGACGGATAGACAATTATTCAACATTAATATCCATCATACAATTAATCAATTGTTTTATATTCCCATGAATATTCAATGGCAACCCATTACCGGACGATAAATAAGACAGCCGACATTGTGCCGGCGGTGGGGAAGTGCAAACTGTGGTGCCTGAAAAAGCTTCAACCAAGTCGGTGGCATGAGAGCGTTAAAAATTCATGCCGCTATTTCGCAAGGCAAACGTTTGCTGAAACTGCAAAATCTCTTTCAGAGAAAGCGGAAGGCCCGGAGCTCCTGCCACTTGCCTGGAACGCTGGAAGTAGGATGATGTCTACGGAGACAAAAGTGGTCCATGTGGCTCGGTATGGTAATATCAACCGGAACGTTTTGACACGAATACGAGCTTTAAGAAAAAAATAAAAATATAAAAAACAAGAACCGTTTGAACATAGGAGAATTTACCGAACTATTTTTACCCTCCAATTTTATTTTTATTTTTCCTCCAGCATAAATTAAACAGAATTCATTGCCCCTTTCATTTTCGTCACAATTTGCTACACTATTTTGGAAAATGTTTTTAAAAAAAGTTGGACGTAGGTTGATGTCTACGGAAACAAAAGCGGTCTATGTTCCCCGGTATGGTAATATTAACCGGAACGTTTTGACACGAATACGAGCTTTAACCGTTTGACTGCTGAGGAGCGCTATCGCGCTCTTCTTATACGTCCGAAAAAATACGTCAGCAGCCAAACGGTTAAGAAAAAAATTAAAATAAAAAACAAGAACCGGTTGAACATAGGAGAACTTACCGAACTATTTTTACCCTCCAATTTTATTTTTATTTTTCCTCCAGCATAAATTAAATAGGATTCATTGCTCCTTTCATTCTCGTGACAATTTGCTACAGTGCTTCGGAAAATGTTAAAAAAAAAAAACCACCAGATTTACCTCAGCAAGACATTGCAACACAGAAATAGTAGTTACAAAAGTGTCGAAGCTATATAGCGAGTGAAAGCTCTCAACCGCAACGACGTCGTCGACGACGACGACGACGACGAGTCTACCGAGTGGTCTGGGCTTAGCGCCCACGATGCATCAGTCGTGCCCATCCGAAACTAGATTATAGAGAACGTGGAAGCTTGCACACCAAGTTTCCGACTTCACGCGCGAGCGAACGAGCAAACGACTATAACGGATACGCCGCTTCGTTGTTCCAAGCTCGAGCCCTCCAGTCTCAAGTTTCCGATGCCTCATTTGCTCCACCAATTACGACCAAAGACCACCAACTTAAAGTGTCGATTTTACCTTGTATATTATTACGTCGGTGCACCGCGATCGCGACTTTATCGCAACTTCCTGGACCCCGTCCTTGATTATCACCATAAAAACTCCGGGAAAAACATGAAAACCCAAATGACACGAGACCCTCAAGTGCCAATAAGTTTGCCTCATTCATTTTCAACATCCAACCACTTTACGCGCTTGATCTTAAACTTTTATACATCGTTTCATTGAGTCTTTATATAAACATTGTTTATTAACCCTTTCCAGACCTTCGCCTCCAGTGCCACAACGAGGGTCACGATATTTCCCATAATCCGCCAGATGTCACTACCCTTAAGAATTCTTCGTGCAAATATGTCCAGTTTTTTCTTCTCCTCTTCATTTCGCGAGTCACCAATTTTTCGTTTAATCGATACTTTGGAATGGCAATTATTAATAATTCAATATAATGTGGAAATGGAAATTCATTGGGATGCTGGAATTTTATAGTGATGTCCGGTAATAACGCCCTTTATGAGGAAATACCGAAACCTCGATTTACCCTGCGAAATGAAAACGATAACCCCTGTTTGGCTTTAATACAACCCACCGAATGGAAATAATGTTCTCACATAACAATAACCCATGAAAATTCGTGGCTGTCGGTTGGAATGTTGAATTTTGTTTTTTTTAACATGTTTATTTTTTTTATTTGTAAATCGAATATGTAACTCGGGCTGGAGAGAAGGTGCGGAAGGTGAATTTCACAGTGCGCTTGAATTATTTACGGGAATATATTCCGGTTGTTGAGTATTTCGCGAATTTTATGTTGCCGCTTTTTATATAATACGCGTTGTTTCGCATTACCTTCTCCATGAGTTCTCGCACAATGCCGTTCCACTCTTTGGTTTCCGGGTCGTAAACTCCATACATATGATCGGGCACCAAGCGAATCGCGTACTGGAATCCAACTTGGGCGGCTATCCACTTGAGCAGGTCGATGCAGAAGCCCTCGAAGCGTGCATTTCCCGTAAGGTTCTTGTCCTCCCTCACCATGACGTACGGTTTTTCCTGTCGAGTGAAGAGAACCGGGTGAAATCTTTTTCACAGGAACAACGAGCGGTTTGTCTATTTTTTTTTCTGTGCGAAAGAAATAAAGGAGAAAATTCTCTTTATTTTTTTGAGAGGCAGTTAAAAAATGATTGGCACAGCGAAGATGAGGTGAAGTGTTGATGTCACTCACGAAAATCATGGAAATGAATGACCGAATGGGATCAGAAAAATGATGAAAAATTATTTCGCTTATTCCACGAGACGTTAAACCGAGGAACGGAGCGTTCATATTTCACACTCATTAATTCCGAATCCAATTAATTGCAGCTCGAGTGTGCGTGCACGTACCCAAGAAACCGAGCGGTTTAGACTAATGATTTAATGGAGTTAATACGAATGTCGGGTGGAAAAAAAAAAAATGGGTCAGTGGCACTAAAGGCTGATTCGCGGGAATTCTTTGCGAAAATAGACCACGTTGGGATATCGATCGACTTTCATAATGTGGTTTGACGGTATTCTCAGACTGGATTTGATATTCAAATTGCACGGGGCAATGTTAAATGGTAGCCAGGGAAAAAATTATTTTTTTCCCTTATTTAGAATCGGAAGAAGTGATAATTTTGATGGCTAATTAAAAAATTGTCGTTTTCAGCACGGCGAAAAATTTTTTAGATTTTTTTTCATTTTGAATAGAATGAAATGGGTAATTAAAAATGCGTCTACTTCACGTTTATGATGCCTGGAATAACGAAATCCGTTAGAAAAATTTAATATGTTAAATTCCAGACATTCCCGGAGTCATACGATTTAGCTAAAATGTCGTTTACTCGTGCATTATCCAATACGTACCTCCCTCGTCATGACGACGAGGGTTATATTCGCAGCTGTGGTCTCATAGAAGGCTCCCACATCCGTGACGTTAACCCCGCTTCCTGGCTTCCACTCCCCGACCTTGACCAGCTCCTCCTTTTTCAGCTTCAGGAGATCGAGCTTGAAATTGTTTCGCTTGCCCTCGTTGAACTCTATGTGACCGGTGAGCCCATGCAAGCCAGCCTGGCATCGATAAAAGGAAATTCCGATAAAAATCACAATAATCACATCATACACCCTTAAAAAAATGGAATACCCCAAAATTCGTCTTTACGAAAATTTCAAACCTACAATTACTTTATTAATGTTACCTTATCGGACAAAATTTTATTCCGGATTCAAATGAACTTTAAAGACAAAATGCCTCTCCTAAATTTTTTCAAACTTCAATTACTTTAATAAGGCTGACGTTTTTTTTCTTGTCAATTCTCCTCAGCCCAATAAATCGATTATCCTTATCACTTTATCGCTGTCACAACTCAACCATGTTTCCCATACAATATTAGTGTACTCTACCAATCTGCCTCATAGGAAAATCCTCTGATATAATCTACGTACAACGGACACTTGGGTTTGTGCTCAGGATGGACGATCGTAAATCATCGAGATTTTTCGGCTAGTTTGTGGTTTTTAAAATCACAATAATGACATCATATACCTTTATCGACAAAAAATGTATTCCGGATTAGAATGAACTTTAAATAAAAATACCTTTCCTAAATTTTTTCAAACTTCAATTACTTTAATAAAGCCGACTTTCTTTTTCTCGTCATTTCTCCTCAGTCCAATAAATCGATTATCCTTATCACTTTATCGCTGTCACAACTCAACCATGTTTCCCATACAATATTAGTGTACTCTACCAATCTGCCTCATAGGAAAAGTCCTCTGATATAATCTACGCACAACGGACACTTGGGTTTGTGCTCAGGATGGACCATCGTAAATCATCGAGATTTTTCGGCGAGTTTGGGGGGGGGAGGGGGTCTTCGCTCGGGAAGTTGGAGTACACGCAGTATCATAGTACCATTCACGCACATAGCGATGCATATACGTAAAGGACACATGAGGAACGGTAGACATAGTCGGTGAGTGGTATCTCGTACGCGTTACAGCGGTGGGGCCATTTTCCGGTGGATTCATCCCCGGCAGATTCGCACGTTAATTACCTCTGGGTCGGGAGACCGAGCAGGCCGCGCGGGGATCGCTGGGCGTCCTACTCGAAAACCCCTTTCCACCTGGCTCATGAACACGCCGATGCTCCGGAGTGAATTATGCCCGGGGCCGCGAACATAAATCCATTTGCAAGCGTTCAGTTACAGAGCGCGAGCATCGTGTCGTTCTCCAGGCTCTCCCCGCGTTTCTGCCCTGCCGCGTTCTCATCGCTAACCTATTCGTCGAGGTACTCTCGAGTTGCGAGTCCGTGTATATGACATTGCATCGTGAAAAGCTTGAGTTTGTATTGCCGAGAATTATCAAAAGGAGCTGTCGTGTCTTACGAACAGTCTGTCGATTATTGACCCGCCGCTGAAGCGCTTCAGGTTCATATTCTCAAGGACAGACACCTTGAAAGTGCCTCCTCAAGGAGTCCTTAAGGATCGAGCCATCGACGATTCAGTTTGGTCACGTGCCAACATTGAACAAAAAAAAAGCAATTTTCTACACGTGACGAAGACGTGGGAAATCAAGGTCGAATTATTTATTGGGTAAAATAAATTTTAATATTTTTTTTGTTGTGATGTCTAGTTTGGGAAATTTCTTTAACTGTTCTATAAAACTCGTCTAATTCACGAGGCATCGACGATTCAGTTTCGTTACGTGCCAACATTGAAAATAAGCAATTTTCTGCACGTGATGAAGACGTGGGAAATCAAGGCCCAATTATTTATTGGATAAAACAATTTTTAATGTATTTTTTTGAGTGGTGTCTAGTCTGGGAAATTTCTTCAACTGTTTTATAAAACTCGTTAAATTCAAGTCCTCACCGAGTCATTTAATTCATTTGACTTAAAAGCATCTCGAAAACATCAAAGGCGTTTTTATGACCATTTCTTTGTAGACGATAGCTCTGTACCCTCTTTTATTCTCCGAGCAACTCGAATTCTAAATTATCACTGTGCTTGCTGTTTCGTTAATGAATCGAATAAATGTCTTTTTAATTGTGCTCGAATGCGCATCGAGGTTCCGGGGTAATCGTATTTAATTAAGGCGATTGCTTTTTTCCTTTGCCGAAGCCAATTCCACTGAAAATGATCATTTTACGCTAAGCGGGAATATTTTGTCGGGCTAGTAGAAGAGAAGAAAAAAATTGTGTTGGCCGAAATGTGGGACCCCATTAATTTCTGACACTCGAAATAAACCATTTCCTGTACGTACAGAGTTGATGTAATTGTAGAGCGAAAGCCCATCGTCCCATGGCTCTTCCTTTTCGCACGACAAATTAGCGGGTCGAAGAATGTGACTTCGATCGAGGGCTGCCAATCCGTGGGCGAAAACCTGCACGCTGTCGTATACCAAAGCTGGTTCTGCCTGAAACATATGCCAGCCCAATCCGTTGAAGTATCAAAACTTATTATTTAATATTCAATTTTTGATATCAAATTTGTTGAGAGGAAAATTTGGAAATCTTTCGATATCGAATAATTTGTGACAATTGGGACGTAACTAGCGTGCTTATTAATACTAACCTGGATAACCCCGGTCCTGTTGAGTATCGCATGACCGATCGGCTGAAATCGTTCCATCTGTCTCAAGATGTCAGCGACTTTCGGTTCTTCCAGGTCGACCAATCGAAAGGCAGTCATGTTGACACTGTTGTACTTGAAATCTTCAAGATCGAAGGTTTCGATGTCCTGCAAAAAAACAATTTTTTCAAAAATTCTATAAAAACCTATACTCGATTTTTTGGATAATTAGTATTCACTGGAATTAGAATAGAAATCAAAATTTTCATCTCCATTTCCAGAGGGCCGAAATACAATGTTTTTGCCCGTGAAACAAAAGAAAATCCATAGTACGACAGCAGATTTCACTTTCCATGCACAGCGGAAATTACGAGAGCATTCCATCGTGTGGTCCACCATTTTTAGTGGATCGGTTTTCGTGGATCACTAAATTTCGACTCGACTGCGGCGATTCCTTTATTTTTCAGTTGAAAAGTGAAAAATGTGGAGGAGTGACGTAATGACCGGTGGGTCAGAGGGTCGTGTCCTGCTGGACTCACTGTTTGAGAGTTCTCCCTGTTTCGGCCCTGTTGTACGTCTCTTCGTTGCTCGGGAGCCACGCGCGCTATGATTTATAATTATACGGTGATGCATTGCGCGGCGGGGATCGTTAAAGTAAATAACGCGGTTTTCACGGCACGGTCGTCGACCTACGCTCACAACTCCGGCACGACGGTGTGTCGCCATTTCGCCCAACCGCTCGTTCAACCCCTCGCCCATCCGCCCCCTTCCAACAAGTTGGGCTAGTGGATAAAGCTCGCATCCGTTTCGAAGATTCTTCTCTCGCTGCGACGTAGCGAACGAGGATCACGATAGTGTCCAAGTTTCCGGCCGACCCATGTCCACATAGTTCCACAACTGTACCACTGTCCACGAGAATACGATCGCCGGTGTATTATACAACCTTCCCTAGACGTTTTACAGAGTATTGGTAAGAATTTTCGTGAAGCAATCCGACCGGTGAATTCACGACAATAACCTCGACTTTCTCGACGATGAAACTTATTTTTCCAAAGCTTTTACTTTCTTTTATCTTGCTTTTACTGGATATGAACTGGACCCTTTTTATTCACCCAGATAATCTGTAGGACGTAAAGTTTGTATATCTCGTGACAGAGTTTATAAGTGAAAGTTTGATTGGAGTAAAATTTGACGACTTCCCGAAGTTTCAAAAAACATTTTTTTTGCTAATTTTTAGCATTGGCGTTCAAGTAAAATCCATCTCTAAGGTAATAACTGTCGAGGTCTAAGTTTATAAGAGAAAAATGGATTTTTTGTTTGTCACTGCAAAGCTCTCTGTAATTGGCTTTTTTAATTGGCGATCAATACAGATTCGAGTGAATAAAACTCTCCGCACTTCCAGGATCAGAAGCCAAGGATTATCGCGCGTACAGTGTCAAAAGCTTGTGCATACGAGGACCAGGTATACCATTATCGACAATCGATACCGACAGACTTGTGCACCCGCTGCATTAAATCCCCAAATGGCTTTTTGCGGAATTCAAAAACACACTCCAAGTGTTTTTAAAAAAAACGACGATAAATATTACAAAATTTACCATGAGAAAAATTGTAACAAAAAAAAAAAAAAAACCAAATCACCGTAGGCTATTATTCAAAGAGCAAAACGCACAAAATTCGAGTCTCGAGTGAAAATTCATCGACTGGGTCAAGGATTTAACCCCTTTTTAATTTCTCGAGCTTCTCTTCATAAAAGGACACGTAGTAATCGCGAGCTTTTCAGTTGATGTTGACATTACGTGCTAAGAGATACGGAGCGAAGTAGCGGTTGCGTAAATATCTTGTGATTAATCGGAACACATATCTTCAGGGTGCAGAGCAACTGAGTCCACACGGTGTCTAAACGTGCTCCGGGGGGAAAAGGGTTCCAAGGGCTAATCTACATCGCCCGAGGACTGAAGAAGCTTTCTGCACTGCACCACCATGAATACGTATAACACTGATCTGAGAAACCGGACGTTCAATGCCGCAAGACGTCACGCCAGTGAACTACGCGTTTACATCAGCTGTGCAAATGGGATGGTGGGAGGAAGGTTTCCTTGAGGAATCGGGAACTCGAGGAGCTTCGAGGGATGGTTTCCGACGACAGGCAAACATCGTGGTCGACGTAGTAGTCGTGGTTTCGCATCTACAACCCTGAAGAGCAACGTCCGGTTCGCCAGTTCGATCCTCTAACCCGCCTCCGAGTTTCCTCTCCTCGTCCTCGTCCCACTACACCAACTTCCTCCCTCTCTCCCCTGCTGGACCAGTTCCAATCCGTCGGGATAGGCTTAGTTACATCAAAGCTCAATCGAATAGAGATATACGCTTAAGAGGCTCATATGTGGAGGCATTACATACGATCTCTCGCAATGGCCACACTGTTTGATGTCCTGATTCCAAATGGTTTCAAGGAGATTGTGCTAATGACGATGATTTACAGCGACCCGATTTACTCCGCGTTCTCCGATGAGCTTAATGGTCCCAATTACCGGAATATTCATAATTTCGACTGCTTCTTCTTTCAAAAAAAAATCTAAAATATCATGTTACACAATCGATTCACTAACATGTCTCACCCGAACCGCAATTAATTACGAAACCCTCAAAGCGCTTGCAAAAACCTATGTTACCCTGTGTTGAAATAAGTCCATTTAATTTTGTCAAAGCGACACCTCATGCGTGAGGCTCGCAGCAATAAAATTCACCGCCACCGTTTGTTATACTCGTTTCAGACTTCATATTCCAAATATTGTGAAACTGTGTGAAACTAACGAAAAATTGGCAAAAAAAAAACAAAAAAAAATGCGTGGCTAACGTGCAATGAATTCGGATTTCACTCCCGCCGGCAACAATACAATTTTTCTATGTGTACTTTAGAATTCACCATAAAAATTGTAGGTCCAACGATTTTCGTGGGTTCATTATGGCGAAGGCTTTGGGGTGTGATTTCCGGTGCAGAATAGCCCCACAGGAACTTCAACTTTGAGACATTCGACAAATCAATATTTCCGATATTGTGATCAATGGAATTGACATCGATTAAATGAAATAATGAATTATGAATTATGAATAGCAGGTACTCACAAAAGTCGTGAACATGTAATGATAACGGTAGTCGTTCATCTGCAGCTGAAGAATCTGAAACAATGGAAAAAAATATTCATTGGTACAGCGTAATGAAATTCTCGTTTCGATATTTGTCGACTGATACAAGAATGGCAATTTTCCTATGGGAATAAAATGTAAAATGACAGAAGCTACAATTGTGAACGCAATAAAATCGCCTTGAGGAAAACCACATGGGATCGAGTGGCACTTGTTTTCGTGGTGTATTTTTTATTTTTTTATTTTTTCTCTTCACTATTGCCACAAGTTCCATGTATCCATGAAGAATATCACTGTTTTCTTCTCCTCGTTGAGATTGCATGCGGCAAATGCCGCGTAACACATCTCGTTTGATCGAGTACGAATTATTGATGTATCGAGAGGAAAGCATCGATTCTTCCCGATGCTGCTACGCATATTCTATGCTTCTGCGCTTATACATTGGCTCGGGTAAAATCTCAATAGTCGAAGTTGGTGTTACACGGTGTCCGGTTGAGTTGCAACAACGCGTTTGTGCCAAGGCTCCTGGCGACTTTATATTTTCTTTCCGATACCAATAAATCCCGCCCCGGCGTATAAACTTCGGTTACGGATGTGGCGATTCGTTTCGTTTGAGAGTGAACAAGCGGCCGATGGAAAAGGAGCTACCCACGAGGCAGCGATACCTCGCAATAACGTATACGAGCACGTATCACCGGGAAAACGAAGTGCGGCTTCCTCATACTGGAAACCGGTCAATTTTTTTGTCCGCCGGAAGTGGAAACGTTATTCAGGCTCGCCAACCACCTGGTGAAATTATAGTCGAAGGCAAAAGTTTCCACCGCTTCATGCTAATAAGATATTTGCAAATGAATGCCAAGAGAAAAGGCTTTAGGAGAAAAGCACAATTATTTTTTATTTAATATTTAATTTGATCTTGAAGAGCGTCGTCAGCGCTGAAATTTGAGAAACGTGGAAATTGGAAGTGACGTTTTAAATGAAATTACGTGAGTACATTGGAAATCTTTGACAATTACTTCAAGGAAAAACACGCCACTTCTTCAGGATTACGTATTTCAAGGCATTACATTGGAATAATAAAGTTTAAATTAAATTTTTCATGCCGGAAAAAAATCCCTGTCAACGGTTTACGTTCGGAGGATTTTTTCACGTTGTTTTTTATTCCTGGGGTATTTTTTTCGCTACCCTTTTTGACTCGGTGCTCGTTGAGGTGTCTGCGGTGGAGCTTGCAATCTTAAGGCAATTTTTCTAACTGTCATATCGTCACGATCCGGAATAAAATTTGACGAGACGCAGAGGGAGAAATGCCGCCCTTTGTCGCATTGAATAATCCATCACTTTTTGTTGAAATTTTTTTTTTTCCCCCAACGCGGAAGATCGCGTTTTAATACGGGGCGTCTTCTCGCGAGAGCTTTTACAATTTGCCATTGGGGATATTCATATTTCATGGAGGATTATCGTCGCAGCGATGCTATCCGGGTATTAAAACGGAGTTTACAGAGTAGCAGAGCCACCGAGACGATTAATAATTGGAATTCGATTAAGTTTCTTCGCAAGTTAAACCCTCGCAACGTCCTCCTGTCGGTCTCGCTCTTCGTCCGCCGATCGCCATTGCAATATCCTTCCTCCTTTGCCATGTAAAAGTGGACTCCTTTAGCGAAGCTCCTTCTGACGGAATGCTATCAATCTTCGGTGATTCCCCCGGCTCCGAGAGTCTCGTTTTGATCTCAATAACCTCCGGACGTTCCAGCAATCGACGAACTTCACTTTTCCGCATCTTATTGTTCCCAAACTCCAGCGAAACCGTTTGAGAGAATTTTTTTTCCAATTGCATTTTCCATGATTTCGCGATAATCTCTCTCTTTGATCTCACCTTTATCAATGGGAATATTAATGAATCTAAATATCCAAATATCGCACGATAAGATCGTTTAATCGGGAACGGAAAATTAATATATATCGCACGGATTGAATTTTTTTTTTCGCTGATTACGGATACACAGGTAAAGTAATTATAAAATAAATTTCATAAAGGCAGAACGATAAATTAACACCGGGATTATAAGTGAGTTTAAAAAAATTAGGTGCATCACTCATGCGAAAGATTTATTATGGACGCTTGGGACAGGAGGATGCCGGACTTTTAAGTAACCGAAGTGAAAAGCGTCGGAGAGCGATGGGCGGGTAAGTAAAATAGCCCGTTGAGAATATTTCGTTGGCTCGAGACGTTATAACGGGCGGAATAACGATGGGATATAAAGTTTTTAATTTTCCGGTACGAGAGAGAGAGAGAGAGAGAGAGTTCGTTGTGGATGCGGTATCCTCTTTTTCATGATCGAGTACAACGTGACAGGGAGAGAAGTGGTTGGGAAACGGGGAAGACACTTCCGCCGGACACTGCTCTACTTACACTTCTTTTACCCTTTTTATCAACAAAGTTATGGCCAATTTCGCCAAGATTTTTATGAGGGTGGCTTCACTGCGCGGACCAGTTACTCATTCCCAACAACAGCCCAAGAATATCATAAATACATCTATGTACACCGGCTACGTGTATATGTGTATTTATGGTATTTTATGGTTATACACGAACGAGCCTTGTTAAAACTTCCGAAGTGGGAGATAATAAACAAAAATGGGTTAATATTGCGTCGTTCCTTCACTCGAAATATCTCCAAAGATATTAAACATCATTTTCTGCCATAAAGAATTTTTATCATTTCATTAATCCACTAAGTACCCCAAATACATAATTATTTATTATGATAATGAATCACTCCATTGTTTCAGCCATTTACTACGGATAATAATACTCACAGCTCGAAAAAACTGTTGCATGTTTGCTGGATCGGTGTCGACGATGAGTTTGTAGATTTCCTTGTGTCTGACCTCGCGAAGTACTTGTCTGTAAGAGCCAGGACCAGCCTGACGAATGTACATTTCGGTTCTCGAAGAGGGTGGCGATTTCACAAGGTCCTGCAGCTTGAAGAGTCCTGGGGAGGATGAAAAACGACAATTATCAATTAAATAGCGTGGACGTTTAACGAGCTTTCGTTTTTTCGTTGATCGGTTGACGCGGGGTCAGTAAAAATCGAAAAAATAAATAAATGGAGTATACACGGGTTTACACCGAAGAGTAGGAGACATCGTTTCCGGTAGAAGAATTCGAGAATAATTCAATCGGATATGGGGTTTCGTGCAGCCGGCGGTGGTGGAGCTCTTCACAAAACGAGAAACGAGTGAAACTGAATGTGAAAGAGGCCGAGAGATGCGAAAATCGTGGGAGCGGAGGAGAGAGGAAAATACGGCCGATTGGCGATTCGTATCTTCGATCGTAAATTCAACCACAAATTGCCCGGCGCCGTGAGAGAGCCCCGAGAGTCCTCTCACTTGCTCTCTCTCTCTCTCTATATATATGTGCTTCCCTCTTCACCTCTAATGCCTCCCTCGTTCGTTACTTACGGCTCGGAAATACAATCGTCCAGTTATTGCCGTAGATCCGCGCCGTAACTAATTAATTTATCGTCTCGTCGAATCGACGGTAACGATCGGACCCGATGCGCTTAAATTGGTGCAGACTCTGGTTCCCTTTCATGCAACATACATGTGTACTTCTATATATATATATATATATATATATATATATATATATATATATATATATATATTATATATCCATATATTACTCCATATCTTATCAGGAGCTTCAAGATATTGCGAGCAAAGTCTATTCACTCCTTTGGTCATTAGAACTTTGCTGGAAATATTCACTGCTTGTTAGCGAGTGATAATAGTGAGCATGATGATGCTCGATCGTTCTTAAAAAAAATTATATTTTCGTGTACCTTTTTCTTTTTCGGTATACAAATTTTGATTACCAGATGAACAATTTTAAGGCAGGAAAATAATTTATTATACAAGCTAACCCCGTTGAACGCAAGCCCTTGGAATATATTTTTTTACCATCAGAGCTAACATGGCATGCGGTAAAATCGAAACTGTGTCATTAGAACCGATTTCTCCCTCCCCAGATAGGAGCTAGCCACTATTGCCATCGAACTAGTCTGGTTGGCTGCGACGATCTCGCTTAAGGTCTGCCCGAGAGGAAGTTGCGGATGGCGAAGCAGGAGCGAAGTAAGATTGAGCGAAACCGGAAGTGACAAGTTCCAACTCCGCTTACTTCAGCGTCCGCTTAAACCCACGTCTCTCCTCCCCGCCCCTCTTACTTCCCAGCGCAATTCGAACAATTGTAAAAGTTGCTAAAAAGAGATTCGCGTCAAGCGCCACTGTTCACTCTGGCAAATGGAAAACCCAACGAGCATCACAGCTCCGCGGATAATATGTAAATGGGCCACGAAGAATTCCTTGGATGACTGCGAACTTCAATACGAGATAAAGTCCCTTTCCCCCTTTTTATCCTTCACGGCTGACTTCCAAAAATTCACGTAAAAATCTCGGGGAACGTAACCCTTTTCCTTTTTCATCCATATCCGGATATGTCAGTGAACAGTCCATGGAGTTTTCTCAAACTTGAAGTTTATTGGCATTTTTTGTGAAATGCAGAAAAGCTCAGATTTCGTAGGAATTTTCTTTTTAACAATTCTTGGCTGGTAAAATTGTGAATTTTCAAAATCACTGTACGAAGTGGTTGTTATCAGGATCAGTCGTTGCCACTTGTGCCATGTATGGGAATCATTCCCACAGCTTATAGGTTCGCTATCTCAACCCTTTGCCCAGCCACTGTTATCACGTTGAACGTACTCCCTGACTAAGTTTAAATTCGTTGTCACCCCACTGTGTACCTATTACCTGGGTGTGCTCCGACCATGCCAGAATTCGCGACTCCGTTTACCCTATCATATCACCCTGTATATACTTGTTATAAGGAGTTGGGTAAGCAGGGTGTAACAACTCGGGCGTTGGAGCAGCGTTTATAGCCTCATATAGCGTTTGAAGCCTCGTTTTCACCGTCTTCAACGAGGTCGAAGCCTTGCATTTGAGGAGACACGCGCCAGGACATTTCTCCCATGACCCAAAACTTTCGCATGGTCTCACTGGTATCGTTAGTCAAAATTAAAGTAATTTCGCTGGACGGATAAGGACCGATGAAAAAAATTGTTAGAGTCGATCCATTTTTATTTAGGACTCGATTGTTCACCTCGGAAAATGAAGAGAGATCCTGAAAATCGTTCCTTGTCGGAAAGCTCATGGGTTTGACCGGAAATGGATGCAAAAAACCAGAGGTCACGGAGGCTGGAGGGAGAAGGAGCGTGGTGTTAAAAACGTGGAAATTGAAAAATAACATAGTCCTCGTTTTTCGTGGGCCGCGCCACAATGGCGTTCGTCCAATTAGTGCAGCTTTAAGGTTCGTTGCCACTGGCAATGGTGGAGCTCTTCAGCGTACACCACGGTTCTCCTGCGGATGGTGGGTGTTGGAGAGTGGACCAACGTACGAGTTTTCCGCAGAGGATCGCAACACGATACCTACGTACCAACCTCGTGGTTTACTCACGTGCACAAGTCACGGAAAAGAGTAGAAAGAGGGCTGTGAAAGGAAAATAAATGTTGATGCCCTTCCTATGAAAACGGGCCATTCGAATAGTTCCCAAGGAATTCCGATGGAAAAATAGACAGCGCGGCCATATAACAAAAATGGCATGAGAGAAACTTCACGTTTCCGTCGTGCATGCAGGAAAACAATAGCGGAAGGAGAGAAGAAAAGTGTCAGTAAAAAATATCGGATATCTGGATGATAAAGCACAAAAGGTTAATCAGCCGAGATGAAAGCCCTCGAGCGAAACGATTAAAAAACCCATTTGTGTTACACGAAAAACGAGTGTAAAAAGGGGTAACGTATGAAATAAACGTGTTGCATAAATGATGACGCTCCCATTTATCGGATGCCGGTAAAATCTGATGAGCGTGACATGATAAGTCAGAATGTGAAAGCCGGAACGAGAGAACAAAACAAAAACAACAACAAAGAAGCTTAAACTAATGGATAAGTACCGAGGAACGTCAAGACAGATGCTTGGGTTAAATACAGTGAAATTAGCTATGCAGAAAACATAGAACACTGGAAAATCTGGCGAAGAGAAAAATAATCCGAGCAACTTGAAACAAGCGCAACACAATGCGCTCATCGGAACCAACGGCGAAGAGGCACAGATAATAACGAGTGCATGAAAGGGTTTCCAGTGTTTAAAAAAATCCAGAGGCTACTAAGCTCTTGGAAATCGTTGGGTCAACTTAAAACAGTCGAGAATCGTCTCTCCTCCAGGGGATTAATGAGAATGAGGCTTAATAAAATGGAAACTATGGCCATGATAATCCACAAAAAATAGCGAAGCTTCTCTTCGTCCGAAAAGCGAAGAGATCCAAACTTGCTTGGAAGAAAAATCTCCGGAGATTTTTCGTAAAATAAAATGCGTCCGAAACCGCAGCTTCTTTCCTACATTTCCCATCATTGACCACAGCACTTTCAGCCCAGCTACCACTACCATAACTACCACCACTACCACTTCTTCTTCCACCAGTATGAATGATACTGTACAACCACCATGAAGAAAGAGCCACTGAACGAGAACGACGAGAACAAGACCAAAGAGAATAAAGAAGATTCGCCACAGAATCTCGGTGAGGCAGAGGGTTGCACTCTGGGGCGTGGGCACCAACCCCGGAGCTTCTGGGGTTTGTGAGTCTAGCTGTGAAAGAACTTTGAGTCAGTGAGTCTCGCAGCGTGTACCACCGGAAGATTTATGATAGATTGTCGCTGGGCGCACCGGTACATTCTTCTTCAGGGCTCCGCTGTATCGAACGTCCACCCGACTGCACGAACCCCAGCTCCATGAACTCGTACGCCCGATATATGTTCTTCAGCAACGACAGAGTGTCTTCATGGTGATGTACTTTTGAGCCTCGAATTGCTGCCAATGAAGAGGGAGAAGATTTTCTCCAGGGGTTCACCGACGACGTCATTATATCGCATCTTCAGCAAGCCCTTCAAGGCTCGTGAGGTATTCCACGTGAGGTAACCCATTGAACCAACAACTGGGGACATGGATGACAGCTTTCGACCATATCTCCTCGCCAGGACACCTAATACCCTGTGAACGAGTTTAAACGCTTCATCGAGGACGCTCAAAGTTTTCGGCTTACTCAGATCCGATAGTCCACACTGCTGATCCACGTACAAAGTTTACTCTCACTCTGTATCGCAAGCTTTTCGCCCACAACGCCAATTTTTATACAGATTAAATTGTTGAGTGTGTCGAAAATGGTCCAGGATTCGAACAGCAGAAATGGCTCGCGATGATAAAACCTGAAGTCGAAGGAGTTGGCTACACGAGGTCAAAAATCGACGTTCATGAGCCCCAATGACATACGAATTTTCAGTGAAGATTGAGATTCACAAAATTCGTTTCTCGTTGCAGGATCATGGGCGGTCGGGCACCGGGAGATTTCTTTATTTCCCGTCGTGCGCGCAACGAGAAGTAAAACCGAGTTGTGAAACTAAGCGGATTCGGTTTGCCGGATGACAAAAAGAGGAAAATAATGCGACGAGAATAGCTCGGGAGACGGAAAGGAAACGGTGAGACAAGCCACAAGAAATTGAGAAATGATAAAGAGACAAATAAATAAATATATAAAGCGTTTTCTCTGCTGAGCCAAGGGAAAGAAGTTTAAGCTGTCAGATATGATGGATCTACCGGTTCAAACGGAACTCGTGACGTATACGTTTTTCACGTGTGACCTGGAGGAGACAATTTGAGTTCAATGCTGTCTGTGTCATGATTTTCGTCTGTACTATTGACTGCTACAGATTAAAGGGTTGAAAAACTCACCGAAATTTTCCTCGTAGATAATTGCAACCCTGGTCCAGTTTAGGAAGGACATGAGATCCTTGAAAGCTCTGTTCAGATGATCCTGAGCCGGATAAAGATTTATGCTGAACTCTTTGAAGGTTGGCTCAAAGTCGACCCGGGCCTCGAGATGAGGCACGTCCAAAGCCTCGCATATACTTTGTATGTGTGCGCCAAGAAGTGGATCCGAAGGTCCGAAGATTCCTTGCACCGACCTGGAGAGCTGTTTGCACGCTGGAACATGGAAAAATGTTTCAACTCTGTTATATCTTCAGTACGTGCCATATTAAAATACAGATATCAGATTACATTATGAATGTGCTGCTGAATTTCGTATCAATGTATCGATGGTTTGATTGAAACAAAAAGTCCGAAGATTCGTTGTACCGACCTGAAGAGCTGTTTGCACGCTGTAACATTGAAGCAATGTTTGAACTCTATTATATCATAAGTACGTGCCATATTAAAATACAGATTATGATCTGGTATCCATGAATATGCTGTTGAGTTTCGTATGAATGTATCGATGGTTAAACAAAAACAACGACTCTTTAATACAGGCAAAACTTGTTAATCTCTTCATTCCGGCAAAGCAATTGAATTGAGAACTTTTTGTCTACGGTTATTTTTCTTTTTTTTTTCTTTTTTTCTTTTCTGTTTTCTTCTCGACAAGAATCTAATTTTATAGCTTCCATCTTGTTGATTTTTACGTTCTCCGAAAGTTCGAACCGAAGTTTATACAGAGCATAGCCACAACTGTCCCTTGAGATGTTAAAAAGTTTCGAGGCGGAGTCTTTCACGTTGCCTCTTTGCTCGTTTAGTCTGTCATCGATAAATCTTTCTTCATAGAGAGGCCAATATTGAATAACGGCCTTTCTCACAAAGGGGCCTAAGTGAACTGCGGACCAAAAGAATGAGGAAGCCACTTGATTTTTTTTTTTTTTTCATTTATTTTATTCAATGCTTTCATACAGCATTAAGCTTCGACACGAGAGCCGACCTTTATAGGATTTATATCCGTCTGGGCTGCAGCGCTCTGATAGTCTTTCAGCGGTTTTACAAATGAAATTGATACTTTTTTTACTTTAATTTGGTATTAAGGTCTACATCATTTTTTTTTGTCTCCGAATCTTCTGAACATTTAGGATTAAGCTTAGAAAGCTCATATTGTTGTAATTCCTAATTTCTTCAGCGTTCGTAAAGTCAGTTCGTAAAAATGTCCGGAATGAAAAACAAAGTGTTCAAGATTTTCTGACATTTCTACGAATTTCCACATATTTTCACGTTATCCGACGCAATATTCAAATAGTGCGATCGAGAAAATACTGTTTCGGTACTGTCAGAGGAAATCAAGTTGTCCGATGAATTTCCATAAGTGGGAAGTTGCATTTCCCGGATAGTGGAAACAGAGAATGGAGATTCACTGGTATAGAGTGTATCTTATAGTGGATAGAGTGCGGAAACGATCGCACGTGCAGACGGCAAATGCTGTGTTAGCGGAAAATGGACAGGAAATTGATACGTTACCGTTACGTCACGGCGGAAAGGACTTTGGACCGGAAGCCTCTCACCGAAGCTCCGCCGCGTGTCACATTCCTTATATACGTTATACATATCTAGACGTGAAGATTTTATTCCGGGTAAACTATGTCAAACAGGCTTTTATACGGACAGAGACGTTACAGAGGAACGTCTTATGAGACCGCACACTTTTCGGCAATAAAATAGTCGCGGCACGTTTGTCAGCACGGTCGAAAGCTTCCACGTTTTGGGCTTAGTTTCGGATTTTCCCCGTGCCGTGGGCTATGACGCACGCTTGCCTCCTCGCTATTTCTTTCGCCTTTTCTCCTTTCCACCAGCGAACCACGCTAACCGAGAAGGCGTTACACTGTCCACCGTTTTGATCGACGCGTCTTGAATTATTCACGAAGGATTGGTCCTGCGGAAAGAGAAGTTTTCACCGGCGGTTTATTCACAGCGCGTCGAGAAGTTAAAAAAATATGAAAAAAAAGATGCTCCTCGCAACTGGAGAATATTATAGGTCGCAACGTTTGTGCGGTGGAATTAGTGAAAAAGACCTCATTAAAATGTTTGGCATAGAAAAATTTAATCACGTCTTCATGTATACTGCTTGCTGAGGAACTTGTAGTCAAATCTCGTACCGCAATTTTTTTTTCTTTTAATTATGCGAAGATTAAAAAAAAAAGTGACATTAATATCAAGCCAATAATTTATCATTGTTTGGAATGTCATGAAAAATATATATATATATAAAAAATTTAACGAAATTCCAGGATAAAAGTGTCGCAAGTAAATTATGTTGAAAATTGGCAACATTGTCACGTGGTCGGTTCGCATTCAGTGACTCCGCATTTTATTTCCGGTGGAGCTCAAGAAATTAGTCGATATGCTTTTTGTGCGCTCTTTTCGGTGGTTCCCGAGCCAACATAAAAATAGTATGACTCCGATTGCTTCGGAAGAGACCCAAAATCGTTAGTGAACTCGACTTCGATTACCGGTGCCGAATAGCTTAGCCAGCAAAAAATACGCCTGGCAACAGCGAAGCTTCGGATACACGCGTGTCACATTTTCCGAATGACATTCCTAAAATTGGTCTCTCCTACGACAGAACTTTGTCGTCTATCGCGTCCGTTGTGAAATTGGGGATATCGGGAAATCGATTTCTATTCGATCTCCTGTTTGTTCGTCGCTATCACCGATCTGCTATTTGCATCCTGTCCTTTTTCTCGAATGCTTATGTCAATACTTGTGACAACCAGTGTCTTTAGTCACTGATTGCCAAAAATAGTCATCAGGCTCGTATAAGACGTTGAAAATTGTACGAAAAATACGTAATCGATTTTTCAACATAATTCCAGTATTAATATTTTCAATCATCATGCAAATTTTATTTTACCACAAATAAAAAGGTGTTTCATCCAACCCCGGTGTCCTTTATTTTCGAATAAGTTCCCTTCAGTTTCCCATAATAATTTTCCATTCAATTTATTTGATTCAATTGACGTTGAAAATTGTACAGAAAATACGTAATCGATTTTTCAACATAATTCCAGTATTAATATTTTCAATCATCATGCAAATTTTATTTTACCGCAAATAAAAAGGTGTTTCATCCAACCCCGGTGTCCTTTATTTTCGAATAATTTTTCATTTAATTTGGTTGATTCGATTAAAATTATACAACGCATAATGATTATTTATTGAAATAAGGGTTAGCATGGGTGAAGTCGTAAAAGAAACAGCACAGAAGTAATGGAGTCTGTGCAATCGCTGTTTAGTGACTTCCCAGGGGTGCTACTTGTGACGGTTAACTTAAGGAAACAGAGGAGAACGAAGATGAAGAACGCGGAGAGAGGCCAATACCGCGGAAGAGCGAAAAGGGACGATCTAAGTGTGCTTTTTCGACGATCTCGTTTCGTCCCACGCTCCTCGGCCCTTATTCGAGCTTTTCAAAATGAAATATTCAAATGTACGAGCGCGCACCCTCGCGGAGGGACTTCGGTAATTTGCATGTTTCAAAGTGCGTCACGGGGAAATGGACGGCGGATATGAAGACGTACGACAATGTTAAGGCGAGAAAGCGAAAGAGAAAAAAAAAACTAAATGAAAAGGGCAAAGAGAATGGGATGACGAAAGATCCCAATAAGGTACGCATTTCGAATTACAAAGTGCGAAAGCATGTCTTGCCAAATATATGCAAACATGGCCGACTTTCAACACCGAAAAATCAAAAGATCGCAACCCCGAAGAAGTCCCTCTTTTTTTTACTGAACTTCACCTTCAGAAAATTTTATTACAACACAAATTGTCGTAATACAAAATGTTTTCCACACCAAAAATTGTCAAGTTTGTCTTTGACTAACCGGAAAAAAAAAAAAAACGAACATGCCAATTTGGCTTTGAAAATCTTATTCAGGAAAAGCAGCTTTTCAGTCATTGTCCACCCACGAAAATTGTATGGACAGGCACGTTGATCGATCCCCTAATACATTCTTCCGAATGAGGTCAACGTCAGCTTCCATTTTTTTTTCGGAAAAATTTCTCCAAGCTTTGTATCAGGAAGGCGTATTAATGGAAATGTAATAAAAATAGGTTCGAGCTTCTCGTTCGTAGCGGAGAGTAGTGAGTACGTTTTGAGAGGCTTGCGACGTCGTTGACACACGAGATTTACGATGCGGCGTTCATACACGGAAAATGAAACGCAACAGCCACAGGCAACTTCCGTTACCCTACACTGCTCAGGATTTTACCAACTACAATGCAAGTAAATGGAGAACATTTTCGTACATGTCTTACGCAGTCAAACGAGCGAAAAGTGCTCGGTTCCCTTTCGCTGGATTTTCTTCACAGCAAAGGAAAGGAAATAAAACATTCACTCACATGCCATGAATATTTATTGACGCTAAGTTAGACACCATCAGAAGTTGATGACAGTTTCCAAGGGTTGCAAAGAGGATCAAATATTCCGCGTGTGAGTGCGTGGGTGTGTGTGAGGAAGGGAAAAGCCCTTTAGGAGATTCTCCAGGATGTTAAAGGCCCGACGGAATCCTCTTTTCTCCGAGTAGTGACTACTTTATTTTCTCCTCTTTGGTCCTACACACCTTTCATTTCCTTCTTCGACCTTTTTTCCCAGATGAAAATATATATATGTATATATATATATATTTTCCACTTTGCATAATAAAATCGAATTTTAACGGATATCCGAAGAAAAAAAAAAAAAAACGCTTACCTTTTTTCGACGTCCTGAATGAATCGTCCTTCGGCACGTATTGAATATCGTAGACCAGAGTCGTGTTGGGTAACAAATTTTTATCCTTGTTTATCCTGTAGACCGCATATTTGAAGGCCATTTCCGAGGAGCTGTCCTTCTGGTCTTCGGTAAAAATGGCACCTGAAACAAAAAATTGATCGGTCTATAATTAGCCGGAGAAAAAGTGGTTTTCGGTGGTTTGAATTTTCGATAATTAAGGGGGAGACATTTTTAGATTTTTCGGCGTTTAACTGGACGAAATTGTGGAGCTGAAGAAAATAAGCAAGGGAAATTGGAGCTCCGTTGACGAGCATTTCGAGACGAGGAAAAAAAAAAGGGGCGCATAAATCATAAGTCAGATGGAGCAGAACACTTGGCTGTTTCTTCCCCTTTTAGCAACGTGGTATGTATCAAGCGTCGAATATGGAGATTAAGAGTGTAAGAAATATCTTATTTTCCGTCCTCTTCGTCTTGCCACCCCTAAAATAACGAGGGGTGACTCGGGAGTCTGGAGCCCATTCTGTCACCGGTACATAAAATTCTTCTGCTGGGTGTCGTATAAATATACTGTAACATTATATGACGTACAACGCGAACGCCAACCTCCGACATTATATTTCAACGAGAAACCGTGAATTTTTTCGAAGGGCGAATCTGCCACGAAATTATGATAACTAAATTGGACTACATCCAATTTTCAAAATCAGATTGGTTAAATAATCAAAACATATCATGTAACATCACATTTTCCATTTTGTATTTAAAAAAAAATACTTTTGAAATATAGTATCAGCGGTATTTATTTTTGCGAGAGTTTCATGAATTTCAGGGCTTAAAAAATTGTCTTCATTTTGAAATTTTGTGAATATCATATTTCGGGGAAAATTTATATTTATTTTTTATAGCGTATACGCTGTATATATCAAAGTGGCAATTCGCTCGGTAATCACTAGTCCCGAGATCTCACTCAGCTGGCGTTGCTGAAGAGGGGAACCTGGTGATATCGTCGTCAACAAGGTCCACAAGCAGAAAGGCGATAAAGGAGAGGAGCCATGGAATCCGTCACGTCGGCCAAAATGGGCCGCTTGCTGCTGCTGCTGCGAGTTCGGGAATATTTTTTTACGACCCCATAAAGATTTTCGTTACGTGTTATCGGGTGGATTGTAGCGAACGGTGTGTGGATGACTTCGGGGTCGAGGGCTTTTCCACCGATGTAGGGAAATGGAAGCGTCGGTGCGTGATGTCCTGCCTCGAATATTACCTGCACGCGCAACTATCGAAGAAACGCAAGGAAAAAAACAATAATTGGTGCAGTGAACTGATACAGTGCAGCTGGGACCACTTCGGACCATGGGCAACATTTACAAAATTTTTTGTATAAAATTCAAAGCGCCATAAAATTGATAATCAGAGATGATCGAATAAGTAGTTAATGATTTGCAGAAAAATCACTATTAATCATTCGAGTAATGAGTAGTTTTGACGAAAAATAGTGAAGGAGGTTTAAATGTGGAGCGAAAAAGCCAACAAAGTGGCGGACGACTGAGAAAGCGTTTTATCTGCAGTGTCTCCCAAGTCCAATTCCTCTGCAAGGATATTGCAGCAGTTATACAGGCTAACCAAAGTTTGCTTAACGAGTTCGTCGATATACAGCGGTTATAGTATCCTTTGATGTGAATTAATGACCGTGGTCGGTGAAACGAGCTCCGTGCGCCTCCTTTGTACATGTAGCTGATGGAAATGATGCAGTTCGGATCTTCCAGGAATTGGTACTTTGGTACTTGAGCTTGCAGTGAGAGTTTTAATCAAATTTTCTTAATTGCCCGGTCATGAATTACGAAAATTGCGATCGTTAATTGCGCCGGTTTGCGGTTTGACACAATTATAGACTTCTACCGACGAGCTGGTAACCATGTTTTATCCACTGGAAGTCGACTACCATTTAAATTTTATTTTATTTTATTTTTCTTTCATTAATTGAACTGCGAATTTAATTTAATTAGACTACGAATGTATTGTCGGAAGAAAAAAGTCAAATAACATTGTGTTCGTGTTGCGTTGAACACAAAATAAAATATGCTTGATTTTTTTCAGCCACTAACCACGAATTGCAAAATTTTCGTTGTCTCACTGCAGCATTGCTGCATTGTCGACTTTTAATTAGATCAGATTAATTAATTTGACTGGAACAAATCAGTTCGGGGGTGGTAACATGGTCTGGTAATATGCGCAGCCGAGGAGACGGAAAATGCGGTAAAATGGGAACCCCAGGCAAATAATTTCGCCGGAACGTTCCGACATGCGTACATTTACTATTTGTTACGGTAAAATGAAATGTACCTGTTTTATCGCACGTCCGGACAAAAAATAAGATGATGATAAATTTATTCGCCGTTTGTCGCACGACTATAAACGTTCATTAAAAAAAAAAGTCGACAGGGGTTCAACAGGGAACCCTTAAGATTTTTCAACGACATCAAAAGATGAAATTCTGTAATATCTAATCAATGGTACCTCCGCACACGTAATGCGAAATCGTCACACGAAAATCGGATAGGCTCGTTAGGAAATATGGCAAAGCGAATGTGTAGCATCAGCGCTGAAATCAAAGCGAAGTTGTCCGGTTCTCCTTGCTGGATCACTGCAGCACCGATCTCAAGGACTTAACGTTTTAGCGTCAATGTTGTACCAAAATGAGCTTGCGGTACGCAGGGTGGGGAAAAATGGCCTCCATTTTGCGTTCCTCTCTGCTTCCCGAGAATTACCAATGGGAACTGAATGTATTGCGTAAGCTAGTGAAAGCGGCTTTTAACATAATCTCCGAGACTCATTGAGTCGGATTTGAAAGTAGCTTAACGAGAATACGCGCAATGAAATATATAATTTTTTCAATTATTTGCTACTTGCCATTAGCACAATTACTGTGCCGATAATTAGCCACAAAGTAACAATAAAACAATAAAATAAATTAATTAAAAATAATATATATATATATATATATATATATTTTATTTATTTATTTTAGCAATAATCGATTACACTTCCTAATAGCTGATTGCCTATTTTTTTATACCTTATTATATCGCGAGGACGAAAAATGAATGAACGAAGAACGAAATAAGATGAAGACGTGATCCGGAGGAGGACGTTGATGATGAGGAAAGATGACGATTTAATTATTTCGCGAAATTATTATTTTTTTGTCCACCCCTCTGGTTGCTCACTGGCAATCCGCGTCCCTCGGGGGCTTTAACGCTTTAACGCTTCGGCTAATCCATCAGAAATAAATCCAGGCTTGATAGCGACTGTACGGCTTTCGGTTCGCTCTGTGCTGCTGCTGGTGCTGCTGTCTCATCTGTTACAGCTATATTGGAACGTTTCACGGTGACGAGCACCGCGTGCGTGCACTCGGGCTCGAAGGGCAGCTGATGAATTCCTCCATTATTCGCTGTCTCTGTGCCTTCTCGACCTTTTTCCATGTCACGAGCCACTTGATTTTAAATCCGACCCGCTAATACTGGCCTGTAGCCTTCGTCGGGTAGAAAAACGAGAAGTACTACTACCCGCCGGAAATACTAAAGCGCAAATGAAAGTACCAAATGCACTCACTTTATTTTATAACCTCGGATATGTTGTTTGCACAGCATCAAATGAAAATCCTTTCATTTGATAAATTCCGGATGAAGTGAGTTCTGTTTTAAGTCGTTGATGATGATAGTGATTAAAAACGTGAGTTTTTTCTACCACCCAAAGTCGTAGAAACATAGTGAGCTTAAAAAAGGCATTTTTCGTTTTGGTGGTCCATTTTGCCCCGTGTGTATGTGCATGTGTATATTGACTCCTGGTAGTAGAGATCCTTACAAATATACATCGTCGACTCGCGAGCGAAAGGCCCGAACCCAAGAGAAACGCGGTATTTCAAAAGCGATTCCCACATTCGTAGTCGATCCCACGAGGGCCGCAAGCTCGCTCGACCATCTCTAAAAGCTCTCTGGTGGGATAGTTTCGACGGGGTTCGCGAAGGCGATGACTACAACGTCGACGACGACATCGCGCTCTTCTTCTTCTTCTTCTTTCGCTTTATCTTCCTCGTTGTCGTCGTCGCTGACTGAATCGCACTGTCTCGGACCGGTCCGCAGTGCACCGTGAATTATATGCGTCCTGCTCTCGCAACAGTTTCGCCCGTGACTCCGGTGCTTTCCATTGTCCTCGAACGTACACCACGCGAGCATTTTCCTTCCGCGACCGTTATTGAAATCGAACGTACCATTCCATACGAACTCCCACGAGATAACACTGTAAATGTGAAGCTGATCCGAGGGCAAAGGAGAAACTGTTACAAAGCGACGACTACCTTATTCTTTCATTTCTCTATGTCCGCATGTGTCCCGCCAGAAATTCGAGATCCAACGGACTTCCGGCCAGTAAAACCGAATTCAATTGTTAACTTAGCTTGAACTTTTTGCCAAATCGTGGGCAGATAAATATGCAAACAGAGTTTGGGTGCAGGGACCAAGGCTAGTTGAAATTAGATTTTTGCCTCGATTTGCAGCAAACCGGATTTGCAAGAAAATTTTTTTGCATGTATCGATTTTACCATCGACAGAAAAAAAATACTGCAAGGAGAGGTATGCACTGCAGGGTCAACATCTGTCTATGTCAAGTTTCTATGAAGATGGTAGCCTCCTATTATAGGTACGGATGCATGAAGACATTGTTCTAGCCATAAGTCAACTTTGCCCCTGTGATCGGGTATGTAAATGTGAGGCTGCTCCGAGGGCAAGAAGAACTGTTACAAAGCAACGACTGGCTTATTTTCCCATTTCTCTATGACTGCATGTGTCCCGCCAGAATTTCGAGATCCAACGGACTTCCGGCCAGTAAAATCGAATTCAATTGTTAACATAGCTTGAACTTTTTTCCAAATCGTAGACACATACATATGCAAACAGAGTTTGGGTTCCGAGACCCAAAGGATAGTTGAAATTAGATTTTTGCATCGATTCGCGACAAATTGAATTTGAAAAAAATAAACATATTTTTTCGCAAACATGCACGTATCGATTTTACCGTCGATAATAATAAAATACCGCGAGGAGAGATATGCACGGCAGGGTTAACATCTGTCTGTGTCAAGTTCCTATGAAGATGGTAGCCTCCTATTATAGGTACGGATACACGAAGACATTGTAGCCATAAGTCAACTTTGCCCCTGCGATCGGGTATGTATCACGGTTTATATTGCGGTGGAAGAGGCAACTCAGTCGGAAGAAGATCCACACGGAGCGACGAGCGGTCGGTGTGCCGGGTGACAAATTGAATTTCGTCTGAGCAGCGAAGCAGATTATCTTCTCGGCTCTTCGTCCTCGAAGCGTGCACCGCAATATATACTTAGGAGCAGTGCGCGTCTCTTCAGCCAGTAGATGATCTCGAGGGAATAAAGTCGAAAGCAGAAAAGCGTCCTACTGCATGCAAAGGATAAGCGCACGCGGCACATAGATTTTATACTTGTCCTTGGCTAACATTGTGCGATACACCACGATCTTCGTTTCCCCAGGGCGCAATTATTTCCCTCGGACATAAACTTCATTCCCCGACAATTAATTCTTGACGCCCCACTCGACAATATTGACATTTCATTTTTTATTACTTCACGAGAGAATCTTTTCTTCCCCGTTTTGCTGAAGATATCTTGACAAAATTTGTATTTCAACCACGTATGTAATGGACGTCCGTTTTTTATCCAAACTCCAACTTTTACAGTTTACCCAGGCTGTACTTTATAGTCCGTGATAAAAAAAGATTTTATGTGCCCTAGGAGAGAAAGAGAGAGAGAGAGAGAGATTTTTCCTCACCGGTCTTACTTCGTCTTGTGACAAATAAATTTGATGAGCGCAGGGCAACATGGGATCCGTCGTGAAAGGCCCCGTAACGAGCTTTTGGGGGACGCGCTTTTTTTTTTTTCTTCTTCTTTTCTTTTCAGCCGTCGCGAAGACACGTTGCGCTTGACAGCAGGTGCACGAAAACCAATATCACGGAGCGTTTAGCACGACGTCGCGATATTCGGCACGTCACACGATATAGTGCAGCGCTGCGCACTCACGATCACATTCGACTAGACCTCACGATCCGACCATATAGGACCATCCCATATCCCTTTGTACAGCTCCGTGCAGCTCATATACCGGCCCATGAACAGCCTTCCCTTCGGCATCAAAATTAATGCAGCCTCCTATGTCGCTCGTCTGCGCAATAATGTTCAATGGTGGTCGCTCCTCGTACGTAAACCCTAATCTAAATGTATTGCTTGCGATATGAGGGAAGACCACCGCGTACGTTGAGAGCGCACGCTGAATCCTGAGTTACGATGATAGCCCCGAACCGGAAGTGAACAATATCGCTTGCCAGGCCAATCGCCAATGTAGTCCGATCGATACAATGATTTTTCCCCAAAAACCAGCATATCGATTTATCGTCAAGGCCCGAAAATGTTGATCTTTTGACGTTGTCAGCGTGGAAACTGCCGTAGACACTTATTGCCCTAATTCGGAATGAACGAAAACGGCGAAAGGGATAAATTTCGCTCATGGAAACTCTCGTTTCGTTGGCTGCGAAGAGACGGAATAATAGTGGAGGGCGTGATTGGTAGCTGAGCCGTTGTTCGGTGTTAGATTCGATTATCGACAACTCTCCTCCTCGGCGAGAAGTTGAATTGCGTCGAGTGAAAAGTTTTTAGGTCGTGTCGTCGTCGTTGTCGTCTCCCCAGTCGTTTTCGTGTCTGTCACAAGTACGCGATCGACTCGACTGTGTGGACCTTGAGGTGGCGCGTTGCTGAAGAACTACGAGGCTCTGTGTCGTCGATGGTCTGGTACGTACACCATGGAGTTGTTTTCTCGGGCAGTGGCTGTTCTCCTCTCCGATTCGCTTGGTTCGTCGACGACACGACACCAAGACCCATTGGTTGACTTGATTAAATTTGTTTGCTCAACATTTCGCATGCGAGCGGTGGATTCGCCTCCTGCAACCCCCTTAACCACTTCCTCTCGAAGCGTCGCTACAGGGAGTTCCACATTATTATGGAATATACTCTGAACAATGCAATAATGGTTCAAGGGTCTGGTGGATTTCGCATGGGCCTCCAAGGGCTGGTTTCACCCCGCCCACCCTCCGCCAACGCATTCGACCTTAAATCTCCTGCGTATAAGAGCCTCCATCATCCGTCATTCCACTCACTTATACCGAACGCCTCTTTACTTCCACATTTTCTTGGATTCTTGGCCCCACAGTCGCCCTTCATAAATCCAATAACTATATCATGGGTATTATACGATAGATTACCCAACCACGAGGACAATATGCTTTTGGGAATAGCCATTGAATTGCAGATCCGATTATCATCATCAACAAAAGTGGTTCATCACGCTCGCCGATGGAATTTTCGTTGGGGTTTTCACTGGAACACGTTCGAATGACTTTGAATTGTATGTCGATTGAGTAAAATGATAGTTTGACGTAACGGAAAATGGGCCAATTAATTAGACATTCGAGATGAGTAATAGTCGTCAAATGGATGATGACAGTGTGAGTTAGTTCGATAATGTGCCTGCGGTACAATGGTAATTTACCATCTAAACATGATCCTCAACAACTGCGCGCGGACGTCGAGCATTGCTTTGACCAAGTAGCGGGCAATTGGTGAATTTATCATCAGACATCGACGAGTTATCGTCTCGGTGACTAATAACTCGTTATGTTAACGTATCGTGCGGTCATCGACACGCCGCAGATATATATCCGGTGCGGAAACACAGCTGCGGCATATGTCATTGCCGAGATTCGAGAAATCATTACCGAGGACGACACCGCGTATTGATGTTCGTCATCAACACCAATCCGAGAATCAAAATATTGTTCGTGTCCTATCATATTGCGACAGAACAATATTAATCATTGTGCCGCTCGTCGACGAAAATTTTCGCTCGAATAAAAGGCAATTAATCATTTTCACGAGTACGATAACTGCGATAATCATTAACAAGTGCTCGCCGTATATATTCAACACTTAGTTTTAGTTATTTATGATTCTCTCGGTGGAGGAGTGGAGTTGAGGCTACGATGCCGAGTGCAATCGCAAGGGAGAATCGTAATTACGGCGAGGAGTGGGCGCGAGAGTACGTGAAATGAGGAACTTTTGGTTCCTCGGTTGCAAGTTCTTATCGTTATCCGGTCGGAGTGAGACGCGGACGGTCTACTCCACGGGACGAGGAGAGTTTTCGAGCCGATTCTGGCTCGGCAACGTAGTCAGCCACCCAACGGGCCATAGAGAGACGAGATTCTCAACTCGCAAGTCCTAATAGCTCGTTAGTCAACCGGGAATCCACAAATTTTCCGCGCCAGAGCATCGACTGCATCGCACCCCGAAATCTCATATCGCAAATTACCGAGAGCTTTCCTCGTTTCGGAAACACTCGGTTTTCCGATGTAAACAGGCACTACTTTGAAAAACCCACTTTGGTCCAATGCGTTCTCGGTTAGTTATCGTTTTCACGAATTCTCCTTCGTGCTTGGCTGTTTAAGAAAGTGGAATAGTAATGGAAGCTTTTGAGTTGCAATAGAAAAAATACCATTCGATGTACTTACTGTGATTTTTTTAAAATCCAAGTAACAAGATAACATTATTCGTCGAGTAGCTTAAAGCCGCTTGTACAGAAAAATCTTCGTGGCAAATTCTACGAAACGTAAATCTTCCCAGATCTTCACCGTCATTCGTACATTATGCTCCGAGTACTTCCAGAGCTTATTATCAGTGCCATTTCCCAATGCATTCTCTGTTAGTTATCATTTTAACGAATTCTCCTTTGTGCTCGGCAGTTTAAGAAAGTGGAATAGTAATATATGGAAGCTTTTAAGTTGCAATAGAAAAAATACCATTCGATGTACTTACTGTGATTTTTTTAAAATCCAAGTAACAAGATAACATTATTCGTCGAGTAGCTTAAAGCCGCTCGTACAGAAAAATCTTCGTGGCAAATCCTACGAAACGTAAATCTTCCCAGATCTTCACCGTCATTCGTACATTATGCTCCGAGTACTTCCAGAGCTTATTATCAGTGCCATTTCCCAATGCATTCTCGGTTAATTGTCGTTTTAACGAATTCTCCTTTGTGCTCGGCAGTTTAAGAAAGTGGAATAGTAATATATGGAAGCTTTTAAGTTGCAATAGAAAAAATACCATTCCGTGTACTTACTATGATTTTTTTTAAATCCAAGTAACAAAATAACATTATTCGTCGAGCAGCTTAAAGCCGCTCGTACAGAAAAATCTTCGTGGCAAATCCTACGAAACGTAAATCTTGCCAGATCTTCACTGTCACTCGTACATTATGCTCCGAGTACTTCCGAAGCTTATCATCAGTGCCATTCCCTCACAATACATCTCCCGGAAGCTCGAAAATCCACGAAATATCCATGCACGGGGCTGTGTATATACGCTTGACACTCTGAACGATAAATGGGAATGTGGGTGGATACTGAGAACACCCCCTTAACCGTAAATCCTGTTTAGCTCAGCGAGAGCCCAAAATCACGGTGTTCCAGAGTCGGTGCTGGTGAAAGATAGGGTGGAAAAAAGCGTGTTTTTATTTTCTCGTTAAGTCACCGGGTGCTCGTCATCGTTAACCCTTGACTATTGCCATTCTTACGCTGTTTTAATTTACGAGCGCCTTTCCGCTAGATTTTCTTACGTTCTTGATGGACCATTTCAAGCTTACTTTCTTTCTTTCTTTCTGCTTTTTTTGTCCTTCATCCACGACTTCATTTTTCGTCTAGTGTTTCACTTCTCTGTCGACCTTACAGCAACGAATCCAATTAGCACATTCCCTGTCATTGTCAATGTTTCATTGTGGCCACTCGCTTCAAGTCCCTCCGGGCACTTTTCGCTCGACTATCTTCTGGGGAATTGCTTCTCTAATTACTACACGGACTTATCGCCATCCTTAATTCCATCGTCTTCGCTACAACTAGCGTCACGGCAGCAGCATCGCCTGCGGACGGTAAACCCTTTTGTGCCACGAGAAGAGCCTCCCTCTCCTCCTCTCTCTCTCTCTCTCGGTTTCTCTCTCCACGATACGGCACAACCCTTCCGTCCTCTCTTCCGAGACCCCGACAAATCCCATCGCTGCATAACGCGCCGGATTTTCCCGCGCGAACGATGTACCAAATGGTCCTACAGCCACAAGATTCTTATCCCTTTGGCAGAGATAGTTCTATAATCCTCCACGATCCAACGAAATAGAACGAGAAGTTTCATTAAAATTTACAATTTTCAATTTTTTCACGAACACAAAATGAATTTTTACATCGTAAAAAAAATATCGGCAAGAGAGAAATTGGAATGGATTCAATGGAATTATTTATACGTGGGACTTTTGTAGATCGAGATGATTTTTCGGATTGGTGGAATTTTGTGAGTCTCAACAAAGTTAGCGAATTCCCAACATTACCAATCAGTCATCCAAATGGAATTAAAAAAAAAAACCGGAAGTCGTCGCTCCAACTTTGGTAAGATTTCGTATGTACCGAGTAATCAACATAGAATTCGTTATCTGACGAAGTTGGCTGCGGAAAGTAAAACGAAAAATAGGACGATGCGAAAAATGGGACAGGCGGAGAGCGGAGGCAAGAGTTGATAACGAAAAACGTGATCGGTTTGTTCTCGGATTGCACTCGCGGGCTCCACTGCCAATTAAAATACTAGTCCAACCACCATGAGATTCGCTACAAATTCGAAACTTGCATCTCCGTGTGCATTTATTCGCTCCCGGCAAGAGCAATGTACTGAATACACAGGTGAAGGTTTGGTACGAATAATTACCGGGCAATAACAAACACCGTTGAGGAATTACGTGAATTGCAAATAAACAATTGTTATGTGCATTCAGAGATATTAAATGAACATTGAAGCGATGTTCATTGTGAATTCAATAAATTATTGTAACCAAAGGAGTAATCCCCGAAAATGACAACATAATAATTATTACGATATTTATTTAAATCCCTATGGAATATATATATATACAATTCCATAATCTCAATAATTTATATATATATAACAAAACAACGTATTAAAAAATAAAAAAAAATGTAAAAGTGTAAAAATAACATCAGAAATCTCTGATTAATTTCAATAAACCCTCAATCCGAAAATACCTCGAGTTTCTCAATTTATTTTTCCATAGAATTCCACATTGTGACCTGGTAAACGTGGAGGAAAAATATATCAAGCTCTAACCTCGGTCAAGTATCCAACGAAAGAAAAAAAACGATAATAAATTCTTATCAATCAATCTCTCCGTGACTCTATCTTTATCATGCTCCCCGTTGCGTCTTGATATTCATAGAATTCCCGAGGAGCCTTCCTTCCCTGATCCGCATTTTTTTTTTTTGGGCCTCGCGTCGCATGTGATCGAATAAATTAACCGGGAGTTCGTGTTGGGATTGAATTTTCCGGCATTTTCCAACAAGAATCGACGGAATTGTGGAGCTTACCCTACAACCGCATCCCCAATAATATTTTCCACCGATCCAGCATAAATGTCGCGATAAAATTTACGACTCGAATCGATATCCTCAATATATAGTGCCTAATACGTATGCAGAAAGTCACAGTATATATAGGACATCCGGGAACGAAGGCAACGAGAAAAATCTGCATTTCTGCAAAAGAATTCTTCCTGACGAGAATTTTTTTTCTTTCTCTCTTTCTGTTTTTTATTTCGCGTCGTTCTCACTGTCGTCCTCAAAGATCGAAATCGTGAAGATACTTTTTTTTTCTTGGTTTATTTTTCCTTTATTTTTTTTTTATTACTCAGCCGCGTAACCTCAGGTATTCGGAAGTTGGCACATCCTTTCCGGCGAAAGCAGCTACATTCTTCAAAAGCTCGGAGCCTCGGCAAATCCTGCAGAGAGTTTCGGGAGATGAGCTGTCTGCACTCAAGCGAAAATACAGATCCCCGAATTGACTTGTTTCTTTTTTGGTGTAGCTCTCTTGGTGCATATATGGGCACTTGGAGAACTTCCCACAGCTATGTAGAATTCGGCACGTATATCTATAGACAACATATCACGTCTCATAAAATAGTGACAGAGGCATCGAACTTTCGGAGAACCTTTGATGCCACTTGGAACACGATAACTCGCCGCCAACCTCTTGGGAATATGAAGATACCGCTTCCTTTCTGGGATACGAATATTTTTCAACCCCTCAAATTCTATTGGTGTAGTTATCGCTCATATATAAGTCATTCCATGCGAGGGCGAGCTAAAATAATGATACCTATTTCCAAATTCGTAAGCTTTGAAATGTCAAAAAAAAATTTCTTGAAAATTTAATTTTTCGAAAAATTACCTGGATACTTGTACATTCGTTTCAATAATTTTGTCAATTTTTCTTATGGGAAATTTTTGATACCTTTCAACGTGGGGAGTCTTATACAAATGCGCAAATTCTACAGGTGTGTAGGTACTCATGTATCGATAGACAGCAAAGAAAGACGATCTCAGCGAGTGGAGAAAAGCGAGTATTCCGGACGCAACACCGATCGCGATTTTCACCTTCTATCTTATTCAGACGCAGAGCACAAAGTACGTATAAAATAGATGGCGTGAACATGAGAGACCTCCCTACGGAGCCGAATGCGGCCATACATGTCCCACCGTACAGATACAAGGGGCAAAGTGTAAAATAAATGCAATGGAAGGCAAGATTCTTTACAGGAAACCTATTGAGGGTGAAATAATGTGTAAAGAAGAAGGACGAGAATAGAACTTTTGCGAAAATGTACATTCATACGATCCTTTGCCGGAGGTTCACCCCATTTTCTTCCTATGGGAATTCACATATCTACGCCTCTCCACTTTATTTTATTCTATAGCTAGTTATGATACAAATACATATATAGAGCTTTATACCATGAAGAGCATTGCATTACAAGAGCTTTTGTGTCTGGCTTTGCGGCTACTTCAGTTACCATTACAAATTGGTACATCTCTTTTGCATTAAAGAGAAAGTGGTACATCGAAAAATAATTACATAGCACCACGAAGAACACATCCCATGTGATTGGGTGCAAATTCGTTTGAAAGGGCGAATTTATTTTTGAAAAATGGATTATCCTACGAGTCAAAAAACGGATGTACCTATGATACAAATGCATACATATATGTCTATACATACATACATAGAGCTTTATACCATGAAGAGCATTGTATTACAAGAGCTTTTGTGTCTGGCTCTGTGGCTACTTGAGTTACCATTACAAATTGCTACATCTCTTTTGCATTAAAGAGAAAATGGTTGATCGAAAAATAATTACATTGCATCACGAAGAACACATCTCATGTCATTGAGTGCAAATTCGTTTGAAAGGGCGAATTTAATTTTGAAAAATGGATTATCCCATAAGTCGAAAATCGGATGTAATTCATGGAATTTAGCTAGCAGAGATTCCATCGCCAAATTGCTTGAACTCACGTGATATTCTCGTGGTCTCGCGACCACTCCATAAATCATAAGCTGGAGAAATATTATTTGCAGAGGACAAGAAGGGCACGCGAAAGCTGGATAAAAAACGATTGAATAATTTCGCCATAAACAACATTAACGAGAGTCGAGCCCGAGGTGTGAAGTGGGTCGGGATCGTTTTGGCTTTCCTCGAGTATTACACACATACCCTGTGTTTGGATTTCCAGCGGGGCGGAAGTATATCGAATTTTCTCTTCCCTCCTTCTTCAGCTTCTCGGGATTTCTTAAACGGCTCGGTTTTATAGCTGCGTATATAGCACAGTGAGATGTTTCTTGACCGTACAACGTTAACAGTAATTTCTTCCTCCTTTTTTCCCAAGGATTTAACAGTCTAATAAATGAACTCGACCATAAATCCCGAAGATTTTATTTTCAGCCTTCGCTTCGCTTTTACCACGCGAAAGCTCGCAACTTTCTATCGCTGCACTTGAGGTATTCAAATAAGTATCGTGCTTTAGCACACTTTTTACTTTTCACGAAGAGTAAAAACACTGAAACGTTTGAGACAAGCGATAAATTATCGTTTGATTATCAATAACTTGGCCGTGCTCATTCAATCGGAATTATAGCAGAATGCTTTAAAAAAAAAAAATAGAATCGTCCCGCAGATAAAAAGTTTAAAAGCCCGGATGCGAGGCGAGCGTCGGGGCAACACAAAAACTAAATTACTTTTCTTCAGCAAACCGGGAATCGTTTCCTTGCGAGGGAAATAACTTTCTTTCTCTCAGACGGTCGAGGCGAATATGAATAGTCAATGTCCCGAAGCTTGGGGAGGATGTGCATAAGCGATTGCACCGGTAAGGAGGCGGCAGATGAGGCGAAGGGACCAAGCCACCTACCTACCTACCTACCCCCACCCCCCACCCCCCGCCCCTCGCCTCAACTCGTAATTCAGTGAAAACTTTCGAGTCAGGAATACGAGATTGCCGATCGAGTTACTCGCATCGGTGAATCCTTAATCCGTTACTTAAGCGCGAGAGATCTCTAGCCCAGCCATTCCGATACCGGTTATATACTCTCAACCCTGCCCTTCTTTCCCTTCGGCCCCTCTTCGTGGTCGCGAGCTTCTATTGAAAACGTCGACGAGGGAAAAAAAGGAAACCGAGAATCCTGGTAGACAGGAGCAGTCCAGGATCTTCGGACAATCTTCAAGTGCAAAGCTATAGAACATAGATTAAGAGGGTAAGAGAGAGAGGGAAGGAGAGCGAAAGGGCGGAAAAATGGTGGGACCAGGAGGGTGAACAAGTGAAGGGCGGAAAAACGTGTGAGTTGAAGCACGACGAAGGGACGTCGAGGGCTTTGAGGCTGCAGGCGATTTCCAACGGGGAAATGGTGTAAGGAAAAACGGCTTGGCTGGGATTTCGCGAACAAGACCCTGCTAATTCACCTTCTCCTTCATCCTCGCGCTTCAGGGGCCTAGCAAAAATCCGGGAGACTCTGCCGGAAGTCCGAGTATCACGCGAGGAGCGAGAACGGAGAACAAGGCGAAAGAGAGAGAAGTGGAAAGAGTCGAGAAAGATCTCGCATCCATTTTAAACTAAACCTTCCCAACTGCACACCGACTGACTCAGCTTCGTGTCCCGGAATCAGCGAAAAGAAGGTCGCCGAGCTGATATCACCGAGTCGGATTTGGGCTACATTTATGGGGTCGTCGTGGATTGGAAATTAATTGACATGGCTCATCAGCTTCGCATGTAAAAAATTGAAGTGATGCATTTTTCTACAAACGCTATTATCCGGTTCAGGTCGTCAGTATCATTTGCCATTCGTGGAAAATGTCCTGGGATCGAACGATTCGAAATGCGGATGTTCAGTAGTAACGTTATTACATATGGCATTCCCATTATAATCCAAATGTGTGTGTCTGTGTGTCTCGGTGCACGGGGACAATTTCCAACTTTCCACGTCTCGATAGTGCCATTCAGAATTTGCCCATTGAGCTCAAAACCCGTACACAGACAAGAAGAAAAGCGATTCGATCGTCCCTATCAATTTCATCGGGTTCTCGATATCAAGCCATTTAGTCGCTTCCGCTTTCTGCTTTCTTCCGGCGACTGGCATAACGATCGGCTGGGCCTCCGTCGTCGCTGTTGTCGCCGTCGTCGTCGTCGTCGTCGTCGTTGCCGTTGTTCTCGTTGGTATGCTCCAGGCTACGAATGCGAAAAGTCCAGGTCGATATGCTTCCACTCCTTTATTAAAACCGAAGAACTGGGCTGCACTGCGGCAAACGATTCGCTGATGCGATCGTCGATAGATGTCTATATATGCCCACTTCGTCCTCGTCGTCGTCATCCCAAAGAATAACGCGGATCTGAGCGTTCCGCTTCGACGCGAAAAGCTCACGCGGCTGTCGTCAAACACTCTCGTCTCTCATCCTCCTCTTTACATCTCCGCACCGTGCCTCGCTAGCTTTCCTCCCGTTTTGATCACGGCATTCGCATTGACGCCTGGGTACATCGAACTGGGTCGGATTATAAAACCCCGCGGATCCTGCTGATGAGTGCATCGACCCGTCACATAAATATATACGTACACCATGCCGTTAAATACACTCATGAGTGTGGGTCTGGACCATTCTTCCAATTACCGACTGGACATTGGACACGCTCCTTCGCTTGTTTGCCATATTGATATTTCGTCATAGAAAAAGGATTTTGTCAATTTTTATCTGTCCATTTTCATAACCCATTATTTGTTAGAAAAAATGGGGAAAAGGGATTTAGAAAAAATAAATAAAAAATTGGTGGACCATTTAGGCGATGGTTTGAAAAGTGACTGGACGATTCATTGATTCTGTAAAAATATTTTCGTACTTTTACACTCGCGGGTTACATTGTTCGGATTCTGACCTTAGCCTATAATTACAAGGCTGTAAAATATTAATATCCAATTTCATTATTTCGCTAAAAGGACAGGCGTTTATTGTTGCCCTGGTATCGCAATGAAAGTGGCATTAAATTTCATTGTTAATTCGGGCTGCCCGCGGCTCTGTATTGTATTCGACGATAAATTCACCGAAGGGAGGAAAAATAAAAATATAAAGTTTATTTATTCGTTAGGCAATTTTCGCTGGACCGGGAATTTTCTCTGCTCGTGTATGAATCTAACATGGCAAATGAAATTTGTTGTTACAGCAGAACATAAAACGAAAGGGTCGGTGCATCAAAAAAGCTATTAGCTGTCGGTTTACTTACCGGACCCGGAAAACACACATTTTCCCGTGGTATCCAGATTTTGTTTGAAGGGCTCGAATTTCCATGATCTTCGAGAAGCAGTTCGATATTGCAAACGTAATTGCAAACACGTGCAGCGCGTTTGGCAATTAGGATATTCGACTCACGTTTCCCTGGGTGAACCATCACATTTTCATTGAATATTACAAATTCTGTTTACACTGATCCCGAAGAGATAATAGAAATCGGACGTTATGGAATATCGTGGCCTACGTGACTTTGACTGGGATCAGTTATGGTACCCGTGTATATACGCAATCGACAACCATGGCAACGATTGCCCGGCAGCAAGAGATATCGGCGACTCCACCTTCCATCCGGCGTTATAGATGCCGCTTATGAATTATTCCGCGTACACGCTCGTGTCATAAAGTGTTGGATGGCTACGGTGACCCTTGCACCTAAAAGAACGATTTCACTCTGGCTGTTATACATTTTTATATATATACATCCGTTTCAGGGGTTTCTTTTTTTTTTCTTTCGCCCTCCGGGCTTCAATCACCATCCCCTTTTCCTCGACTAAGGGATCATCCACCCTCGTGTCGTAAATAGGTCCGTACTCACATGTACTCGTGGTAAATTGACACACGTGCACATCTTCGAGCATCTCTCATTCAATTCCGACGATGGATATTATTTTTATTATTTTTACTATGATCCAGGCCCTAAAAGGGCCTGTTGGAATCCATCGGAAAACGCTGGTCCCGAAAATAGGTTACATCAAATATTGCTCAAGCGATAGAAGTACAAAGATAAAAAGATTTCGCGAATTTCATCGAGTAAAAAAAAAAAGAAATGAAAAATTCGTTGCATGAAACGCGAAATACGCTGAAAAGCCGAAGAGTCGATTCACTGTAATTATTAATTTAATATTAACCCAGATTATACCTGGGAGATTGTGGAGAGCCGCATTGTAAAAAAAGTATCGATCTCGAGATTGAAGTACGTGAATATTGTGCGATATTCAACCAATCATCTATACATTATGCGGAAAATAATTGAGAGCCCACAATTGAATTGTTGAAACTTGGTAGCCGAGTCGAGCCACGATGCAATCTATGAAAATGCACGGGTACCATTGGAAAATCATATTCCATTGCACAATGAAAACTCGATGGAGCCGAAACTCGTACGAGAGTCGGGAAACATTTTCGAAAATTCCCAATTGCCAATGCACAATCCTCTTATCACGATTAACAATTTTGTAACCATTTTCATGGTATTATATTTTTTGCTCCCTCTTCTACAGCGGAATAATTATTATCCTGGTTTTACAATGTACTTTGGCCGTTTGGATAATTAACAAAAAGTGATTATCGACGTTATTACACAATCAATTCTTTTACTGCATTCCAAAAAGGTTCAGTAATAATAATTCTTTTGAATCCAAGCGAAATATCCATATTTTACATTTTTCATATATCACTGTTCAAAAAATTGCGTAAATGAATAAAGAGAATTACGTAAAGAATATTCTGAATACTTGCATTTTACGCACGGTATTCGTCACAACATCGTCCATTGTTGGTCGTAGCTGGTGCAGCAGAGTACCTACGTATAACGCTTTATATCGAGCTTTATATAGGTGGACGTCGACTTAACTAAGCATGCCAATGCGGGGCTTCCCCGGCTTCACTCACGTCTGACCCTACATGCTACTCGCGCCTGACTGTCTCTCGCCGGAGCACGCTATTCTCCCCCGTGCGCGGGCGTAACGTCCGCCGTCGCATTTATTAACCCCTTGACTCGGTGCCATCGCGGTGGCGGCCGGGTCTCTCGCACGACCCTTCTTTCTCGCTCTCCATCCGCCCACACGATTCACTCAAACGTAAAAAGACACGGTGACCGTCTACGCGAGAGTGCCCCGTGTACAAAGCCCCACTCGTATGTGCACATATGCGCAACACACACATATGTCACTTAGCACATGTGTTATTCCCTAGCGTCAAATAATAATTACTTAGACAACAGTACACCAAAGAGTGGCCATTTTATGTCAATTTATGTGAACTACTGGATTATGGGCTCAAAAATGCTTACCTAAGGTTTTTTGATTAATTTGATTATTTTGATTGCGATTCATAATTTTTTTTTTCAGTTTTCTAGAGGGTTAAGAATTTCATAAATGAGACAAATGGCTTATGTGACATTGAAGGTACTGGATAAAAGTACATATATCACAGGGTACGTTGTAAATGTGTTGTACAATTCCCTCGAAGAGCAGTAAGTACACAGGGTTTGCTTGAAACGCTTCGCCACATCATGCTGACCACGTAGGTTGTAGACAACAGTTATCCCGATGTTCTGACATCCGGGTTCCGGTTGACTCGTGCGATTAGCCCTGGCGCTGTGTGGTTCGCTTCTCAGTGAATTTCTCCAGGGTGCTCCTTGTCACCCGGTGGATTTCCAGTGATTTTTCAGGGCGTCTTAATCATTCACACTGTCGATCCGCTTGCTCACAAAATTACTCGTTAATTCAATTATAATATGCAAACTCCTTCAGTCACCCACGCTCCATGTATATAAAAGAGGAAAATTTAATTTCGACCCTCGAATATTCTTTACTACGGCCAACGACATTACGTAGCTTTTTGTAATGCATGATTAATTAAGTAAATTACTCTCTTGTATAATAAAATTGCATATGTCATGTCAGAAACATCTCTTCTCGGCACTTTAAATGACGTCGAGTAAACATTTATGTGTACCAGAAGAAAAAAATAAAATAAAACGCTTTACATTCCCATATATGCAAATTATTCATATGCATAATACTGATTAATTATTGTGCATAATAAATTGAGTACATTGTACTCCTGTTTAAGAAAACCCCATGAGAAATTCTTTACCTCTCTCTCTCTCTCTCTCTCTCTGTACTTAAGGTCATGTTGAATAAACATTTATTTTTTAGAAAACAAAAACATCGAGCAACGCAGTAAAAAAAAACAAAGAAAACGACACGGTGGAGAACGCCCTATATGCAAATTATTCTGTAGACCATTAAAGTCAACGAACGGTTCTTTGGTGGAGCCACAGAGCAACGAACAATCTGCAAACTTCCATGGCAAACTATTCTCTCCTCGGAGTGGCGTACTATGTACTGTAAATGGCCTATACTGTAGTGTGTATAGGAGAGAGGGTAGCGGTCAAGTTGCCGAACATGCAGCTCACGTAGCCACTGTTACCCCGAATGGCCATGGTGAAGAGCTTAGAGACTGCGTGGCTCGGAATCGTCGAGACGAGAAAGTCACGAGAACCGACTCCTTTCCGACCTTCCACTCCTTCTTTCGTAAAAGCACTCTTGCGTGCTTCAGACCTCCATTCTCCACCTACCACAATCTGCTGGACTTTTCAAACTCCACTCCCACCCCCGCCCCTCGTGATATTATTCTAAATCTTAGCTAGAGTGCTACGGGACAAGGGAACACCACGCCTTTCCAAACGATTACGTTGATCCACGCGACTTATCCAGATATTTCGTGGTCATAAAAACTCACAATGGGCCATTTCGCCGTTTTTTTTTTTTCTTCTTTTTCTTCCGCAAACTTTATACGGCACTTGATGTTTCTTCGACATCGTGGCTACACTTGAGCTTGGATAACGCTGAAGACCTGTGGAGGGATGAAAAAAAAAGGATACGATGATTAAACGACCTTGAAATAAATATCTTCGGACTCGAGTGTAGAGGAGAAATGAAGTGACATTCAACAGCTTCTTCATGGCTCCTGTAAACTCACTCCAATAGTCCAGATGCGATTACACTCATATTCCCTGAGAATATCGCTGTACTTTCTGGTACCGAAAAGTTTACCTTTCCAGTAACGGTGTTGTTTCAGTGCGGAACTATGAAAGCAATGCTAACACGAAGTTTTGGGGTAACGATGAACGTTATACATACACTAAAAGCTCATCGTCGTTGGAGTCACCGTGTTCGCCTACTTGTCGGCGTGGTAGGGCGTGCTGAAGTGCTCGACGAGGTTCGTTAAACGGAAACCCCGTTAGCATCCTTCTCACGTGGACAAACGTAAAAGCTCCCGACTGGCTCTTGTGTCTCCCGTGGAGTGCGGGACCGGCCATTTCGGAAAGGGCAGCTTTGTGTTCAACTGACAGTAGCGCAACGGGGATAACCCGAAGGCTACGCACTCGAGTTGCTCGTCAAGAAATGCACTCTTCGTCATTTAGCGTCCTTGGCATGCAAATGGTTTTATATGCAGAGTGATACCAAAGGTGACAACCATGACATGGTACCATTCTCAATGAAGTGTTCTTTAAAAAAAGAGCCAATCCGCTGGTGGTTTAAATTCGACGACGTCGTGTCGACGTACATCAGGTACGTATACAACGTGATAAGTACCTGCCAATTCCAGGCCCATATGGAAGAACGTTATAGGCCAATGGATATGACTCTGAATTGCCGGGGATACGTGCCAGACATCTCACTTCGTGGTGCAAAATCCTCTCGTGCTTGCACACACCCATCACCCTGTCGACTACCAGGAAGCTACCAGGGATGACTATTAAGCAAAGATTCGATATTGGAATTTGGATAGGCGCCGAGAAGCCGACAGATAGACATAAATCTCGGCATCCATCCATGAAATACCATCCGACATCGGATGAAGAAAATCGTCGTCACTGAAACCAAATTGGAATCGTGGCCTCATTTTCGATTGGTAAGACCAATAACTTAGCTTCGAGTTTATGGTCACGTGACTATAAAATACCTTCAAGAAGCTATCACACTCACAGCTTTACACTGTGCAAACAAATGAAAAATTTAAGCTTACGCACATACATTTTTTATTACTTTTTCGGAAGCTCACATAAAAACCGAAACGAAGCGTCATCACGGCTCACGTCGTGACGGTTCTCGTCTTTGTTACAGGCGATCCTCTCCCGACGCCAGGTTTGAGGAACGTTGCACGACGCTCACGTCCTGGGTATCAGTCATGATCCACGCTGAATAATGGATGAAAGCTCGCTGTGCATGTTCTTCCGGTACTGGTGGGCCGACACGAAACTCCGGCTATAACATCTTCGAGAGGGAGAGACACTGCCACCACGCACCGACGACATACCCGGGCTGGCGTTCCTCAGCAACTCGGTGCGTAAAATGGTACTCGTGTTGTGCCCCGTAATATACAAAAGCGTGACATGTGACGCGTTTTAAAGGCTCTTCCTGACTCGCGGAACCATCACTTATTTAACTACACGCTCTTTTTCAACAGCACAAACTCGCTAAGTTGGCTTTCAAGATTCACACACACATACATGAGTGAAGTTACACGTGGGTGGACCGTAACTCACTTGTCGATGTGCTTTTATTCTCAGCGCCGCGAGGGAGCCTCAAAGGAACGAAGATTATACCTGAAAATGCACATTCTCTAAAGAGATACTTTGTTGAAGTTGATGACATTTCGCAACAACAAAAACTTGAAGAGTCAAGAAGCGTCCATTTTTTGGGAAACAATAATTAACAGCCTCCTCGCGGAAGTGGATATGGACCGGGTGAAACGAAGTAAAAATCATAATGGGTCTTTCGACTTGTCGGCTTTGGCACTCGAAGAGTGGCGTAAATGTGCTTTGCTCATGGTATCTGGAACACCTAGATGAAGAGGTATTGTTAAAATCGGTGATAAAATGCGTGATTTATGATTTTGTAAGTTCATGGAGAAAACGAGGGGAGTGGGAAGTGCCGTTAAAACCCATCGCTGCACTCTGTGCACTATATGTGGACGGGATTTTCGATCGGGCCATAAAAAGAACAGCCATGACCGAGGTTCTCTCCATACCGAGCGAACCGCTCTTCGTTATCTGTGATCCCGTCCGAGAATACGACAGATGCCCCTATAAAGTCGAAATGTTGAAACTTTTACCTGGCTTTCTTCCGACTTGAAAATCTTCGCGTCTATGCGGTTACGACTAGTGATCAAGATGATCGTTTCACACTTGTCTCCAAGCTTGGAGTCAGTCGAGAGCTTGTCAATTTTCTTCATCACGTGATCCCTATCACAAATTTCGGTCATTCTTCTTTCCGACAAATGATATAAATTTCGATGTCACACGGACACCTAGATTTCTATCTTGATCAGTTTAGGTTACCCAATAGACTGGTTAGTCGTTGCACTGAATCAATAGAAATAGAAAACAATTGACACAGGAATCCCGTTGGATTTCGGCCGAAAGGGCAAAGATCCGTACGTGTTACGTGACACGTGGTTCTCCCAACGCCGCTGGGAGAAAGCGCATTAAGAGGGGTATTAGATTCGTTGAATTATTCATGAATCGAGCCCTCCCAGGGACGAGGGTCCACTTCGTCAAACTACTGTATAGAGGATGCACAGGGTGCTTGAGGGGGCACCTTGACGGTAACCGCAGCTCGTGATCTACTAAGATGCATAGTGGACCTGTGCCGAAGGTCCGGTGAGGTGCATTACGTTGGACCTGAAGATTACAATACACGTCCACACCCTGGTCAATAAGTACCGAAGCATTAGGTGCGGTCTCGTACCTGAACTACGTCTTGTTTATTTACAATGCTGAAGAGCAACAAGGAAAACTGTCTCATAGCAAAAGGGAATTAATTGCGAGAGAGGAGCAGCCGTGGTCATCAAGATGCCGGGTAAAGAAAACAGAACTGAGCTGTATCCTGTCCGTTTCGTCAAGTCTGCATTGCAGTACGACAAATGCGCTGACAAATTTGCATGAGAGGCTCCCGCGACCAGTGAACCTTCGCTCGTACAGTGTGCAGTGAATTCTGTGGAGTAGGGGACACATGGAACCAGAGCGAGGGGCCATCCTCCTCGTTAATGGAACGTAAGAGCTTTCCGGGTGGAGACTCTAGGCGTAATGGAAGTGACTGTTGGGTGTTCGGTGAAGCGAGCCCGCATGCGAACCCGTGGTACACGTAGAAACCCGGCGTTCACAAACCGGCACGTCTTTTGGTTTCCATATATCTATCGTAGCGGAAGTCTACGAGCTGTCGTGTTCCCTTTCTTAGTCCACCCACCTATCCCGTTTCGGGAAAGTGCAGATGTGGATATTTGCCATGAATCGTGTACAGGGCACACTATCAAGAGCCGAAATCCACGATTCCCTTGTCCAATATTTCATGGCATAAATTCAGCTGCTCAGTATCCGCTGATACAACTCAAACAGTGAAGGCCAATGCATTGACTCTTCAGGAAGTAAGTAAGTTTCGAAAAAGCAACATATCACAGGACCGTCAGATACAGAGCAATCCGAAATTCGAAGCGAGTTGTACAATTAGAGAAATGGTAGAGTCACGAAGCATGGACCAAGGTACGAGACTCTTGTGCCATGGTTCGCGACTTCAGGGTTCAATCGGAAGCGAAGCAGCTAGCTAGAATTCAAGCAGCGGCTAAACTCAACGGGCCGGATTAGAGAAGTGGAAGAATGGCCGGTACGTTCGGGTCCAGAGTACTTCGACACTTTAGCCACCGGACCACCAATTGGTGTATACGTGATCTGCATGCCCATGGCAATGCCGGTATGGAGTACCACGGGATTTGAAGCCCTGTAGTATGTACGCGCGGAGCGTGGCCAGCCGAGGACCAGCCGGACCTCCTCCGCTTCGCTCTGTTCTGCTTCGCAGCACGTTCTCGCTGAGGTACATGCAGAGTACCTACACAACTTTGACAGGGACTACCACTACTAATAGCTTCCAGGACTAGCACTATTTCATTGCTACCGGTATAATAGTCGGCTCGCTTCGGTCCCCAGGAGAGAGGTAATGAACAACCTACATCCACTAAACAACAGGTAACACAAGCCCTCGCCATTTACTAGTTTACGCGCGAGCAGTTCTATAGTACGAATTAGGTACAGGGTGCCTTCGATGCTGTGGTGGGACAGGGTGCTAGGTCCTCACTAGCACTGTGCAAACTCCTGTTGTGGCTTACGTATGTATACATAATACCGTTCGTTTGGTGTGCCGTACAATAGACATATAGGCCGTGCCGGGATTGTGTAGTTCCTTTGTCGCATGCTTGTATAAACGGGATGCTTCCTACAGCACTATGTAATAATTATCGCGTTACTCGAAGACTCGACTACCGGAGAACATGGTGACACTCTGATAATTGAGGGCCTTACACTCCACGTTAACTCTTCGTCGTTATGACCCAACGTGCCTGATCGACCTTATATGCAAAACTCCGGCTTGGGAGTAGTTTCCATATAGAAACTTCCATATGTTCCGTTGTACTTCCAACCTTGTATCGTATAACGACGTACATTGGTTATCGCATGTGATGTACTACACAGCTGCTTTCCCCCGCAACATTCACTTTTGATAATGAACATTTCCCTAACGAGACATTTGGGCCATTGTTGCAGTCTCAAAAATAGCAGCGAACCGAATCCGCACCACCGGTGGAATTGGATACACATCCGGGCGCAAATTTTCCCATGAGCTCCCTCCAGCAAAATGGCCGTCCTTCTGAATTCTTCAAATTTAATTTCAACTTTGATAGAGATATTGTGTTCGCTGTATAACGCGTAGAAATATGAATTCAAGAGGAAATAAAATCGTCGGAGAAACCTGGGAAAGGCAGGGAATTCTCTCATTACTGCACCGTCAGTTTTTACGCCGTTACACACGAGCTCGACTAACGCCATGGAAAATATTATTTTCATACGCATTCGCTGCATCGAGTCGTCGGTAATCCGATAAAAGGCCTCGTTCAGCGTGTAGTTAGTTTTCCTCCCGGCGTAAAATGCATTATTAGTCTGGTCGAGGACCGGAACGTTAAATCACAACTTCGGGACAGGTACTTCATCATTTTTTCCGTCCGGTTTTGGGACGAAATTGCACGAGAGAGAAAATCGGTGATGACTCTTTCTCTGTTGTACTGCAGGTTCGAGGGTCCCTAAGAGTAACTAGACAATGAAATGGAGTCTTACATCGAAACGAAAGCTCGTAAATAGAAGTACACAGCATGCCAGCAGTCAACGGTAGAGAAAAGAGGCTTGTTGTGCGAACAAAAGTCGAGTACCAGTCTACAAACTCCCTTCAGTCTCCATGATGTCTATATTTTTTTGTTTCCTCTCCTTCCCGTTAAGTTCTGGGGATTGAAGAATTTCTTCCGCGTCCTTGCAAGCTAACTCGACGGCTCCCATCAATAGAACCATTAGCACTAAAGCCATTTGGCCGTGCGGAGATATCGAGAGCAACGATGGAAAGGAGAGGACGCGAACAAGCCGATGCGTCTTCCGAGTTGACAGTAACGATTCAGGCCATCTACTTCATGTATATATATATATATAATGCACATATACACCTTGACTAGGGTCCAGCATATACAAGATATGGTATATCCACTAGGGTGTGTCATTTTTGGGCAATTTTTTTTTTTCGACTCAGAAACAGGTTGTATACTTTCAGGAAGGTAAAATAAGAAGCCTGTAAAAATTTTAGCTCTTAATATTAATATTTAGATGCGCCTCATCGCGAATTTCTATTTCCCATTTAAATAACATGGGAAAAAAATTTTTTCATGTTTGGAATTTTATACGTTGGCAATGGCATATTGTTCGATGGAACGCAACACATATTTTATAGAGAATCGCACGCTCTACAAAAAAGATGTCTTGCATTTTTTCGATAGACATAGTCATTCTGATGATATTTGAGTTCAAAGTTCAAAATATACGAAAATTCATCTTTTTGTTAATTTTTAACATAAACATAAACATTTTTTTTTTACTATTAATGGAAATAACGAAAGATATTTTTCGTGAGTATTTTGTCGATTTTTTTTGTAACTATTTATGATAAGTATCAGCCCATTAGAACCAGTTTCGTGACAGAAGACAGGTCTCTACAGCATTGAACAATTCACCAATAAATATTAATTAATCATGGATGAGACAATTTTCATGGTAAATTTAATAATTTACATAAAAGTTGATTGAAGATTCTCAATAGAGTCAATAGTTTCGCTATAATATTAACAAAAAGATGAATTTTCGTATATTTTGAACTTTGAACTCAAATATTATCAGAATGGCTATGTCTATCGAAAAAATGCAAGACATCTTTTTTGTAGAGCGTGCGATTCTCTATAAAATATGTTATGCGTTTCATCGAACAATATGCCATTGCCAACGTATAAAATTCCAAACATGAAAAAAATTTTTTCCCATGTTATTTAAATGGGAAATAGAAATTCGCGATGAGGCGCATCTAAATATTAATATTAAGAGCTAAAATTTTTACAGGCTTCTTATTTTACCTTCCTGAAAGTATACAACCTGTTTCTGAGTCGAAAAAAAAAAATTGCCCAAAAATGACACACCCTAATATCCACATAAGCGTACCACCCTCTTCATCGCACGTACGCTCGGTTCTATCACTGCTTTGTCGACCCTTCCGTTTGTCTTTCTGACCCCTTTTATTCTGCTCCACTCGACATTTCTCTTGTCCCCTTCTCACCGAACGAGAATCCTCTCTGTCCTTCATCATCGGCGTTGGCACTTTGCCAAACCCATGCCCGAAATCGCAGTGGACTTCACTACCCTTTCGGCCCAGCAACATGACGCTGATTGGTGACGCTGTCATTGACTTCATCGTTTGACTGACCGGATTGCGGTCCTTGAAGACGTGTGAGTAGAGTTAATTTATTGGATGATCAGACATACGGGATGTGGACTACCATGGTAACTGGGCGGGTGGGTTGATGGAAATCAAGTACACTGAGAGAGATTTTGTTTCCGATGGAAGACGAAGGGATTGATCATGATGGAAATAAATGGAGAATAAAGCCGAGTCCTTCCGAAAGCCTCATTAACATTCGAGGGATGGATATACAAGGAGGAATGGTCACGGTGATCAAGGATAAGGGGTTTGTTTCCACCTTTTGTTGCATTGGATAGATTTCGGGGCGGATGCTGGTACCGAAATTGACTGGATCGTATATCGAGTCCGTCGTGAAACGTCCGAGTGGAAAGGATAGCTGGAGGGATGTATACGCGATTGCATTCAATTACTTAATGTCCCTAGCAACGAGAGAGCTTTTATCGGTGGGGCTCCAAGGATCTTGGTGTTGTGCACTGTTGTGTTGCCGCTCCAGGGTGTCGGATTAGCAGCCGGGTAATTTCACGGGGCTGGCGATTCAGGTCGACATTGAAGCTCTCTCTCGCTTCTGGAATTGCCCTCGCAGGAAGTGGCAACTCTATAGTTGAATGGGCTTTGCTGATGCTGCCACCTCAGACTTGTTCGCTGTTGTTGCTCCTCGACGTATCTTATCTGTTCCATAGACTCACACTGGTTTCTCCTTCGCATCTTCTCCCGGAATGACCTATCACCGCAAACGTCGTGACTCGAATTTTCTACTTTCCGGCCAAGTGAGATTTTGTTTTTTCTCAATGTAAAACCATCAACAAAAGGACTTGTGGAAAAGTTCACAAGCTGGAATAATTGGAAATTTGAGACATTTTGAAATCAATATACTTTCGGCGGAGAAAATTGAATTCGCAATCACTCTGAATACGAAAGAACTTTCATTCTCATTTTAACGTGCAAATGCACGTATGTAACTCATAGTCAAGTGCATTAGGTATTAGTTACCTTATCAAAGTTGAGGTCTTTCGCTTGCATTTCAATTTTTTATTCGTGGATTTTCGTTCTTTTGAGAGCGTTGAGGATCGCGAGCAATAGGAGGCATACATAAAGACTACGAGCGGGCCGAACTAATAGTAGAGTATGGTAGACGAAAAAAAGCAAGTTTCCGCGCGGTGCGTCCTCCCACGGCTTTGATCAGTCTCGCACTACCGTCACTCCTACCCAGCTACGTTTGGATTTTTTTTTTTTTTTTTTTTTCGTTTCTTTTTGTACATCTCTCCCTCTCCCTCTTTATTTCCTTCTGTCAGAAGCGCTATCCGCCGAAAACGCCTTTGATTCCTCTCCGTACTGGTCCAGAACCGGAACAAAAGGATTTCCATGATGATGATGGAATTGAGGCGCCGGAATGGATGGTACTCGGCGCATTTGAAAGTGCATTTCAAGCGTACGTTGTAGTGTCGGAATGCTACAGCGTTTGGCTCTTCATCATCAGGCCAATTTCTAATTATTGGCATTACCGTGTCTGCCAATATCGCTTTTTTCCCTTGCCCCAATATCTGCAGTTACGACCGCAAATAACAATTCTCTCAAAGCTCTTCTGATATTAACTCGAATTCAACTGGACAACCAGCGTTCTCCAATATGCACAATCAAGGTAGTAACTCCATGATTCAATACCGTACCTTTATAATTTCCTCCGAACTCCGAACTACCGCCATCCTGAAGATCGTGACTGAACATCGATCCTGGATTTCGGCTATTCGCAGTTTCCGTTTGTACTGACTTCTGGAGACTGGACTTTATGGGCAACAAATTGGACAGGCCGGCATAACGACCGGCACGTGGAACAATCTTATGGGACCTAAGGCCATATAGCGATGAGAAGCATCAGAAGAGATGAACCAGGAGGCAGGAGGAATTGTGGGACCCATGCTGCTGCTGCTGCTGTTGCTGTAATCTCAATAGCAGCGACGGCAACAGCCATGGAGGATTCGCTTTGGGCATCGCTATTGGTCTGTTGATGCCGTTTGTCAAGGACCAAGTCGAGCGTTCACTGAAGTCGGTGCTCGGGGTGAGGAGGCCGAGGGGGAACACCGAGCAATGTAGTGAATGGTTTCACGATATTCACGGACCGACGAACTAATTGCGGGGATCAATGCGCCATAACGATGGTATTGCGACACCTAATTACGGGCAATGCTTGCTGAGACCACCACGAGACGCACTGTCTCAGTTGCGGCTTTCCTCAGGGTTGGTTCGGGCTTCATGATCCTCACATCACAAACGTTTGACATAAAAACTGTCGCGCATCCGGAAAATAATGATTCATCGAATCGGTTGGAACCGGCAAAACTGGTTGGACCAATGAGTTCCTCTTGCCTTTGAATGGAACGAGCATTCGAGTACATGTGCTCTAATATAATTACAGTGGAAATAACGCTCCTTGGTAACGCACGCTATCGCACCATTGTGTACTCGACGATATTCTCCGGCAGATTCCAGGCTGTTGATATCGCGTTGCGGATTCCTTCCAACCTCCATTGTCGCTTGTTACAACAGCGTAACTATCTCGGCAAACGAAGGGACGGATTCTTTGTGGTGGGTAATTCCGTTTTCCTTGTTAATTCTGATGTTCCTCAGCTTCATGCAAATTCGTTATTTATCCTCTCTTTGTGCTTTAAGCTCGCACGTCCCTCCGCAGAATCGCGCATTGCGAAAATTCGAAACTGTCTGGCTTCGTACAGGAATTTTTTTTTTTTTACGACACACTTTTATTTTAAAAAATGATTATTTAACGTAGTTCAAAAAGGGAGTAAAGTATCCGAGAGAAATTTCCACAATACCTTTTCATTTTTTTTTGTTTTTGTTATCCTAATGAGTTTCGTAGAAAATCCGAGTTCTCGTTATGCAACCTTTTCATTCCAAAGTTTTTTATACCTCGATTTTGCGAAGACGTGAAGTCGTCGCCGTCGTCGTCGTCGTCGTCGTCATGGTCCAGGGTTTCGTCTTACCAGAGTTATTTTCGCATGTATATAGTAACCGGAAGCAAGAAGTAAGAAATGGAAGCTGCACGCTCAGCGATGTACTGGGGGAAACGAGGCTCCTCAGGTTTCTTGTTTTAGTGTAATTATTGTTGTTCTCGGCACTGATGTATTACGCTACGTAAGGTTCGCGCGGCGGACTCTCGGCCCGTTTATTCGGCTAGTGGGTTTCCGGCAGAGGCCGACCGTCAACCACCCTCCGCCCTCGCAGCGTCTTCCCGGTGCATAAGCGCGGGCTCGCTCTCTTTTTCCCCTACTCAACACCATCGTTAAGTTGGAAAAATCGCTGTTCTCGCTTTTCCTCCTTCGGCCCTGTGCACACCGCGAGCAAGAGGCGAATGTGTGAGACGTTTCCGGTGCGCCACCTGCCTTCTTAATTGCTACCACTTTACTCAACGCTTCGTCTCTCAATCTTAGTAACACATTTTACCTCGTGATACGAATCACTTAACGATTATTGATGATACCATATAATGAATCGTTATCGTCTCGATCAGACTTTCATTTTATTAATTAACAAAACGGTCCTTCGATACGTTATCCACTTATTCGAATCATCGTAAGTCATTAAGGGTCCTAGTTTTCAAGGAAACTACGAAAATTTTGATGAAAAACATTGCCAAGAACATTTGTTACGCGCAACCGAATTGTTGAGTGACGTAACCAAAGATTTGATCGGACAATCGATCATTTGATAAGACAGCAAGGATTTGGTAGGGCAATAATCAAGTATCAAGGCGTGGATGGTATAATCACTGATGATGAAGTATGCTGGTCCATTTTACGATGCTTATCATGGGCTCGTGGGTGTTTGGTCGATCGTTAAATTTTCTACAACCAACATTAACAATCTGTTTGATGAGATTGCGAGTATGAGGTATATTGTGCTGTACTGTTTACGTGAGTTGCAGCTGACGCACTGACTGAAGGGAGAGGCATTGAAGCCCTTGGAGCTGCCTCGGGGCTCGTATCGTGTGTGTGTTACTGGAGGTTATGGTCGGTGCGAGGGTACGATACTTTCGCGTACGTGACTACGTTACCCCGTAACGTAACTATCGCAACGAGCATACAGAGAGTTTGGACGCACGGTGCGACGTACCGTTTTTCCACCAATACCTATCGTAACTACATAGTCCTCTGGTATATAAAAAGATCTCACGTTTTACGGGACGCCGGGAGGTTTCTATTCGTCAGGACGGGAGGATGAGCAACGTAGGATTTGTTCACTCGAGATTACAGTCACCTCGTAAAATCAAGATTTGTGTGTTACACGTGATTGGCTCCGCGTTACTCGGAGAAAGCATTTCCGCAATTCGGATAATTTTTTTTTTCTTCTTCTTCTTCTTCCGTCTTTTTCGTATTTTCCACTGAATAGTCCAATTTCTGGGAAATCATTCAGAGATTAAATTTATTTGCGAACATAAAAATCTGATTAAATGAGTTCTGTGTCGGCAGTAAAAGTTCAATCGTTCTTCAGGGTGTTGGGTGGACCGAAAAAAAAAAAAAAAAAAATAGAAATGAGGGTGTAGGTGACCCAACAGGAAAGCTCGCGGTTTCACAAGCTGAAGAGCTGATTGTGAGAGGAGAGTGGTGCTGGTAGAGATTCCTAGATGAATGGGACGAGAGATAGATAGGGAGAGAAACACGATGCCGTTAAAAAGTCGAGTCAGCTCGTCGGTTGGAGATTGCGAGGATTCGGTTGAGTGTGCAGCTTTACTCACACTTGATGCCACTGTGCAAGTAAACCGGAGTTTCTATAGCTGCGTTCTTCACTGTTAGTATATAGCCTCACTGCGCGGAGGGCTCCTAGCAAGAAGACAATCAGAAATCCTGTTGTGGCCGCTCGAGGATTTCGAGACAATCCCGAAGTTCACCGTGTGCTTCACGATAGCACTGAGAATTAACGCCGCCTTTTTCATCGTAAAACTCTATCTTTCCCTCCTTCTAATCCATCACGCTCTTCGACTAATAAAAAAACTTTCACCGTGTAATTGATTTTTTTTTTAATTAATAAAAACTCCGACAATACGAAAAAAAAGAAAGAAAAACGTCACTTCAACCTAATTGATCATGAAATCTGTAATTAATTTCTCTGGTGAATTGATAAATGAGATTTTTAGATCAACCGAGCGAATTTCAGTGGCTGGGAGCGTATTGGTCATGCTAGTTGGCTTAGGGCAACCGATAAATTATCTCCCTCCAGATATTGGAGAATGGGACCGGATACCAGAATTCTAGGGATCCCATGTGTGGTAATCCGATTTCGGCTACGTTTTATAATATCGTCAAGTCGAGACTATTGATATTCACCGGAAACGTCAAATAACCATGACGCTTGGTAACGTGATAAAGCTCATGGTTCACCGCGGCGACCCTTATAAGCTCGCATTAAGTCGAGGATAATCCAGGGCCGCGGGCAACTTTAAAATGAACATCAATGCGGCTGGGTCAAGAGGTCTGCGTTGGGTGAAAGTGAGCGAGTGAGGAAAATAGGGAAAGCGTATAGATCGAGGGCCTCGAGGGCGGTGAGAGGAAAAGCTGAGGAGATTCGCCAGCGCGGAAGGACTATGGGTAAGGTAAGGACGGTGCCGTAACGACGCCAATATTCGGGCTCTTGGACCAAACCCGAGACCATATGCAAATGAAAGATCAGCCCTCCGGCGGCCGTAGATACCGGAAGTGAAATTTCGCTAATGGGGCTAAGGGCGAAGTGAGCTTTCGCACCGAGGATGATATTCACGTGCTGGGTCACTCAGCTTTATTACTAACGACAGCGAAGCCACCGCCGCGTTTCAATTATGCAAAGAAGCACTCGAGCACCGAGCGAGACATTGAACTTTATATAACCATGGTGTCTATAGCTAACTATTGATATGACTCGGCCTGATATTATGGAAGTAACCAACTGCGACTCGGCGCTCATATTCTCTGAGGCCAGATTTGAGGCGTGAGAATCCGAGATGCAAAATTTTCCTCGAGCAGCACATCGTCAGGCTTCGGAGTTTTGAGGTATAGAGGCAGCCACTGATTCGACAAGTCTCCGGAGTTTATGGTCCACGGCAGAACACCGCCTCGAAGTTACTCCTCAAGATATACACTCCCAGATGCGGACGCGTCGAGTTCTCTCCTCTCCTCTCCCCGCTCCGCTCTTCTCTTCGCTTTTGAATCCTGTCGAATACCCAAGTTTATAACTAAGGAGCCAGCGCCAATTTCGACGTTACGGAAAATGAGGCTACGCGCCATATATAGTACGTGCAAATAATAGCAAAACTATGCACGCCTCGATATTCCCCCGGGCTTCTTGTTTATTCAACTAGTCGATGCAGTAATTGGTGTGTGAACATGATACGCTACCTGACTAAATTTAATAGCGAAACTGGGATGAGCGCACTGGGATTACCGGCATTCGAATAAAAATTAGGTTGCGCATTTTTTTTTTGTTGTTTTTTAATACGATTATTATCAAGATTATTGTAGATACGAAGTTGATGAAGAGTAGGTGATTATGTGACATAAATGTACCGCTATAATTTTTTGAAAATTATCGATTAATTTTCTCGATCGACGTGTTTACAAAAGCGTTAATCAAAAATAGCAGGGCTTGAATTTTTTTACAATCTTGTACGAGACTCAACGCTTTGTTCACTCACCCACCATTCTCGAGCTGATATATTCGTGGCCATCATGCATATCGATCGGCAAACATGATGCCATGAAAATCACCGTATCGACACCCTCATTGTTACCCCGTTACCGTCAGTTTATCCTATCGAGCATAAATCTCGAGAAACCCTAAAATTAAATAATCCATAATTCATTCCAACGCAATTAGTCAATTGACTGTCAGTTATGCAAATAGACGATGGATTATACGAGTGCTCGGTAATATTTGCATTTGCGAACGCACTATTTTGAATCACACCGGGATATCGATCTTCGAATGCGGAGGAATTATCGGTTTAGTTCGGCACGAAAAATAATCGTGGCGTGGAAAAAGTGTTCGGGAATTAAATCGGAAAATCGGTAGAAGCCGACGATCTTTGGCCCAGGTGCTGTATCGCTTGTTCGGACCGGTTCGAAAGCTCGATCGGGAATAAAACTGAAGCCAGCTCGGTTATGCCGAGAGCGTCCGAGCAGGGCAACCGGAATTGGAAAGATAATATATACGTCAGCGACGAAATAGCACCTTGGCTGCTTGCCTATAAACGATTTAGTCGCTCTCAGCGCCACACTGCCTGGATGTGGCACCGATAACTGGGATATGGAGTATGAAAAGCGAACCGAGCGCCACCCTTGTTATTTTATGCCCCCCTTCGCCCTTATCTCATTTCATCGCGTACAGTAAACAATTCATACAAAGATAAATATGATATAGAAGGTGCGGGGGAGTAAGATATAAAGTGCATACAAAGAATCGGTTGGAGAATCGCCCCGCAGACGGTTTTCCCACTTTGGTCGGACCGAGCCGAAGAATCGAGGCCAAGCTGCGGGTCCGGAAGCGGATGGAGGCCACTGTGAAAGCCCTTTTTATTCCCCTCCACCTTCACACTCAGACTTGTTCCTAACCAGACCGAACTGAACTTACCTCTTGGATTAGAATATCATTGCCGAGAGGGCGTTGCCGCCTCCTCGCGCGTAAGAAGTGCCGCCGGCGGCGCCCGCCTCACTCGCACCAACAAGACCACTCGTTATTTTCTTTTCCCTAAAAGTAAGACCCGTGAATGCCAAGCGTAAAGCCCTCTTTGTGAACTCTCACCGCCGCTCACAACGCCCGCAAACTCTCCACGTTTTTTTTTTTCTTTCTTTCTTTCTTTTTTTCCTCTCCCTCTGAGAAACTCTCTCATATACCGTTTTCCTTCCGGTGCGCGGTTTTTTTAAGCTAAAATCCCAACCTACGTTGCATGGGAACAGATTGAGTGTGCGTAACATCCGGTTGTAGATATAGAATCGTTCAGCTTGTTCATTTAAAAAAATACAGATGAAAATTTGAAAAGTGACTTTTCAAGCGAGTAGAACAAATGACAAGTGTCTTCGAGCACCCGAGACAAAAAGTACCCCATTCGAACTTGAGTTGGAACATAAACGGAAGCGAATCGAAAGACCGCAACGATTATTTTCCCACGTGGAAAGCAAAGGCAAACTTTATGTCCCTCGTGACCTCAGTAATTGAGTTTATCCGGTATTTTTTCTGGCGAAGAGTATAAAAATTAAATCAGTGACAGCGGTGTTAGCTCTCGGACTGAAACGTCAGTGTAAACGCACATAAATATACATAAATGACGAGCAGTCAGGCGGTCCAGCCGTCTGACCAATTTCCGGAAGCTGCGGGGCTCGGAACACCATCCACACATACACGAAACAGCCTGAAACCACGTCGGATATACTCGATATGTCGAAGCGAACGCGCACGTTAATATTTTATTTTGACCGGGCACCGCGTCCCGAGGGAGCGGTAGAGCAGTTTTATGACCTGCCGACGAGGGGATAGCCCCACTAGGCAGGATCATCGGGGAAGCGGACAGAGGGAGGAGGAAATTTGTAGAAGCGGTTTGAGGACGCGAGGGAAGTCGCTGTAGCGACCGGAAGACCAGGATCGTTGAACAAGAACCATAAAGGGTAATTCATGAAGCCACCTGTAAGTTTGCGATGTACTTGATATCTGTACCAAATGCTATCGGGATGAAAAGTTATATTCTCTCGTGGACATACGTTGTTCCACGAAAGATCCAAGAAAAATCAGCGCTTTCCATCGAGAATAAGCACTTCCATAACGGGTTTTTAAGTAAATATTATATTTTTTACGTTTTTTTCAACTATAGGGAAAAGCACTTTTCTCATTTTATCTTTTTATACTATAAAAACTCCTTCTCTACTGAATTTGTATTAGTTGTAAAATTGATTTACATATTGCAATGATAATTTGGGATTGTACTTGATATCTGTACCAAATTCTACGGGGATGAAAACTTCTATTCTCTCGTGGACATACATTGTTCCACGAAAATTCCAGGAAAAATCAGCGCTTTCCATCGAGAATATGCACTACCATAACGGGTTTTAAAGTAAATATTGTATTGTTCACGGTTTTTTTAACTATAGGGAAAAGCATTTTTCCCATTTTATCTTTTTATATTATAAAAACTCCTTTTCTACCTAATTTATCTTCAAAGTATTAATTGTAAAATTGATTTACATGTTGCAATGATAATTTGGGATTGTACTTGATATCTGTACCAAATTCTATGGGGATGAAAACTTATATTCTCTCGTGGACATACATTGTTCCACGAAAATTCCAGGAAAAATCAGCGCTTTCCATCGAGAATATGCACTTCCATAACGGGTTTTAAAGTAAATATTGTATTGTTTACGGTTTTTTTAACTATAGGGAAAAGCATTTTTCCCATTTTATCTTTTTATATTACAAAAACTCCTTCTCTACCGAATTCGTTTTTAAAGTATGCATTGTAACATTGATTCACATATTGCAATGATAATTTGGGATTTACTGGTCATATATTAGGATCGATTGTCAAACCACAAACAGAATTTGAAAGGCCCATCGATTGAACCGAACGATAAGAATAATATGTCGGCTCATGAAAGCTCGACATCAGTTATAGATCAAAGCTTTTCCGCAGTACAGGCTAAGAGGATAATTGGAATGAGTAAAGTTACAAATAATATGTGTATCACATTGTACGTCGATGTTCGCTGTTTTGCTGCTTATTAAATTTCGCATGAAACCTGAAAGCTTCCTGAAATTTTGTTTTTTTAAACACCATTAGCAAAATCGGAGAACGAGAATAAAAAGCTTCAGCGTCATGCAAGTTGGACGAGACGTTGAAAAATTCCCGTTCGGTCCATGGAAATTGATTTGGCATTAAAAATCTGGCAAAAAATCGTCTCGGACAGTGACTGAAGCCGAGGACCCCCACCGAGCTATCACATTATCAATCATTCGCACCCCACACACCGAACCCCCCCGAAAATTCTTTCATTTCGCCTTCTGTTTATTCTAAAGATTTTCCTCTTTTGATCCTTAAAATAATATGGAGAATGGTATCGTAAGAGGAGGGTGCACTATTTTCCTTGAAAATAAAAATTAATGTGCAAATTTGAGGCATCGCGTATCCTGAGAAAAAAAAGCAGAATAAAAAAAAATTCTCCCTTCAGATGAGATACTTTTTTTTTTTTTTTCAAAAAATACTGATTCAATTTGGTAAAAAAAACAGCTTTACTGAACTCGAGAAAATCGTCGCTTCTTCAACCCCTGAATTTTTTAAACCCCGTTCTAAAAATGCCATTTTGCTCAAAAACGTTTAAAAAAATATTTGCGAAAAAAAAGTGTAAGTGTAAATGTAATATAAGATCCACCGTTATCTAAATAGCCTTAACCGTTGCTATCTCGTTCGAGCTTAACCGACGTTGTCCCCTGGATTACCTTGGGGACCATCACCGTCGAGTCCTGATTCCCTAGAGTGTCCACGTGCGACTCCACTCTGCTGGGTGTTCATTCCTTCCTACCACCCTTTACACCCGAGGTTATGACGTTGCTGTAAGTACCAAAATCCGCCTAATCCGCCTAAAAAGATTCATTCTGGCAACGTGGGGGTTGAGGGGCGTGAATGTGAAGTGAATATAATATTCTGGCATCTTGAAGAGGAGCACGAGAATTATTTGGGGTAAAAAAAGAATTTTCCCCACTGCCTCAACCATCCCCAAATTTTCCCTACTAAATAGTGCAAAAATCGTTCAGAATTTTTTATTTTTATCACGACAATTTATTTGTTACGCAATTTATGGGGATAAACGTGAAATCCTAAAATTTAACGATGGTTTAAAGTCCCACACGACTTGGAAAATCCGTTGTGTGTGTGGAGACTCAACGAAATTAAAAAGTATCAGTGGTGGAAAATGGTGTTTTTGGCATCAGGGCCAAACCTTGAACGATGACGATCCTTGGATGCCGTTGCCAACTTTAAAAGTACCTTTCATTGGGAATGAAAATTACTGGAAGTGCGCGTTACCGCTAAAACTTTTACCCTGCCCTTCGAGCCTCCAACGGGCCGAGGCCGCAACACCGAGCTTTCCGGAATACCTGCTTGTATCCGACAAACTCACGGGAGAAAAGCTGCTAACGAGTGCGCGATAATCAGGTTGAAGTTCCAATGAAAGCTCAGTGAGTCTGTGCGTGGAAAGCAAGGAAGCGAAAGGGTACCATGATACCATGCGAAAAAAGAAACACCCATTTCAACTGAGGATTTAAAAAATGTTATTTCAACCATCCGAACCATCATAAAAATGATATTTTCCAGTGCTAACCTTCCGATTGCTTTCTGCTGTCTCAAACTATCCCTTTATCCAACCTTCAGCTAGTCACTCATGGAAAAAAGTGAGCATTAAATATTCTGTATAACATTTGGATTGAGAAAAAGAAGAGCAAGGATCAAGCGTTTCCACCCACAACTTCCGAAGGATTCTCGAGGAAAAAAAACTAACGAGTGCGCGGTAATCAGGTTGAAGTTCCAATGAAAGCTCAGTGAGTCTGTGCATGGAAAGCAAGGGGTAAAGGGTACCATGGTACCATGATACCATGTGAAAAAAAAAAAAAAACACCCATTTCAACCGAGGATTAAAAAAATGTTATTTCAACCATCCCAACCATCATAAAAACGATATTTTCCAGTGCTAAGCTTCCGATTGCTTTCTTCTGACTCAAACTATCCCTTTATCCAACTTTCAGCTAGTCACTCATGGAAAAAAGTGAGCATTAAATATTCGGTATAATATTCGGATTGAGAAAAAGAAGAGCATGGAGCAATCGTTTCCACCCACAACTTCCGAAGGATTCTCGAGGAAAGAAAGCTTGACCCAGTTTCACCGTACGCGAAGAATCTTTTCTATTCTCATCGTCTGTCCTGCTTTCTGGGAGTTTGCTTCTTCTTTTTTTGTTTTTTTTTTTTACTTTCGCGAGCTTGAAGAAATTTGGATAAAAAACATGGAGGCAAAGCGACGATTTCGAGTCAGAGTGTACAAGTGGGCGAGTAAGTACTTGAGGACGGTGGAATGAAAAATCTAAATGGAAGGTGACTCTCCAGTAGATGTGTTCGTATCGGACAAGTGACTTGTACACATCCTTGCCCGGGTTCAAGGGCTGACACTACTAGGGCCCGAAGACTCACCGCATTCTAAATTACTCTCACTTCACGGCGTACGGTAACTAATTACATACTGGCTGGCACTCGGAACGAAGATTAACACTGAATGCGAAGCAGTCTTAATTACACGAGGACGGAAATGTTGGTAATTATGTCAGGATGATCTTTCCACTTTTCCGCAACTTCACATGCTGCCAAAGTGGATTCTATAGATGCTCCACAATTTCACTTCCACTTTTCCAAAGGCTTGGATTTTTCGTGGCCATTCCAATTAATCCTACGTACAGCGAAATTGAATTTATTGTAATTTTTCTTTCATGCGATTGCATCAATAATGTGGACAATTAGATAATGTTTGCTTGTGGGCATTTTTTTGAATATTCGAAAGGACATGGGTGCCACATTGTAGATAGGAAAAAGTTTGTAGAAATTATTTATGGGATAGTTCTGATCCCTTTCACTCCATCAAAAGGGATGAGAACGGAGTGGATCTCGTTCGTTCTCAGTCTCCGTTAAATCACTCAACTGAGACGATCTGTTGTCGTCATGGAGTAGCAGACAACCAGGCGACTACGGACCCTCCGTTTTTGATAGCCTGTCGCTTGAGTCAGGAATTCCGAGTGCGCCCACTCGATAACCCAAAGTTCAAGGCTTCGCATCGCGAACCCAGAGCTTTCTCGTCATCGGGGCGCCGGATTCGATAACAATCCAATTAATGCAGACAACGAAAAAAACAACCCTGATCAACAATTATCAGCCCTTTAGTGATAAAAAAAAATTAAATATCCACTTGAACACAATTATCCAGGTCCACGGATTAAAAATGAAAAAAAAAAAAAATCACAGCACCTGATTTGTTCATTACTAGATTACCAACTTGTCATTCGGGAAAAGGAGCAAATGGAGCAAATGGAATCTGTGCTTGGTGCAAATATTCTCAGCCGAACCTCTTAACTAGTTTATTAATTTACCCTAATGATTAACCCCTCGAGTGTCGAGCGTAAACTCGTCTCGATTTTAATTCAAACTAGCGTGTATATATATTTGTCGGGGGTTGAAAGTTAAAAAACATCGGGGGTGACGCTTTACTTGCTCACCATTCGAAATTGCAATCGAACACGAGTTTTCCGTTCGCTCGAGCGGCCCGGTGAAAGCTATCGTGTCTTTCCAATTTCGATAGTTTAGGCGAATGTGCATCGGGGCTGTAATTAAAAAGTATCGATAGGAGCCTCGACGAGACATGTTATCTATCGGACTAGTATTGGTGCGACGCGGTACACCCTACATCCGACAGCAGTAACGCGCCCAGTTAAAAACAAAGTACACCACTCAGATTCGCTTTTTAATAGAGACTTCAGCTTCGCTCTCTCTACGTATGTCAAACAGATACACGTGATCTCAGCACAGGGAATATCAAACCTCATCTCCGAACGAGCACTAAAAGTTACGGGCATGGAAAAAAACTTTTACGCTATGAAAAAAAAAAAAAAAATGATCTGAGCTGATGGTGCAGAATTCGATACCAAAAAAATTTCAAACCTCCCTTCGAAAGTACTTGTGTAGAGTCAGTCATTTATTTTTTTATGAATTATTATTTTTCCCATTTATTTTCATTAAACTGTTAATGAAAATAAATGGGAACCGGAAATTTGATTCATTAGTAGCTTAATGATCAAATTAAATATACGTGTATGGAAAAATGAGAATTTAATAAAATGCAATTTTACGGTATATTAAATGTATGTTTAAAAATGTATTTAATATACGAGTTGATATGAAAAAAATTGCTTTTAAAAGATGCTTGTTATGATCTGTTCAATGCATCAACGTACACTTCATCATAAAGGCTTTGTGAAAAACGGGGAGATTTTACACAGCGATATAGAAGATTCCACTTTGATTTACTCACCCTTGGATGTCTTTAGCGGAAAAAATGCGCGAGCAAGAGCAAGCCATGACTTCTCTACGGTAAGCGTTGAAACTATGTCCGTTAATGGAATTGCAAAGTCAAGAGCCACTACACTCGAGGAGAAGCATTTACTCGTACGTCGTGCGAATGAGAAGGAACCCCCGAAGATCAAAGGGCGCACTACCTTCTCTGGGCTCGCGCTATATGTACATATGGCACGAACTTAATTACAAGAAGCGAGAAATGTAATATTTACATCAAGTTCATAGGCGAGTCGTCAGGTCATGACAAACGTAAACAAGGGCAGAGGTAAACGTTTTCCAGGTTGAAATTAATGAGTTGAAGTGACTTGAAAATTCCTGTAATATTTTCCATTGCGATACATTTAATTTCATACACAAGTGAGATATAAAATTCCGGTAATTTCTACTGAATCCAATGAAAATTAGCAAACTGTGTTTGAGTACGTCAAAAGAAAGGTTAATCCGGAAGTTAAAATTGTCAAAGTCAAATAATGATATTAGGGATCTGAAAATGATACAAAGGCCGAATGCTGATTGCCATAAAACAGAACCTTCTTCCGATCACTTTGAGAATCATCAATTTTTTTATACCGTTGATAGCGGAGGGTTTGAAAAATTTAATTAAGCAAGTAACCAAGTTTAGCTGCGATGAAGACGGTACCGAAGGTTCTTAGTGGTATTAGTAATCACCGTGACAAAGGGACTTGTCTGCCTCACCGGAAATAAAAAAGGAAGAAGCTGAGGACAGGCCAACGAATTGATCGGCCGCTAATTGGGGCTAATGGTCGTCGATGGTGGTGAAACGATGCTCCAAACCTTCGCACTCACCCCTCATTATTTCTTTCAATCCATTTTTTTTTTCTTCAAAATAATTGCGTCGGCAAAAAAGAATGATAATAATTCGGAACATAAGTCAATCAGGCATAAAAAAATCATAAATCAACTTTTGCCGGAACAACCAAACTGCATATGTTTACATGATTAAGCTTTTCGCCATTTCAGCAACTCCAATATTGTTAATAATGTGCCTAAATTATTGATTCGCATGTTTCGTAGACATTGAAAAACAGTTGCGTATCCTGAAGAAGAAGATGAGCAGCCACGATTACATTCTACTTGGGTGTGCAATTGACAGGGTATCTTCAAAACGTCGATCTTTCTTCAGGGTCTCGAAACCGTGAGCGGAGAAAATGAGACGCATTTCAAACGATATATTGTCTACCCGCTCGGAAAGAGGATACGTGACATGTCAATCAACCCGGAATATTGAGACTCCCTCGGAGGATTGGAATTTCCGTGTATCTCAAGTTTCCATGCCTCAGTTTTCGCATCGGCTATGCGTCGTCGGAAAAGTGCCGAGAAAGACTGATGTAATAGCAACACCTTTACCGAAGATGTTTGTGTCTACAGGCTCATTGATCGAGTGAACGATGCATCGAAGAAATAGTTGTTGTTCGTATCAGGTTACAGGCAACTTCGTTCGGTTGATATGGTGCCGGGTTCGACAGGCTGATCTCATCGCCGAAATGACTGCTTTTCCACACCCCGCCCGACAATATCAGCCTGCTAACCCTGCCCTTGTTTACGACCGCATTTCTCCTTTTTATTTTCTCCTGACGCACACTCGTTCCGTGTTCTGACGTCCACGGTTTCTTATTTCAGTAAATAGCTTCCTTTTCTTCTGAATTGTAAACGATATCCCGGTTAAAATCTTGTGGATCACGCCGAGCAACGATGGCTAAGATAATAAAGACAAACGCCAGTAAATATATGGACTGTCGGCTTGGAAAAACTGATCCAGTTCTCCAGGCCACATTGCTGAGCAATTCACGTCACTTTTATGTTAAAATCAGTGACGCGGGTCGAGTGAAGTGTTATTTTTCGGCTTGAAAAAAAAAAGAAATAAAAATCAGAACCAATGTGAGAGGCGTGAGGGAAAAGTTAGAGGGGGTTTGAGTTCGCAATCAAGGGTAGTTCCCTTGAGGACGAAAATCAATGAATGGGGAAGGTTCGGATTCGGAGAAGGATGCATCAATGTCGGAAAATAAATGTCCTTTCCATACTTTTTCTTTTTTTTTTCGTTTTTGCGTGAAATCAAAGTAGAAATGGATGAATGAAGAGTCCCTCGAAGATACGAATTGCATAAACGATTATGCAATTACGTATAAAGGTTGGACCAAGAGAAAATCGAAGGAAGAACCGGCCATGATGAATCAAGGCCATTAAATGCATCACTGAAAGTACGGAAACTTGGTAAACTCGGCTGCCGGTTGGAGTCGAAAGGATGCGGTAATATCGGAGAAAATCGATGAACCCGATGCCGCCAATGGAGAGAATATTGTCCGCTCGATCGACCGTGCTAAAGGTTCACCATGAAAGATCGTGGCTGGCTTCGAGTGGTCGGATACTTGATTCCAGGAGATGTGCAGATCCGTCCCAGGGCAGCTACTAACGTAAATTGGCAAGAACTCCAAGGTACTTAATGTAACCACCTTTGGCAATGGGCATGCACGCAACCGTACTCCGTTTTTCCCCCAGCACGTCGAACCGATTTTCCTGAAAGTACTGCCAATCCTTATTTACCGGCTGGATAGAAAGAAGAAGAAGAAAAAAAAAATAATCAGAGATGCTTCCACGTTTCACGGGTTTTTCGGACTGATGAGGAAGTGATTTAACAGGATAAGAGCGGCGAGCTCGACGCTTTACACAGGAACTCGACAAGAGTGTCTATATGCTTTTCGAATCCGAGCTCTTACCGGGAAATGCCGGACCAGAGTCGCTGGACGAAACGCACCGCTGACGCTCGGTTTTCCGAGGTGGAAAATTACCGGACTTTTTGCTACCTGGACGAACAGAATTCTAGCTGGCATTTCGAAGCAGAGTAAATATAATACGTCATGGTACAACAATTATGATGGTTCTTGTCCAACGTTGAATGAAGTATCATCGGTAAAAGTGACAAAATACGGAGACAAAAGAGATTGATGTGGAGAGAACACTTTTCGTGACGTTTGAAATGGTTTAATTGTCACGTTTCGAATGAACAATGTCAAAAATTGGGCACACTGGCGAACGAGAAGATGAAGAAACATGGGCCAAGTTGCTATGGCCACGAGTTCAATAAAGTGGGCGATTAGAGGTGAAGCTCCGAAAAGCACTGTCAACCCAGATCACATTCACCCGCACCAAAGTGCCTCGGACGCTTTCGGACGTTGACGATAAAAAGCTCATGGTGGTACTTTATCTTAGGCTCGCGTATCGTCCGCTTGTAGACCGGGATCCGAGTTAGGGGTCCTCCGATCCAATCGAGCGCGTCGTGATAAGTTGGAAACGATTATCCAGCCTCGTGTTCTACGTGTCGACATCGGACATCTGACATTCACATGTCGGTGCTTAGTTTTGTTTTTTTTTCTCGATCTGTAACAATTTATATCATCGCTTTCGCAGTGAACGTCTCTTTCGCTGTCGGGGAATCCCCTACCGATTTTATTCGGGCGGAAAAGGACCCACAAAATGTGATCCCTGATGACAATGTCTTGTGACACAAAATTCTGTCGAAATGACATGTCAGAACCATCGGCAATAATATTTTTTTTGTTTTCAGTAGATCACACGAGGCTTTCAATGGTATGTATTGTATAAGAACGGTAGCAGGAATTAATACGCGATGAATTATAAGACACCTCCCTTGCATCGCTGACGCGTTCCCAATAAAGGAATTCCTCGTCAAGCCTCGCGATAATCGACAAGGCAATGATGTCCTCTCGCTTCCTTTTCCATGTCTTGCATTCACGAGGCTCGTAGTTCATCGTTTACGTCAAGACGTGAGATTCTTCAAATAGTTATCATCTCCGATGAGCGATATTCTCTTATGAGTGCCTTGCACGTATGAGGGGTGCTTCTCCTCCCCCACATACTGTAACTAGCGGGATCTAATTACTCGCCCGTTTCCAAAAGCTTCCCTTGAAATTGCATTCCGATACGTGATCATTCACAGTCCCCCCATAATCAGCAGCTTACTTTTTCTCCCAAAAAAAAGTAAACAACCTTAGAAAAAAAAACTTCTTTCAATCTTACTTTTTTTTTCTTACCTATATAATTGTCATGCAAAAATAAAAATATGTCCGAGTGTCTTCGGAAAAAAAAATGTCGTTATTATTACCTATCTTGCGTTTGAAAAATTGCAATTGTCAAAAAAATTACTTTTTCTCCCAAAAAAAAAGTAAACAACCTTCGGAAAAAAACTTCTTCTGATTTTACTTTTTTTTTTTCTTACCTATATTCGAGTATCTTCGAAAATAAAAAATGTCGTTATTATTACTTATCTTGAGGTTGAAAAATTGCAATAGTAGAAATAAATAAATAAAAATATTGGCTCCAAAGGAGAGAACGGAATCGCGGATTTTCCAGCGCGAAATGAGCGAAGGTCTGCGCGCTCGCTTCCTCGGCTCTGTATGTAATGTGGATCAAGGCTCGAGTCGATACTTACCTACTAGGAATTCCGATATTGCAACACAGCATTTTACTCCTTCGTTTGTAGGTAATCGCAAGCACAGCCATGTGCAGACGAAAGGACTAACACATATGCAATAGCCAATGTATATACAAACGCATAGGTAGTGCATAGGTAATACAAGAGTAGGAGCGCGATGCAGGTATACGTATATTTGCGTCTTGGAGCAGAAGCTCGTTTCTTAGCCGGTAGGAATACGTGATGAAGAGGAGAGAAGAGAAGTTGTGTGGATCTCGAGTACATATACATATACAGGTGCATATGTATATGTTTAAGGTCCAGACCGGCCTTCCCTACCTTCCATTTTCCTTCGGCTTCGCCAAGAGTTACGCCAAAGCGAGTTTGACAAACTGTTCACTGAGATTGGATATTGGTGACGGGATATCCACGGTGAGACCGCTAGATTGCACGATATTCTTACCTGTTTGCATAAAAAGCATCGCATTCGATGAAGAAATTCTGGGTTGATAGATGAATTATTCATGTCGACTTCAGGTATTTAGTATCTGTGTACCGGGTATATACTTTATGGTACAGTATGACTTATGGATTCAGTTTGTCTGGCCGAGGTGGGCTAATATGGCCCTGAAACCTGAGTGTCACATTCTATTGTCAAATTTTGCATTTCGGGGTAAATTGTTGAAAAAGCCCAAAGTCGAAATGAAAATTGAAGAAGAGCGGAATTGTTATTGATTAATGTTTGAATGAGGTTATTAAAAATATGATATACCGGGTGATTTTAGCATCCCTTTTCAACGTCGTTGAAATCAGATGTACGAGACGGGAGATTTAAGGGTCAGGTTTCCATCATACTTCGTCTTTACAGGATACTTGGAGCTTTGATGGCACGTAAACTCGGGTACCTCACGATCTTGCACTTTCACCTTTTTCCATGCGCACATTTTGGTGTTGTGTACATTTTACCAACACGAACGACGCGACCGGTTACGAGGTCGCGGACCAGCGAAAACTTTCCTCCCACCGAATCTCCGTATTACACTCGGCCATTATCGTTCCTCCAGATTTATCGCCCTTTCACGAGAAATCGATAATCTCGTTGTCCTTGACTAGCGCCCACTCGCTTCGCTCAACAGTCGTTGACGTAGGTCGTGCTAAGAGCGAAGTGGCATATTTGTCACATTTACTCGAGACCACTCGCTTTGATTGCGCTTTAATAGAAGTGACCGGGGCTATTTGTAACACACGTTTTTGTTTTTATTTTAAATAAATTATACAATCTTATTAGTTTACCAGGTAAAAAAAACGCTGTTGGTATATTTGCCCGTATATTTTTTTTCCAGCAAAACATTTTCTCCCCCGTTGATAAAAATGTCTCATAATAAGCATATTTTGTTGCTGAAGAAACGCAACAAAATACAAAAATGAAAAAAGCCTATAAGCCAGCGCCTGGCACGCGCTTCTCGATGAGTACCGTACTCCAGACGCGGAAAATAAAACCCGAGGATATTCGTGTAGCTAAAGCGCATGCATTATTCTAAAGTACAGCGTCGGTAGTAGGTATTCCCGGAAAGCGCGTCGCGTTCTGGCTTTACGTAAGAACGGCGTGTGCACTGAGAAGGATCCGCGCGCGCCTTCGTGTCGGTATAAATTCCACGAGCACGGCTGAATCGTGCTTCAAATACGAGCGGATCGGCGCGCGGGATATAACTATACGATATGGCCTAGCTAGCGGCTGGATTGGCCGCGTTGTGTCTGGCTCGCTGGCCGGGGATCGTTCCGGCATTAGACCTCCGCTATCTCAAGACGAGAAATACGCTGCCGGAGCGTCTGGAGAACTCGAGAAATAGATAAGATACATGCACGCAACGACGACGGGGGATTGAGAGGAGGTTGGCATATGCCGTGTACATCTTGCCCGGCTCCTATCATCGACGCTCCGTGCCACCTTCTCCTTTCTTCCTCTTATTCCATTTTATTTCTCGAGTCACGATCGACATCGTAGACCAACCGCAATTCCCCAAGGAACGATCAAACGAATCTCGACTCACGCTTTTATGTAATACAGATATATGTGCTTTGTTACAAGGACAAGAAATAACTATCGGAAAATTGGTGTCTAATTAAAAAATATTCGATGAACCTAGTGTGAAAATTCAGAATTTTCAGTTTTTTTAAATTGATTTTACCATTTTTTTAGAGCTTGAAAAATGAAGTAAGACTGTGAAAGCTCCTCAGGGTCGAAAAGGGTGGAGAGAGCGTGCGCGGTCGAATTTTCCAAACGAAGAGCCTGAAGGGCGATTAAAAATGAATTTTCAGGTGATTACTGGAGCTGCATTGTATCATTATATAGATCGTTAGCGGTAGGGTGACGCGCAGTGAGAGAGCAGCCACACTTTCGTAGAGCTTCTAAGCATATTAAAATTCTTCACATCGCGCTCTCGCCTGCGAGGTTTATAAATCTTTAATGTCGTTAGCGGGATGACCACGGTTACCCCTGTACCGCGTATGTACTCTGCAGACACTCTTCCCCGCTGAGCGCTTTATTAAGCTTACATTTTTTTCTACAAGCTTCCATGTAAATATCGTTAGAACGATGTCTTTGCTTTTTTCCCCCGATTCCTTTTCGATTTTCATTGCATCCTTTCCTCATTTCCGTGGCCTCATATTTTTTAAAATACATCCGGTTTTGAAATAATCGACATTTCTAATCAGCCGTGCGTGCCAATTAGCCCCGGTCTTCTTTGGTACCAGCCGATTTATCCCTTCAGTTCGAACCTCGAGGCCATGTTATTAAATGTACAATATATATGCTCTAGTTAATTATACCAACCGAGTGACAATAATGCTTCACTGGTTACCACGACCGCGCATTTAATCGAACTGATATCAGGAACATAAAGTGGGAGGGTGTGATTGCGGCGAGTTTCCGTGGGAGTTTTCGATTGACCGCATATACAATCCCCGAGGCCGTACAGAGAAATGTCGTAGCGGATTGTGCGGGCGTGTTCGGCAACCGATTTACGATCGGCTAACCGAATATACCAATATTTATCGGCTATGGCCGGGCGAATAAGTGCGGCACGGGAGTCGTTTATAAATTACGTGACACTGTATATCAGTGCGCTTCACTGTACCGCCGAATTCTTACGTCAAGAGCGGAGCTTCGAGTGGGCTATAAAGCGCGAAACAATGCACCGAAAATCTTCGGGTAAATGTAAATACAATGGCGCCGAGCCAGCCTCGAGTGTTTGATGCAGTTGCTGCGGGCACATCCGCAAAACCGTAAAGACCGACTCAGCAATGCACTCACCGACCAACCGACACACACTCACGTTCGGGAGGTCTCCTAACGTAACGCGTAATCCGCGGAAATCCGATGAGCCATAAGTGTGGGCGATCCTCGAATAACCGGGGAAACCCCACAAAATTCGTGCTCTCTCCAATCGTTGCCAGCTCATTGTTGAATTTGTTCGAAAAATTTTTCTCGATTTTTTGGTAAATAAATAATTAATTCATTGAATTTAATGTAATTTTTTGTGAATACTATCTGGTAAAATTTCGAAATTAATTCGTAATTGGATGAAAAAAATTCAATTATACTTTTGATCGAAGTGGGCGATCCTCGAATAACCGGAGAAGCCCCATAAAATTCGTGCTCTCTCCAATCGTTGCCAGCTCATTGTTGACTTTGTCCACGAAATTGTTATCGATTTTTTGTTAAATGAATGAATAATTCATTGAATAACATAGTAAAATGTTGAAATTAACTCGTAATTGTGTGTTTAAATAATTCAATTATACTTTTGATCCTAGTGGGCGAATATCCTTAACCCACGTAAATTGGACGTCGCTTCGCAGGCGTTCAACCCTTACAACTATGCTATTATTGTCTGTCTTCAAACTTCACCCGAGGAATTAACAATTTGTTCCTGACTTGATTATAATGTGATGTACCGAGAGAGCGCACTTAATTATACATACATTATTACAGAATGTGTTGGCATTCCAAGCCCTCGACATTGCCGGGGGCGTCGACCTCGTCGCCGTACATACCGCATCCCTTCTCAGCCCTACTCCCCCCGGAGATTCTTCCGTTACGAAGAGCAACCAGCGTGCTTCCGGTGTCCGGTCTCCTCTTCATGATGCACGACTTCATCGTCCATTCTCCGCTTTCTGACCTTTCACCCAGACGCCCTACGAGAATTTCCATCAAGTTTCCCCATTTTCTTTTTTTTTCCAGTTACCTTAACTCGAATACCTGACTTTACCCGACGACAGTACTTATTGCAACGAAATATCTAAAATGTTTTCCATATTGTCATGGATTTTAAATCATCTCAATTTCTCAAATCCACAGTGAAATAACAGAGAGCCCATGGAACGAGTCGCCGAGAGCCCAGGAAAGACCGCGAGCTTCGGAACTCGGCGTCTGAGTCTTGATCCGCACTTTCTTCTTCGGCTTACGAAGCCGGTATATTGGCCTCGTGAAATTACCACGAAGTTCCAAGTGCACCTGACTCGATTTCCGGACATTTTCTGCGCTGCTGGGTCGGGGCTATCTCGTCCTCTCTATGCATTGAAATTCGTCCAATTAAATTAACCAAAGTTCGTCGCATCCCTTGCCGCGGAGTGATCTTTTGCGATCTCGGGCTCGGCATCACCCTCCCGCTCAATTAAACACGCTTCGCACTTTCAGAGGGAGTATATACCAATCGAAATAACCCATATAGCGAATGAAAGCGAACCATAAGTTTATTAACCACGCGAAACTAAGCTTTGCGTCTCACTCCCTCCCATGTGACAAAAGAATTCTTCAAAAGTGCAAAAAAGTTTTCCAACTCACTACAGTTTCCTCTTCAGGTACTGTCGGTAACGAAATGACAAGTGAACGAAGCTTAATTCCCATTTTTTCAACCCAGGGCATATAAATACTTTCTCTGTCTCTTGTCAAAGGTTACCATTGATGACATGTATTTAAAAGCAATGGCTTTTGCCGAGGAAGAAACACTTTTGGATCCTTCTGGTACAGCTTCACTTCCGGCGGCACTGTTGTTTGTTGGAATGGATCTACTCGGCGTGTTTTATTGCGGATATATAGTAACGACGGCCGCGTAATATTCCGGGGCTTACGGCTTCCGGCAATGAAGCCGAGGCGAAGACTGTGGATTTGGCGCGGCTTAAATTCAAGGTATTCCGTCGGGGTTATACGTGGCGGGATGAGGGAGCAGAGGGAGAGAAAACGGTCCAAGGAGGTCTTCGCGTCTTCGAAGCCAGCGCCGAGTTTCGTCGTTCAATTCCTCTCGCGTTTAAGCTGAGGTGATGCTGGTAGTTACACCCCAGCCTCCTAGTGAACCTCACCAACTCCCAGTGGTACTAACCCGTTAACAGGTGGTACACTGCATACGTTATACATAAGACACGTCGCTTCTGGCGCGCTCAACGTCTCTATAATTTAACTGACATAGGGGATTCTCGTATTCCGGATTGCTTGCTCACGTATGACCCTCGACAACTGTCTCTTCCATTAGGTTGCTCTTTTTCACCCGGCAATTGGCATGGAATCCGGTCTGAGGGACCCCCCGACCTTTCACACGAATGACTTCAGCCATACATCGTTACCCAACCTCGTATTTGACAAATGGGCAGGCGGAAAAAAGGTATCCGGGAAATGCTAATCATCCAAAAATGATATTTCGCCACGGGGAAGACTTTTTCAGCTGGTACTTTCTTCAGGGTCGCAAAATACCGAGGAAAGTAATGGAGAACGGGGTTTTTTAGATTTGAATATTTGATTTGGGTTGATTAAGTAAGTGTCCTATTAATGAAATAGGAAATTGTGGTCGTTTGATGTTCGGGCTGTGTTTCGTCAAGGGGAAGATTTTTTTCAGCTGCTACTTTCTTCAGGATCGCAAAATACAAAATAAAATAATGGAGAACAGAGCTTTTTAGATTTGAATATTTGATTTGGGTTGATTAAGTACGTGTCTTATTAATGAAATAGGAAATTGTGGTTGTGTGATGTTCGGGCTGTGGGAATAACATTGCCATTGGTGGCGTTTTAAAAAGGCAATGCTGATCTGAATAGTTGATTATGGTTTACGCTATTCGGAGAATGTTCAATTAATGGTTCTGTCTGTTTGTTTACGTACCGATCCTGATAACCGGTGGCAGTGACATAGCTGTGGTAACGAGAATGACGATGACGGCGTAAAGCAGTGCCATCATGTCCCGGTGAACTGTCAGCTCACTCTCCACGAGGTGGATACCGCCCAAGCGACTATAACATCGTTCGCGTGCTTATTGTCAGCGGTCAGCACTCGGGCAAGCTTCAATTAATAATAAATCAAAGCCAAACAGAGTTGCGGTCGTGCAACTCGAGCCGTGTATAACGTTTTCGTCACCAACACTTCGGCACGCAAGTACACATCGTCGCTCGTACGCTCGTGACGCTCTGACGCCAACGCCCTTGGCGATTCTCAATGATGCGGCATATCCCGAGTGATTAAAGCTGATCCTGAAACAAAGAAAAATAGTCATTCAATAATTTCGAACCGTGAAGCCATCGATTTTGGTTTGGATTTGACACAAACGTCAAAATAAAAAATAAAAAAATGATTTCACTCATTAAAAATGCGGTGGAATTGAAGTCAGCAATGGTTCGCGTTATTCGACCTTTCTAAAGTATGCTGAAGAGTCGGCGAGGACAATGCAAGTCAAGGTGCCTTGAAGGTTGCTCAAGAAACCAAAGGGCTTCAAGTTTTTTCGCGACCTGCTGTACTATATCACATCCTCTTGCTGGAAACTTCGTAATTTCCTTCACCTTCACAATTCGCACTCGAGTTACGTTCGTCGGATCTCTGTTCTTCCGGCATCGCTATTTCCCACAAAATACTTTAACACATTTTTGGCGCATACTAATTCATCAACTATTTCAAGAAGTCCGGTCTTTGTCGGATTTAAAAAAAATTTCCAATTCCACATCGAAATTGCATGAATACATAATTGAGAAGTAATAAGCGAGCGCATTTCCGTTCGCCAGTTTTTAATTATTCAAGTTAAAAAAAAAAGAACTGGTAAAAAAAAGAACCTTATCGGTTGGTATGAATAACATGGACATCTAAAAAAAAAAAAAGCTTCAACATAACGCGATTTACGGTGACGCCGAATATCCACGTTATTTCCGAGCAAACGGTTAAATTCATTTATTTTAATTTTTAATTTGCATAAAATTACGGCGACTCTTCGTGGGTGTAGGGAATAAATAAAATAAAATAAAAAATCGTAAATTTATTTTTCCCGAGCGTCGCGTCCACATATCGTATCCACAAATAATTCGGACACACTGTAAGTGGGGTACTAAAAATAAGTTAGCCAATCTGGAGTAGGATTCGAGCACGTTTCACTTTTCCACAAGCTATCCGTACGCGCTTAAGCCCTCTCTCATCCCCGTGCGGGCAGTGGCTGCGTCTGCGCACCAATGCAAATCCAATTTCATTTAGCCGGACGCACTGCATGTAAATTCCCTCGGTATGCCACTTTCTTTATTCTCTTTTTCGGGGCTTCATTCTTCCCCTATTTTTCAATTAATTTACGTTCTCTGCTGTTATGCCACGCGACTGAGTGAGAGAGGTGAGCTGGTGCGCACGAACAATAGGCAAATGGGTGCCTTGCGGTTCTGTGACCCATACAGGAGTCTCCCAACGAGAGGACCAACTACTCGAATTTCCCTTGTAAATCGTTAGTACACAGAGCACTGTACAATTTCGTGTGTGTCGTCTGCCAGTACCGGACACTGCTTCTCCACTGCATACATGTTTGCGTTCATTTTTTTTATTTTTACTCTACCCACCGAAAGTGTGTACGTGTGTGTGTGTTTTTTATATTTTTTTTTATTTACCAGCAGAGTTATGAAATATACCTACTTCATGGTATGACATGCCACGTGCAGGTAATGGATACGCGGATGGCAAAAAACATACGTAGTCGAGGGAGACCGGAGTTACGAGCAATGTAATTAATTAATGAAATTAAAAAATTCCATGAATTAAGACTCATTTTTTAAAATCATATTTATCGTGGAACGAAAGCACGAAGTTGTGGTTCCAGTGATCAATAATGGTCCCGGCGAACAGTGACCCCCGTTGCCCCGAACTTTGGTTGACACGTCAAACTGTCGACAAGAAAAGACTGTATACAGTGGCCTTTGTAACCGATAACCACGCCAGCTTGAAGAGACCCAACGACGGTGAAAGAGAGAACTTCATCTGATACTATGAATTGTTTATGAACCCTGAAGAAGCACCCTGAAAGCGATTCGTAGATCGTATTACGTAAATCCTCGTAAAACCCTATCGATCCCCGCCATCACTCGACCTGCTATGTCGTCACACACATACATACCCTTAGAAACTGCTCGCTGTTACAGAAACTCTTCAGCATGTACCACGGAGTTCAGATACATACGATGCCGTTGGAATTCCATTCCCTCGGCTTCGCACAGTTTCGGGGTGTTAGGTGTACCCCAAGGTAAACGCTCCTATCGATACTCTCGAACATGATAATAAATTGATACCAGCAAAGCGGATGAGGCAAGTGAAGAAAAAATAAATAAATAAAATACTGACTATTTTCGTAAATATGACAATAATCAACCGTCGGCATTTATCCACTGGGCTTTTGTTACAAGGTCACTTCACTCACAAAGCATGTGAAAAATAACTCACGTCCGCCTCTTCGTTTACGTGGACAATCCACGAAATTCCATAATCTCAGTTTTTCCCATTGGTGACCAAGTGACGTGACGATAAAAGCCCCACGCCAGTAATAAACCCGATGAGAAAGTCTCATACCTCGCCGACGTACGTCGGTGGCAATATTTCTTTCTTCAGTGCTACTCGGTGGATTTACATATAAAAATGTTTTATGACTGGCAGAACGACAGGCTTTACTTTTATATTATTATGTTGAGAGAGCCATCAAAGTTCCATCAAGCAACAAATTCTTCAACACGGGGTCAGATAATTCCGCTGGTAACCCAGTAAAGCTCCGGATCCACATTCGACCTAGTCAGCCATTGTGGTTTGATAAGACGAAAAAAGAAACCAAAAAAAAGCGTATAACTTATTCCTGAAGATAACCATCTTCGAGAAAGTGGCGTCAACCCTGCCGACGCCACCGTGATAACCATTGACGCATATGCGCTAAAATACAAGGCTACGTCTTCCGGATCTTGGTTATACGATTGCGTAAAATAGCGCGTAAGAGTGCGAGCGAAAGCCTCGCGAGAGAAGAGTAGCCGGTTTTATCGGCAATAAAGGTGGCGAACGTTCTATCTTATTGCGAAGAGCAACAACACTGGTGTGCGCGCCTTTGGCGAAGTTGCTTTTGTTATACTCTCAGGGTTTGCACCGGGGGCGGCGGGGAAATATGAGAGATGGGGGTTGGTAGACGTTGATGTAAATCCCCGATATTCACCCCAGCGGACCCACCGACCATCCACCAACCAACAGCTACGCATTTGCGCTCTATGGCGTCCTTACGCAATCAGAACGGGTGCTAGAGAGCATCGGAGACAATTTACAACTCTGTAAACTCCGTACTATCCCACGTGAATACATTACGAGTTTCCAACCCGGAAATCAAGGGTTCTGGTACAATGCCAGACGCTCTATCTGGCGCAAAACAAAGTACATACATTTTTCAGCTTCGCTTCAATTTCACCCACTTTCCAAATTTTCTACTCCACCTTATCCCTGGTTATTCTTGTTTCTTGAGAGACTTTCCGATGATTGAGAAACAGTCTGGCGAATTTTGTAGCGAACGAGGCGGTAAAGCCCGGGGGCAATAGGTTGGATGATGAAGGAGGAAGAACGAGGAGCGAAGAAAATTTCAAAGGGTCACAGCCTCGGGGGTTGAAAATTAGAGTGGGTGAAAGAAGTCGAAGAAAATTGTGGGGCTTCGACTGCGGGAAGTTGTACAAAATATTGTAATTCCTAATTGAGTAAAAAAGCATGCGACATACCAATTTGCATGTTTACTTGGAAATAATGGAAATCTTGGAAAGCATTACAAGCGGAGAGTGAGGAAATAATGAGATGAAGAAAATATGTACATAAGATTAATGTTCACTATTTGTCTGGACATCCGAGCTTCAAGCGCTCGCCACTCGAGACGTAATCAGACAAAGCGCTTTAAATAGTCGGAGATGGAGGAAGGAAAGCGCGGTAAGAGCGAAAGTTCGAGCCAGCCAAGAGAGAAAGAGCAAGACAGAGACGGCCAAACAAACACCGAGGGCGGGAGGCAAAGTTACCTGTTCCTAAATTAGGTTAGCGCAAATCCCTTTAGGGTAACTCTAATGGTCAGAGCGTGAGTGGCATACGGACCGGCCACCTAAAACCCCCCCGCCCGCCCTCTGCGAGGGGTGCGATTTCCTCTCCCTCTTCAGGTTCCCCGCGTGACTTCCAAGTGTCGTCAGACTCGAACCCTTTGCAAAAGATCATTACGCCCGTGCATTATAATTCAATGTTCGCCAGATATCGAAATTGCATAAGCCTCATTAAATCGTAACCTAATTTTAACTTGAAGTATATTGACAAGATGACCTTAAAAAGTTGAATTGGCGAAAAAAGAAGAAAATATATATATATATATATTGTACGTATTTGCAGACGGACTATCGAAATTTTTATCCGAAATTTCATCGTGTCAATTACAATTGACATTTATTGACGTTCTGAAAATTCGCTGTTGCCAACAATCGACAGATGCGATTGAGTTTATTGGAAAAACTTCCGATTTCGCTAAAATCCAGTAGACTTTGAATTCCTGGAATAAAATTGCACACCCAGTGTGTTGGCCAGTGATAAGGAAATCGAGTGTGTATACATAGAGGGTTAAGCAGTTATTACGGCAACGAGTGTTGGTAACTCAGTTCCATTTCGTTTAGCAATAATGCCAATAAAACGAACGATCGTTTGGTGACGTAGTCGTTATTTTTCGAGTACCGATATGCAAGCTGATATGGAAAAAAAAACGAAGTACTATTACTGGCAATCCTCTTTATTTTACCTCGGTGTACGGAAGCTCCGAAATTCCCGCGGGCGTATCCGCAATCGCTGATACGGCGTTCGTGTAGTTAATTATATCAACTTTAGCAGAAAAGCTCGACAACCGTCACTCATTTTTTTATTTTGTTTTTATTGTAGATTATATTTTGCGAGGCTACTCAAGGACGATAACCAAGAACGGCGAGCAACGAAGCAGAGGTAATGAAAACTCTATTTGTACTTTTACTACCTCATTGTCCTACTTTATAAGGCGCAAATAGAGGGTCTATATATATAGATATATATATATATACATAGGAAAATGAAAAAGGAGGAGGCAGCCAAGGGAAACCATGAACGAGCTCCCGTTTTTCTTTTACTCCCTGCGGAGAAATGAAGCAATTGCTCGTTGAAATGACAGACTGTTCATTCATTGGGTATTCCGCTCGTTCATAAAAGTTGTCGAGTCGATGAGATGAGTCGCGAAGAAACAACTGCCCACGCACTTTACCCACCGATCCTCCTTTTTCTTTCTCTCTTCCGACAACTCTTATCGAAGTAATTTGTCTTTACGACAAACAACTCACCAAAGTACAAACACGACGTCGATTCACCAACACTCAAACGATAACAGACAGCCATACGTGTGCCGAGGTATGGCAATGCATGGCCACGCTATATTCGCAGAGCTTTGCGACCGATGAAATAACTTGTTTCGGGGAGAAACCAGCCCATGGGAAAAGGACTGGAAAAAGCTCTGAGAGAGTGATCGAGCCTGCCGGGCGGGTTCCTCCTATCAACGTGCGGTGAGAGTCACTGGACGAAAACATCGAATTACTTCTTTTTCTTTTTCTTTTTCTTTTTTTTTTTGAATTCCCAAGAGCTATATGAGAACGGACACCCTCGGGATGTATGGGCCTGCGAAGTCGTCCGTCCTACCAAGGGCACTCTCAGGAACAGCGAGAGAATGAGGAAAGAAGGTAAAATAAGCTCAGAACACTCGGATCCTGACTGTACCCTCAGCCCTTGGGACAGAAAGGTGAAAGTCTTCCTTCCTCAGCTATAATGGAGAACACGATAAGAGGCAAATACAGCGAAGCCTATTATAGAGCTATTTTATCTACAGCTCCGGAATTTTCTGTCAACATTATGAAGTTTTAAGTGACAAGAAATGAAAGACTACGGTGAAAGGAAAGAGAGGCTGGATAAACTCCGGTCCTGAGTACATAAAAAACGTTGCAACTTTCATTGCACCTTGGATTTTTCTTTTTACTTGTTGCAATACTTAGGACACAATTGAGGCTAAATTGACAATCATGGAAAAAAAGTGATGTTATCACGGGGAGCTGAATGTTTACTGGCATCACGATTACTGGCTTGACGATATCCTGAGGCTCAACGAATTATATCAAGACCATCTCGTTCTATGAAATTTATGTATCAGCGAATGTGCACAGAGTTTCAACATTATGACGTTTCAAGTGGCAAGAAATGAAAAACTACGGTGAAAAGAAAAAGAGATTGGATACACTCCGTCCCAAAGTACATAAAAAAACGTTGCAGTATTCATCGTTGTGTTGCAACTTGGATTTTTTTCCATTTGTTGCAGCACTTACGATACAATTCAGGCTAAATTGACAATCACGGGGGAAAAAGTGATGTTATCATGCACAGCTGAACGTTTACTGGTATCACGATTACTGATTGACGATATCCTGAGGCTCCACGAATTATATCAAGACCACGTGGTTCACTATGGAATTGATGTATCAGCGAATATGCACAGCGTTCACTATTCCCTAGTCGATGCTTACGGTAAATATCTGTACTAGCAGGTTGCAAGCTACGCCTGCACCGGTCACTTGATTTTCGGCTGAGTATCGAACTGTCAGAATGGAGAGCCATCGAAATTAGGTTGATTTTCCGATACTACTATTTGGGCCTGTTATCAAATGAGATTTCTGGAAAACGGGTTAATCACCAGTCAAAGGGTTTCGTGAATTTGCGTATGAATGAACGTCAACTACAGGCGGAGTCGTAAATGAATGGAAAAGGTTGATGTGCTTCGAAAGTTTTGCGCATGTAAGCAGGTGGAGGTGCGTTGACGTCGAGCGTGGAGTAATTGCCGTTGAAATATCCTGATTACCACGCCGTGAGGTTGTCCGTCTGGCGCGAACGTCACGAGATCGATCATTAGCGATGCAGTTACCAGTTTTTCAATCTCACATTAATCCGCGTAATTTAGTAATGAAAGTGTCTACTCTCAAATTATTAACATATTGCAGAGTATTGATTATGATTTAATGCGTCGACGGTAAAAAGTGACTTAGTTAATGATTTACGTACAGACATTTTTTTTTTTGGACATTCCTGTATGTAAAAATAAAATTGAGAACATGAAAAATGTCTAACCCATCGTTAAAACGATTTTTTAATATTGTTGTCTAAATTTCTGTGCCTTTGTTATTGATGATCTCGTGCGATAATGAATTAAGCTTCTGCAACCGGGAGAGTTTGTTTTTCCCGTTGCACTTAGTGTTTTTCTTGTCGTTTGAAGCTCGAAACGATGGGAAAATGTTAGATTAATGAATGGCGAAAGAGAAGCTCGAGATAATTCACTTCCGGACTCGTAAGTATTATCCGAACGAAGTTTCATCGTTATCGCCGAGCACAGGACGATAATAGGCTGCTCTCTTCCGGGCGGAAATACCATAAGGGCTGAAGGGCTCCCCTGCGTCCGAGTTAATGTTGCACGTTGTACGAAGCTACCGTGTCAGCCCGTCGAGCGTTTCTCGAGCGATGCACTCGCCATCGCGACCTCTTTCGATAAGCCGGACGCGTGTATGATCGGCTTCGCGAACGGCGTATGTGCGCGCTCTGCGACTATCGAACTCCGGTACGTTTACTATAGATATACAGCAGGGGTTTCTCATTAACTTTACCCACAAGTCATCGCGAAGGGATGGGGCCTTCAAAGTCTTCTGTATTTTCAATGACGAATGAAAAAAAAAAAAAAAATACTACATAATTGATATTGATATTTCATTATTTGCCATTTGCAATTTCATCCGGAATAAAAAAGAAACAAATGAACGAATAAATAAATAAAATACAATATGATTGTTCAGAAAATATAAGAATCGGAAAATGTATTAAGGAGTAGGTCGAAAAATCTGGTGGAAGCTTCATAACAAAAAGCTCGAACTTACCACGGGAGTGAGTCCAGAAAAGCCAGTTGAGACGGTCAATGGTTCATCACTTCCGAGTCCCTCATGGTGGTGGATGGTTGCCGATAAGAATAATACGCGAGTATACAATGACGGAGGCCACAACCGGAAATCCCTCTCTCAGTTATCTATAAATCCCTATTCACGAGGACCTCCGGCACTGACTAGCTGGGCGAAGGGAAAAAAGGCTCCGCGACTAAAGAGGACCTTCTTCACCGGCTTAATCCCACTCCTCGTATCTAACGATCCAGCATCTATTCCATTTAATTTCCAGAGAGAGAGATAAAGCAGCGAACAGTTTCAATTTCTCATTGCGCTAACAACTGGCGAGGCGGGGCGAAGGGCCAAAAGGGATCACACGCACACACACACACAGGAAGGAAACGAAGATTCAGCACCGAGCACCTTAACGAATCCCAGCCCGTCGAATTTAATTATTATTATCACGTCGAAGAATAGTTGCTGGGAGGTGCGAGGAGCGAACATCCAGCCCCTATTACCGTTAGTGTCGCGCGGGCGCCACTATCTTCCAAGCGAACACTCGTTATCCTTAACGTCACCGTGCGGAGCCCGGTAACAACCCCTCCGTCGACCATGAAAGTCCTATTGAGCATCCAACGAGAATCTTCACCGTACACCCATTCCGTACTCTTTAATGGGGCCTATTTTCGTCTCCTTGTGATGAAAACGTTGTTCCGCTTGTCGAAGAGAGACACACTTTTAACCAGCGAATGACCTTTTGGTGTCTTCGTGGTAACTGGGTGAAAGTTGAAACGAGGTGAAAATCTGTCTCCGATGGACAATTGGATTGTGCTGGACAATGTGATCCATTAGTTTGGAATGGAGCTCACAATGATGATGATGTGTTGATATGAGAAATAGCTCGGCGAACTATACCATCGACGATGTAACCAAAGAGGCTCACTCTACGAGAATTGTGCACTTTGGCAAAGCCAACACTCTCACACACACACGCACGCACACTCACTCACACAGACACCAACGGCCCGGAGAAGTTTCCAGTCGGTCCCAAAGGCGCTTACACGGTGGGGCTTTCAGCGAACGAGCAACTTCCGGAAGGCACACTCCGCTGGCACACTCGGTTGCTTCCACCTTCCAAAAGATTCTTCAACTTCCATCTATCTATCTATCCACTGGCCACAAACGCAAAGGATCACCGCTTCCACGATTCACCGGCACTCGCGTTTCCTGACAACCACTCGCTTTGATCTATCTTTATACATTCTTCTGACAGGGAATTCTTATTGAACGCGCGCCGATGCAATTTGTCTTGGACAATCTGCATCCGCTTCTCGATTCTCTTCCTCTCCGCTTTGTGGCTGCTCTTCGGGTTCCGACTACAACCCACTATTCTCACTTTGATTCGAACAATCTCCGACAAATCGTGATTATCCGCTTCGATAAATTTCGCTAATTGCTCACCGTGATCAAAAACACCATTGACAATTATTTAAAAAGCTGATGACAGTCCTGAACATCAGTTCTTCGTGGTATTCGTCATTTTGCTTTTGATAATTTCCTTACAATTGTCAGTTTCACAATAAATAATCGGTGTTGCATTAATTTTTGTTTAACTAACTAACCACTCGGTGGCTTTTCGTGAATAATTCGCGCGCGATTAATTGCTAAGAAAATTAATTATCACGCGCGAAGGTCGCGGCTGAACAACAATCGGTTTTTCGGAGAATTTGGAACGCGATGGGTCCGACGATCGCGGAAGACGCGCGTGCACTGGCTCGCCGAACTTACCAACGCTGAGATGTGCGCGCGCGAACTCGGTGCCGGGGGTTGCTCGACGGGGGTTGGCACCCTCCTGAACGCGCGCGCACTCCACGCGGACACGCCGCGTTCGCACCACCGCTAAACCGGGAGTTCTCTTTAAACTCTGATGCACCTCGTCCAACCGACTACAAAGAGGTATGGTCCACACTACGCGCGTGTAGTTTCGAGTATCGGGAGCGCGCTCCCTCTCTTTTGTATGTGGGTTAGTGGACGTCGACCCACTGCATCGTCGGTTCAACTACCGAAGCTTCTTCATGGTCTTCATCTTCTCTTTTCACCTCTGATCCTTTTCGACGACGAAACGATCGAATTTGTCATTTCCATTTAACATCAGGTGGCCTTGAAAAATTCAACGATTGCTGAAGAGCAACCGGAAGATGCGATTTTTGATCTTGGGAATTAGGAGATCGAGCGTCAAACGATATTTTCAATTTGTACTCTACCGTGAAACAAGCGACCTTTTAAAAGTGCGATAAATTGCTAGTTGAGAACGTGTACATCGGTTGATTGGTTCAATCAATTGGGTCACCGAGCGTGTGCAACGATTTGAATACATCTCCGGCGATGAGTACGATGGCCCCCATTAATCGTTTCTACAACCCAATGAAAGTCATCATTCTTCAGCTCCGTTATTTCCACAGCTTCATCCGTCCTCGCTCGTTTTACCTAATAACCTAATAACTTTTAAGACCTCGAGGATAATTCGTAGCATTTGAATGAATCGCTGCATAAATTAAATCTCTCCCTGGGCGATGAAAAAAAAAGAAAAAACAAAGGAACGAACGTTAAGAAGAAAAGAAGAAACGTCTTCAAGATGATTTCCACGCTGATGAGTGAGCAGCCACGTCCTCCTCTTTTTCCAACAGAATTCCCATGGAAATCCTCCTTATAATCGCGAGGGAGACGAGGGTGTCGACGTATCTTGGTCCGTAACGCGGATCCACGAGTTTACCTCTCGGAGCTTGCTTCAAGGTCGTTATCGTCCTCCGCCAGGAGAGCAGTCCTCATGTACGTAGCCGCAATTAATTTTAACGCCTGGAAACCTCGCCGCCCGCCTCTGTCCCATCCCGGCACATTCCCCAACGGCTTCTTACAACGAGGATACCCTGTATCCTTGGCACCGAGTTACGACAACGAGATTTCCATGGAAATAGGCCCGTGGGAGTTGGATGGAAGGACACGGCGCATCTCCCGAAAATACAACTTGAAAAGAAAAGTGTCGTTGGGTTGGCCATTTGTATAAAAACATTTTTGTTCTCGAGCGAATCAAAAGTATCAACTCTTCAGCATTGAGAGTGGATGATAAAGGATCGAAGAAGGGCAAAAAAAAAAACAAAGATTTTTATTCATGAACCTAACTGAAAGGGTTATTCTCAAAAGAAAAAACTAAATCCACGAGATTTTTTTCCTCAAGGTGACGTCTTCGTCTTCGAAAAAGATTTCGCAGGATATCTGGCGTTTGCGAAGTTTCATTCTTCCCGCATCGACCCTCTCAGTCCAAGTACAGAAATTTCTGTGCAAAGTGTTTTTCGTGAAGAACACAGTCCCTTTTCCGCAGGAACTTTGTCACCACGCAGTCACCGTTCAATTGTCTTATAACTTTTTTTTCCGCCAACTTGGAACGGACATTTTTTTATCCCGGGTCAGAAAGATCTTATTGCAAAACAGGATAAGCCCTCGTAAAGCGTTGGAAAAAGTTTTTCGTAAACAGAGAGATTGTTTCATCCGTAAAAATGTTTCGAGGTGAATTTCCGAAGGATAAAAATGCCGTAAAGCCGCTCGCACGAAAAATATTAACATTCGGTTTCGGTCGCATGCATCGGCGACAAAATATACCGGTTTCACTGCCAAGACTCGCGTTTTCTTTCTACGATCCGAAGAAGTATCTCATTTTTCAGAAGAGTCACGCTGCCTAATCGCCCGTTGGAAACTCGACAGTTCCATTTGCAGAAAGCACAGGCTGGAATTTCGTCGGGAAAAGCGACTTTCGAGTCTGCGGTGTATTGTATAATTCAGAGTTTCTCCGGAGACTAATTCTGCATGAATTAGCGTAAATATCAGTGGGTAAGCACAAGATACGGGAAGTTGGTAGTAATGTGAGCTTTCAGCCTGGTTTCGCCTTGCACGTTGAGATACTCGATGCTGATGCTGGTGTACAGAGTTGCATCCCGCACTTCTTGAAGTTCAGTTAGCAACTTCAGGGTAGGAAGCGTCTTTCAGGTCGGAAAAAACTTTTCCATTGTGTTAATTTATTTTTTCTTCCGCCAAATGAATATTCCATAAGCAGAAAAAACAGCAATGAGTGGATCTGCTTGTACTCGCGGTAATTGAAAACGTACTTAACAGCTCGTTATTCAATTTTTGCATTTCAGGACATTTCAGGGTTTTTTTAAATTTCATAAACGAAAAAAAGTGGCTAATCGGTTTTGTAAACGAGTAAATTAGCTTGCTAATTGAATGCAATAACGAATGTGTCCTCGAGTGAAACGATGCATAAAGCGACTGATAAATATTTGCTACTCGTGATTTTATTTTCTCACAAATATAGCCCGACGATGACAATAATCCACGATAATAATGCGCGCATCCGAGCGCAATTGGTAAAGAGGAAGAACGCGTTGAAAGCCAGCTACGTGTGTCGACAACAATTAATCCGGCAGCGTGGGACCGGAAACCCCGAGCGCATTTGTTCGCCACGATATTCGAGTTCATTGTTCATAAGCTGCCTTGTACATTTATATCGATTGCCGGCCTTCTGGACGAGAGCCAAATCGGTTGGTTACGCTGGACTAGCTTGCTCTCACTGGTCTTCACTTGCTGATCGCCCACTGCCTTCCATCCTTGCTTTGTACAGTTGCTATCGGTTTAGTAACCACTTCGGCTTCTCCGACCCACTTCATACGGCCATGATACACATATTGTTCCTATCCATCCCCTAGCCAAGCACACACACACACCTTTTTTCTTTCTTTTCACCGACGTGTCCACTAAATAGCCACCACGATTTGCGAGTAACGCCAGATTATTAAAAAAAGTTTCCGCAACTACGATTGAATGTTTAAACAAATTAGAGCGTTAAATCCTCACAGTTTTGTGAACAGTTCTTGTCCACCGCAATTTTTTTTTCTTATACAGGAACATTTTTATACCCGGAAAAAATGTAATCGAAATCTCGGTCCTCATATTCCGAATGGTCGGAAATATATTTCTATGGTCTGAAATTGAAGCTAAAAACGATTTTTGCTGAGGTCCCTCAAGAAATTTGGGCGAAAAAAATTTCCATCTGAAAAATCTGGCACCTTCCTTCATTACGCCCGAGTATTTCAGAGCGCGGAGGTTTATGGAAGATTCAGAAGATTCTGAACCGTGGCGAAGTTGGCCATTTCTTTCGTTTGCTCTTCTTATCTCATTCCGCTTATCTCTCAGCCCCGAAGCTCGTTGGGTTGGATTTGAGCTTTTTTTTTTTTTATTTCAAGTTGTTTTTCAAATGTGATAAGTAAATCAGGAGAAGTAATGTTGGACCGCGGACAATGAGGTTTGAAAAAGGAGGAAGAAAAAAAAAAAGCGGGAGTGAGACAAGGTCAGTCCATTGTCGTTTCGCATACGAGAGTAAGTGAGGAGACTCAGTGATCTCCACGGGTTGGGCAGCTGCCCATTTTTTTCCTCCGCTCCCGGACCCGGCCCCCTTTTGTTTTTGCCATCCTAATTAACGAGCGTGCTAATGGCATGCTAAGAAGACGAAGGTGCCGGTCCGTTTAATATCCCGTCGGTGGCAAACCCGGCTAGCTGCTTTCCTCCTCCTCCCCCTCATTTCCTTTCTTCTTCTCTATACGCTCTCGCCAGAAAGCGAGGCTTTAATCACGGAAACCAGCGTACACCGTGAACTCGACCCCCGTACCGACTTCACCAGTCGCACAGCAGCCAACCAGTCCCAGAGTAGACAGTCGACTTTGTGCTCACGCTCACTTATTCTCTTCGTTTCGTTCCATACATCGTTTCAGCTTAGTCTTCCCCGAGAGATTCGCCAAAGGAACTCACCCGAGTTGAAGGCTCTGCTCCAAAGCATCGTCCTCTGCGCCAACTTTATTTCACGGCGCTCCACCTAACGACGCGTTTCTGATTGAAACTGTCATACGTTTCATTACAACACAGTTTGAATTAAGTCAAGCTACTGGATTAATAATAATCGTCCGGAGCATACTCATAGAATTAAGCCCTTGCAACCAAATCAACTTGGTTCAACCAATAATTTGTAAAAATGAAACAAACCTCATTCCAAATCCAGTCTCCGACAGAAAGGGAAAAACAACTAAACGTCATACAAACGTTGTTGCTGTAATAGCACATTATTGCGTGAATATCGTCGATTGGTTGACTGGAAATTAATTGCTCTCCAGGTTTCTCTCTCTCTTCAGGGACTCAAAGCTGGTTACGCATGTTCGCGTTATTCCAGGAGAGCCAGCAGCTCGTTAGTCAACTATATCTGGACCAAAATGGAACTGAATAGAGATCAGCGGTGTGAGGATGAAAACCAGTTACTCCTGATCTTCCCGCTTGTACATTTACGTCGTGGTCCACGTTTCAGTTAGTACATCGAGCTGCGTAACGCGCGCACCGAGAGCGCTGAGATCGCACGAGAGAGGTCGCTGATGTCGTGTCCGTGGCGATACTTCGCACGATTCTCCGCTCGCGCTACCTGCATTCGCTACTGGGTTGCTGTACATTTCGCTGGATCGAGCTAACGGAGAAGCCAACGGAGTGAAGCTCACTTCGTGACCGCGTAAGTAGCGTGAACCATCCGATCCGAAGTTCGCTGTTCCTGTTGCTGCTGCTGCTGTTGCTGCTGGAGAACCGAGCAGATAGCCGCGCCCAAATTCCTTCACGATTCACAACGCTCAATAGGTCGAATCTGCACTTACAGATGCCCTCTATCGTTGTAATGTGCTTGCGCAATACGAGATACCGATGCTGAAGAGCTAATGGAGAACGAGACAGCAGCCATTGCCCATGAATCGTTGGGTGAGAAATCTCCGATGGGCCGTGAGAAAATCTTGACGCGTTTGCCTGCGGAAAAATCTATCATACACATATTTATTTATGCAAACTGCGAATAGAAAAATACATAATAAATATTGATGAAGAAAATTGATTTTTCTTTGAATTTCAAATTAGGATGATTTTTTTTTTTTTTTTTTTTATGGAGTGTAACTCGTGAAGCGAACTATTAAAAGTCTGTATAGGCAGTCACGCAGGTCAGGATAAAGCTTTAACGCAGACTGGTAACATACGACGATTACATAACCGTAACCTTAGAGCGTAGAGCGAGAAGGGCGGTGAAACTTTCATGCTGCCGGGAGTCTCGACTGTTGGCAATCTCGAGCTCAGCGTCGTTCGCTTCGACACTTTGCACCGTTTTCTCGTTCTACCTCCAGGTTACAATTGCTCGCTCCTGCTCGGCCGCGAGCTCTTGAGCACGTTCTTCGCCCCCGCGCATTAGCAAAATCGCTCGGGCGTATCGCGACAACGCCTTCGCTTTTGCCTGTGAGCAAGGTTACCGGTCACATTCTGCGAGGCATACCTGCCTGCATATCCTGCGAAAAAAAATAAAACAAACAATCAGCGGGCGAGCGAATGTGGGCCATTTCTTGAAACGGACCAGATTCACCAGTTCACCCACAATTTTTTTTTCTCTCGAATATTACAATTTCCACGAAAAAACGATGAAGAGAATGAACAAAATAAAATATATATATTTTCGAGTGCTCATATTTTTTAGCATATGCAAATTAAAACAAATAAAAAAAAAATAAAAATTTTGAAAATCCGATTGTCGAACCGAAATGAAACGTTTTGAAACGATTGTCATACAAAGTTTTTCCATTTGTAGTTTCATGCGGAATAAAAATCATTTCAAGCGCGTTGAATTTCCAGATCGAATATATCATATTGTACTCCATTGCAGTGGAGAGCAGATTTTTGAAACCGAAAAAAAAAAAAAAAAGGAAATGCTAAAAATAAAAGAACGACTGCGGAAGAACGTCGATCTACGCAACGTACTCCACTGAATTCACGTACGATGCAAATCGAAAGAGATGCAGCGCCAAAGTAACGAAGTTATTTTTCAGTGCTCGATTTTTCGAGAAGATCTACGAGAGAGAGAGAGAGAGAGAGAGCTTCGCGTTGCTGCACCGGCGGCAACTATATCGCACATCGGCGACGAGAGCTCCGCTATCCATATGCACCTGGCGAATGGTAGACAGTAGACAAATGGTTTGTGCGAGCGAAGTTGCTCGACGTCGTTCACTATATATACCGGCGACAGTGAAAGAGAAGGAGGGGAAAGGGAAAACGAAAGAAAAAAAAAGAAAAAGAAGTATCGAGACAGAGGTAACTGTGAGCCAGGCCACGAGATGGTCGTTCTTGACCTCGCTCGCAAAACCAGAGCCACCCGGGCATGCACTTCCGACGCAGCCTCTGCAGCTGCAGCTGCACCAGCGGCACACTGTCGCGTATACTCCGTTATTCGCTCTCTCTTTCTCTTTTTCCCCAGCTTCGTTCCTTTCGCTTCTCTAATGCCGCTTTTGCGACCCCTTTACTGTATGTTCCCCTTTTCCGGCTCCTCTCGACGCCTCGACGACGAGCCAGAGTCGCCGAGGTGTCTCTTCAGCTCAGGGCTAACGGTACCATCTTCAAGAGTGCATTTATCGATCGTTAAACCCAAACTCGACGACTACCGCGTCATTCCCACGCCGCCCGAGATGTCTCTCAAATTCTCCTTCGACAAAACCGCCCACCTGTCCAATTGACTAAACGAGCGCGCTGCGCCGCTGCGTTATAATGTCATAAAACGAGCTGACGTCACTTTCCGCAGCGAATTTGGCGAGCGGATCGAGTCACCGGAATATCATTTCAATTTATCGGTGACTTCATTAATAATTTGGACATTTTTTGTCACCTGAAAAATAAATATGGATTAGAATGAGATTGGTGATGGAAAATGTTTTTGTTTTAATTAAAAAATGTTAATTGAATTAAATGCAATTAAAAATTGGAATTGCGATGATCCACCTTGATAAATTTTCTACTCAAAATCATCGACGCTGAAATTCAACGAAAGTGTCGCTTCCGGTGAGCGCACACCGCAACGATCAAGTACCATTCGCGATTTTCAACTGCGTCGTTTCGTCTTTGCCGCGCATAGTTAACAGCGCGTAGTGAAAGTCTTTCTGTCAAGCATGACGCTCATAATGACACCAGCAACACGTTGAAATCGCTTCGATGGACTTCTCATTACGAGGCTATCTATCAAAAATAAATATCGGCTGTTCGCAATATTCAGATTTTTATGAGAGCAGAACGCCAATTGTACGTATCGATAAACGCGAGAAAAGTCATAACTGGGACGGTGAAAAAATTGTTTTCAATTAATCCTTTACAATAAACATCTCAAAACTGCAATGATATCAAGCTGAAAAAAAATGAAATACAATTTTACTAGACCTCAATTAATTAGAACCGATTTTTTTGAAAGCTGTGCGTTTTTCTCATATTTATGTCACTTTTTTAAAAAATTCTTCGCCGTGAAAATTCGTCCGGATGTAACTGAGTTGATTTAGGGTGCGGCTGCGGAAAATAACGGAAGTCTCTAGGCTGGACCGGAGCGAGAACCCGGACGTGAATACTCCGCAGCTCTCGACTTCGTCCGGAGGCACATATCTATAGATCCTGTATATATCTATACCGAACACCGCGAATAAACCGTTATGGCGGTGGATGTATCCTCTTTTTGGTCTCCTATGTACTCTCAATGCGTGCCGGTCGATTGGACGTCGATAAGGAGAGCTCGTCGTGGTGTCTGGCTACTAGGTAACCCATGGTGTTTATTATCGCACAACTATATGATTAATGGGTTCTTGGCTGTCGCAGGTTCCATACTTGGTCTGTCCATACTTCTAAAAAAAAAATACCATACCTTAAAAAATAGCACAATTAATGATGTATTAAAAAGTGCATTCAATTTTTTTTTTTCTGCACTTCTGAAACAAATTTGTCATGCTCAAAAAAATGTCGTATGCAAAAAAAAGAATGTCGTGTATTTGAGAGTTTGGTAATTTTGTTAAAATTAATTTTTCGGAAATTATGGGGACATTTATGGTGTGAGAGAAAAAATAGCACAATTAATGATATATTAAAAATTGCATTAATTTTTTTTTGTGCTTCCGGAACAAATTTGTCATGCTCAAAAAAATGTCGTATGCAAAAAAAAGAATGTCGTGTATCTGAAACTTTGGTAGTTTTGTTGAAATTAATTTTTCGTTAATTATGGGGACATTTATGGTGTGAGGCATCGGAGGGCACTCGATCAATGAGATCGCAAACCCGCTCCACTTTCCTTTATCTTATCTTTCGGGAGCGCGCAAGGAGAAAATATGTGGCGACCTCATCGTCCCGCAAGCTGCACAATTTCTATATCGAGGCCACGCCAATTTCCGTTGAAAATATTTTATCGAATAGCCGACGAGCGAGACAACCGTTCTCCGGGCCTCCACGGTAACTATACCGACGTCCACCTCTTTTACGTATATATTTAATATATTCCGTATAAATTGCTGCGAGGCACTCCGACGAATATATGCAGTGAGCAAACTTTTGTGAAGTTCGACATACACGGTAAAACCTCTCTTTTTCTCCCCTCTGCAGTATTTCGATGCCTCCACCAGTAAAAAAGCTGAAAATGATGAGCAAGAAAAAAATAAAAACGATAAATTCGTGCTTTTTGCTTTAAACGCTACAACCCTAATGTTGTAAGTACTAGATATTATTTATTTAATATTATTAATATTTAATATTTAATATACTCTGTATAAATTGCTGCAAGGCATTCCAACGAATATATGCAGTGAGTAAACATTTTTGAAGTTGCCGATACAGTAAAACGACTTTTTTCTCCCTTCTGTAATATTTCAATGTCTCGAAGAATAAAAAAAGCATAAAATAACGAGCGAAGGAAAAGAGAAAAACGATAAACTCGTGCTTTTTGTTTGAGATTTTGCGAAGCTAATGTTGCAAGTAGCAACGCGAAGAAACAACAGACATTAAGAAAGATCGTATCGTGAAAAATAAATTTACATTTAATTACATAATTATTCAGGCGAAATGGCGTCGCAACAATGTGCACAATGTGGAAAATTCGCGGGTATTAACATATATTCTCTCGTGAATCTCGGATCGGCGCGTTCACCGAGCGAGACACTGTCACTCCCGCATTTTCCTCGAGTACTCGCGGCGAATATAGTAACGTTCCTCGATTTGTCGCTCTCACGGTGTCGATCGCCCAGCGAGAAAACTCGAGCACCGTCGTTAAAACGGCAAGATCGTTGCGCGATTGCGTAACTCTCGTATACCATTAAATAAATGATACTGTCAGCTACGCTCGTCTAGCATGTTCCACGGCAAAAACACTCTTAATATTGGAAGGGACAAAAGATCGCCCATTTTTACCCCTCCACATTATAAAACAAAAGTGCGAAAATTTATTGCAAATTTCTTAAATATCCTACAAAGTTTAGCTGCACTCAGAAAAAAAATTACAAAATACAAATTATTATAAAAAAATGAAAAAAACATTAATTCGTAATTTGTGTAAAAAATGGTCTCACAATTTTTAGCCATGGAATCGACCGCCCATTATCAATTACCTTGTCAATATTCGAAAGACAATGAATGAAGAATAATCGGATCAGAGAAATTGACATTTCCCAGGTGAAAATTGCAAGTCGAGTGCAATAATTACGATCACCAAAATTGAATGTATCGTCACCTCGAGGTCGTCGACTTGAACGGGTGATTACGTGCGGACGGTACGTAAACCTGCGGCGCTGCAGCAGCAGCAGCAGCAGCAGCAGCAGCAGCAGCAGCAGCAGCAGCAGCAACGGCGTGTTCCCGTTCGGTAACCTAATTGGAAAATTGCGTATGGCTTGGCAATTTAACATCGCGAAACAGAAACAGAGCGCAACGATTACGAAACTAATTCAACTCTTACGAGCGATTGGACACCGTGGTCTGGTATTTCCACCGTTAAGGACGTTAAGGACACTACCGGCTGGTGCGCCGCTTTGGAGTTCTTCGCTGATGGCAGTTCAACGAGCTGGTGAACACGCTCCGGGTATTTGCGCTCACCTCAACGCGGCATCTCCTTCGAGGCCACGTACCGAGGCGTCCTCCCGAATTAATGGACAAAAGGAACAGCAGCCACCGACCGCCAAATGGTCCTTAACAAATAATCGACGAAAAATTGAAACGTCATTACTTCAATGTTCAATGTTGAGCTTTTCATCATGTTCCTCACATTTCTCACAAATTGGGTCAATTTAATTGCGACTGAAAAAAGCGCAAAAAATTATTTCCATAAAAAATTTCATTCCAAAAATTGAATTTTTTCGCTCTCGATTTTTTACACCATTTTGAATGGATTAAGAAAAATGGAATTGGTGAAAATAAAGGATTCTTTATGTAGAAGGTAAATTAAACCTTCAACGGATCAAAGTTTGCGGGATTATCTTTATTTTACTTAACACAGTGGAAAGCTCCGTTATCGGATGCATTCTAGGTATATATATGTATTTCTATTCTCCTCTATGTATTCATACAAACTTATAATTAAAACGGTTACATAATAACGGTATGAATAAATGGCGCAGCGTTTGAAAAGCAGGCAACTTCACCAGCGACTACCTTGGTAGAAAGCGAACTGAGGAATTCTCACGTCACGATTCAACAATAGCCATGGAGAGCGGCGCAAACTTACCTCCGCAAGAATTATTACTGATTACAGAAGTCGAGAACCAACGGCAACAGCTCCCTGCTCCTCAACGATATTTTCCCTCTTCTTGGAACTCCCTTCCGCACTCGGTAAACTTCAAATGTAATTACATACCCAAAAAAAAAATTAATGCAATTAATTTTTGTTTTACAATATTAATTACTTTATTTGAATTCATTCTACTTCATAATAAAAAAAAAATTATGCATTACTGTTAAGTCAGAAAATAACGAAAACGATTAACACGAGGATTCGTGTCGAAAACAATTTGGAGAAGCAGTTTTTACCGTGATAACCAGGTGGAAGCTTATACGAAGGTGGAGAATCACTGGATTCGAGCGATTATTACCTCCCCCTGCGCTGTGTACTCGGAGCATAGTATGTGCGAGCACGCGTCTTTGCCGCTCGCGCAACTCGATTAATTAATGCTCGTTACGTGATAATTAAGTAATCACGAGGGATTTAATAAAGACGTTTGAGCCAGTTGTGGGCCCGGCGGCATTAAATTTACAACAGAGATACGCTTTGCCTCCGACTATTCTTTAGCCGGAATCGTGCACACACCGCCATTACAAATATCGTGTTCTCTTGGGGATTGCGTTAATTATCATACTATTTAATCAACATTGCGGTGTGTGTTTCGCTCGCAATATTAGTTTTTCATTTTTCCCCTTTTTCCAACGATTCAAAGTCGCGCACAAAATACTCTTAAAATATCTTAACTCCCTCTCGCATCAGCATAAAAAATATTTTCCCGAGCATACAAACGATCGAAATATCGATCCTCTCAAAATATGACAATCTACCGATTTATTCTCAACCATCGGATTGCGTAACAATTTTTTCTGTTTTTTTTTTTTTTTCTTCCCCCCGAAGAATTATTATGTTATCATCCAAAGTGCCAAGAGCACAAAACCATAACCGAGCTGCATTAAGCATTGTGTAATCCACAGTATCACAGACCGGATAAAAAATTTATTGACTGACTATATTACGATTTTTCTCCGACACCAAGGCTCGTTGGTCACGGAAACAAGAAACTCGTGAATTGAGTTACTTCGTGCCTTATAAATTTAATAGGTAGAAAAAAAAGGAAAAAAAAAAACGGTTTGTGGCTTTTCGTTACGGATTCCGCCGCCGTCGTCGACGACGTCGGTGCAGAGACAGCGCGCATAAAGTGCGCGGCTATCGACGTGTGCGGCTGACCGCACGTAAGACACGCTTTATCTACTTAGTACACGGCGTATAGTCCACGGCGCAGTGAACCAGTGAGGTTTGACGGAAGTTCTCACATTCTCGCTGCTTTTTCGAAGCGGTAACGAGATCGCCGAGCGCCACTTTCGACTCGCTCGACTCGACTCGCCCGCTGCATGCGTAATCTAAGAAAGAACCCGAAGGGAGAGAAAGAAAAATGTGCTGCAGTCTCTCCCTGCTGTATAGCCTGCGTGTAATATGGATATACCAGTGGATTTAATGTTGTGTAGTAGCTTTACGATCACGTAACCCACCGGGACCATAATAACGGCCAGCCAACTTTATTATCCTTGTAGTTGTTCTTGCACTACTGTCCAGGCTCTCTCTCTCTTTCTCTCTGTCTCTATCTCTCTCTTTCTCGTTTGCCTCTGGCATATCACTTCATTCGCCATTGTTCTCCTTGAGAATACGCGAGAATAAAAATATTGCAGATTCTGTCAAGTGCAGACAAATCGATACGCTGAAGAGAGGACGCGGCAAAATGTCTTCTTCATCGATGGCCATGCTCGGGGATTTTATAAGAAATTGATGAAAACGTAGTGAACACTTTTGTGGTCGCGCAATAATATTTTCATTTTCCGCATTTCATAAATTTCAAATTCACAGGTTTACCATGAAGACGAAGCTGACGAAGTGCACAGCGGTCGAAAAGATATTTTCTTTACCGAGAAATTTTTTTGTCGCGATACCAAAAGTAGAACGACGAATTTCTTTGAAATCTGCGAGGAACGTTCACTTTGACAGCGAGGAAATAATTCATTGGAATCTATGAGACATTTTATTTTGTTCAGACACTCGTTCGGAGTTTATTTTAGTGCGGAAGCCGGTGAATTTTTGGCCGTTCCAATTTGACGTTTTTTGACGATGCAATGTGCATCGTCAAACAGAAAAGTCATATTTTCCTGGCACGAAACTGTGACAGGCTGTCCGAAATCGTTTGGGACTCGGGGTCGCGATGGCAACGCCGAAACAAGAATCTCGATGAGACACACATACGTTCTACAGATCGGAAACTGTGTGGCCGCCCCCGACAATCGTCGGGCTAAAAAACGAAATATCGAAAACACACGGGAGCGCGTGTGGCTGATTACAAAAGTCTGGATGACAGAGCGAACTCGTCGACGAGCGACAAGAGGCCACGGAATTTCAAATGTTCGACAGAAGTGTACTCCAAGCGAACGACAAAAGCCCGAAGATGATCAGCCCGGGGCGTATTTTCACTGATACCAGCGCTTGGCACGGCAACGTCAGAGTTGAATCTGCCAGGATGGACGATTCATCTGCCATTCGTTATTCATATTCTCGCGCTTCGTACAAAAGCATCGTTGGTAGCGAGCAATCGAGCGACTAAAAAGAAAAAAAAAAAAAAGCTCCAACACAACGCATAAATGTCTTCCGATAAGCGGATCAACATTGCTGAAGAACGTGGGATCCAGTAAAAAAATGAAGAAAATTTCGCAACGAAAAGGAAAATGCCAAACTTCACTTGGTATCACGTGACATTGCTGTGCGACGTCTCCTTAACATTCGTGCGATTCGCGATTTCGCTTTTGTACACGAGTAGAATAGTGTCGTCTTCAGGGTTGGAATTCAACGCCTCTTCGATGATGAGCCCTGATCCAAGATCAACCGTCACGTCAAATGTCATCCGAATTCCCTTTTAGGCAGAGCTCACAATCCTATAAGCATGGATTGGTCCATGGTTCTGGTTCTGGTCTGAGAATGTACGTTTACGGTGTACACAGCGATACACAGCAGCGAGCTTAACCGAAGGACAGATCGTGCGGAACTTGGGGCTCAACGAGGCGAAAAGAAAAAGCAATAGTAAAAAGTGCCAGGGCTCCCGGCGAGTGCTCTTTAATGATGCACTTTCGAGGATCTTCTTCCAACGCTCCTGACTTTACTTCACCGAGAGATTCTCCGGACGACTCACCATCGAAAACTCGTAAACGAACAAATGTAGTACTCCTTCCAGACTTTCGGACGTAGTGCCGCGTACGTATTGTCGTTGAAAGTTCCGCTTTTATAAACGAGCGGTGCAACGGAAATCGTGTTCCATGCTAATTCAGGATATCACTGTCCGTTTTTTTTATTTTATATTATTTATTATTATTTTTCATACGTCTATAAATATTTCTAGAAATTGGATTCCTGAGAGTCCACGTCGCTCTCCTGATTATTCGGTTTTTTTTTTTTTTCCTAACGTTGATTTTCTCAGGATATCTCTGTCTATTTATTTATTTATTATTATTTTTCATACGTCTATAAACATTTCTACAAGTTGGATTCCTGAGAGTCCACCTCACCCTCCTGATTATTCTGATTGCTTTTTTTTTTTCTCTATCGGTGATTTTCACTATCGATACTCGAGACTCCATAGAGAATATCGCGAACGATGTCTGACATGAAAAATCTAGCACTCTCCGCGTGCACGTAATAATACAGTAATAAACCGAACGGGCTGCGTCGTTGAGCTGGAAATATGTCTATCGATGTGGTCGTTGGATATTGGTCGTCCATGAGCGGCTATATGCACAATAGTATTGGAGAGCAAAGAAACATCAACGAGAGTTCTGTTGGTACGATGCAACGCTGCAACGCGCGTATACCAGCCGAGGCTTTAGGCGTGGTTCTTGCGTAATACGAAATTAACGAGTTACTCGGCTTTCCCACATATATGTGCCGAAGGCAGATACCAACTACAGAGCGTTGTAAAGCCACGGGCGCCACTCCAACATAAAAGGTCGTGGTTTAGTTCGCAAAGATAGCATTTTTCATCCGAACCCCGGATGAGTACTTGCACAAAATCCATCGAAATCCTCAGATATTGAATCATAAAAATATAACAACCTGTAAAAAAGCTCAAAAATTACATTTCACATGTTTACATTGAGTTATATGAATTTTTTTTAAATAGAAAAAAAAAATAACGCGTCTCTCTGTGTGAGCCAATGAAGAGATAACATTTGGCAGGAAAATCGGGAAAAGCGGATACTGAAAATGATAGAAAAGGCTCAAAAATTAAATATCACAATTTTATATTGAATTATATAATTTTTTTAAAAATAGAAAAAAAGTAATAACGTGTCTCTCTGTGTGAGCCAATGAAGAGATGACAATTGGCAGGAAGATCGGGAAAAGCGGATGCCGAAAATGACGGAAAAGCCTATACGATTTTTCTTCGGTGAAGTAAACGTTGCTTCGTCGACTGGATATCGCGTTATTTGTACGCCATAAAAGCCCGCGCCAAATGCTCCTCGTAAATTGGATCTATAGCAGGGTAGCATCCTACTGTGGCGAATTCAGCTGTGCGATGCTTCAATGGTTCTTTACCAGAGTCGAGGATAAGTGAGTACGGCCATTGGGAAGCTACTAGCTCTTGCACAGATCTCCTTATTCCTCCACTCATCGAATATGCCGAGAGCCCTTCAGCCTCGTCTCGAGTATCAAACGCTATTCTCAATTCTATTCCAAAAATGGATCCTTCAAAGAGGACATAAGATCCCAACCCGAGCCCGTAGTCCTTGATCACACCGAGGAAAACCTCGTCTACGTGGCAAGGGTTAACGCTGTGAGGAGATATACGATAAAGCTAGAAATACCCTTAATTCTTCGCTATCTGGAGCAAGGACTTATCGGACCAACTTCTTCTTCGGAGCTCGCTAGTCTCTACGACGACGACTACATGGACCTCGGGTGAGAGACATTGCCCGATTAAATGGGCGAGCGAGAGAGAAAAGGACGCGCCGTTCTATCTTCACCATCCTCTTCCGGAGCTTGAAATCCTAACCCCATTCCATTTTAACTCGACTGAAAGCTCGAGGCTTCGTACACTACAAATTTATCCACTCCACTGTGATCCCAAATTTTTTTTTCTAAACAATTATTACCTGGAAAATATGTAAACTGTCAATATTTTAACATGTAGCAAAAAGTGGACGAAAAAATGTGTTCATTCTCTGGAAAAAATTGTTTTTATTCATTGCGGTAATCACTCGGACGATTCTGCGAGCATTCATTACGATTTGTTTTTATTTTTTACGGTGCGGACGAAGAAATTCTCTGGAAATATTCGTTTTTAGTAGTCACTCGAACGATTCTGCGAACATTCGTTACGATTTTTTTTTGTGGTGCGGAGCAAGGACTTACCGGACCAACTTCTTCTTCGGAGCTCGCTAGTCTCTACGACGACGACTACATGGACCTCGGGTGAGAGACATTGCCGATTAAATGGGCGAGCGAGAGTGAAAAGGACACACCGTTCCATCTTCACCATCCTCTTCCGGAGCTTGAAATCCTAACCCCATTCCATTTTAACTCCACTGAAAGCTCGAGGCTTCGTGGACTACAAATTTATCCACTCCACTGTAATCTCAATTTTTTTTAAAAGAATTATTACCTGGAAAATATGTGAGCTGTCAATATTTTAACATGTAGCAAAAAGTGGACGAAAAAATGTTTTCATTCCCTCGAAAAATTCATTTTTATTCATTGCGGTAATCACTCGAACGATTCTGCGAACATTCGTTACTATTTTTTTTTTTTTTTTTTTTTACGGTGCGCAATTTAATTTCGTTATAACAAACGGGCCAAGTTCGAGCGGGGAATACGCCCCGAGACGTATGTCTTCGAAACTATCGGAATATTGATTCGCAATGGTTCTATCCGGATTTTCGCACGCCTTCTCTTTTTCCCATTGGAGCTTTTCGTGGAAGCTCGCTTTTCTTTCTTGCCCTCGCCGATAAATATTCGCGCAAACAATCCCTGGAAAAGCCAGACGGAAGGGATGCTCGGGACCCTCGGGCACGTAGTGCTCCTCGCTTCCATCGCTGGTCCCGGGATTTCCAGCCCTTTCATTCGCAAAGCGAGACACGTACGTAACACAGACGAACGAGAGAACAAGGGAGACGAGTGATCGTGCGATGTAGCCACAAAGACGAAGTGGAAACCAAAGGTCTCATCTCTTCGTGGTCCTCTTCGAGTTTGTCCGATTGCAGCCATTGTTCAACATCGTTCAACACTGCCGCGACCCATCGGCCGCCAGAATTTGAAAATTCATTTGCAATCTAGTACAGATTATTGAATCACAGCGCTGACCGCAACTCCAGCAAATGAATTCCACTTTTATAACGCACACGAATTGCGTACGTGACCCAAGAGCTTATGCGAAATTCCGACCAAGTGAATATTGTCAATAATATCCACGTACCGTACAATATCACTTTATTACATTACGTGATCAATTTTATCATCGAACGGTGCGAACAACTATTGCGCGCCAATATTACGTAAACACATTTATTCCGAATGCATAAATACTTTTTATTCGAAATTTAAGCTCTACGAATATTACGAATTTTTCAATTAACCATACATTTATTTTGTAATTCATTTTGTTTTTTAAATAAAAAAGTTAGCCGTCGACATTCAAGTCCTAGTACGTGTAATAGACGTATAAATAAATTGTCGATCGCAGTCAATGGCTTCGAAACAAGGTGAACAACTTTTCCAAACGGCCCTCGTTAAATATTTATAAAACGCATGTACTCTAATATAGATGCAACGAAGAATTTCGCAAAGTCACGTGGTGCGCAGAAGGCATTAAAAATATTTATCTAACCATTGTGCGCTACCTATTACGCGCGATTACATTGAATGTATAAAGGCAAATGTTATATATATATTGGAAAGCGTTCGCTATTTTCGTCCTTCGGAATAATGCGATATTTGAATAATCGAGAGCGGTTCGTAGGTATGCGAGTAAAAGGTGTCGTATTGGGGCTATGTATATATAAATATATACTTGCACGTGTTGTGTGGACGCTGTGTTAACGCGATACTCAATGTGTATGTATATATATATATAAGGCTATAATAATCCGCGGACCACTAGAGCTACGCGGCACCCTCTCCTTTCCGCAAAACTGTCTCTACCAACTAGACATTAAACGTTAATTGCTCGTGCTTTATGGCTCGTATACTGGGCCCAGAGTCCACTTACAGTTTACCGGCAATTCCACGAGTAAAAGCAACGATGGCAATTGCTTGTCTCGAGCCGCGTGCGGTACATTCGTATTTATAATGTACTTTTCATGCTGCGAACACGCTACCTCTATTACATCTCGAGTATGTATTTCTGAAACAACTGGTACGCGTTGCCTTGTTATTCCGCGACTTCGGATTCCATTATTTTTCCCATAGAATGGGAAAAAAACAAATGTTCGCCATTATTTCATTGAATAAAAAAATCTAAGCTTAATAAAGCTCATACATAATTTGTGTAAATTAAATTGTTAAAATAATGAACAAAAAAGAAAAAATGTAATTTTAATTACCCTTGGGTATTAAATTTGATATCAGTAATGAATATTCATAAGAAAAATTTTTAAAGAGTATTCCGATATTGAATTGGGGAATTTTGATATTGAGAAAGAAAAATGTTCTGGATATGCCACACATGTGGCATATCCGATGGTCCATATGGGCCAAGGTAAAAGCAAAAGAGGAGGAGAGTTTGGTAGATGAGAGTCCGTCGGTGCGGAGTTGAATTTCGCTCCTCCACCTCGGACAGCAAGTGGCCAATGGACCTGAGCTCGGAACCGCGAGCCAGTATATATACTGGCTACCCATACGACGTACCACTTGAACCACGTGAAATGCAGTTATTGTTGAACGTTTATGCGTGATACGCTCGCCCGCGCTCGCTCACAAACGTCCAATTACTTCGGTTGATTCTCAAAGCGCACCACCGAAAATTTATTTGTCTCGTCAGTTATTGGAATAATTAACGAAATAAATATTTGCGACACAATCTTCGTTTTTAATTGATTTTTTTTTTTCAAATAAATCTTTCGTTTATTTCCATTCTTCATTTTTAATTAAATTTTTTTTTTAAATCTATCGTTTATTTTATTGTCTGGAAAAATTAAAATAAATAAATAAAAATAAAAACGTGACTTTAGAGGCGAGACGATCTCAGTCATGCTCACATCTCGACGTCGATAGAATCATTGCTAGGTTTATGTAGCTTGGCCTCGACCGCGCACTCGCTTTCATACACCCATATGGTAATGCACATACAACCGATGGTAAGGTGTACTGCAAAGTACCGATACATCGAGTCGCGCCCGATGGAAATTCCATTTAATCGTCCACGTTCCCACGTATGTAGGCAGGCGTTGCTGATGCGGCTACGCGATTATGTGCGCTATACGCTATCTCCAAAGCGACGTCCCTCGCCAGATTTTTCACAGACTCTTCGGTGTGAGTCCTCTCTTCATGTTCAATCTGCAGTCGAATTACGAGAATTTATCCTGCAGTCAAAAAAAAGGAGTCCATGTAAAGAATTTTTTTTTATACATTTAATTTGCAATTGAATGTTGAAGAAATTTGGACCGTAGTACATTTACCTGCTGGTAATTAAATTCGTGCAGTAAAAATTGCGATTGAATTACGGTTAATAATTAATGAGCATGTAGAAGGTGTAATTAAAAATAATGGCGATGTCGAGAAGAACGCAAGGATTTCCTACAATCGGGCGATCGGTAATGATGGTTGATGATATACGCGACCGAACGAATTTTATTTTCCTCTCTTCAAGTTGTCCATCGCGTTGAGATCTGGAGAAATAGCGGATCGTCCGTCCGATCGAGTTGTGGAATTAATTGGTGGTAATTAGGACCCGAACGAGAGTTACAAGCGCGTGCCGATCGTTATCTCTCTCTCGGATAATAAATATAGACTCAATAACGTTCCCTGAAGAGCGGCCACTGGGAATCGGCGCTCGCACGAGGCGCTCCCGAGTATCCGCTTCATCGAACCGCTTTCTCGATCTTCTTTTTCTTTCACTCAACTTTACATCGCACTTGACAAGTCCCGTTAACGTTCCAACCGCGATTTTCTCACCGGCTATGATCTTAATAATCATTGGCCCAGTAGATAAATCCACACGATAAGCCATTAATTCTTCTTTTGAAATAATTCGTGAAGAAAAATATTTCTATACCGATCTTTAAGCTTATTATTTAATCCCGGCACGGAATTTTGATTTTCTCGGCTTACGCGTCTAACGATCGACATATAATTATCAGCCCACCGTGGAAATCGATGATTATTTGCATCCACAAACTGTAACGCATACATACGCTGATAGATCCATAAATCTATGAATATATGGCTTGTAGATCAATCCACAAGTTAAGCCATTAATTCTTCTTTTGATATAGTTCGCGAAAATAAAAATTTCTATACCGATCTTTAAGCTTATTATTTAATCCCTGCACGGAATTTGGATTTTCTCGGCTTACGCGTCTAACGATCGACATATAATTATCAGCCGATCGTGGAAATCGATGGTTATATGCATCCACAAACTGTAACACATACATACGGCGATAGATCCATAAATTTATGAATGTATGGCTTGTAGATCAATCCACAAGTTAAGCCATTAATTCTTCTTTTGAAATAATTCGCGAAAATAAAAATTTCTATACCGATCTTTAAGCTTATTATTTAATCCCTGCACGGAATTTTGATTTTCTCGGCTACCGCGTCTAACGATCGACATATAATTATCAGCCCATCGTGGAAATCGATGGTTATATGCATCCACAAACTGTAACACATACATACGGTGATAGATCCATAAATTTATGAATATATGGCCTGTACCGCAAAGCTATTGAGTAACGTGAATATAGTAGCCGCTGATCGTCGGTACATGAGCGGCGCGCAGCTTTGCACAGCTCTCGGAACACGGAAATGATGGGCAGGAGCTCGCGCGCGCGCGCGCCGACTAATAGAACACGCTGTGCAGCAGCACAAACTACGGTGCGCGGTGCTGCTCCGCTATCCTACTTCACTCGGTTGCGTTACGCAACAATATCGCTGCACGCGTATACACACTTTCGCAGAGCCGAGCTCCGCGCGCTGGTGCACCAGCTATTCGCTTGCGCCGCTTCCTGCGCTATACGTATAATGCACTACGTCGAGTAGAAGCGGAGTACGAGTGCGCTCACGCGCCTGGCGTGAGCGTGATCGCGTACACGCTCCGCTATCCAGTGCAGTGGACACTTCGCGCAGGGCCGCACCAATATAGACGCATTATCCCCGCGTCTCTGAATAAGTCTCGCGGTGACGGGATTTTCGACCGCGAGCCTATTCCTACAATCGAGAATCGGCGCGCAACTTCGATATTCCCACGAGTATCGAAAATCGCTACCGAATGTTCACTATGATACGCACACTCTCCAATTTCCAGAGAATAACATTTTTTTTTTCAGATTTATCAAATTCTTTTTTTAACCGTGAGACATGTATATATGAAAAATAAAATAAAAATAATAATTTTCAGGTAAAATCAATTTTTTGCGAGTCGATGAGGATAATCGATTAGTCAATATTTGTATCAAAAATTATTCGAAATAAAGAAAATTTTCTAAATTTCCTTGTGAATTTATTTACTAGGAAAAAAAATTCTGGGTGTTGGGATTTTATTTTCACACTTTTTCAAAGAACCTGGATAATTTCGGAAAATTATTGTATCTTGAAGATTTTCAAAATTGCATACTGGTAGGTTGTTCGATTTTGAAAATCTCCGAGGAAGCATATACCCCACAGTTTCACAGTGCCATACGGTTAATTCCCTTTGAATGTGAAAAAAGCTCAATCACGTACGTGCACGGAGCGCGGAGGTGATAGTGGCTTTTGGAACGGTGTCAAGTGGCGCGGAGCGTTCGCTAGGATGACGATATCGCGGAGCTTTTGGATACTTGACGATGGCACTGGATAGTTTTCGCCGTGGCTATGTGGGCGCCGAGAGGAAAAGAGTGAGTTGAACGATAATGACGGCGGAGGGTGGGAGACCGAGCGACTGTTCGAGTTTCCGGTTCACAGGATCCGGTGCCTTCGGAAGGGCGAGTATGTAACTGGAACACGTTGAGCGAGAATTTCGGCGCCAATAAAGAGCATCGAAGGGCTTCGCGCGCTGCTCTCTCGATTATTCGGAATATCACTCGAATCCCTATTCAACCCCATTCAAAAAATTCCATTAACTTTTTTCTCTCGAAAAAAAATCCAAATACTCCAGAAAATATCCTGCAATGAAAAAAAAAAAAAAAAAAAGTTAAGCCAGAAAATGATGCTTTCTGTCACTGCATCGAGAAACCATTTTTCCCCATGAAAAAAAAAGGCAAAAAAAAGGCTTGTTTGTTTTTCTATCTACAGGAACCGATAGGAAAATATCTAGGGAAGAGGTAAAAAAATAAAATAAAAAATCGGGGAAGAAAAATCGTTTGAAGATATCGCGTTCGCCCGGTTGATTTGCTCGGAACGTGCCACCCCGCGCGCCAATCGTTTACGACACGTTGCACAGATTTGCAGTTGGCCCCACGCGAACGCTACGCCGCTGCTTTCTATCCACTCGTTTCACTCCTTTTTCTCTCCTGTGTACTTCTCTCCGCTACGCTGTCTCGTTCCGAGGATCCAACTGATTTCCATCGCTGCCGGCCTCTCCCACGCGAAGAGCCTCTCCAGACTACCGTAATATATATATATGTGTGTGTGTGTGTGTGTGTGTGTGTGTGTGTGTGTGTGTGTGTGTGTGTGTGTGTGTGTGTGTAGAGAACGAAAGCGTTACCGAGAGAGGAGAACGAGGAAAGGGAGTGCAATGAGAGAGCGAGATGAGCTTGGATGTGCGAGCGAGAAACATCCTGACGAAGCGAGTGCTGTGTCACTCGGAAGGAACGAGTCGTCCGTTAACCGCACGACTGACAAGACGTACATTTCGCCCGGACTTGTAAATGCCTCATTAAACAAATAAATATGGTGATAAAATGATAATAACATATAACGTTGGGATCATAATGAAATGTGTAAATTTCCGATTACCTGAAGACATAATAATTCGCTAATAACATTTCATAGTAATTTTTTTTTTTTATGGGAAAACATAATTTATGAAATTATTATAAGGAATTTAGGCCAAAATATTACGTTTTAAAGGGGTTTTTTATTATTTTGTAGCTGTTTTATTATTTGTACATGATTTTATGATCCCTGCTAATGATTATTGTGAGATTTTATTAATAAAATAAATTTTACTGCCGACTGTATTTGTTGAATTAATCCGGATTTGTTATTCGGGTTCTCCGTGCGTTTTCCGCACCGCTTGTTTTCCTTTCAACATCTCGTGGCTCTCCACGACGTCCACCTACATGCTCTACATAAACTGACCTAATACTCCACATGCATACGCGCCGTCCGCGTCTGCTTAATTTCCATACCGAAGTCAGAAGTTTGTTCTTTCCTCTTTTTCGTCCCTCGAGGCCGCACACGCGGAACCCCGCAAGACTTCTCTCCGCTTCTGTGCGTTTAATGAATAAAATTTTCACTCTTTTCACATACTTGAATTACGTAAAAAATCAAATACATAATGCACCGGTGATGGCATGTACCGCGGAGCTTATCGCACCGGAAATTCTTAAGAGATTAATGACTTACGAATTATTACGTACATCTGATTCATCTTCACTGTAAACAATCAAAATAAGTAATAAAAAATAATGTAATTAAAAATTGGAGCACGTGAGTGCTCATTTTTTATGTACCAATATTTAATTGACTTTTATTGAAACTTTATATATCGAAATATAATTTTTTTTCTTTCAAATGTGCATAATTAAAATAAATACTAAATAATAATGTAATTAAAAATTGGAGCACGTGCTCATTTTTTATGTACCAATATTTTATTTACTTGTATTCAAACTTTCTGTGCCAAAATATAATTTTTTTTTTTTTTTTTTTTCAAATTTGCAGCGTGTATGAACTTAGTGACTCCCGGTATAATGGCGAGTTGGAGTTGTATAAAAAAATAGAACCAGCTGACTGGCATGCCAATTTCATTTTGGCTCTGTCTATTGGCTCTGCTTCAACGGACAGACAGTTAGTTATAGCAGTTAGCTCGGTGTCCGACTGACTGTGGCGAGAGTGGCATTACGTCGAGGAACCCTCCCCACGAGGATACACGAGCTCGCTCACAAGGGACTCTCCGTCGTCGTGAGTTATGTGTGTATGTCGTGCACTGCACTACGTACCCACTGCAATCTGCTCGTGCGATATACACGATCCTCGATATTACGTAACCTTGAGGCATGTCCGGCCCAGGTAGCGAATCGCTTCCTCTTTCCTTTCCTTCTTCACGTGCCAGCACTGCCAGCTGTTACTTATTGTTTTATTGCTCCACATTACGCGGAAAAGCATTTACCATTCTTGGGTTCCTTCAACGTCAAATCACTCGTCCAAGACCAATATTATTATATATTATTATATATATGGAGATACCTACATGATAGTAATTTTGTGATAAGTGTGGTATTCAGCCTTATCACGTGAATTATATCAAGAATATATTACATATTATCAATTGAAATTTCGATTAAATTTAAATTCAGGCACTTCTCGATAATTGCAAAAATAGAAAAAAAAAATGTTTAAGCTGATAAATTATTTTCGGTATACAAACATTTTTTGAGAACCTCCAACCTTTTTTCAGCCAAACTGTCAAAATATTAGTTTCAAGAACATAATGAAAAAAAAAATTATATAATTTAGTTAGTTAACAAATTTAACTGTAACTCCGATCGGATTCTCAGTCTGGAGTCGAAAAGTAGTCGAAAAAAAAAATGGTTTCATGCATTCCAAATATCACAGATTCGACGTTCCAAGGCGATAAAACGATGAGTTATGGTGGATGAATATGGTCGTGCGGTAAAGTACACAAACAGCATGAGAGAGTTGAAGAAACACGAGGAAGATTCAGCCTTGACCGAGCGCGCGACTGCACCGAGGTATACCTGACCCAGACTGAAGATCACAGTCGTCTGACTACAGACGGAATGTCTCCACTGTACGCGAGTACCCACGGGCGTGTCGACCCACTACTCCCGGCTGGGTTCCTTTGCGGTAGCCATATACGCGGGAGCATGCATGCCGCATCCACTTCTCCTTCCGCTTCTCACGAGCTCCGCGGTAATATGCATCACTTAAACGGCAAGTGCCATTTTACAAGATTTTCCCAACTTCGAAATTACAAGGAAAATATAATAAAATGGCCGAATGAAAGGGAAACTTTCTACGTTTAATGTCTTTTTTAATCTCCTTGACAGAGCGTTTCCCAGACAGTACGAGATCCTGAAGAGCAGCTTAAGGAGACTGGAAAGTGAGCATATAATAATCCCATGAGCTATTTCTCCAATTTTATATGCCACTGATAAGTATCCGCGTTACGGGAAATTCTATAGGAAAAGTTTCAGTGGTACCATAAATTATATTAAATAAGGTGGTTGCGAAAATAATTTTGCCCGCTGGACAATAAATTTCCAGTCGTATAAAACAATAATTGAAAAATAAAAAAACGTGCAAAAAATTTTCGAAATTTTTTTTTTTTTTCGCGATTGTTGATGGAAAAAATTTGCTGTTTTTTCCGGGGTCACTTGAAAATTTATTTTTCAGAGTGAAAAATTAATTGGCTAAGTGAAAGAGGAAATGTTCCGGCGATTCTATATATTCGCTTTCCAGTCTCCTTAATATCCCGAGGAAAGACAGTTAGTGCGCGATAAACTGTCTGGAATTTGTAATTGATACACATGGGATAGACTTTCCCTCGTGTCGGCTCGGGGAGTCGGCGACGAGATCGTCGCCCACACATCGGAATATCTACGCGCACGCAGTCGCCCGAGTTTCCGGCACGGCAAGCAGCCGCACCAGAAAACCGTCTGGTCTTATCGGTTATCCTACATCGCGTACAGATATCGCTCGATTCGATCGAGTCGACATTTCTTGAAGTTACTAAAAAATTCCACAACGTTTTTTTTAAATAATTCCCTATCTCTCGCTCACGTTTATCGCAATGCAAATGTGCATATCCACTGCGGTTTCGGTTCGCCGAACGTGTCTAATGCCCGATCAACTATCGTGAATAATAAGGCGTTGAAAATTAAATAACGAGTGTAAAAAACGTGGCGAAACCACTCGTGCTCACAGAGCGCCGCTCTACGGGCACCAAATATACAGTAGAACCTCAATAATTTATCAATTTTTTTCGAGTGCGCAGCGCTACTTTTATTTTAATACAATTAATTTTTAAAAATGTACTCCAAACCAACGAATTCAATTACGTATTCGAAAAAAGAAATTAATCACTAAATAATTGATTATCAGAAATCACTTCTACATTGACATTATTATTATTATTATTATTATTGACGGGGGAAAAAGAAGATCGGCAGTAATAAAAATACCGGTTAATAACACTACTAATAATTAAGCGTGTAGATTATATCTATGGTTGACTCGAGGTAAAATAAGGTTGATGGAAAAGTGTGCAATTATGGAGATACTACTGTAGAGCGGACAAAACTATGATCTGTTATACAGGAGCGCACGTCGTCGCACGCGGCTTACCAGTCCGCAAACGACTTTATTTCAATGGGATATTCGCGGGGTGTCGCGCGATTGCGGGCCGACCAGTTATTCCCACCTAGAAAGTTATTTTATCGGAGCCGGTCCCTTCGGTCTACTGCCGCATGGTATCCACGACCCACCGCCCAGTTCGAGAGAGCTTTATCGATTACCCGTATATTACGAGCGCTCGGACTACAATTTAGCATACATAGTTTTTCGACCTCGAAAATATATTTTATTATTCGCAATGCATATACACGCGCGTGCTTTCACGAACTCGTTATGATCTATCGGCAACGGGAGATAAAATATTTTCATTCGTTTATCACTCTCAAGGCTGCTGGTTTTCAGATCGTAAATTTAATTTTTCCTTTTTTTTATTTTATTTTATGTCTGCCCCTTGAATGCGCAATTTTTTTTTTTTTTTTTTCTTTATTGAAGGAAAAAGCAATTCCACCTTATTTAGTTTGTTCAATTATTCCAGAAGTAATTTGATATTCATTTTGCACTGGTTATTAAATAAAGTGGGCGAAGAAATATAACATTTGATTAAACCGGAAGTAAAAAATGTATCGCACATTATTTTTCGTTCGATGGGTTTTCGACAAAACCATGCAAAGAATATACGTATTTGTTTATTATTTATATACAATTCTGCGTATTTGGTTGAAAATGAATATTGACTTATTTATGGTGCAAATGAACACAGAGCAGCTTCGTGAATAATGGAATGTTTACCTCTGCACCCGAATTTTCAATGCGATAGGCGATCGAATAACAATTATTTTTCAACTACCAATTTGCTTAGTAAATTTGATTAACCTGTTCTTGAAGTTAAATAAATTGGTGTTTAAATTTTACAAAAATCTATTTCACCGAGTATTCATTTTCATTGATATTTATGGCTCTGTTTTATTAACCATTTAAAAAATATATATTTTCTTCGAGCCCCGATAAAATTTTTGATCAAATACATTTACACAGATTTTCAATAATCGAGTGTCACTGATTATTTTAGGGTGAAAGTCGAAAAATTCTTTGCGCTGATAACAGACTTTTCGATGCTCCTTTTTTTCGAGGCCAGTTTTATTACGCCCGGTTGGATTTCGATAACGATGCTTAATTGGTGTTCATTTAATTGGAACACCAGGGCGAAATGTTGCGCTAATTACTTTCTATAAAGTACAACGCGTACACGGTTCCCATATCGAATGTAAAGGATTATTATGGCCGTACTGTATTACAGATAGATAACCGTGGCGCAGCCCCTGTATCGATACTTGCTCTCTTCGGGGTGAAGGCAAATGAGAGACTCGAGTCTGCAGGACACCGTAGCTTATATTCAAACCGGTCATGGCCGGGATGAAAAAGATTCGCGCGCGCGAGTGGCGCGAGGTGGTGGGGGGAGATTTTTCGCACGACCCCCGCACACCACACGAATAATGGCTTTCACTTTCCACTATCCTAAGAGACGGGAAAAAAATGGCAAGGCAAGTTCATATGCGGACTATGCGAACACACGCTCCGAACGAAAATTCAAACGCACCGTTCGACCTCACCATACGCACCATTTCCTTGATAATAATCGTGATCACGCTCTCACCGGCTGATTCGAAAAATTTGTCGCTTCAGAGAAACCAGATTACGTCACAATGCCCAAATATACGAAAGATATTTTTAAATTGATATAGAAGACATTTAAAAAAATATTATTTACACTTTTTTTTTAAAGGGAGGAAATATCAAAGGGGCAATTTTTTTCGAAGGCAGATTTTTCTTGTGCTTTTGGTCATTTTGATAACGATTTGATAAATATCGATAGCAATGTAAAAACAATCGAAAAGTTCTTTTGCAATGGATCTACCGTTTCGAAGCATCGATTCAAAACGACTCGGCAAAAGTTTGCTGACTAACGACAGAGATCAAATGTCAAATGAATCATTGCACAGCTTGGACGCGATAAACTGGAAATCCGAGCTCGTTTTCACCCGAACGATAATTCATATTGACGCTCGACGTGGTTAACGACCCTTCAGCAATATGATGATACAATCGTCTCGGTGAGACGTACAATTGTCTCTCGGTCGAACGTTGTACCGAGAACAGGAAAATTGGTAGGTTGAGGTAATCGGTAACGAGGTTCACAGCGTTGCCAGTCGATATATATATATATAGATGGCTAGTCACCGAAGGGAATTCAAGACTCTTGAGGCCATTCGACGACCAAAGCCATTTGCCATTCTTGCTTTTCTTTCGCTTGGCAATTATCGATTGTAACAATAGTTAAAATGGCAAAAGAAAAAAAAAAAAAACAAATGGTACACTGATTAACGAGAGAAAGACCTCGAAATACGGAAAATCAATCGTACTTGGTTCTCCATTTTTTGTCAATCATTTTCATTAACGTTGTCACGATCCGAAGATTATCAAATTGCCCTTCGTTTGCTCTTCATGATGAAGCGACACTCGGACAGGAAGTGCGAAGGAACGACGCTTCGCCGGAACTTCGGTGTTCACCGTAGAACGTAATTAGAGGGCAAACTTTTGTAGCTCCCTCGATCTGCTCCCTTAACTAACGGTCACAAAATCCGAAACGCGAGACGTATTCCGTAATCCCGAATTAGAGTCTTGCCCGGTAGTCCGGATATAATGCGATATATGTAGGCCGGCCGAAGAGAAGGAAGGACCTCGTGAGAGCCTCGAGTTTCAAAGTGGCTCTTGGGGGACTTGGCCACGTCCACCGACTCGGACCATGTACATGGTTCACCGGAGAACATCCCGGAGAGATTCCGCCTCATAAATCTTTACCGATAACGTCCAATCTCTGAGAAACATTATTTTCATTTTATTCCTTAATCACCGAACGTTTTTTCGAAACTCACCAACATTACTTTTTTATAAAAGCCTTAAAACAAAAACTTACATACTTCAGGAAGAACAAAAAACAAATACATCTAAGACAAATCATAAGGGAGTTCTCAATATTACTGATTACAATATTTAGCACATGCCCTGCCATTTTCCAGTGACCATAGGTTGACTTCAGCATCGACCTGCATTTTCGTCATTCTTGCAGACGAAGACAACCCTAAGAAAAAGGTCGATTAACAAACCACCTGCGCATCGAGTACCATACAATACCATTTGTATTGTATCGTTATCTATGGGTACCGTAGGCCACGAGCCTTGGACCGATCAAACCTATATCGCTGTACGTGTATGCCGCGTATACTGGAAGCTAGCAAGGCGCGCCATGGCGATGCACGCAACGCACCACGCCCGCGAGAGTATCGTAGGTGATACCAGGTAACCAGGTGCCTGGTGCACTTGGTACCGACTATCCTGAAGCCGTTTCTGCTGCTGCTGTTGCTGTTGCTGCTGTTGCTGCTGCTGCTGCTGCAGCTAGTGTCCCTTGTAGGGGAGAGAGAAAGAGCTCTAGACTCAAGAGGGAAGCTCCTATGCGTTGCTGAAGGAGGAAGAAGGCGAGACGATGATGCCGTGTGCCGGCCAGTAGTGGCTAATGCCTTTTCGCTTGCTTACTTGCTTGCTCGCTTGACTATAGCTATCTAGCATGCTCGCCCAAGATACTTGCCTACCACCTAACTGCCTTGTGTCTACCTACTACCTACGATATAGACGACGAGTGAACGAGCCACTACCCCGTCCGTCCGTCACCCTCCCCCTGCCGTATCGTTGACTCGCTCACTCGCTCGCTCGCTCACTAGGACGACTAGACCTAACCACCGTCAGGCTAACCGAGGATTATAGTTTTTCTGGGGGAGAGGAGGGTGGAGGAGCGCGGCTTTCGAAAGGATGGTGATTGTGGAGCGTGGCCAGAGTAGACTTAGGAGTATATAAGGCCCGCCGGCCCAGCCCAAGTCAGTCATTCACCGGACTACCAACCCACCACACACAAACCAAACATGAAGGCCTTTGTGAGTATAAACGGGGTGGTCGTGGGGTGTCCTACACCCTTCGTCCTCGGATCGTCGCAAATTTTCTATAATTTTCGAAAATTCTACTTTTCTCTCTGCTCTTCTCTGCCTCTACTCTTTCCATTCTCTCATTTTCATTTTTCAAGTTTGATTAGTTTCATGCTCAAACATTTTCTCGCTACTTCAATATCAAATGCAACTTTTGCTTCTCTCTGAAAACGATTCAGTTTTTTATGAAGGGAATTATATTGGTCACTATTCTTTTTATACAATCCCTTCGCATGGAATCACTCTTGATCCCGGCATCGATCTCGCACAGTTTTTGGGATTTCTTTGTTAACATCACTTTTTGTTTCAATGTCATCATTGCGAGTAACGACTCTCTTCCGCTTTAACGATCGTCTCTTTCATCACTCTTCATTCATAAACGCCTTAAAGGGAAAAGAGAAATAGCGAAAAAGATAGGAACCCGAGTACCGCAAACCGGTTTTCAATTCACCGAGTATCGAGTCATCTATCAGAGTTGCTTCTTGTTGAAATCAATTTTTTTTTTGTTTGTTTTCGATCGCAATATCTCGACTTCTGATCTAGATTCGCAGTAACTTTTGCAGTAAAATCATTAACAAATCCATCGAGTCGCAATTGCGGACATGAATAAAAAAATCAAACGATTCTATTCATTGCCGATGGTGATTTTTTTGAATTCATATCTCACACGATACACTTAATTGCGAACGATTGAAAAGAAAAAAAGAAAAACGAGTGAACTAACTCTCAGCGTGAAAGCTTCACAACTCGATCGTACATATGCATAATAATTTCCGTTTGGAAACGACCGTGTACATACGCGACTGCAACTCCTCAAGTCGGGCGTGACGACGTACAGAGCGCAGAAAGTGCAGTGCACAGACTGCGCTCGAGTGCAGGCCTCGATATCTCTGTCACGTTGCCGGGACCCAGATAAATCTAATTTGCCTCGATCGCGAGCAGCCCGGCTCTAAAACTTCCTTTCTAAAAGGATAAAGCTGCAATACTCGGAATACGCGACGCGATTGTTAATCGAATCGGTACAACTTCCACTTCATCACGTTGAAATACAAAGAGAGAAACTCCGCATCAATGTTTTAGTCCCGGGAGACAAAAAGACCGATCGACATCACGATACATGACGAACTACCAGGAAAAGACACAGAAACAAGAAGAAAAAGAGGAAAAACATAAATTTCATTGCTTTCGTGCAATTAACCGGTAGTTTTGTTCTTGCATAACGTTTGGAAAATTCACCATAACCGGAAAACAACACGATATATATCTATTGCATTCTAAGCAGTGAACTAATTAACTACAAGAACATTCTCGGTAGTATTACAGTATCGTTGATTGCATGCAGTGCTCGGATGCTGGTCGACCATATTTTTGTTTTGTTTTTTTCTTTTTCCTTCGGACAAACCGAACCAACCGATACCTGTTCTACCGCAATGCCCATTAGGCATGTCCCGCGAACATTTCACCAAATACGGCAACGTCGCTAATCCAAACAAGGAATTCTTAGCTACGCGAAAATGCAATCGATTCGGGCTATCAGCCCAATTACGAAATGTTATGGCACAGACGATTACGCACTAACGTCCCTTCTCGGTAACTTAGCCCCAACCGATTCGAGTTTCACCGTTTTGTCCCATTCGTTGAGCCGGTTGATTATGACATAACGATAAAATCCAACTGCTATTGAAAATTCCCATAATGCACTCGCAATGTTGATTGATTTTCGTGGGTTTTTCACCGATCCAACCGATCGCGAGATCGTTAATTAGAATCACCGGGATATTTCGATACACCGGCGGGATATTACATTATTCTCGAGCAGTCGATGATGTATAGAACACCTGGGGAAACTCGCGATTTCGCTTCACGGTTATTCTTCCTGGCTCTCGGTATCGGGCTCGGTCAAGTCGATCTCCCGCGAGTCGTACAGTACGTCGCACTTGCAGCTGTGTGCAACGCGCTCGCATCGAAAGTGAAAGCCACGGTTATACTTCCTGGGGGCCTAGAGCGCGCACTCCTCGCGGCTAATCTGTACCACACGGCAAACTCGGTTTCATGGCGTTTGTCTATCTATATTTGTTCTCTATGATGGCCTTTTCGTGACTGGAGTACCAGTCTCGGTAATCCGAGTCATAAGGTTCACGAGTCTATATTATTTTTGGCCAATAACCGCTAGCCATGTAATCGTGGATAGTAGACTTTGAGCGAAAACCAATCGGAAAATCGGTTCCCAAAAATCGGCTGATAAGAGTGACTCGCACTGATCGAGAAAATTCTCTCGAATATTTGCAGATTGTGTTCGCCTGTCTGGCCGTAGCTACCGCGCGTGCCGGTATCGCTCACGGTGGATATGGTGGTGGTTACGGAGGTGGCTATGGAGGACACGGAGGATACGGAGGTGGCTACGCCGGACACGGTGGAGCTGGTCTCAGTGGTGGACTCGCCGCTGGTGCCGGTACCGCTGCCTCCCTCCAGGGTGGAGCTGCTAGCTTGGGATCCGGTGGTCTTGGTGCCAGCTACGCCGCTGGTGCTGCTGCCGCTGCTGGTGCCGCGGGAGTTCAGCAGATCGTCTCTGGTGGTTAGTATGAGGATTGTAACGATAGCAGCGAGGCCAATACGCGAGAGGTACGGTGATTAACCGTTGACCGGTTGCAGGAGTGACCGGTGGAAGGTCCGACATTGGACCCGCTGAGGGACCCAAGGCCAACGTAGGACCCCAGAGCGGCCCATCTGACCTCGTCGGACCCCAGGAGGGAGCCAAGTCCGTAGGAGGACCCCGTACCGGACCATCCAGCCTTGTAGGACCCGCTGCCGGCCCATCCACCCTCGTTGGACCGTCCCAGGGAACCGCCACCCTCGTAGGACCTTCCCAGGCTACCGCTAACCTCGTCGGACCCAGCTACGGTGGAGTCGCTTTCTACGCCGGTGCCGGTGGAATCAACGGTGACGACGGTAGCTCTGGCTCCGCCGCCGCTGCTGCTCCCGGAGGTGGTCTTGGTGGTACGTTTACCTTTCAGCATCTTCAACAATCATCTTGGTACCATTTGATAGCCAAGGATGATCGAGAGTTTGGTGTCATTTGCACTATACTGTCTGATGTATAACACAGGTCTTGGAGGTGGATTCGGTGGTGCTGGTGCCATCGCTGTCATCGGAGGTGGTCCCGGAATCGCCGGTGGAATCGGCGGACACGACGCCGGAGTTGCTGTGATCAACGGACCATCTGGCGCCATCCACGCCGGACTCGGCTCCCACGGAGCTATCATCCCCGCCCCCATCCACAAGTGGTAAGACGGTCTAAGACCCCAGCGATCTCGGCTCGGCGACGGCGGCAAACCCACCACGGTCATACCGGTCAACAATCCTCAACGCGCGTTACCAACGTCTTCTTCCTCGAAGCTTCGTCCAATCTCGGAGCATGGCAGCCACGGAGTAGTCAGTCGGACAGTCAGTCAGTAGTGAGTCAGTCCAGTCAGTCAGTACCGAATTGCTCGTTGCTCAGCGGCGACCGACACTAATCATGGTGTCGTGGAACCGTGAGATCTTTGCCAACCACCGAGTACGTCATCCAGCTCACGTGACTAGCCGCGGGAATAATACAAAGAGACATTCGCGTTCGACAGACAGTTTTGCCGCATATACCGGATGCTCAATCAAGCGGTTCTTGCCCATGAGAACAACAACTCATGTCTTGTGGGAAAATTTAGTAAATTTCCAGTTCATCGTGAGACCGCAACCGCGATATCGTGCAACGGTAGTGATTAAGGGCGATTATTGAATGTTAAACGTGAATTTCATCACTCGCGGCGCTTCCAGTAACATCGGGAAACAAAACACCACGTATAAACGGCAAAGATTCAAAAACACGTCTGAGGCTCGAGACCAACGTGACCGTCGCGCCCATCATTTGGGAACGGCAGCTCCGCCATGAGCCCAGTCGGAGGACAAGCTTTGGCGCATCTAAGGTCGATATCAACCGGGCAGCCTATTCTGTTTTCTGAATAGGCCGCTTGTTTGCATCTCGACCCTTCTACTTCTCTTACATCTTCCATCTTTCGTAGGCCGACGCTCTCACTCACATATACTATCCCTTGTTGAGGAAACCTCACGGTTTCCTCACAGTTGTTATACTCACTGCCGCACCCAAGCATACATATTATTATTACATACTCGTCCATGCATATGTCTTCTCTATATATATATACTATTACTATACCTACTACTTCTTCACATATATATACCATGTACACAAAACACAGAGCTACCTATGGCAATGTGTCTATCGTATGGACGTATATATATATACATGCATATACATACAAGTACCCGTGTTATGTTAGTGAAGGAGACCGGTAGATTATGGTAGGTCAGCCGTTCCCGTGAGTGAATGAATGTACATAGAAGGCGCGCCGCCGCCGGCCCCCGACCCCGCCCGCCCTCGTCATACCCTTTCTATGCGATCACTACTAGCACCCCACCACCACCATAGATAGATACCACGTATTTATAGCGTTTATACATTTATACAATACTTTATATAAAATAAAGCATCAGTATTTAAAACTCAATGCCACTTGTCTTTCATCCTCTTTACTACGCAACGACCCATCATCGTGCGCCCTATCCCATTCGTCCCATTCCGCCTTATTCTCCTCCACTCATTCCATTTATTCCAATATCTATTGACTGATGATATAACTACAACTTACTCTACCTCCTCTCTTCAGCAACTAGTATTACGATTATGTCCTCTACTTATGGAAAGGTGGCTTACCGCAATGTCATCATACAGAGACTGACTTTTGTGGCGAACCAATCCGGTTTTCCTTTTCAATTTGTAACATTATCATCACAACCATTCCCACGATTACTTCACAGCTCTACTTAAAATCGAAAGTCAAACACTAATTGATATAAATTTAAAACTCTTCGTGGCTTAATGGCATCAAATGAACGTGCCGATATTTTTGGTAACTTGGGAACTATCGGAGTTTGAATGCTCATGGAATTAGCCGAGAAATCTGGCGTCAATTATCTCTGGAGGGAGCTTAGATTTCTAGAATTACCCCGCGTCTGTGTTATTCACGGATGAATTATAGTTCATCGGCTGGCAAAGTAGCTTATTCATCAAGTAAAATTAAAGCCGTGCTAAGTTGAGTTTGCGCTCCGAAGTTGAAACCATCGAACGGTGAATAGAAGGCCCAGCATCCAACTTAGAGACTTACCACGAATTAGCCTCTGTTCATCTTCCGAAAAGGTGATTTTAATTTCTTTTGATAAATCATCTGAAACAGATAATTAATCGCTTGATCAATTTTTTATTACAGCCACGATAGATCAATAGGAAAATCACACGCGGAGGTCAAATATAATTGGGATGACTAATGGATCAACATCATGTATTGATGGTCGGATTCATGGGATTTGCTGGACCAATTTAATCAGCTGTGATACTATTAATTATAAAATACGCTCCCTCTCTATGACTGGGGTCAAGCTTCGGGAAGCTAGAGTTACACGGAAGCCCCGTCATAAATTAATAACTTTCCAAAAGGCTTTGGATCCTGGCGTGGTGCTCGATAACGTACGCCCCTCGTAATTCCTCGGCTGCTCGAGTTAATCGGTGCCTGCTGGAGGTTCACCTCGTATACTACACACCAGGATATAATTGAGTTCGGAACAGACCGCACTTGATTTTACGTATCTCATCGCCTCTCCAACCAGCCGATCCAGGGATAAACGTCAAATACGATTCCACCAAGTTAGCAGCTCATCCGGGTCAGTTATTTATCACCGAAGTAGAGGTCACAACTTATTTTTATCTTTCATTTTTTTATACATTTTTATCCGTGTCACTTTGAACCGAAGGGACTTTTTTCTTTTGACAAAAACCCAAGTTCTCAGATTCAACTTATCAAAAATTCTGTATTCATGACAATTTTAACACGAAATTATTTTCAGTTCTGTCAATGATGAAAAATCGTAAATTACCGGAATCGCCATCTTGGGAAGGCAAACCGAGTAAATTATCGTTAAATTTGTTGAAATGTACACACCAGAAATGTAACGAATTTATGATGAACCCTTTGGCGGCATCGAGGGCACTTTTTGATGGTAAGTAACGTAATATTGTATATGGTTTTCATATTTTAAAAAATTTTGTCACCGCGTAAAAATTCAATTTTAGTTTGTCACTAACGAAATTAATTAATGAAGGCTTGCCTGAATTTGATTACATGATTGGTTGGTAAGCAATAAGCTAATGGCTCGGTAATTAATGCTTCTGAATGGGAGATAGGGTAGACACGGAGCGATAGAAACAGATTGAAAACCGCAGTCTGCACCGAACGCTATTTTGAGGATTAACCATTACACTAATTTGGCTATTCGAACATAACAAGCGGATAGTTACGTCACGTTGCCAGTCGTTTCAGTTAATCACCTGTATCTAATTGATTTTCTAACATTTATGGCACGTTCCAGTGACAGTTGGAGCACCTGGGGCGATGGTCCGAACACAAGTGGACATCACAACAAGCTCTCACGCAACCATTGGACCATCCACTGAATAGGACAGCTTTCGGCAGATGAACACTTAGGATAAACGGAGCCTCCAACCAAAGTAAACAACCTGATGATTACGTCGTACCATCTCAATCGCGGACCCATCGGAGTTCCATCTGGTCGAACCACACTTTCGTACAGAGAGGCACACAAATTGGCTCAATAATTGTCGTCAATGGGTCCTTAAGCCGGACAGTAGCAGAGCAATAGCCACAATCGAGATTTCCCCCATGGCCGGATGTCACGTTTGAAATTCACAGCCGGTATAGGTAGTTAAGGAAATTTACCGAACAAGTGGCCAAAGTTCTCGAGGACCACCTTCACCGCTATTAGCAGTCACTGTAGATTCAACAATACGAGGGTAAATTAATTTCCTGTGACAATGTTCGCTCGTGAGGAAAATCGACAATGTCCTTTTTGCGTTTCAACTCAGATCGAAGCTCTCTTCGAGTTCTTGTAATGAATAATACAAAATCAATGAAAAATAGTGTAAATTTCTGTACAGGCAGTTGGCACTTCTCGTGTTTGTCATGGGAAATTGATTATGATAAAAAACAACGGCTTACAGTTTCTGTTACCGACTGAGCACTCGCATCTTGTGATGATCATCACATCACTTCATCGATGAAGTATACCGACAGAGTCTCAGTGAGTGAAAAGCGAGAGAGAATGCCAGCGCAAATGACTTTTTTTTTTCATAGATGCTACGGTGATGTATTTTGCTCTGCTGAAAAATTGGGAATATTGTAATTTTTATGTGTAAGTAGCAAAATAAAAATAATCATTTTAAAAATCTCGAACAAATTAGTTTGACAGAAAAATGAAGCCACGTCCGACGAATCGGTCGAATTGAATCGAAAGCTCATGAACCTTGTTTCGTCTTTAGTGTCCCTAATTTAACAAAATCACCAACTAAAAAAAAAAAAAATCACCCGCAGTAAGTTCGACTCAACAGTTGGGTAAATTCTTTTAATGTTCTCGGCAATTTATCCGAGAATAGAGTCCAATTGCGGTCCGGGCAGACACGACGAGGATGCTGTTGCAGTTTTCCGGCGAGTGGGTGAATCCACCACTCGCCGATAAAACTGCGGAGGTGGATCACGAGAATAAAGCTCGGAATTAAATGGAGCTCTTTCGAGCTTTCTCGGAGTGCGTCGAAAAATCCGAGAAATCGAGCTAGCACCTCGACAGGAGGTAAACGTCTGTGCAGCATCACCACCGAGAAAAACCGAATTAGATGTAGGGAACCTAATGGAGTATAGACCAAAGACGCCATCGTACCACTCTCTTTCTCTGGATATTTCTTGGCTCACCGTGAGAACAAACAACGAGACAAAGCGAGTTCAATACCACCGATAAATAGAACACTGTGAAATTGTACTAAATAAATACAGAAATAGGTATTATCCTCTGACAACAATGAGAGAGGTGCGTTTTATCGTTTCTTCTCATCTGTCCGATCGCCCTTTCCCATTGTCTTGCCTGTTGACTAACAAGATTTTCGCACGTTCGTAATTATTTGAAAATATTGGTCAAACTGATTTTTGCTGTCACAAGACAAAAATTTCGAAATACAAATTATCCAATTATTTTGACTAAGATCTTGATTTCCACCAGGTCATTTCTGTCATGCCCTTTCCCACTGTCTTGCCTATTGACTAACAAGATTTTCGGACGTTCGTAATTATTTGAAAATATTGGTCAACCTGATTTTTCCTGTCACAAGACAAAAATTTCGAAATACAAATTATCCAATTATTTTGACTAAGATCTTGATTTCCACCTGGTCATTTCTGTCATGCGCAATGACACATAGGACTGAATGATATGTTTTGAGGCCAAGGTTGATATATTCTGCAACCACCATGTGCAATAACACCTTCGCCTCGATTGGATCGCAATAGTGCGTCAGTGGATCAAAAAAATCTAAGTCAATCGCCGCCGCACTGAAATTTATCTTTTGCCCCTGAGACCCCAGATTCCGAGCGTCGGTATCCAGCGTCGCGGGGAGGTCCCTGTCTACCTCGTGCATTAGCTGAACCCGTGGCGTTTGCTTTCATACATCCAGGCCGTTTCAGCCACGACCGACGTTACGGCTAAATTGCATCTGCAACGTTACAGACAATGAATTGAAATGTCAGTCTCACCATTAGCAGGGATCACGTTCGATCGGACGACCCCGTTCCTCTCCAACTCTTCGCAACAGCTCCAATATCCCATGTGAATTGTTCCACGCTTTGTGTTATATATCCATATCGACAGATTCCATTTCGTACTCTCTTCCGCGTCGATTCACATGGTCTTTTGTCATTCTTCAAGTCGATGGAAATTCCTGGAACACGAAGAAATATAATTTCTAAGATCTGTCACATACAATAGTTTAAAACGTATATAAATATTGTTCAAAAATTTCCAATGAAATTAAATTTAAACATTTCCAGCGCTTTTCTTTTTCAAGCCGTTGTCAAATTATTTTTTAAGAAATTATTGAAAATACATCTAACCACACAAATTTGATTTCTGAGCGTTTTGGCTTAATTCGAAAAAACTTGCTTCGAAAAATAGAAGAAAAAACAGAAAAAAGGACGAAACTTCGTGTATGAGGAAGGCAGGGAATGAAGGGATATTCTTCGGAGATCCGTGCCCTAATCCCAGCAGGACCTGAAACACCCGGTGAATATGGGTCTGCTTTAGACACAGTGTTTCGTAACACCAGACGGCTTAAAGGTCGAGTTCGCGACTCGAAGCGGAGCGAAAAGTGGCTGAACCGTCTTGCGAGTCGCTAGGGTGATCGCGCTAATTGCAGGTCGAAGGAAACGGTCGCTGCAAAGCAAAGTGAGCTCTTATAGCCCGCGCCCTCGTTCTTCAAGTACTATTTCACTATTTTCTCACTCTACCCGGGACTTTTAAGACACTACTTACGTTATTGCGGCACATTATACTTAGTCTGTCGATCATTATTAAATATTTCATGGTGATCCGTTGGTCTGGATGACCAATATCATGGCAACACAAATGAGATTGCAAATTTCGACATTTTAATAATTTTCTAAAATTGCCTGGCCCGTTGCGATAACCGCAATGGTCGGATTGCTCCGGGACTGATTGACTCCTTGGTATCACCTGCATTTGTAATTTCAACCTCCTTCTGTTCCGCGTAAATGTGTCGATTATGCACGTGCATATTGCAGGGTCCGGTTGCAGTTCCGGAATGGCATTATTATTCACGTTGGTAGCGAATATTGAGCATTAGGTGCGGGGAATTTCTTAAGATACCCCGAAGCCGAAGGACGCCGGAACGTGGGGGCCCAGCGGATGATGGTGGTGTAGCCCGGAACGTTGGGCGTGGCGTCAGTGACCTTCTTGCGTAATGGGTGAACAGCTCCCATCAGCGGGTATGATTTGAAGGGATTAGCGCGGGGGCGCGGTCGCGATCCTCGTGGTCCAAGGTATATAAGGTCCGACGACCGCTTTCCTTGGCACACTCAACGAGCGACAGTCGGCGAGATGAAGGCTTTTGTAAGTACTCGACGTGAGGAGAGGAGGAGACGAAAACCATAAAACAAGTGCATCTCTATACCTGAAGATTTCCTTTGTTCTCGCGTCTTATCGAAAGTCATTGTCCAGTCCTGGAGAACATCAGTATCGGCGGGTGCAATGTGACAAAAAAAACAAAAACAAGTGTTCGGCTTCGATTTGGTTTTATGGAAAAATCAATAGCTCGGTCCAACCTGAAACCAAAACATCACTAATTAAAATAGTAGTCCTTTGCGTCAAAATCGAAAAGAAAAAAAAATGGAACAGTGAATTGACATCATTGAGTATTGTCAAAAATTCTTATCATTACACCGATATAAATGTGTTCACAGATCGTGGCATTGGCTGTATTGGGAGTGGTGGCTGCGGGACCAGCGCGCGAACGTCGCGGAGCTGTTTTCGGTGCCGGTTACGGTGGTCACGGAGCTTATGGTGGTCACGGAGCTTACGGCGGTCATGGAGCTTACGGGGCTTACGGAGTTGGCCACGGAGCTTACGATGTTGGGCACGGAGCTTACGGCGCACACGGCGTTGCTCTTGCTGGTCCTCTTCTCGGACATGCTAGTGTCGCAGGACCCCATGTCGGTGCTTCATCCCTCGCTGGACCGGCCATCGGACCATCTCACTTGTCGGGCTCCGTAGCTGGACCGGTTCATGTTTCCGGTGCTGTTGCTGGTCCCGCTGTCGTTACGGCTTCCGTCGCTGGACCCGCTCACGTCGAAGGCTATGACGGTGGTGCTTACGATGGAGGATATGGTTATGGCGGTTATGGTGGCTATGGAGGACACGGTGGATACGCCGGAGGACATGGTGGATATGCCGGAGGACATGGTGGATATGCCGGAGTGTATGGCGGTAAGTTAGCAAACAAACTCTTTTCAATATCCGCCATTCAATATTTTTATCATCAGTGCTTCTAAACAGTGACGCAAAATGATAATACGTAGACCATAGGAATTATAACGATGCAACACGCCATAATCGTTGGCGAAATGCAACACATCATTACCGTGTAATGATAATTACCAACGTTCATTGTTCAGGATACGGTCACGGTGGACATGGTCTGGGTGCAGGTCACGGTGTCGTCATCGCTGGTCCCGCCTCTCACGGTGCGGTTCTCGCTGGTCCAGCAGCCCACGGTGCTGTTCTCGCTGGTCCGAGTGCCCACGGTGCCGTGGTAGCTGGTCCCCACGCTGGTGGCGCTGCTGTTTCCGGTCCTCACGCTGGTTCCGTTGTCATCGCTGGGCCCTCAGGAAAAATCACTGCTCATGGTGCTGGTCACGGAGCTGCCGTGCATACTGGTTACGGTCATGGATATGGTGGTCATGGGCACTGGTAAATCATCGAAAGAAAAAAAAAAAATACAAAAGAAAATAACGAGCTGATCTCCTAGGTACCATAAAGTGCAATAACATCAGCAAACTTTGCACGTTTATTAGCTGACATGTCTAAATATATGCAAATCCTTGCGATAACGCCATATCGCTGGAAATAAATATTTCCTAACGCCTAATACGTCTATACAACAAGTCGCCGAAAGGAACTACGGAAACATCAACCCTCGACCGGACCTCAGATAAAAATATAAAATTATTTCTCTGTCAATTATGTCCATAACCTTATATTCATTATTATGTATTTGGATCTCGCTGAAATACAATACTCCGGTAACACGATAAATGTTACGTTAATGATGCCCATAGATAAAACCTTGGATCTGTACATGTACATAACAAGTCGAGCCTGTACGTGCCAAATAAACGGCCTATTTCCGATATCATTATGTCTCCATAATTTAAATTTTCAAACGCAACATAGTCGACATTAATAAGCCCGTTATGAATGGTGGTTTATCGCCATTCACGTTGTCAGCGTTTGTCAACTCAAAGGGAATGTGATCGCACTAATTTGAGGTGATTATCCCTTAAGTCGAATTAATTGGAGATTACACACGATGCAAAATGACAAATTCCAGTAATTATAATCATAATTGTCGTGTACAATCACTCAACGAAAAAAACCATCGATCAACGCACGACCACAAAACGGGGATACCACTGTTTTCCAACTGTCAACATTATGGAAAATCAGATATGCAGCAACTCCCAATACCATCCCTGACTGATATTACAACCTGATATAAGCAGACTCCGTTGAATTTTAGTTTGTGATTTTCCACGTCAGCAGACTCACTCACAGCATCTCGACGAGATTCCCTCGTATGACATGCAACATCGTTTAGGATTCATGTATTCCAAAGGGTAAGGCCGACCGAAGGGGATCCCACGACGTTCGAATATATTGCTACATAAATAAAGACCTTTTACGTAACCATGCGAACGTAAATGAAGAAACATGGTGTTTTCATCGAAACCACTCAAATATCACACATATATCAACATCACGCTACTTAATGGCATTGAACAATAATGTTTCGTTGAAAATAACGAGTCAATAATTCTATTGACGAAAGTAAAGAGCACAAGTAAAAAAAAATAAAAAAATAAAAAAGTAAAGTGGCTCCGACAGAGAATGCTGCGTATAATGAGCACCAACGAAAGCGAGGACGCGCCCATGTCGTCTATAAGTACTTTGGTATACATCCTCTTTTAAAGCTCCATAATAGTCGTCTGGTTCCACCTGGGAAAATCATGCACTCTGCTGTGCTCACCGAATCGCAATTCATCTCGGCCTACGTACAGAGACTCATGACGTAGCATTAGCGCATATGTAAACACAGCATTATAGCAGCGCACGGAACGGTGGTGCTCTTGTTGCTGCACTGCTGCGTAATCTAAATGCACTTTCATCATCGTGCGCCTCTCGATAGGAGGATTTCCTTGCTCTCCCGTCCCTCCAGTCGAGACCCAGCTGCTCCAGCCCATGCATTGTGAGAAAACCACAACCGGCGCTGCTCCTCCCGCGGTACCTCAACAAATTCCTAAAGGTCACCCACTTGCGATCGGATGGACGCCTACCCGGTCCTTGGGGGCCGTGCGATCATTGCTAACCGATCCATCAGCCATTCTCCGCCACTTCAGGGACCATAACTCGTTTACTAATTTTTTCGTGCAAATTTTTGCAATTTTTGCCGGTTTTTGTAAGTTCTGTATTCACATTCTAGGTTATCGAAAATGAAGGGAAAAATAAATAAGGTGGAAAAAATGTATTGACTGATGAACAAGTGATTCGTTCGACGCGGAATACCTGGTGCATACTTGCAATATTAACCGTTTACGAAATCCGCCCAGCATAAGGACACGATCGCATGGACGACCGATCGAGAGCCGCCGATTTTTTTCTATTCACTTCTCTCGAACTCGCAATAACACGATCGTATAGGTGCTATCGATCTCACGATTCTGTGATCTGCTATGACACACGATTATCCAGGATTATAGTAAGTTGAGCAATTATAGTCCCACATTATATAGCAGTGGTTCTACTTGACCTTATTGTTCAGCGATGATCGAGGAAGATCATCAATCACATTCGTCGATATCTATAAATGAGCCATCGATTCCGCAATCGATTGCAAGGATTTCAAGGACATCGATTTTCAGTAAAATCGGTTCGAGACTTTTGATTTTCCACAACAAAAATGTCAATATGATATGAAACCAGGGACAAATTAGAATTTAGCGGTAACGAAATTTCTGTTCGGTACTCGCTCGTGCAATTCATTGTTGTTTGAACTAGTCCTGCGATATTTCGTCCAACAACAGGAAACTCAGACCGCCGATTCAACTAGAAACATGTAGTACACAGTATCGTACATTGGATTGCTCTAGTATATGGACAAACATTTGCCGACGAATGCGTGATCCGTGTCGCGTTGGTATTTGTATTGCATTATACGCTTAGCTCAGGGAACGTCGACCCGATCTCCGGGTTCGGTTTTCGGTTCGACTATCTCTACATATGTATCACTTTCTCTCCATGGGATGGATGCACGGCGAGAGAATCTGATCGTTACGGTGAATTCTAATACGGGGCGACAGGAATGGAATCGTTGCTGACACAACATGCCCTTTCGTTATCATAACCTTGATGCAGATACCGTCGATACTCGGACTAATGAAAACCTTGCCATTATCACGTTGAAAAATCTGGTGATAAGAACCATCGCAGTTCAGTCCCGTTTTTCATTAGCTGGTTATTTTTTTTTGTTGAGGTTTCGATAGAATGACAATTAAAATGAAACAGAAGAGAAACATTGACCTTGGTCACGTTTTCATGTGAAATGACAATAAAAATGAGTGACATATTGGCTGTAAGGTGTATCCATCGTGGATATGCCGATTGCAAGATAAGGCGAACGTGTCAGGAGCGCTGTGCACTTGCGGCTGAGCGAAACGTGACAAGTCGAAGGTCTTAAGATTGCGAGCGACGTACTAGCTGTGGTAAAGCCTGCGCGGTATCACATGAGCAGGGTACATGTACGATTACGCTCCAATGTCGCGGTAAATCAATCTTGCATTCTTGATCGCGCCTCGGAGTTTACGATCTAACGTGGGTCAACGCTTACCGGTCTGGACCTACGGTGCGAAGCTGCGTAGCCATTTGAACTTGGGGTCAATATCGACGCCCCTCGGGTTAACACATCTCGCTAATCTAAATTGGTTTTATGAAAGGCATTAAAATAATAATGTATCTCCCGGTTGACCTATTAAAGATAAGTGCACTCACTACTTAAGTACACCTTTTACTCATATTTTCTTCGGACAGCCATTATTTTTACGACCTTCTTCGAGGTCATCTAGTTCACGGTGATAATAAAAGTCCAATATTTTTATTCTACTTTCTTAGGCAACACAGATATAAATACGAGTGTGCAATTATCGAAATATCGGCATGAAGGTATGCAAAAAAATGAGAAAAAGTGAATTGAGCAACTAGGAGTTTGTTCAAAAAGTGAATTTGATTAAAGCATAGGTCAATGAAATAATAATTTGGTATTGGCTCGTATTGGCCCTGAGTCTCCACCACATATCCTGCGATTCAGGGCCAAGTTTTTTTTATTTATTTCACAATGAGTTTATAGCCGCGCTTAAGGTGGCATTTCAGATAGTCGATGATGGCAGTAAAGCACCACCGATAGCCAATAGTGCGTCGATAGGTGCGGTCGATGCCGAGAGATTGATACATGGTGGGTGAATATTTCTCCAAGTGTGTGATTATGGTATTATGGTCTGAGCCGCGGATCCCGACAAGGTCGAACGAATTATCGATCACGCAAGAACCGTTAAACCGAGTACATGCATATACACGGTTCACCAGCTACCGTTCGCTTTGTGGAACCGGAACCGGAAGATCCACCGTGCAACGGGAGTACAATCGAGCCTACCGATAACGATGGAGGACGTCTGACGCATCCCATGCCCCGAAATATCGATAATTGATAGTAACCCTCCCCCGTTCCACCAGAATCTGAGCCTTGAAAAGCAACTCACATCCGGTTACATATCACGACATCGAAAAGCAATTTTCCAGAACGAAATAGCGAAATTCCGTTACAGAAGAAGAATATTCAATTCCACTGGAAATCCTCTTCATTTGTGTCAATTTTTTTCATTACTTTTCAACTGAACAACCGGGCGTTGTTATTTTTTTCTTAACACATAGAGTTACATAAAAATAAGTGCATTCGCCACGTAGCATCGAACAGTACGAAATCAAATATTGCAAATTAATTTCTGACAATTTCTTCATTCTTCGTTCAAATTGACACGTTAGCGTGAAATTTTTCAAAATATTTTCGCGCTACGTGGCGAGCTCACATTTTCATATTTCAACTCACCGGGCTCGAGAATATTTCGTTTTCGCGGAGAGTGTGTCGTCACCCAGCAGAATCCGAGGAGACATTGACATGCGCGTCGAAGGAAAGAAAGCCTTTATAGTCGCTGAGTGCTACCAGTGCTGTTCGGTGGCACGTGGGTCACTGAACTTGCTTCCTCGGTAACGTGGGGCAAAGGCGGGGCATAAGGTTCGACATTGTTTGCCATACGTATATTCTGCATTCCTACGTGTAAAAAAAAAAAAAAAAATCAAACGGAAGAAAATACGAGCGGGCAGTTTATAAAAATAAAAAAATAAAATAAAAAAATGTGTATAGCCTCACGCAATCCAACTAATATGCGTGTAGGTGACATTTATTGTTGCTGTACGTGTGCAACAATAACGAAGCATTCGTATGGTGTATGGATGTCATGGTGCGGGGTGCAAGTAGGTGTCAGACGGGGCGTCGACGTAAACGAGACACTCCGAGAGATAGATAGCTACGAAAATGGTTTATGGTGGGGGACTATAAATGTAGACGTAGGAATTCCTATTGGAGGCCGCAGGAATGTCGATCGACCCGCGTATCCTGGTTCTATATTTTAATCGCTCTCGATATATAAGTCTCCAAGGGTCACAAGGACCCGTTGCATAAAAGCATATATGTTCATTTCACATATGTGTCTCTAATTCATATGTATGTGTACCTCGTAAAGCACGATCTCTCTCTCAGTGACAATCGTCCTAACGAGATCTGCGATAATTCAGCAGCAAGGCTGTGTGCATCGACGTGACGTTAAAAGCGTGGTCGTATTGTGTTTAATCCTGGGTATGTGTGTGTGTATCGATATAGCGATGGATAAGTCTTTTGATTGATGGGCAGCTGAGTGTCACATTCTGTAGCATTTAGTGAGAAAATATAGTTTTTTAATTTTAAATTCATTCATGAGACCCTTAAAATTATTATGAGGAGGAATGTCTGTTTCCATTTCGGCTGACACACAGAAAAGAAAACCGATACCAGGGACATTATTCACGAGTGATTTTCCGAGGGATTTTTTTTGTGTGTACTTTGTATCCCGAATTCGCTGAAATTTACATGATGCATAAACAGGGAAAAAATCACGAATAAAATTGGAGCGATATCTGCATGTGCGGGTTCAACCGATATCGATTCGTAGAAAAATAAATCAACCTGATTGCACGATTTATATTTGTTTTTTCTTTTTTTTTTTATCAATGGGTTTATCCGCAAAACAGAGCACGCCAACAAATTCACTATTTTTCTTGAATAATAATTTCTCATTTCCGGTATTCGCTGTATTTTGTATCAAGAGGGAAAAGTTACAAACAAAATTTTTGCGATATCCGCATCACGAGGTTCAATAAATATCGATTGACATGAAAATAAGCTAAACCGATTGGCCGATTGATTTCTTGTTTTCCTTTAAATTCGTTTATCCATGAAAATACGAAAAATTCAACGTGACCAAAAAGGGATGATTATAGCGGAATGTACGTATCGTGTGTGCATTGCGATATTTGCCGAAAGCGATGCTAATAAGTGATTAACGAATCCGTTCGACGCTCCAAATCGTGCGTTTCGATTTCACCGAATGTCGATAATGGTTGCCCGGATGAAAAAAAGAAAGAAAAATCTATGGATGCCACATACGGGTAATAGAGACGAATGCGTGATGCGTTTTAACGGTCTTTTATCTCCATTCCGGGTGAAAGCTCGGGAGTAGCTTCCGAGGGCAATAATGGTAATAATTGTCCGTATTCGGGGGTGACGACTGTGAATTTGTCGAACCGCGGCTATTTCTGTTACCCACCGCTTAACTTCGCGTACCCCACGTCAATGTACATATACATATCCGCTATAAACGGCAGCGTTAATCCGCTTTTGCATTAATCCTCTTCATCGTGTAATCGCTATTGTATAATGGAAAGCTTGAATTGCCCTCTAGATATGCATAACGCCAAGCGTATATCTACATGAACCGCACGGAAGCTCTCAAGCGAGTCATTCTGCGGATGATTTATTAATGTATAAGAGGCATCAGTATACAAATCCACGGTACAATATTCACCTCTCTTATTGAGCTCACATTTTATTGTTCATTATTTTTAATATGGATTTAATATTATGGTTCATTAAATGGTAATTATGTAAATTAGAATATTTGCGAAAGCTTTGCGATCATTTTCTATTGATCCAAATAACCAAAGCTCTATTATTATTTTATAAATTTTTAATTATTCAAAATTATGTAAATGACCGGGAATTATAGTGAGAGAATCGTATATGAACTGTAACAATCACGCGACTCGTAACTTCATAAAGCCATGCGACAATCACTCTCAGACAATGGAGCCTGCGATTTGCTCGACACTCTCGATCTCGCTGCGTGGGCAATGCCTGTTGTGACCTAAACGGATCCACAATGTATAACGGGACGACTATGCGAGGACGTCGATGCAACTCCCGAGAGATTAACGTGACTGGAGACCCACGCCTTGCGCAGATTACACCGCGGTCCTATTATGTGCATAGAATACTTTTCGCAAGCTCCACCCGATGACTCGACGAGTTCGCGCTTCCAAGGTTGTTTCAGTGCGATGACTTAAACCATCATCCGCGATGATCTTAGTGCATCTTGCGCTGGTATTCCTTTCTAACCGGTGTACGCATCCGGCCCACGACCTCCGGCAATTACGTGGACATAATTACCGTGGTACCTCTTCAGCTATTCGTCCTATTACAGCCGATACGATGTTAATTAAACAGCGAGAGATTTTCATAATTTTATAGTCTCTTCATAACAGACAATCAATCGACTCGGATGCATTGACAGGGCCACTTCAGGATATCTGCAGCTTCCCAAAGATCAGCAGCAAGATAACTATAACTGGCATCGACATTTCTTTTTCAACCTCCCTAACCTTCAACAATCCATCCATCTAGAACCGTGCAACATTTTTTTTGTTCCACCATGAATACGATTGCTCAAAGTACCAAAGCGGATGCTGAATACCGGGTGCTGTCTCTGTGGCTGTCCCCGATGCCACGTGCGGCCTCTGGGCGTGAGCACACGCGGTGACATTAAGCCTCGTGATGGCGAACGACCCTGCGGTGACCAGGGCCCAACCTGGTACCGGACGGTGAAGCGGATCAGCCGTAATCGTGTGTTCCACGAGATACGTGTATCAGAAGTGGCGATACCAGGGTCAGTTTCACTGAGTCCGAATCCGGTAGAGAGACTGCAGCCCGGTGAGGGATAACCACAGGGAAAGAGGTAAGACGTACGTCGAGGCGTTAGCTCCGGACAACCTGAGGACACAAACACACGTGTACGAAGCCACATTGACTTAATGCTGATAAGAGACCTCGGTGGTCGCTCGGTGGGCAAAGCGGGGTGAGAGCGAGAATGTTTGGCGTGCCCCGCCCAGATCTGTCCAGGAGCAAGCGGTTCGTAGCAGCAAGAGAATAGACAATAGGGTCCCCTATAAAAGCTGGCGCAAGACGGCGACTCAACAGCACATCATCGTCATTCGTCAGCAACAGCTACCGCAACCACAGCAGTGACTTCGAGCGTGTTCTCTCCGAACGAAATCCACCGATAATCAACAATGTGCAGTCAGGTAGCAATCTTGTTGGTAGCCAGTGTTGCGGTCGCATCTGCGGCACCTTCCGGCCTGTGGGGCCATGGTGCTGCCCTGGCCGGTCCCGTTTTGGGACCTGCCGCGCTGGCCGGACCAGCCGTTGGGCCTGCTTCCCTCGCTGGTCCCGCCGCGGGCCCAGCCAGGATCTCAGGAGCCGTCGATGGCGGCGCTGTTGTGACCGGTTCGGTCGCGGGACCATCGGTCGTTTCCGGTAGCGTAGTTGGAGGCACTGCTGTTCTTGGACACGCTGGTCTCGGTCACGGATGGGGAGTACCCAATTGGGGACTTGGTTATGGTAAGATTAGAAGTATTTTTGGTTTTTACGAAGTTGAAAGCGGATTTTGAACTGCCAGTTGAACGATTGTGATTGTGATCGTTGAAAATTGATGAGGAATCATTGTTTCCATTGAATTTTTCCAGGAGCTCATGGTGCTGTCCTCGCTGGAGCCCATGGTGCCGTACTCGCTGGACCAGCCGTCGGACCTGCGGCCCTTGCCGGACCGATTGCCGCCCCCGCACTTGTTGCCGGACCCTCCGGTAGCATCGTAACCGGTCACGGTGGTTACGGCGGCGTGTCCCGTGGATGGGCCGGTGCTCACTGGTAATCGACAATCACCAACCAGGCAATAAGTTACTTCAAAACCTCGACTGATGATCAACGCATAACGACCACTCAGACCTCAGCAAATATTTCGACCACGTCATGATCTCTTTCATTTACACCGCTATAGTACCTCACGACCCAATAGCATTTATTTCTATTGCGTTGTTTATTTTGTGTGTACATATAACCAAAATGTAGCACTACTATACGAATGTATTCCCCAATATAATAATAATAAATGCATACCACTTTGAAAAGTAATTATTCTTATGTATCACACCGAAAAAAAAATCTCACAAGGCCCTTTTCTCGTCTCGCTGGTCAGTGTACCAGGTAAAAGTAATTGCTCGACGGTGTTACAGCGTCTCTTGATATCCAACCAACCCGGTCATCGAGGAATACAAAGCCTCGGCAATAACGAGTCGCGGCTGAGGGTACATCTTTTAAAATCCATCTTTATTCCCGCTCCAACTATCGGGATGATGCAGGGGCGCGTAAAATGGTGAAGTAATGGAAACTCGACGAGAATTTGCAGGGATTTCAAGCGACAATCCCACGGCCCTCGTCCCGGGTCTCGCCCTTCCGGGGATAATACTTTCTTTGACGTTTTACGTAGCACTGTATATATTACATACCATACTATATATTATATATAGATATACACGTGGCAATACTAGTGGCAAACGATGCGCAATGCTTCAGTACAATAGTATATCTTTAACACTTATATACTGAACACACACACACACACATATATATATAGCAGTACATAGCAATACTATATGGACCATGGTATTGGTATGTATCGTATCTGACCTCTATTTCGAGGTCCATTGTGCAGACAACGGGAGGTCCAGCAGTAGCAAGGCGATATCGAGAGTCTGCAGTAATTGTCGGAAATTGCTTTAACGCCGGTCCAATCAGTCGAGTATTCTCTGTGTGACGGAGGACGAGAGGAGAGCGCAGCACGGAAGAGGACACGACGCTGCTGGGAGGCTCTCTCTGGTCTGGTATGACGACGGCGTGTGGTGCGCGACGCCGCAACCCCGACCCGATATCCTATATCTATAGTATATGAGCTTTTCCTTCTTCTTTGTCAAGCGACGAAGCGAACCAACGAAGTCCGCCTTCCGTCATTCTCCCGGCCTCGTCTGTTCTCTGTATACTCCGTACCTTATTCCTTTACCTCTTCCTCCTCCTCCTCGTCCTCGTCCTCGTCGTCGACGTCGTCGTCGTTGTCGTCGTCTTCACGACGGCGCTTTAATCTCCGTTTTCTATCAGCTCCGCTACGAAATCCGTGACGCGCACTGCAACGCATCGTGTATTCCTGATGCACCGACCTTCCCATGGAGTTTCCCACCTAAATTACAACTTTTCCCGAACACGTGCCTCTGTACCCTCGAATACGAGCGTTCGCCATCCGCGGATAAGAAAAATAATCGAATAAAAGCGAGGGAGAAGATTCTTGTCAGCTCGTGAATTACGAAACATCGGCTCTGTCACTCGAGTTACGCAGACGCGATGAGAGATGATAAAATTGGATACACCAAATCATTCATTTGAAATATATATATATATATATCAATGATCAATTGGAGTATCAATTGCTAGTATTTTGTCGAGTCTGATAAATAAATTATTATATGGTTTTAATATACATATTTATATCAAAATAACCATTTAGTTGACATAAATAAATCGAAAGTCTATTTAATTCAAGTGCATTGGAATAAATATGACAAAAGGAAGAAGGGAGTGAGTGTCTGATCGTCTCTGGTCGAAAATCACTCGCGTAAAAAAATCTCGCGCCGAATCGGTCACAGAGAAACCGATCGCGTTGGGAGGCATGTATTTTAGGATATGAAAAAAATAAAATAAAAATAGATCTCAAGTACGAATTCACCGAACTTGTTCAGCCTCTGATTGGACAGCTGGAGTTGTAAAGTACCGCGTCGAAGTTTCAAAGTATACTGCGTCAGAATAGAGTCCGCGAGCCTCAGTGTATTAATTCGGAACAGGAGAGAGAAGGTGAAAAGGTGATGTATTTCCGTACTCGGTGACCCGGACCTTTACATAGGTCAGAAGGTGGTGCGATCAATTATCATAGATATCGGTGCGCTGTTCACACGTGGCTACGCATTTCCCGGAAAACTAACGGAACATCTTAACAGCATAAAAAAAACACACACACACAGCCTGTTGCGATTGTGCTCTCAATCGAGGTCAGTGGGGCACTATAAAAGCTGATCCTGAAGGGTAGAACGGTACAGTCTTCAAGTAGTCATTCTCTTGATCATAGTAAGAGCAGAAGAACAAAAATCACCAACAATGAAATTCATGGTAATAAAAAAAAATTAACAATTAAGAAAACCGACAGTGGGTCAATCTCACATAATGATAAAAGTGAGAAAATCACGTGACATCACCATAAGATGCTCTTCGTGAGATAATACCTTTCAAGTGTTTCTATATTCATGCACATCTCCACATTTCCATAATAACCACGAGGTCGCCAAGTATCGAACGCTCTATTTTCAACTTATTCAAATATAAAACCGAAAAACCAAAAATATTCATCACGAAGCCGGGTGAAGTGGAGAAGGATAATTAAGTAATCTCATTCGTAGATCGTTCTCGTCGGCTTGGTGGCTGCGGCTTCGGCTGCCCCCAGTGGAATTCTCGGTCTCGGTGGTTGGGTCACTCCGGTCCTCGGTGGTGCCACTGTCGTTGGACCTCACGTCGGCGCAGCTGCCGTTGCTGGACCCGTAGCCGGAGGTGCGGTGGTTTCCGGTCCTGTCGCTGGACCAACTTTGGTGACTGGAGCTGTCGCCGGACCGTCAGCGGTCATCGGGTCCGTCGCCGGACCAACTGTCATCTCTGAGCCTTCTCTTGGACTGTCAGTGGTCGATGGTAAGATCCATGATATGTTCAACCCATGACATGGTGAACGATTGTATGGTCATTATCATATTTGTACTTGACGTTCTGACTTATTTATTATATTTTATGGTAATTTTTCTAGGTGGTTGGGGAGCTCATGGTGCCGTGGTTGCTGGAGCCCATGGTGCCGTCGTCGCCGGACCACACGCTGGTGCATCTGCTGTCATCGGGCCCGATGCTGGTTCCGTTGTCGTCGCTGGACCCGGTGGAGCATCGATCTCCACCCACGGTTCCGGACATGGAGCTGTTATCGCCGGACATGGTGTTCACGGACACGGTCTCCACGGTCTCCACGGTCTGTGGTAGACAAATTTCCAACCATGTGGAATAGACGAGCAGCACTTTTCAACGTTATAATCCCGCATCCCTGAACAAAATATGTTTTGTAAACATCCCTTGTTTTTTCGAATAAATCAAATTTCTTATTAATTGCCGTTGTACATGATTCGCAACTCCTGGAAATCCATGAATATGTTTACCTTTCAGATTATGAAAAATTATACGAAAGCAGCATATGAAAAAAGACGTTTCTGCGGTTTTAATTATCAACGAAAAATTCGTAGTTTGAAAATTAACGAGAAACAAATAATCACATAAGCTGTTGAAATATATTGGAAACCAAATTTCTTGTCGACCACGGATTTGTTTTAACGAGTGTGGCAAAAAAATTAATTACGAAGCGAACAGATAGAAAATACATTTTTATTCGCTTTATTATTTAACTACGAGCTATAAAGATTTTTCACGAAAATTCTTCCACATTTGTAATAAGCGGAAAATTGATATGACATATATCCCCTAAAAACATCACATTGAAATCTAATAAAAAAATGTATTTATTACAGCTCCAAAAATACTGTACGAGAGCTAATTATTGGTGATAATAAGGTTCATCTAAACACATATGTGTAATTTTTTGCGTGTAAATTGTACAATCATCGATTACGCATTCGATAGTAATAGAGTTAATCGGTATGTCCTTATGAGATATTTTGTTTAATTCTATCGATACACGGAAATATTAAATCATATTACATATTAAAAACGGCCACGCGCCATCTGCGGCATGTGCGGCTGACATTTACACGGTACCCAAGATTCATGTTATAACGATCGTTATAACAATCCTAACGGCCTCTATAATGATTTCACTGTCAATAACTAGTCTGACCGACTGTCTGCTTCAATTGCGTGTTTTTTTTTTTTTTCCTTCGCTCTTATACCGGCTGCACTGCCTGTAGCTCACGAGTCAGTTGAACCAGTATCTCGATCAAGGTCGCTTAACGGTAACGGTTCAATCGGTCGTAGTTAATAATCAAAGTGATCTTTGAAAGTCATCTACCGTCCCTCCAATACGGAAGCGGTCATTAGGGTGGTTGAAAAACACATTTTTTCTTTCATAATTTTTTTGTTGCTGCCGGATTTTTTTTTACTTTCAAAATTATCGATTTCAAAAAGAAAATTCAACGTGTACTTGCAGCTACAAAAGTGACGAATTATATTCAATAAAATTGCAGTTGTTAACACAAAAAAGCTCGTCATTTTTTTTTAGCATTTTTCGTCCATGCGGTTTGAACAACAACAAATGACTTGGCGTTTTGTAGCTCTGATTTTCCATTTACGGGATGCCGGGCACTATACAGCGGTGGTCGGTAGTGACTACAATTGCAAAACGTAGCGTAGCCTCGTCACTGAAACGGAAAACGTTCCCGACGATTCGCATTTAATTCGACGTTCACTCACGCCCGGCCGACCAGCGCAGGCTTCCTGCTCGTGTTCCGACCCAATGTTCCACCGAGAGACCAGCCAACGCATTTGTGGACTCCGTTTACTGGGCATTGTCCAATGCATCTCCCAACCCCCTCAACTTTACAACCCCATCACCGGCATGCAACCACTCGACCGATAGAACGCGTGGGCCTTGCGCGTGCTAATTATTTTGTTCGGGTAACTGAAAGATTCAAGGCTTTTATTTTGTTTTCTCATGAGCAACTTATCAACCCTTTGATTTTACACGAATTTCCATAATGAATTTCCTACTCAAAAATTCGCTGGTACAGGTGAACCATTTACATCAATTTTTCTTCAGCTTTATCCTTGTGGAAATATATTATCGATCGATCAATAATCACAATTGCATCCGGAAGGTGAAAAAAATTTTGCGTTCCGGAAGTTGGTTGCAAATCGTGTGAAAAATGTTAGCTTTGATGGTATCCACCGATTGGGAAATGACGATGACTGCAAAGTATCAAAGGTTGATGAGCAAAACGCGATTTCGATGATTTTGTTAAAATGAAAATTTTTGTACTATGCGTTTGTCATCCTTGGCGTTGAAACATGAGACTGATAACGTTCGGTATGACGGCTAAAGATTAAATAAATAAATTGAATAATATGTACCATCGCCACAAAGCTCAATAATTGATATCGAACGTCGATGAAGTGATTGTCATGAGTGAAATTCAGTGATAGGTCGACCTTGTTGCGGGCGTTGCCACATTATTGTCGAATCGATGAATCGCGAATTTTACTCGTTGCGCTTGTTGCTATCGTTCCGGAATAATTACGTATCGGGGTGAAAAATCGTGAAAATATTGCAACCGAGCTTCGACGACGTGTGCCTGACGCAATTGCATTATTAACCGACGAGAAGAGCAAACTCTTTTGTTTTATTTGTTCTTTACAAAGAATGACATATCAATCTACCGAAAAACACGATTTTTTTCGCGTTGAACAAAAAAAAACGTTCGTCAAAGATGGTTGCGATAAAAACAGCCACGATATTGATAATATTGATTGACTGACTTGATCGAGGATTAAACAGCAGAGTCGTCGATAGCGATGATCAGCACACAAGCGTGTAACTCATTGTCAGTAGTCGGAGAGTTCCGGTATTATATTCTAATCCTCATTAAATGTCGAAGAGTCAACCGCACCCAAGAGACCACCACCTTCGCCACCTCCACGAGGAGTTAATGCGTGCGGGGTTCATTCTTCAGGATGGAGACTTGGATTACCAGGGGTCGACTGACAAGCTCCTTCTATAAAAGCCGAGGCACTGAAGGGTTGAGCATCAGTCAACGCCAACGGCAAACAGCAGCACTCAGCTCCATCGCCCAATCTCATCCAGATCAACCATGAAGGTCTTGGTAAGTCGAGACGATAAACTCGTCAATCAAGCCTGTCCACCTCATGTATACCATGTGTCTAACAATACAAGTTCGGTAAACACCAACGCATTTCCACCATTTTGAGACGTGTTTCCCAAAATTCATCAACACGGAGGGAAATAATTGATTGACCTAACCAACTCGAATGGCTGAATCCGCTTCGAGCGATTGCATTTTTTTTGTTCGCCCAGAAAACTAGCTGATTCTCACCTGATTGATCTCTCGGTCCAACCGGAAACTTAAATGTCAGGAACAATTTTTTCGACACTGAATTTCGGTTTTCTTGCAGTTCATCGTCGCTCTTGTAGCCGTAGCGGCTTCCGCTGCCCCCGAAAGGGAACGTCGTTCCCTGGGATTGGGCCTGTTGGGACTGGGACACAACGGAGCGGTTGTGCTCGGTGGTCTAGGACATGGTATCGCCGTTGCAGGACCCGTTGCGCCAGCTACTGCAGTCATCGGACCAGCTGCTCCCTCTGTCGCTGTTGTCGGACCTGCTGCTCCAGCTGCCGCAGTTGTTGGACCTAGTGCTGGATCAGCTGCGGTCGTTGGACCACATCCGGGTAAGTTGCTCAATGGAAACTCCTCAATGATGTCCATATTTTTGTTGGACGTGTAAGTTGGATCCTTGAAATTGGTAACACATTTTAACGAATGACGCGATTTCCAGGATCTGCTGTCGTGGCTGGACCATCCGGAGCAATAATCGCTCCAGGACTCGGTCCTCATGGAGCCATTGTATCCGCCGGAGGAATTCTCGGTCACCATGGAATCTGGTAAATGGTCTGGACCAACGAACCCTCCGAACTTTTCCAAGACGAACTGGATCGCCCTCGACGCTCAATCTACAGGATCAACTATTTAATTCTGGCATTAGTTTCGATCCTGGAACTTAATGTACTCCAACGAAAGCATATTTCTATTAAAACCTGCGAATACTGCCTAGCGAACAATTGAAATAATAATATTTGTATTAACGGTACTTGGACATTCTCTCGTTCTTCTCGCCTCCATTCGTCCCACCACCACCACCTCGTTCCAAAGTTACGATAGCTTCCCCAGTGTTTCCTTGTATTTGCATGATCGATAACTACCCGACGCAGCTGCTCCTACACATCCAATGACCTCCGAGTGCCAGATAAGTTCACCTCCATCGGAAAGTTTTGCGATTGGACGAGCTTCGATAGGTGCAACCAGTGAACCGAACGTATTTCAATTTAGTTCTTCAACCTCTCTGTATCTGCCCTTTTTTTTTGCGGTACTACGATATTCAAGTGGCCTCGCTGATTGTATTCGAACTATACCAGTGAACAGTCACTAACGAACTGTCTACATCTCTGGTAATTAATTAAGCGTTGAAATTCACAAGCATATAGAGTACCATACTTAAGAGTATGAACATAAGATTGACAATGATACTTGCTCAACAATGAAAAAACAAAATAAATTGATACAAAAAATTAATAAATATTATACTTATTATTGAATAAAAGAAAATTATATAAAAACTGATGAATTAATGTATAAAGTAAATGAATATTATACTTATCATTGAATAAATAAAAATTATATAAAATTGTCTCTCGATTTTTTACGAAAATTCTTTTAAATAGCTTTTTACGAAAATTATTTTTTCAGTCTATGAAATACCAGTGAACAGTCACTAACGAACTGTCTACATCACTGGTAATTAATTAAGCGTTGAAATTCACAAGCATATAGAGTACCATACTTAAGAGTATGAACATGGGATTGACAATGACTCTTGCTCGATAATGAAAAAATAAAATAAATTGATACAAAAAAAATAAATATTATACTTATTATTGAATAAAAGAAAATTATATAAAAACTGATAAATTGGTGCCTAAAATAAATCAATGTTATACTTATCATTGAATAAATAAAAATTATATAAAATTGTCTCAATTTTTTACGAAGATTCTTGTAAATAGCTATTTATAAACATTATTTTTTCAGTCCATGAAGTTTTTAAAAATAATTTTCTAAAATTGAATGAGAATATCGCGTACTTGTAACATGTGTATCATATATTTGTAAATGATTAAAATCAGGCGTCCACCAGCAGAACTGAAACAAGTGGAATGACGTGATTAACATATTCAAAATACTCTGTTAAGTGATAATGCATTATTGCAATAATAATTTCGGATTTATGGTGCATTATCGAAACAACAGCTCTTGTATTTAATTTTCACATAATTTTATTGTCACATTCCAACAAAATAAATCGACATAATAACGATAAAATTATTTACAAACATCTCTCTTCAGATTGGACCTAATGATTATCTCCATTGTAACAAAATCTCATGGTAAATTTAAATGACACATTTTACAAATAATGTTTTGCAATTTCATCGTTTATTTTCGAGGTCAATTGACACTGCAATTGGATACACTGGGCTTCGCGAACAATAGGATATCGTACGTACTGCGTAATACGATCGCCCATCGCCCATTTTATTGAGCTCGGACTGCGTTTTACGCATCGATGGGTTGGAAAATTTTTGAGAATGCCTGAGGTCCGTTTAGCCTTTGTGTTGCAAAGATCGAGGAGAACAATTGACGTCCTTATCCCCAAATGCTAGGTCCAAGCACGGCTTTGCCCCATGGAGCAGCAGCAGCAAGAATTGGTGCAGGAGCGATCACTTTGACAGCGGGAGCTGGAAAAAAAAATTTTTTCGTTCGCTCACATGGAAATCATTTTATAAAATAAACCAATTTTAAAAGCAGTGAATTTTTCATATTTTAAATCGTGCAAAAAGGACTATTCTGGCATGGTCATTAAAACACTCACCTGGTGCAAGAATAGCAGGTGCGAGAGCAGGGGCAATGATGGCACGTGGGGCTAAAAGCGGCGCTCCCAAGAGTCCTCGACGTTCCCTGACACTTTCTTCAGGGTCAGCCATAGCGGCAGCGGCCACGACAAGGAGAACAAACTAAAAAAAAAAAAATTACACATTTTTTAATATCACTCTTATCCTTATATTGCCTTCTATTTTATTTTTCCAATTTATGAAACAAAAATTTCAGGCGTTTTATCATTTTTTTAATCACATTTTTTATTACAAATATAAAATTATAAAGACAATATGTTTTCAAAAAAATTATTGATATTTTTTCGAAAATATTTTATGAAGTTTCCCAACTGAACCAAGATTTTTCATGAGCTCATCTCAAGTTTCCGATTTGTAAAAAATTTTATCCTAACTCAGGTACAGTAAAAAAATGAAAAATCACCAAAAATGTTGGACTTACCAGAAGTTTCATGTTGATTGGTTTTGCGGGAGTGCAGCTGTTAAGACTGGCGATGAGAAGGAACTGATGTCCACCCTCGGATTGTCGTCGATATTTATACCAGCTGCTGACTAAAACCAACACACTTGGAGCCCCTATTTGTGACTATAAATAAGATCACCCTGATCGAGAACTTTTGAATGGCACAAAGTAAGCATACAATCCTTTCAACGGACAGTCTTGCATATCGCGGCGCTGAGGTCGCTGTGTAGATCTTGTTTAGCGAACGGAGAAACGGGATCTCGGGCGGCTCCTGATTATTCCATCTGGGTTGGTAGTTGCGTCAGAAAATTTATTCTAATTGTGTGCTAATAGGATCGTTCGCACTGGATCGATATTTCTACGCCTGGCCAATTGATCATTGACATAATTCTCGATTTTTCAATATTAAAAAGCCTCTACAGTTGTTTCCAATTAATTGAAACAAATTTTTTTCACGTAAGGCAAAAAAAAATGCTCTCAAAAATAATCAAAGCTTCGGAAATGTCAAACAATAAGATAGGAGCTCAGAGAAAATAATCTATTTACGGAAGCTGCAGTATTTATCGCTACTGCACAGCTAAATGTCAATGAGAGTTACATTAACAAGAATACTTCATTAGACATTCAAGTTCAAGTCTATTATCAGCACTCAACTCAAGACGAGAATCATTCATTTCCTGAGAATTTCATATAAATTCCGATGAGTTGCACTTACGGTGATCAGTTGTGAAGTTGAAGTTTCGTCAGTGAGACTCATCGTGACACTGTCAGGACATCATGATTTTTCTGGTAAATTTTTTTTAGCATAACGTTCTTCCCTTTTTGAAATTTCGCTTTCACTTTCACTTCCTTCATCAAAATGCACGTAGAAGAAATATTTCAGGCACGACATCAGAATTGTATTGTGGAAAATCTGGTCCTTCTGTCAGGACGAGCATAACACGTTCCTGACACAGCCAACTTAACTTCAAATTGAGTTTCGAGAAATTTGGAAATTGAGTTAGGAATTCACGAGGAAATCCCCGGAAAATAGATGCGTACGGTGCGCGATATCCGCGGTCCGCTAAAGCGGCAATTTATTGTCAGGCTTGCAATGCATCAGTGAGAAATATGGTGCGCTACTATTTTAGAGTATTATGCTCGCCACGTCGACTGCATCACGTGAATCTCGTCGCTTGTCACGTTTAGCTATTATCATCACACGACAGAAATTCATGATGATGACGATGAAGGTGCACACAAGAGGTACCGAAGACAGAGACTGACTCGCAAATTCCTGGACAAATTTACGAAATCGGGTGGGGTTCGAAATAGCGAATGACCAAAATAGGGAGTGGCTAAAATATTATTAATAAAATTTCAAAATAATTACCATTTTAGATTAAGACGTTCGTTCTATTTACATTCTTTATTTCAGCCATTCGCTATTTTTGTTATTCGCTATTTTGTCCCCTTATTTTATTAAAATGCAATCGAAATAGCAAATTATCAAAATAGCGAACAACTGAAATAGTGAATTTCATGATGATGGCCATTCAAGATTCAGACGTTCATCATTTTGAAATTCGCTGTTTCAGCCATTCCCTATGTTGGTCATTCGACATTTTGGTCCCCACCCACAAAATCTTAACTGACTTATAATCGAGACATTTTTTTTTGTTTAAAAAAAAAAAATCGAAGACTCACGAATAGCTGGAATATTCGTCGAATTTAGTTGACTGACGTTTATCGAAGCTGAAACACATTTCCAATGTCTCAAACTGTCAGCCTTAATCGAAACCAACACATAAACGTTCGACCGCAATATCCCTAAAATTTTGCGATTTTACGTCTCATAGAATCCTTTATCTGGCGCAGCATATAGATATATATCTGTCGCAACTCGTTTAAGAGTTTATTATGGGACACTAGACGTTCCGCCTCGGCTTCTTCCTATGACGTAGCGATAAAACAGGGGTCGCTTTTATAATAACGTCTCCTTCATCTTTCTCCTCCGATCGTCTAATATGTACAAAATAGCCAATCTACCTTGCACCGCTCCTTACTTTATTTTTCTCCGTGCAACTAACTTGAAACAATGTTTCCGCTATGAGCGTTGTCGGGCGTGGATATTGTCCCCCTACTTTTCTGTGTCGAGACGGCAGCGATTTTATTCATTTTGTTTATGCACTTTGCCCTCTCAAAGTTTCCAAGTATCCCGAAAACAAAATACAGCAGACTCTTGTTTTTTCAATGAATTTCATAACAAATTAGAGACGTGAAGAAAAAAAAAATTTCGGAAGATAATAATAATAATAAAACAGCACCAGCGGACAAAAAGCGCCTTTTGTATTTTTTTTTTAATTTATAAATTTATGTTCAATAATTTTTTCCCCCATTAAAATAACATTGAAATTCGCTTCGGGCGCTTTTGAAAGAATCCACATTGCATATACGTTTAATGGTTCATTGGCCTATGATATACTGTGTAGTTGATGGCATCGATTTGCCTGGGCTCGAGCGTCTACGGTAGTGTCTGGCCATATCATGGATCAGTAGGTTTGGCACAGCCAGCAACAGGTGCAGTTATCACTACTGGTACTGTAGGTGTCCCTCTCGCGCATCCAACACCGCTTGCAATTAGTTTGAAACCACCCTCGGCAGCTACTCTGGTCACTGGGCCGAATTCCGGTGCTACGATCGTCAAAGGAGCTGTCGCTGGGCCTGTCACTATAAAAGCTGGCTCCACTGCCGCTGTTGGTGTCGTTCCTGCCGTCGGCGTAGTTTCAGGTACTGTTTAAACACTAGAAATTAAATCGTCATTTTTTTCCCATTCTCATATTTTCATGATCAGTAAAAAAAAATATGGTAACCATGGTATTTAAATTTTTCTACACAAAAAGTCCCAAATTATGAAATACTTCAAGCTTCAATCCCAATGGGTCAAAGGATGAGGCCTTAAAAAAATGCTGAAAATTAATTTTCATTCCCAACATTCGCGTCGTATTTTCAGTGATATTTATTTTCATGCATTTCATCATTGCATCATTTTGCCCCGAAGCGGGGCAGGGTCTGCTGTGTGTTACCACCTCCCACACGACCGTTTAGAAAACTTGACCATTTAATCGGGGCTTTGCAAAATTAGATTGTGCAACTTATGATTAATGCAAGAAAAATAGCTGCACCAACATCTCCCGATTTCTGCGTGATATCGATTTTTTAATTTCCGATCGCTGTAATAAAAAACTTAAGTTACAACAATTTTTTAACATCACATAAAAAATAATTTCCGTTCGTACAGTTTCGTACTGTTGAAAGTAAGAACTTTTCCCAAGGTCCCTCTCAAGGCTCCGTGGCAGTGGCGAGCCCATCCGATGGGTCAATCACTGTATCCGAAGTCGCGGGAGTGGGAAGTACCACCGCAGTGGTTGGTCCATCGACTGGACCAGTTGTTGTCGCTGGACCGGATGCTGTACCTGCAGTGGTACCGGTTGTAGCTGTGCCTGAAGTTGTTGAAGTCGCTGATGTCATTGGAGACAGTGGAGGATCAATTGTTGTGAAAGGTAACATACGATATTCAATATATGTGGGTGCCTGATGGTACCAGGCTCATGATCCAATTCATCGAAAATTCCATTCCAGGAGCTGCTCCAATTGTTTCGCACGAAGTCCTGGAGAACACGGTGCTCGTGAGTGAGCCAGGTGTAAAAATTCTAACGCCGTCATCGTCTTCGGTAGTGGTTGGATCCGGAACTGCCGAGGTGGCAATTTCAGGTCCAGCAGGTGGAAACGTTGCGGTCTCGGGGCCGCAAGCTTCGTCCGCAGTGATAACTGGACCGTCCGGTACCATCGCGACCTCCGGTTCAACGTTGACGGTCCAAAAGCAAGTGGTTGCCGTATAATTAAATGTATAACAATATAATTCAATGTACAATAATAACTAATTTAATACAATGCGAAAAATAAATAATGAGCTTTCGTTGCCCAGCGCTGATTACAATTGTTGATCCAAATCAATCACTCAGTAATTTCCCAATATAATTGAACGATAATTGCTTGGTAAACCGTACCAACAATGATCCATTCGTCTCATTAAATATCCTATGAAAAATAGTTACCCTGGCTAAACACACGGCGTTAACATGTAAATCATATCGCATTGATTGAACTCAACAAATTGTGTCCGTCAATATTTAACGTATGTGTTAATTACGATCCGAGGGAATATATAACCGCAGAAGGGGGAATATAATTATCATAAAACCATATTGTGCATTGCTGTCCGAGAATTGCCACTCAATTTCACTATTGCTTGTTAGATCATCGTTGATCAAAATCATTCTTCAATTTTTTTTTTTTTTCAAATGCACAATTATCGACCAATACTACATCAATAAACCTACGACGAATTTCACTTCATGATGATGAGGAGTGCATGCATTTGACAGTACCGGTAATTTCAAGAGGTACAAATTCGAGAGCGTCACGTGCGGGGTCCAGTCTCGTATACGAACAACAGCCAAAGCCGGCACGATTTAAATGGCTTTCGCTTCTGATAGCGATACACACACAGCCGGCGTCTCGATGAGCATACGCGCGGCACCTTCTTGTGCCACGGCAATGCTGATTTCCTACATGGCGATATTGCACCAGTTTGTTGCAATCCTCGCACTCGCACCCTCGCGATAACATTGCACTGCACTATGCCGCACGTTCTGTACATATTACTATTTCTCTATATTATAAAATAACGATATTACACACACAAGGTGGAGGTATAAGCACTGGCGGACCTTGAGATACGCCGAAGCCGCCGGCATTTATCGTCCTATAGCTACTTGAACTAAAACCAGTATCTGGTGCTGAGCGAAGCACTTCGCTAACCATTCGCTGCTCCCAGTGATTGGCAACGACCGCGCCGATAATTCACCGCGGAAGGAGATAATAACAGCATTTTTCTTCCGCTTACATCGCCGATATAACATCGCTCACTTAACACCGATTTTCCACACACACTTCCCGCTTTCATTTCCTCGACAATAATTCATCCACCTTTGCATAACTTTTATTATAAAAGTTCAACTCTTACTTCAGCATCAATTCGTCGTCGTCCGCACGTAAAAAGTGGATCATACCGTTATTGTTGTGTGTGCGGATATTGTATTGCACTTACGGATAAATGTTGAGAATTATTGTTACTCTTGCAAATTACGGTGAATTTACTTTTACGTTACGATATTATATGGGCTGTTCTATGTGAACAGGATAAATGTTGAGAATTATTGTTACTCTTGCAAATTACGGTGAATTTACTTTTACGTTACGATATTATATGGGCCGTTCTATGTGAACAGGATAAATGTTGAGAATTATTGTTATTCTTGCAAATTACGGTGAATCTACTTTCGCGTTACGATATTATATGGGCCGTTCTGTGTGAACCGTTATTAAGGTTGAAGATCGTTTGTAAATCGAAACGTAGAGTATTTGTTTTATGAAATATGTGGTAATTCTCTTCGGTCATTATGATAGTGCAAAAGTATCGCACGGGGCAGTTGGTGGAAGAAATTTGTGCGCCCATGGTGTAGAACAAATGGACGGTGGTTTATCTTGAGGAAGTTCCGCCCAGCTCCAAGATTTATCTTCGTAATACAGCAACGCCACTCGGTGACTCCACCGAGAAGAGTGAAAATGGCGCTGTGAAGTGCATCTCGGGGCTGTGGATTTACGTATACACGGGGAATTTTCTGTATGTACACCCAAAAATATAGTGCAACATTGGGCGAGCTCCTTAACGCTCTTCCCGGCCTCCCGTACGTTTTACCTCCCACCCCTCCCTCTCTCTCCCTCTCTCTCTCTCGACTTACAACTTTATTTCTCACCCACACATTCGGAAATATTTATATGCTCCGCACCGAGGAGTTTTCGTGACTGTCGTGTAAAGGTAAAGAGCTTCGGTTGGCTCGCAAACCTGAACCGTGGTACCCGAACATCCTCGCACCGGAAAACTTTTCCCGTGTCGCACCGACGCCGGAAAGAAAGTCACGCGAATTCGCGGTTCACGCGAACTTGCCTCAAGTCCAACCTCGGTTGGTACTTAGAATGTTTACAACCTCACCGACGTTCCTGAAGCTTCGCCAACGAAGAAATCTCTTTCGGGGAGCAATTAACGCGAGTTTATTGTCCCAGGGTTGGTAAAATGTCATTTTTACCAAATTTTCCATCATCGTACAGTGAAATTTCAAAAAATTTCATCATCTGTCAGAATACCCTCTCGAAAAGTACAGGTTACCATTTTCCTGCCAATTTTAAAGTATACTTCGACATTATTATTTATTACCGTGTCAGTTTTTACTATATCGCTTGGCAGATTTTGCCAGATTCCTTTTTCCGTGTATCATTATCCGTTGAACGTGCTCGAGAGCCGACAAGATACCAGTCTAGTGGCTAGCGTGGCTTTGAAGCAAAGTATCGAGAGGTCTCGAATTCGGTACCTGGTTCCCGTCGCCTCGTCACGCTTGACCTACCTAGGCGACAAAATTCACACCGACAGTTGGCTGATTAATTATTTACAATTTTTATTTAACGAATAGAATAATGACTTTTGAATATTGAATATCATTTTAAAATTCATCACACAAAACTCTTGTAATAAAGACTTGAAAATAGTTTGAAGGTAAAATGAAATTCGCAAGGAAATTAAAAGTCCATTAGCTGCCGTATATCATCGACCTTTGATAGTAATTTGCGGCGTGGAGCTGGACGGAAAATTGATAACAGGGCAATATCACCGAATAACAATCTCAAACAATTTGTACTATGTGCACGAGCACGATGAGGATGACGACTAGCGTGGTAAATATGGCTACGCGAACGACGACGACGAAGACGACGACAACGATGACGACGACGACGACGTTGGCATGTACGACGATGAACATAATAAGTTACAGGGCAAGTAGAACTATGAGGACGACGTTCACGACGAAGACAGGCAGGACTGTGAGGGTAATGAGGGAAACGGGGACAACGACGGCATAGCCCACGAAACGGAAGTAACGAGGTCGTCTCCGGAAACGAAATGGAGAACAACAAGTGTAATTCAACGAAACACGGTTTTTACATTTTCAAAAAATAAAAATTTAATCTAAATTCTCATGAACCAAAGAAGCATTTCATTGAAATCAATACAAATATAAAATCAATAAATGGAACCAATGAAATCTCTTCCCAAAGTCATGAACTCATTAGAAAAAAATAAATAAAGAAAAAACGCAAGCATCCAAAACAAAATGACTGATGAATAAACATGAAGATTGCTCGGAAAATGTGTACGATCAAAGATCGCGTACAGTTACCACAAACGATCATATCTCCTAGCTGACTTTGCATCGTCACCCTTGTCCCCGTTGCGAATATTCATCTCTATCTGTTTTCGATGACCTGGATAACGAGGCAGTCAATCTGGCGCAGCAAGTGATCGAATAGTCGGGCGGCATATTCGGCCGACCCTATTAACGCCGTTACTCTTTCTCGAATATCTTCGTACGTACGAATCGGGATCGGCGTTCGAACGAGCGAATGGCTTTCGTCAGGAAGGAGTTCCTGCCGTGCAGACGCTCCTTATCGGCCCGGAGAACAATAAGATAAAGGGGGCGAACGTCTCCCACGTGAACATCAACGCTGCCGCATGGTTTCGCTGGTCTTTTATTTGAATTCAACATGTCATAGTCTAGGGTTACATCAACCTTGTCATTCGCATGTGCGAATACCGGCGCTTCCGACGACTACAAACACGTCCAGGACCAGCCAGACATCGTCGAGTTACATATTTCTCTGATCTCGTTAAAGCGGCAAATAAAAAGTAACGAGATCCCGTCTCATTGTGTTCGCAAGGTGTGTCACGACGACACACACGCTCCGGGCTAAACGTCCCCGGCATCACCTCCACCCGTTTTCGCCTATTTTCAAAACTCACTTCAGCATCCGATGTTGACGTTGCTCTTCGTGATCCCGTGCACTGTTGAATGCACACAGCTCGAACAATATACAACACTAGGGTCAGGTCGACATGGGAGCTGAAACATGGATGTACATTTTTTTTTTTTTTTTTTTTCTACCAACTAATTTAGACCTAAGGGCGGGGGTGAAAATAGCGAATGACTGAAATAGCGAAATTCGGACTTGTTTCATTTAGAAACCCCAAAAAACGGCTAATGACCACAGCAGTAGACGCCGTAGCAAATAAAAATAAAAATAAAATCGATAAGTGTTCGAAATTTCTACTGGGGTCGACAATCGATTTTTTATTCAATGTGCACATACGCCCCTGTCACTTCAGGCACGTCGATTTCGTATATTGAACTCAGTATTCGAACTCCGCATCCACTTCTTTGCACCTGGACGAACTGGATGCATATATAAACGGGAGGAGAAGCGGAGTTTCATCTTGACGCTTGATTACGACTCTGTTTTCGCAACGGAGTACAATCCGCTGCTCGCTTGTAGCTACAATCCTCTATCTCACCATACGCGGCTCCGCCGTGCGGATATGTACGCGCGGAATCCAGCGCACATAATTTATTCAGAGACGAGTCAATACGCGGCGAGGATACGGAGAGCGGAAGATACTTAGTCGATCCATTCAAACATCTCGCCGGGAGCTCGGGGTGCACTATAACTGCGTTATCACCTTCCGCTCGATCTTCACCGTCTGTCTTGATGCATCGAGTATCGCGAACCCGCGAGGATCGTAAACACTCCAATATCCCGACTTCGGGCGATATTTTCGAGAGCGGGAAAAAGGAATTGGAAGAAAGAGCGCACGATGATACAGAAAAATAAAACGAAGAGAAGGTTTTGAGGTTGCGGGGCCGGTGCAGTTTCCGCCAAACTCGAATTTCTGAAAAAAAAAAAAAATTGGAACAGGATTAATATATGATCCCAAAATCCCATTAATTCACACAATTAAAATTGTGCGACAAATCAGCTGTTAAAATTCTGGAACAAAAGTAAATACACCGCCGTGTCAATTGTTGATCAATTTTTTAACTTCATCAATTTATTAATAACATTTTTATTTTTTTTTTAATTTAAAAAAATTCCATTGTAATCGAGATTTCTGAGGAAACTCAAATTTGGCCGGAACTGTAGCGCCGCCACATCCTTGAAAAAAAAAAAAAAATAGGGTTGCGACGTACAGGCGAAAGCCCGGAAACATCGAGAGCCGAGAGTGTTATTATACACTTGGTAAAGCGTAAATTTGGTAATGGGACACAACGCGCGAAATGGTGGTGAGTATTCGGCTGTCCGGCGGATTCGGCGGGGGTAGGGGGGGGGGGGGTGGTGAAGCACTTTGGTCTAATGCACTCTGCGGCTACGCTCGGCGATGGCGAATGGCTAAACACGAGGATGCACCGCAAAATATGACGAGAAATTTACGCCCGGTGAAATGAACGCACGTCGGTAGCCGCGCACTAATGTCCGAACATTCTTTCGGCTCCATCTCCCAACTTGAAAATATTTGCGGATTTGCGCGCCCGGAACAAAAGTGCAATGGAATGCACTATTTTGTTTGTCGCTCCGCATTTACTCTCAGCTTCGCAAATTGTTTACGTCCACACGGCATATGCACATATGCATTTATCGAACAGGACTATGAGCATCGACCGCAGTCACGTTTCGTCTAACGCGAATTATATATGCCTTGCCATATGCTATGCATTTTATTTCGCACTCCGTACGTGGAGAATATAACGATTCGCCAAATTGCGCGGTTCAGCTTTATGTGAATGCGCACGTAGATAACGTCATACATATGCATACGGTGCATCGCAAGGGGATCAGTACGAGTATATCAGCTTTTGCCATTTTATTGCTCAGATATTTTGTCGGATAAATCATATTTTTATAGTAAGTTACATTGCTCCAAATATTTTGCATAAATTTCCATCAAAGACGAGGAAATCCTTTTTGCATAAAATTGTATATTTAATTCGATCTGCGAGTGATACGTAAAATAATTTTTCAAAAATAAAATCATTGATGTATTTGCGATAAATTTGTTCAATACACTGGATTATTCGAAAGGTTAAATTGAGTCCGAAAAAATAAAAAAGCAAAAAAAGAAAAAAGAAAAATTGAAGCAATTTTTCGAATGCTTTGGAGCTGATATCACTTACACGAAGTGTGAAAAGCTCGCTTGGTGTTGAGTGTAGTCGGTTGGCCCAAAGCCTCGAGTTCGTCCCACCGTTTCGCACTTTATCGTCGGATAATCCCGCTCCCGGGAGCCGCGAAAAACTCTTCCACGGTAGTTGTCTCACTAATCACGCCTATCGCACACATCCATTCCCCTCACTGTCGCACATTTTCACACTCCTTCTCTCCCTCTCTCTTTATTCGTACACCAAAGTAAACAGGGAAGCTTAAGGGAGCGTTAGTGGCGAACTAAACACTGGTTCAACGGCCCACGAGGATCAAGTGCGCGGGAAGAAAATCTTTTGCTGGACCAGTAAATATTTTTTCTGCCGCGAATAACTCGAGCATGAAATTTTTTCGTAATTACCTCGACAAATATGTTTCTTGCACTTGAAAATAATTAGCTGGCCTTGCTAAAATATAAAGAAGATTTCCTGTCAAATGATTTTGCTTCGTGGGGAAAAGAGGAAAAAACAAAAAAAAAAAACAAAATCCGTCTACGTTGACCACGTCGTGGGGAATAAAAAAAATTTACGACCGAGGAGCGAACGCACTCACTGGCCCGTTGATGGTCCTGTATGTATGTATAATCTGCCGTGCGAGCTTACTCCCTTTTCCACCCTTATATCTCGCCAAGCCCTCCCCCCAACCTCAACCCGACACCCTTTATCATGCCTTCTCATCCCTTTCCTTTGGCTCTTTCCTTCTACCCCGCATTTTTCACCCCTCCTCTCCTTCGCCTCATTCTTTCTGGCCTTAGTGTGATACGCCATGAGTTACGGCCTAGGCGTAATCCACAAGCCGCAATCTGCGACCAGGAATTTGAACGTTTGCTCCGCACCGAGACGAGCGAGTGAGAAAAAACGAGTGATTTACGCTCGCCTCCGCACACTCCTTCAGCTTCTTCGCTCTCCTCTCCTCTTCTCTCCACTTTTCTCTCCTTCCGCTCTCGCGGTTTCGCGCGGCTCACGACTTCCGCCACTCGGGCCGCAATGTCGAACGTTAAAGCCACGTATTAAGCCCACGAAATATTTCAACAGCCGACGATTTACACGAGAACGATGCGGGCGAACATTAGAATGACGAAAAACAAAAGCTCCCACACACATCGCGTCGTCATTATTTTTCTACCGCTTGCGAAACTGCTCCGGAATGATGCGTATTGTTTTTTTTTTTTTTTTTTTTAAGATGGCATATGAAAGTCCTAAAAAAGAAATTCGAGAAAATAAAGAAGAAATACCTTTTCAACAATTAATCGCCAGTTTTTTTTCAGGGCGTCTTTTTATTATTTTCAAACTAAATAAATAAAGTGGGTCAAGGTGCTCACGAGGGTAATTGAGGTACAAAAATGCCAAAATTCACAAACGCGTAATTCATCCGGAATTTTTGGCGAATGGAAATTTGGAAATGCAATGAGATTTCCGTTATGAAAAAATGTACCCTTGACACGGGTTGAATGGAAGACGAAAAAAGTATATATTCGAAGGGGGCAACACGAGGATAAAAAAGCGGAAATGGAGGGTGGAAAAGAGTGTTCCATATCCACTTCCCGTTCATCCTATATCACCCTCGCAATGTGAAGGACTTGCTGAAACGAATATATATATATATATATATCAGGAAAAGAGAAGAAAAGAAAAAATGAATATTCGATACCAAACCGCCGGACACCGCGAGTCGCATAGAATATTTTAAGGGGATCTCGAATACCATTCCGTTGCGTATTCGCAATGACCAACCGCGAGATGCGCGGCTTGAGGAAGAAATATGAAGAGCAGCAACCTCCTCTCGACGCGGGGTAACGCGAAAATGGGCGGGAGGGTCGGAAACCAGGATGGGCTCGATGCTGCCGCCATCCCTCGGCAACCACTCCAACCTTCTTCTCAACCGAGGAAAATCGAGCGAATTTCAACCCACGGAGTGAGGTTCGAATCTCGACTCAATGAAAATTTTCATCGACTTGTACCTTAAGAGGTACCATCACTTCCATGACAACAATAAAATAGGACAACCATTATTTTTGTCTTTTGTCCTATTTTTAATAAAACCCAAAATTTCCTCACGAATATTAATGACATGTGTAAAATAAAAAAAAAAAATTTTTAAATAATAGACGATATATTTTATAATGACTAAAAACTGTCGATAAATTTAATGGAGATCTTTTTTTGTTTAACGTTCAGTGTCCATGATATCGATTGTTTAATAAATGCGCCCGGAATTTTCGCATAAATATATTGAGAAAAAAAACTGGCGAAAATGGCAGAGAATTTATATTCCTACATATACAGGATATATATATGTGTATATATAGATATATATAGAAATATATAGAGACGTGGTATAGATAGCGTCCATTCGCAGCCACTCTCAATCTATATCGATCGGCGACCGCCAATATTTGGATCGCATAAACCAACCCTCGCACCCCCGTCGTTTAATTTACCGCAACGGTACGCCCCTCGAACCGTGTGTATACATATATATTACGGAACAAAAGGGGGACGATACGTATAAAATTTTCATAAGTTTACAATGCATTCACCGACACCAAGCAAGAACAGCAGCAGCGGCAACCCCCAAACCCCCAGTTGCAACCCCTAAAAGCCAGAAGAGTATCGGAGGGGGGACCAAGAATAATCAGCAGGGATGGGCGGGGGAAGGGGGGGCAGAGCGGAAGAAACTTGATGCAGAACGAGAGCGCGCTACTAAAAGTCGAATTTAATATGGACGCTCGGAACCCCTCCGCCTTATCTTCCGGTTTTCTTATCACTTTTTCCTTATATATCATTCTGCCACGATCACTCCACTTTCTTTTCTCAATTCCACGGGTGTAATATCACGAAAGTCTATTTTTTCGACCCGAATTCACTAAAAGCTCAAAACAATATTCGGGATATTGAATTGTTTATAAATAATTACATTCAGCTGCAACAATATGAGAATAACAGATCGGGCTCCGTCCGTTCGATATTAGCTGTTTTTTCAGCTTCTATGTATATCCGCGTCGGCACCGAGTGGATTGAAATTGAGCTAATAATGCGTGCACCACACATCCGAATATTCCACACTCTCGAGCGAATATCCGAGGCTTCAATGCATACTGGATAAACACTGATTTTCCGGCGAGCTCGGATCCATTGAAATCTCCGAATCTACCCTCAATGCTTATGGTGGATTAACGAAACGATACACACCCATGCAAAATAAAATCCTGCGCGACTCTAATAAAAATATTGAGGGAGAAAAAATTACAGGAACCCGCTGAATAAATAATTTCGGAAAATTAACATTTTTTTGAAATCATAATTTCAGAATTGAGATCACCATAAAACTTAATTGTTATTTCGAGCTTTCAAATCTTGATCATATAAATATTTTTTAACTTTTATCCACTTATCCATAATTATTCGAAACAAAAATGAATTACCAAAAAGGGATGGGGTTAATTTTGAATCACTCTGTATTCGGATTATTTTAATCACGAATATTTGTGTGGTTTAATTGTCCCATTACTTAATTAGTACTGATATTCTATTGTTGCGCGACGTACAAAGCTCGAAATGAGCTTTTTAGCCCCGGTCTTTCGACCTGCTATCCACGAATGAAAATGTATGACGAGCTTTTCCATACCCCATATACGTTTCACTCCCCGCTAAAATAGTATTCCGCTAGTGGCATGCGGTTTTTGCGGTGTTACGCTTCCCCGAGAATTTTACACCTAGCCTAGACGTATGCTACACCCACTATATTAAATACGTGATAGCCCCAGTGTTGCTCACCGGCGAAGAAGAGTCAGTAGTCGCCTGTAATAGAGACCATGCGCAACCATGAGACCATGAGACCTCTCCCGACCGTTTCCATCGAGGTACAACGCAGCCATAGAGTCAGACCAGCGATGGAAAGTAATAGCCGGCTTTTACGTGCGTATAACAACGTTATTACCTACTTGCGTCATCTCTTCGCTCCTCGTCGTCTCGCCCTTCGTCCATTAAAAATTGCTTTCCGTCCGTGCCAGAGCCCACAATTTTCCTTCTTCGGAATCAACATTCTCATCAACCCCGAGTCTTCATCGTTACTTTCATTGATTAAATTCCACATTAGCGAATTTCACAGAAATCAATATATTCGATTATAATTATTCATATTTTTCCTTCGACGTTTTCGGTTGGAATTATTATTATTTTTTTTAATTCACCCTTTGTAACACAAGTTACGATATAAATTCGAAATATCAAAATTGCAATATTTACACTGGATTAAAAGTCTATTAAACAGATGATTATTAAAAGAGGTTAGTCGAGTCGTGCAAATTAAATAAATGATTATTAGAAGAGGTTAGTCGAGTCGCTCAAATTAAATAAATAATTAATTAAAAGAGGTTAGTCGAGTCGCTCATTTGACGTTTCCTCGTTTGTTATTCGCAGCCACGCGGAAAGATATGCGTGAGTACCACGAAGAATGCATGGGGGGTACATGTGGGTCAAGTCAGTAGATCGGATTCCGGAAGCTCGCACGAGGGCTCCGCGCTGTCCGCATTCCAAACCCTCTTCCGATTTCCCGCGAATCCGTGACAACACGTGGCAACGCAAGCGCTCTCGGTAGCCGCGAGCGAACACGTGTTTCTGATGGCGTGCGGCGCTTCGAACGCAACGTATCGGTGGCGTTGGCGCCTGGCCACCGGGACTTACGACAGGGGGCGGCGAGAAAACCAGAGGGAAGAAAGTGCCGGAGCGCTCAGTCGCGCGCCGGCCGCTGACACGGTGGCATCCCACGTGTAACCCCGTTTCGCTTGTACAACTGTCACGCATAACTCTCACCCCTTTTCCCCCGCGCGTGTCCCCTCGTCCGCCGCATAAGTTATGTTTACCGGCTCTCGAACCGATCGTCTCGAATTAATCCGCAAATCGGCGTGTTCCAAAAATTCCCGGCCTTCGTCAGCTTCGCGCTTATCGGTCTTATTTTTTTAGTTCGTAATAATAAGCAGAAAATTCTTTTTTCTTTTTTTTTATTACCGAGTCTTTTTTTTTCATTTTTGTGGAATCGGTTGCGAGTAAGCGGAAGTTTGAAGCTTTCCGGACATCGGCGGCAAAAGGGCCACTCGGTAAGTCGAGTTATTAATTTTTCACTCAATTTTAGTAATTTTTGGTGAGGTGATATTTTGGGATAAATGTTTGTGGATTTTTTTATGGTTTAAATGGTAGAATTGAAATTTTGCAATGGTTTTTGGTTGAATGCATGATTTTCGGGGTGAGTTTTTTTTTTTTTTTTGCCCTCGGCCATTGACAAGAAATTGTACTGCAAATGCTCGTTTTGTTGATTACATTGTTAATTACGCAGTGATATTTATCTATGGTGTCGTACTGCACATTTTTCGTGGACGATTTTTTCACTGGGCTTTTTTGCCGAGCCGATATTTAATGCACTAGCGGTCCTCACTGTCTCGTGAGGTATTAAACAGCGCCGCCACGGCAGACGTATCGGAAGACATGAAATTGTACTGCAAATACTCGTTTTGTTAATTACATTGTTAATTACACTGTGATATTTATCTATGGTGTCGTACTGCACATTTTTCGCGGACGATTTTTTCACTGGGCTTTTTTGCCGAGCCAATATTTAATGCACTAACGGTCCTCACTGTCTCGTAAAGCATTAAACAGCGCCGCCACGACAAACGTATCAGAAGACATGAAATTTTACTGCAAATGCTCGTTTCGATAATTACATTGTTAATTACGCAGTGATATTTATCTATGGTGTCGTACTGCACATTTTTCGTGGACGATTTTTTCACTGGGCTTTTTTGCCGAGCCGATATTTAATGCACGAGCGGTCCTCAGCGTCTCGTGAGGCATTAAACAGCGCCGCCACGGCAGACGTATCAGAAGACATGAAATTGTACTGCAAATGACCAGAAATTGTACTCTAAATACTCGTTTTGTTCATTACATTGTTAATTACGCAGTGATATTTATCTATGGTGTCATACTGCCCATTTTTCGTGGACGATTTTTTCACTGGGCTTTTTTGCCGAGCCGATATTTAATGCACGAGCGGTCCTCACTGTCTCGTGAAGCATTAAACAGCGCCGCCACGGCAGACGTATCAGAAGACATGAAAGGAAGGTATGCAGAAGGGATTACAACTACCAGCAGCGTATTAGTGCTCATTGCATCTTAAAGTCGGCCGCTGGGGTGAATAACACGCTGGCGAAGCGTCGCAGGACTTAAGCTGTCCTCTGTGAGGACGTCTGAGACTTCTGATGGCAATTTATCGACCGAGCCCTGTGAAATCACAATTTTTTTCTCATTTTCATGACAATTAAAATTTATATATTTATGGATTCAATTGAAAGCTCACATTCAGATATTTATTACAATCAATCGCATAAATGGATGAAAATATAATATATATTATATTCAATTAAATGTTTCGATATTGATGGAAACCAATTATATTTTTTCTGAATATTGTTAAGTGTATCGATTTTTATATAGATTATATATTTATAGTCCGCAATTAATTAAAGGGCATTTAAAATCGTTTCATGAGTGTGTTATCATTTATTATTTTGATTAAGGCTCATTATGAAACCCATGAATATTTAAAATCGTTCCATGGGTGTGTTATCATTTATTATTTTGATTAAGGGTCATTATGAGGCCTGATGGTTCACTTGAAATGCTTGACCAGAATTTTGACAATTGCGTGCACCTCTTTCACGATTTTGACAAATATTTCACCGACAACGCTGCTCCACATTAATTTTGTGAAATATAATCGATATCAATTATCCAGAATATTTGTCGAGCGTGAGGTCCATGTGCATGCGTGCCTCGGTGAATTCGCACAGTGGTAAATAAATTGTCCGAAAAACGACACGTTCGGTGTTGCCGAGTAGATATCACACTATGCGGAATGGGTTATCGCTTCCACTCCGGACGAGCGATGATTGCCTTGGTACGTTTAATTTCCATCGCGCGACTCGCACCGCTCGTTCAATTGGAATGCGCCGGTGAAATGCATCCAATTTCACCATTTTATATCCTGATAGAGGAATCCTCGTTATTATATCAAAATGTACACACGATTTTTTCAAGGTTTCAACGAAAAAAAAATATCCGTACGAAACTGCGCATGTCTCATGCAATCCTCTGTCGGCAAAAAAAAAGTCATACATCCATTCTTGTTAATTAACTGTCCGAGACTGAAAGTATATTTAAGTAATTAACACAGTGAAAAGTAACTCGAGTATTTCTTTTCTATTCAACGGATACCCTGCTACAATTTAATTGTCGAGCGAGGGAAAAAAGATGAACTTTCTTCCAGCAGGTTGCTCATTTCCTTGCTTCCGGTTAGCACTTCCGGTTTCGTGCTCCGCGCCGCTCGTCGCGAATGTGGAATCGATTTCGTACCGAGTTAAATTTGATTCGGTCTGGAATTTACAGATCGAGTATATCCTCTCTCTCTCTCTCTTGTTTTTCCCGAAGCTCGCTCTCTTCGAGTTCGCTTCCTCGGATCTTCGGACTCGATATATCACTATACGTTTTTTTTTTTCGCGTTCGTTAAAAATCACAGAAATTGAAATTATCCGTACATCTCCATAGCAGGAAGTATCCCAACGCTGCAAAAAACTCGCTCCGTAGCTTAATAAACGAGGGAAAAATATTTGCTCGTTCGTTGCGTAAGGATTTTCCAGTTCGAAGGGGCTTATCGAAATACATCGTAGCCGGTGGCGCTCTTCAGCAACCGATGAATAACGAGTTCCATTGACTGCTGAAATACCATCGTTGTATTTTAATAGCGAATAAAAAGGATGTATCAGAAGTGAAGAAAAGATATTTTTCCATTTGAGAAAATCAACACTCATGTTGATTTTTTTTTTCTTCTTTTTTTATCATCGCCAATAGATTCGTATTAGTTTTGCGAATTGACAATAAAAATACAGTAAAATATATATATATATATCCCTCTGCGAATTCTCCTTTTAACGAATATTATTTCCTTGCAATATTGCGCAGTTATTATTCTTCAGAATATCGGAGAACGTCTCGAGGGAACCGAAGTTAAGTCGGATCCATGAATCAAAAATATGAAGACTCGCGGTAGGGGCTCTTGCTTAAGCATGAAAAATATATCGCGAACTCTTGCTCCCAAGCGCTGCAGGGGAAGTCGTCCCCCGGTCAGTGATTAAGGCGTTTCCATGGCCTCGACGAATTACCGCTGAATAAAGAACCAACAGAAAGGAGTCCTGCTTTTGGCATGAAATTATAAGACACAATTGCGGATTAAGGGCTGGCTACAGTGATTTTTTTCCGTGATTTTACATAATTTTCACATAATCATGTTTCACGTTTCATTTATTTTTATTTCACTATGGAATAATTATGGAATTAATTTCAATGAAATCGTAAATCTGAAAACCGAAAACGAATTTTCGCTGTAAATCGGATTACTTTAAGTACCCCTCAGATGTTCTCACCGTGAATCTCAGGTCCCGTGGGTCCTCTTTGTGAACAAGATGACAGCCCGGACTATCGATAAAGTCTGCGGCTCGTTGTACCCACGAAACTATCCGAGTCCAAAAGTGACTAAGATACCGAAGTAACCAAAGTTTCAGAGTAGAACTGAAAATGGTGAGTGCAACAGAAAAGACGAGCAGGATTGAATTATTGAACGAGAAAATGAAGGACAATCGGATAAGTACGGAGGACGATAAAATGGGAAATAAATGTTCACCAAAAAAATAAAAGGAAAGTCGGAAGAAAATGAAAAACGATTGGAAAGGTACTAAAGCCGGTGGAACGGGAGATAAATGTTCATCAGAACAGAAAAGCAATGAAAGTCGAAAGAAAATGGAAAACCATTTGCAGGGGGAAAAATAATAATAATGAATTTAATACCACAGAAAAAAAAGCCGACGATGTCCGGGTGAAAAATGAAGAATGATTGAAAATGAAAACCTGTATTACGAGGAATATCGAACTCAAAGAAAAGCCGATCAGACGTTGGCAGTGAAACATTTATTAAGAACTCGCAACGATTCCTGAATTTTTATTTCGCATTTCAATGTGCAAGCATCTTTTCAGTGCTCAATTTTTCAAGAAATTTCATAGGCAATGAGAGCTCTTTAAAATGATAGAATTTAAAGAAAAACCGATCAGACGTTGACAGTAAAACATTTATTAAGAACTCGCAACGATTCCCGAATTTTTATTTCGCATTCCAATGCCGGCACAATAAAAATCCAAGCATCTCAGTGCTCAATTTCTCAAGGAATTCCATAGGCAATGAGAGCTCTTTAAATTTTGCGGTTTGTTACCGGCAAAGTGGAGTTACGCCGCTGAAAATAGCGCCACGGATGAGTGGTTAAGAAATCGGAAGAATTTCGGTTAACGACTCGCTCGTTGAGGAAAACGCCGGCAAATGACGTGGATAGATTCGGCTCTCTTAGCTCCGAGTTTCCGGGCGGTGCTCTATACTTTTGCACTCGTGGGCACTCGACCAGTTATAACGAATGAGAAAACTCGAATATTTCTTTGTGATGTATGTAGATTTATGATAATACTAATATTACCACTATTATTTTTATCTCCATTGTCCCCAGCTTGAAAAATGACTGCGTTTTATTTCTCTCGGTGCATTACATACATGTGCTTTAGAGCCGCGTAAAATGGAGCTTTGAAGCTGTAGAGAACGGTGTACCTGACACAGGAGATACACCCACGCAACACGAAAGCTCGATCCGAGAAAAAGTTCGCGGGATATCGATTGCATTTTTATCCCGAGGTACTACTTGGTCTTCGACATTTTTTTTTATTTTCTCCCCTCCGACCTCAACAGCGTGCAAAGGGAAGGTGGACTTTTCAAGGGGGGTTCAAAGTTTCGCCGCCCCCGCAACTTACAAACCTCCAGTGTCGTGAGAGTTACACTGTCGCTCAAGTAAATCTACAAAAGAACTTTTCGAGTGCTTTGTCTTTTTCTTGAAAGTTCGATCCACTCGAAAACGATGCATTCGATATATATGTGGAGAAGGGTGATATATAAAAAGGCCTAGGACAAAATAGTCGACATGTACGTAATGATATGTTTTTTTAAATCTTTCATCCAATGGTAGATAAAAAAATAATTAGATATCATTTTCCTGATAAAAAATAAAAATCCACCTGGAACTCGTTTCAACCCTTTCTAATTATGATTTGAAAAAAAAAAGACTTTTGTGGGCGTTTTAGTTTCCAGAATTCACCGTCGGACTTTCCGTCGGAAAATCCACCTTGGTTTTTTTTATTTTTTTTTTTTTAAGGCATCGCTTTAAAACTAAGCTAAGGGATTCGCGGGAAATGCGGACGGAATGTCGTTCAATCTCTGTACACTCTATCGGTGGGAATGCCACTCCCACGAATTTATCCGCCGCGTTCGTGGACCTCTGAAGCTCTCGCGGAATCCTTTTGTTGCGAGCTGTTCAACGAGCGGAACTAATGTAATTGTCTGGTTTGGTCGGTGCACGGATCGCCTCTTAACACTGCGAGGATCTTACCGCAGCATCGGAAGACGCGGAAACACTGTGCGCACAGCAGTGGAGAATCGTAGAAACGGCGGGCGATGCGCGAGATGCTAGCCGCACAGTCGTTTCCGTAGACAAATTTCTCGGTATCCTCAGAGTCAATCTATTTTACTTTTTTTTTGTCCTTTCGTCTTGGGAGACTTTTTTTTTTGTCATTTCGTCTTGAAAAGACTTGGGATAATGTCGAAAAAGTGTGACAAAAAATGATTCCGTTAAAAAATTATTAAATTAAATTCCGACGATTTTTGTGAATAATATAAAATGACATAATATTCTCAGTTTCGCTTAAGTTATTCGAAAATTCATTTGACTCTCGAAAATCTCGAGCTCAGAGATTACAATTCAATTCACAAAGCCGCAAAGTTTACGCTGCGAGGCAGTGGCTTCGCCACCTTCAACCACCGCGGTGATAAACGCCATCGGAGAAGCCAGGAAAATTAATATCCCGAGTGAATATTCGCGTCTGTTGCTGTAATTCAACCTGCAAACTCCGAACGAACTTTATTTTACGGTTATTATTTCCGACATGGTCGGTTCAGGCTGCGAAACAGTAGCGCCCAGAATGCCATGGAAATTGAATTAATTCATTTTTCCCTTCGCAAACTAGCTACTCGAATTTCACTATAAAATAGTACGAGATGAGTCGTTGTAAATTCGGTCGTTACAAAAACCAGACATAAAACCGAAAATTTCGAAATAGCGGGAGAGATGAGTGAATAAGCTTTTCGCAAAAGCTCCGACTATCGGTTCTGAGTGTTCGAACCGGTAAGCTAACAATCCAGACTTCAGACACAATGCGCAAGCCCGATTTTCTTTTTTTCTTTTTTTTTTTTGCACGCAGTCGAACGTGACTATAAAACCACGATTTTTTTTTCGGGATTCCTCGATAAAGTCGGAGTACCGCCGGGACAATAAAACGTTGAAAATTCGTATGAAATGTTACCGATAAAAATACCTCGACACCGTCGACCGCTTTTTTTATTTTTACTTTCGCTCTTTTTATTTTTATTATTTCATCTAGGTATAACTGGTCTATTGATCCGTGTGAGCTGGCACTAAAAGTGCATTACGCAGCGCAGGGAGAAATGGAAAAAAAAGCTCTTGACGAGTTATTGGGCTTTCGTTACACTCGCTTAATTCAATTCAATTTCGATATCGATTTTTACGGACCAGGCTTCATCGGTTCATACGATACGGATGGGATCGTTATTACAACAACCGGATGTTCGAATTACGCGATCGCTAACCTCAACCCATTATTAATATTTGAGTTAATTCACCCGATAAATACATAAGAACATGTTTTTTTTTGTTTCTATTCACTACGTTATTTAATTATGAATTATTTAAATAAAAATAATAACGAGAGATGAGAAGACAAGATAACCCAAGATGTGTAATGTTTGGTCCATTCATGTTTCAGGCGAATGTAGCAGCTACGACTCGGTTGATGGCCCGGAGGGGTTGGTTAGCGAGCGACCAGAACGCAGGACAAAAACGAGGCTCTCTCGTGGAGTGAAGGGTGGTTCCGCTGGAGGGGAGGGGTGCCTCAAGGGTGGGTCTTCGAGATGAGCTATGAAGGGCGCCCTGGGCTGCCTGCTAGCCTTCATCTCGATCCTCGAACTCTACCAACCGAACATATATGTCGTTGCTCTACCCCCTGTCGTCAAGATCGGTGAGTTTAAGACCCACACTTACAGCAACAATGTCAATTTCGAGATTTCCTAAATTTTTCCTTATACAAATTAATGAATATAAAAATGTTTGATGTAAAAATTCTTTAGTGACGATATGTCGGGCTAAGAAATCTCGATAATTGGGTTAAGCGTGTAGAGAGTGGAAATGCTCGTTGAAGCTGATTGGCAAATGCTCGACAGACGTCATTAGTGAGTCTGTGGACAATTTGTAAGCTGGAGTACAAACTGATAGAGCTTGTAGGTGCTTAACTACAACAACCATAAAGTGGGGAACTAATTTAGCGGCGATGACGGTGGGGGCAGTGGAAACTTCGTGTTGCCTGTTAATTCACGAGCTTATTACGATCGAAACGCATTCGCACGCAATCGCGCGAAACCCTGATGAAGAAGATTAACATCAATCAACGTCAATAGTCCGACGATTACCGCGGTTACTGCGGTTATTTGTTAATCTCACGCTCGGAACCTCGTGTACATTCTGTTTTGCAATCATCGATTCGCTGGTTCGGTTAAACAAATGTTGACGCGATCGATATATCGAAAAGAACAATCTATGGCAAACACAAAGCTCGAGGAGAAAGCTCAGCTTTCATCGAAAATTATTAGCGATCGGCAGAGTAATCCGCCTTTTGTACCGTGAAATAAATCCGCTGATAAATTTTAATCAAAGAACATTTTTTTACAATCTTTGGAAAAATAATGGTCTTGTTATACTCGCTGAAAGATTTATCGATGTGTATTTATTTTTCCGGATATACTTTTTACCGTAGCTTCGCTAAAACTGTGCACCAGAAAAATATAGTTATATCCGAAATATCGATGAAAACAAACATACCCTCCCCTCCGCCGATACTTCGCCGAGTACAGATAGGACGTATGTACCGAAGTACGAAACTGCGACATCCTGGCGCCGGGAACGGCACATTTGTTTTTTGGGGGTTGAAACTACCCCCTTCTTCCGAAACTCCATTTTGCCCATACCCTTTTACCGCGCCCTTCAAATTTTCTCCTACCACTTTTTCGGTAGCCACTAAATCTTCATTTCTCGTACTTCGAAGTGACAGTAATTGCCCGTCACAAACCGGAAGTGAAACCACTTGTCACTTTGTACATCTTGCGTGTAACACTTTTTCGACAGTTTTATCTATTCTTAATTTCTGTCACGAAAATTTTTTTCACTTTGCTGAAAATTTCTCGACCTCCACGTAAATATGATGGGGTCTTCAGGGTAGTCGATATCTCTTCGGGATACGCGGGGACAAAAAAATGCTGCAGAAGCGAATTCCCTGGCGCTCGTTTCTTCTACAACGGCGACTGTTACCTCGCATGAAAAATGACTTTATGCTTAAGGGAAGCCCGACTTCTCTCCCGTGAGTATACTAAGTAACGATTAATCTTTTTCAACCGGAATCGCTTCACTCGTGAATCTATGAATAATGGGTAAACAGTTACATATATGGATTTTAATGCATTTTCATCAGAAACGCTGATTATATATAAATATCTCACATGATATTGCTCGCTGCAAGGAACGTGACAACAGTCCCGAGGATTTTTCTTAATGCCGAGGAAAAGTTAATTGTCCAGAAGAAATATTGAGGAGGAAAGCTAATCTAGCGGCGCAAGAACAAAGTATTGAATCTTTGGATAATGGCTTTTTCTTCGGATCAATGCTCGCGATAGCAATGAGTGAGAGCAAAAGAAACGCGATGAGGAGGGTGGTGGGGGGAGGGGGCGAACAAAAAATCCACACATAGGCCCGGAAGCTCGCTTTGGGGTTAATCGTCCGTGTTCATTTCTTTATAAATCAGTGGTCTTAATTTTTTCTTTTTTTTGTCCCCCTCGCCTTTTAGCCCGTAAATTCTTGCAGGATAAGCTGCACTTGTGGCACAATCAATTTTCTCTCGCGCAATGATAATAAAAAAAAATTCATCCGGAAGACATATTTCAAAACTTACAATGACCTTATTCTCTCGAGTCAATTTTTCAAATTTTCTTCTTGTTCGGGAAGAAGATGCTGCGCCAAATTGCGATACAGTTGAGAAAGCTCCGTAAGTGTCACCCCAGAAAAAAAGAGAGAGAGAGAGTCTCGTGACGAACCCGGAAGTTGCTTCGTTCTCGCACGCGACGATAAAAACTTTCACCCGTTGGTTACCCTTGCGTCATCGCACCCTCCGCACGACCCTCCCTCTCTTCTCCTGGTGCGCCATGGGTGCTCGTGGAGTTTTCGCGAGCCCCTCGACTACTGCAACGTTCCACACCCACGCGAACAGTCCCCCGACTAACTCGATAAGGAGAAGACTGACGACGAGACACTAGCTCGACGCTATGAGCCTGTTTCCTCCTAAGATTGCTTATCGCACACATCTTGTTGTTTTACGATCGAACTGGCAAAACAAAGTGTGTGGGTGGGCAATAAAACAACAATAATAATAGTCACTAGGGATGTGCTGGACAACTCGAAAGTTCTGGACGATTGACTGAGAGTCCTGCTGATCGAATTTCTTCCGGACAATCCGGAAACAATGTTCTCTGCTGAGCTTTCTTCGGGGTTTGTTGGATTCTCAACCTCACGAACAAAATTTTTGATAACACCAAACGAGTATCACTTTCTCAACCCGAAGACACGTCTGTTATTTAAGTCTATGCGGTGACCCGAATCATAAGCTTCTTTGTTAGGCCTGCGGTTGTAGTCTCTGATGTCGACGTACCCAAGGGAATCCACATTCGAGTCTCACTCCAACATGAGTTATAAAGCCAAAGTTACGTTTAAGTCGGTCGGTCGTTAGCAGTTCTCACGTTGTCAGGAATATTGTATTCCGGGGGTTGGATGGGGAATCCACTGGGTTGGGCGAGTGCACCACATCCCATTCTGGGACCCTCCTCAGGGAGACAAGAGGCATTCTCTCCGGGGTCACCCCGCCGTAACTTCCGACTGTATATTTCTTGTCAGATCCTCGCTTAACTCTCCGCCGAGGCTGGTGGCCTGGGGACGGAGGGTCTCGCTACTTAGCGACACCATGAACTTGTGTCAACGCTGACTCATATCTCTGTTATTGTACGCCGGTTGGTTGACACGCCCTGATGACTGATTCGAAAAACAAGCTGAGAACCCCGAAGAGTTCATCAGTCAACTTGGTTCATTTTCATAATTCACCACCGAAGCCTGTATCTCCGTGGACTTTTCATTGGATTATCATTCGCAACATCCAATCGATTGGAGAATTCGACGCGATCGCACGTATCCAGTGATTGGAGTTGCCGAAGAGGTTCGAACTGCGACGTAATCTCGGCAAGTGCCACAATCCGGTAATATCGCATTCGCATGCATGCAACTCGAACCCATTCACGCCCATTTCGAATGTAGTCACGTTGTTGGAATATAATTAACCACGACTGCTACCGGTGAACATGATTCACGGTGTTGCCACGTTGAAGATAATCAGAACGCAGCGCGAAGACGATAAAACCATGATTATTGTTGCCGCATCGAACCCGAAGTCGTGATACATCGTCCAGCTCGGTGTCCATTCATACGGGATTGAAAGTTTATGCGCATACAAAGTAACCATCCTTACAACTGCTTTCCTCTTTTGGTTTGTTTAACCCACTTTGCTTTGCAGCAACAGAGCTTCTCATCCATATGCAATGTTTATGCATGTTCGCACGACCGGTACTGTTGGCAAGCAATGTCGAATTTCGCGTGCTGGCACGTCGTACCAGCTCTTACCGGCTCGTTTCGTTCATCCCCCGGGAAACACGTACTCGAAGAGCGCAAGCTGTACTCTCCACAGCGGGGAAATGGCGCGAGAAGCACGCGAAGTGAGCAGCTTGAGTTACAGTCGGTATAAAGAAGAAAGGGTTGAGTTGAGATTATAGTTATACGTCGGTGGGGAAGGGGTAGAAGGTTTTGCGGTGGCCCTGTACGTACTTGGACTTCGTGGCGCCGGGAGAGAGCGCCCTCTTCTCACCCCCCCCGCGCCCACTTTAGTCATTCATCCTCGGTGAAAGTCCAGCGCCCCGAGCGCTACCAGCGATTCTCAACGCTTTCTCTTTCGACCGCAAAATCTCTCATGACTGGCCTATTATGTTAGGCCACCCTCGGCCTGTCCGAACGTTTGCCATCTTTCTCCCCCAACCCCCGTGGAATCCCCGTATATCCTCTCCCAACCCTCTCCCAACCCTCCGTGAAAGATACTTGTCGTGTTTCCAACTCTCCCGGCGAAAGCTCGGAGAATCCCGGCTCCTCTTTGCAGGAAGTAAACAAGAAAATGCTTTTAATAACTCAGTGAAACGATAGTTAGATTCGAGAGGGAAAGTTTTTTCAAACTCCACCAATAGCGCCGGACTATTTCGCTTTGTTTCTAGTATTTTTCTTTTTTTTTTTTTTTGTTTCTTTTCTTTATCGCGTACTTAATAAACCTAATGTCTTTCCTGTTGTTTTGTGCAACTTGAACTTGAGGGGGTTACTATTTTTTACTCCGTTCCGCATCATTTGGAAAATCAGAACACAGTCGCACTTGTGTGAAGGGTTAAAAATAAAATACTTGGAGTTTAGGAGCTTGTCAAAGTACATTGATTTTTTATCGCAATTCCGCATTAAGTGGACTGTCTTCCGTTCGGATATGTGGGCACATATTCCAGAGTCAACGCCCGAGCAATATTCGCGTGGCCAGACGAGCCTCGTAAAAGCGGATTGAGTTAGTCTTGTATCCAGGAGGCGGAAACGCAAGCGTAACGCAATAAAAAGTCGGACTGAATTCAAAAGAGTCGGGATCTCGCGCAGCTTTCGGCGTTTCGGTAAATGGAGGAAATGTCGTTTTGCATATAAGTAAGTTACTTGAGTCGGTGAATTCAAGAAACGTTTGAAATTCTTTGAAAAATTCAAGGGCCTTCACGTTCATTCGGTCAACCTCGAAATGATAATATTAGGTCCCGACGATGTGTTAATAAACACTGAACCCGAAAATCAAGCTTGAAAAAAAAGAACATTTATTTAAAAACAAATCTGGCCGTCGTCATTCAAGTTGAAATGTACCTTTGGGAGTAAACTGTTTGATGATCAGCCCTTTTTTACACCCTCGTCGTAAAGGAGACCTTCGCAACGTTGCTTGCGTTTTTTTCCCCCAAGAGAGCGATACAGACCTTTGAATGGTGCCTCGTGAAAAGTATCCTTCCGTTCGACAATCAAGCCAACTGACAGGCGTCACGTTTTCCTTTTTTCCCCCCTTCCATTTCGGTCGAAACAGTCTATGAATTCGAATGAACTGATAGTCCACCACACAGCGGGTCAATAATAAGGGTTTTCGTGCTTTTAGAAATATCAGGCCTTACACTGCAGCGCTGGAAGATGTGAGGACCACAAAAATCCAGAATTTCCAATGGACGATAACCTTTTTTTTCGCTTTCACCATATTTCAATTATTATTATTATTTTTTTCGTTCAGAAAAACTTGCAAATGTGATAGCATTGTGTGAATACGATACCTAATATTACACATCAATCCGTACGAGGATAATAGCCATCAGCTTTATCGATCGCCCAGCTCACCCTCTCAATTTCCTCTTTCTCACTATCCTACCTCCACATTTGTTGACACAGAAGTCTGGCTCTCCATCATGAAAACCCTCTTATAAGCGTTTATCCCAATGCAAACACGCACCGTACCTACTGCAGCCCCGTAGAAAAGCCAAATGCAATACTTTTCACAATTGCGCATACGAGAGAGAGTGAAAAAAGACCGTATTTATACACCATGAATCGACTTCACCGCATTGTCACGTGATTCAAAGAGAAATTTCAAATTACCCTAGCGAATACCACGAGAACGTGAAGGTGGATGATAGAAAATGGGAACGGGCACCGCTCGGCGCTGCAATGCAATTAGTCAATCCGTTTATGAGAACGTGGTATTCAATTATCGTGAGCGCATGAGGTGAAGGAAAAGAGAAAGCGATAGAGCGACTTTACATGGATAGAAATATACATCGGAATCAGGATGAAAAAATCATAATTCCATTTCTGACATTAACAAATCAAAGGACAGAGAAAATAGTAATAATTTGGCTGCCATTACCAAGTGGTTGTAAAAAAAATATATATATATATCTGGTAAATCATAGATCTACCGGTTTGATCGGAAAGGCCGGATATCCTTTCTCCATTTATTACCCAACCGGTTTTCGCTTGTCGCAGTAGGGAATACGTTATTGCGACAAGAAGCACGAGCTCTGTGCCACCTAAGCCGTTTCGGTGCCTTATATCCTGTTTCGTAGTGAAATGCAACAGCATCAAGTCGCGAAAGCTCGATAGCACTGAGAGCTTTGGAGCCCGTGCATACGTCTCAAGACGACGCAACGACATATTTCCCATAGCGCACCATAGAAGCGGCAGGATGGATTCCAGGAAGCAAGGTACACCAGTCTAGCCACGTGAGAATCTCCTTGCATCCTCTCTAGCTCCTAACCGCTATTTCACTTACTGCAGACTTGGTTTGCATTGGCATAACTGTACACATAGTGGTTTGGTCGATCAAGACGATGTGTGGGGAGTTAAACGCAATGCGGAAACGTTCTCCGTTTACCGGTTCTCCTCCGCGTCGTATTGGTCTTTGGAAACGTGTGTAGATATTTTCCAAGGTGAGAGAGTGTAAGGTGAGGGTGGAAATTATTGATATGGCAAAATTGCATCTCGTTTCTCTTCCAACATGAAAATTCATCGTATTTCGTGTATCTACGGAAGTTCACAGGTCACGTGCACTCTCCCATCGCACCTGTTTCCTAGTGGCAATAAAAAGGCGTCCAATTGGCCGTATATCCTAGGCACGAGATTCCCGGAGTTGGAAGTAAAAGCTTTCGGACTCGCTCGAACTGCACGAGATTGCGCATACGCGGCCAATGAAATGAAACAGGAGAGAACCGGCGAAAGTTTCTCGATTCGCCGAGGGTGCGAAAAGAGTTTCAGCAACTAGGAGCAACGTCGTAGGGATATAAGTAATCCTAGTGCTATCGGTCACAACACGCGGCGGTCTCTCGATTAGATTCTGAAAATAACGAACTGAGAAGAAACTTTACCGTTCGCCAAGCGACAACTCCCAAATCACAGCTCAGACGAGATTTTATCAGAGCCTCGAGGAATTGGCTTAGACGATTTTTTCCCCTTCCGTATTCCTTTCATTTTACTCGTTCACCTGATACGGATTTCACGAGGCTCTCCCACAGGCCCTTATGATACGTTTGGGAACCGGAAAGGAAGCAATTTCACCTACATTCTCAGTGACACTGGTCTTTGCTCTTACGCCTACCACTTCTTCATCCTACAGATTCGTCATCACCCGTACAGTTGCATCCCAGTGCCATATATACATGACTTTCCGAGCTGAATCATTTATAGGGACGATCCGGCGTCGACGTCCGACGAGGTGCACTAATGGACCATCTGCATTTCTCAGTGATCCAATGATAGGTCGGGTTGCAGTGAATGAGAGTCTGGGATATCCAAATATAGACATCTACCGGAAGTAAAATCAATACGTGCAATTGGACGAAGAAATCGATTGTTGACCGGAGCCCATACGCCATTTAAAAACATTTTTGGCTATAGATGTGAATTTTTTTTGTTTTTCACATGTGATGTTCATCATGAAGGAAATGGAGGTTTTTTTGGCAGGGAACAGCCCATACAAAAAGACAATCTATGAAATACAATCCGAAAATCAGGCCAGACGAATAAATACATTCGTCAGCGGGAGTTATCAGGGCTCGTAACTCACCGACCCTGACGTGTTATCCATCGTTTCCACGAATCTGCTGGCCCCCATGCGTCTCGTTTACTTCCTTCTTCTTGCACTCTTATAGGGCTCGGCCGCCACTGATGCTCTCTGACTCGCTCATTCACCCTCATCCTTTTTCTTTTTTTTTTTGCTTTTTCCTCGAGGATGACTCCCGCAGCGTCTGCCACCCCATGGACCTACCCACGCCTGACTACACACGTTGTTACCAGGAGTTCTTCATATTCACTGCGTGGACGAGGTCGCCGAGGCACCCAAAGCGCTCGTTTTATTGGCCTGCACGTGCGGAATCCGTAAACCCGTGTTACGATGAAACTTCCCTCCCTGACGTCCCATTGGCTCTACACTGTCTCGGTTCTGTAGTTTCATGGGACTGCCCAAGCGAAAATATCCAACAACGTTGGCACCATGTGGAACCCCATAAGGAACTCATGGTACTCCTTATAACTAAAACCTTGCGAAAAGTAGAAATCACCAGGAACTTTGCATTTTTACCTCTCACCAGTTTAATGATATCAAGAGAACGGTAATGAACAATGTATCGATTAATATCGATCTACTCCATCGGTACTCATCCTGACCCGAGTACTTGTCGCTGTTGTTAGCTCCCTGGCTCTCGATTCACGGCACGTAAAGCTTGCACGACAATAGTGAAGCCTCCGGGCCAAGACAAGAAAGTCGAGAAAATAAGGGACTCTCGCTCCTGTACCAATGGTCCTGGACTTTATTTGTCGTCAGTCGTAGAGGAACTTCGATAACTGGCCAAACGCTCGAAACAATTGCCATTAACGTGCTGCTTTGGAGAAAAGCTCTGTGCCTTTTCCGTCGCCTGTCCTCGTTTCACCGCTGCACCAAATACATCGTTGATATTTTGTCAGACATTGTCGATTCCGGATTCAGTCTTCGTACTCTCTTCGTACATGAAGAAAAAAGCCCGAGGTCCGAATTGGGCGGTCTTTCTCAACGAGGATCACGGCTTTGCCGCCACTCCTTCCCTCCCAACTTTCCTATTTTCCTTTGCCTTACTTTCCCGTTGCACCCGATTGTGTTCGGGCTATTCGTACGAATTAGTTTCAAGGGTCCGACCGACTTTCCGAAACTTCCGGCGATCTTGGTTCACGACCGCTCACCACCGGGGATTCTCCGCCTCATTCTCCTCTGTGACTTGTTCGGAAAGTACAGTCGTTACACTTCGTATACTATTGCACATCTGTAGTATCCTATTTCCGGTACATTATACAACGGTATACACGTATTTATGGGGCACGTAGTGCAGAGCTGTTCACATTGTATGGGTTTGCACGGTGAGTCTCGTGTTCCTGGTGCAATGCTTCCACATCTCGTTACCGTAATAGCTCGGACAATATGTTATAACGAGAAAACTAGCGGGTTATAAGTGGGCCGCAAAGTAGGCACTCGAAAGGATACATGGCATTGTGGTTATCCGGGAAAAAATTGCATGTAGTCCTGTAAAAAACGAACGAGATCCATGAATGGTCGAACTTGATGTTACGTCAATGACTGCATTGTGTTGATGAAAATGCTTTATGCGAAAAAATGTTTTCAAGGACCAGTAACATTTTTTTACTGGACTAAAAAATTTCTTGCCGCGTCAATAAATGTGTGTTCCTAGACGCAGAAATAATTTTCTTGTCCTTGCTACAAAATATTTGCTTTCCCATAGATTCTCGAATAAAATTCTTGAATGAATGTAAATATGACAGGGTAGAAAAGCGGTGTATTTCTCCATAAATGTAGCCATGATGAGTGCACGTGGAACTCGGATGGCAAAGGTGTAGTAATGACAGGTATACCCGAAGAGACCGTAATGCGATTACATGGCAAGGGCTTCAGCCAACTACCTCTGGACCTCGCGGATTTCCAGCCATTGTCCGTCGCGGTTAACGACTAACCATTTCACGGGGTTGCTCGTCGCTTTCCGAAAACCGGAACGAGAAAGGAGACGCGCTCCACTGCAATTTACCGCAGCCCCGCTAATCTCTGCTCTTAATATCAACGGTGTATTCCAATTAGCCAATTTTATGCTTACTCGACATCAGCAATAACAAGTACCGCGATAAAAGTGACGTCGGCAAATGGTCCGTTCAGCAATAGTGCCAACCTATACATCACCAGTACGTCTTTCATTGATCTGCGATAATCCTCCACCTGCTTCACGACTATACCGGGAGAGTCAATCGATTTTTAAACAAGATTAGCGAGCCCAGAGACGTTGGGACAGTGACCTACAAAAGTTGCAATTCTCGCTGAGGCGTTATGACACCGGAGCACCGTTGAAAGTCCCCGGTGTGAAATTGTACTCGCCGAAAGTTTCGGTGTTATTTTCCTCATCATTTCCGAATTATTACCTCGGTTAACTCATAGCCACGTGATCATTGATCAAAGCTGCACGAATTCTCGTGTGCGAATCGTTCGTTTCATATCTCTTCGGGGTATCAATTTTCCTCTGAAACCGGAAGCGGAGTATCTTTCCAATGAAATTTCGATAAAATCCCTGTTGGGACGTCTATTCGCTGCTACCAGCCCCAGGGAGCACCGTGGTGAGCATACTCGACACGAAACACCAGGAACGAAGCGATAGCAGGGTAAATATTTTCCAGGGGGTGTAGGTTGAAAGTAGGCAGGAAGATGATAGTGGTTGATGGCGTTACCTATCACCCTTTGCCGCAGCCAGTCTTCTACAAGGATTGGATAGTTGCCAGAGGCTCTCCGGCCGCGAGGGCGAGATCAACAGCCGCAGGATTCTCGCCAGAACTGACCCCTATCGTTCTCCATCATGGTCCATCCTAGCGCCGAACCTGCTCCTCGCTACAGAAGCCTGCGGTTACGGTGAACGTGCCCGCAATTCTCGAAATCAAGCGTCTTCACCGCGTAGACGGTGCACACGCAGAGAGACCACTCGACCCTAAACCCTCCGCTCGGATCTCTCTGATGTTCTCTCGCCCTTTGGACCTTTTCCCTAAACGCGCTATAGTCCTTTGGTGCATCAGTAGCTGAATTCCAAAAGCGCTCTAATTGCTCGTGGTTACGATCTTAATTAGACCGTCACCGCCGGACGATTACGGCGTCGTTAGCATCCGGAATGGACGTTAGGATTCGGACCGAGGTAAAGAGCTTTCGTTGCGACCTCATGTCGAGGTCGATTGACATCGTTAAGGTCCACCATCCTAAGCTTCGGAATGTAGTGCCATTCTCTCGAATATGTGGAAGTTCCGTATCTTGTTTCAGGGTACAATGAGTTCAACAACAACAAAATATTAATAGAGCAATTAAAACAAAGCATTGTCATGAATAATGAATTTAATTGCGTTTGCAAAAACGTCGGTAAAACGTCTCCAAAGATGAGCCAAGGTGAGACGAAATAAGTGACTCACTTGTGTGTCGTTTAGCGTATCTCTTCATGATAATACGGAATCTTTCAGAGATGTTAATGCAACGACTCCCTCGCGATGAACACATCGTTGCATGTGGATGCGCAATTAGCGAGGTAGTTGCCTGGGACGGAGGCCATAAGCGTATAAAAGGAGACGTTTTAGCAGCTGTGTGGCTCGCGATAAACGTTTTAACGAGAACCATGAAATTCTATTTCACGGCAGGGTGGAAACCCGAAGAATAGCTCGAGTAGTTACTTCGACACGTCGTACGGTGTACGACACCGGAAAACCGCGGCTGTGGATTTATCTTCTTCATGTTTCCTTGGCGATCGTTCCTCAAAGCTCCTAAATCCTTCGCCGCCGCGATTACTCATTACGGTATATTGTGCGATAACTTATAATGATCACGTAAACCAAAGCAACGCACATCTGTTGGCGTGCATTAAAAAAATACAAAAAAAAAAAGATAAACGAGATAATAAACAATCTGTTAGCATGCATAAAAAATAATACAAAAAAAAAAGATAAACAAGGTAATAACGAAAATGCGGTAATAGTGAAAAGCAGAAGATTAGACTTTTTACAACCTCTGATATCGTGATGTCCTTGGTTCACTTGGGTTTTGGACGTTTTAGTGGAATCTCTTGGGCTCATTAAGCGAATGTCGCATGAGCCCTTTCGCAATAATATCATTACCATAGGCCACATGTTAGTTCAGAAACAGCGATGCGCCAAGTTTACCAGCAATGAGGACGTCTACGTTGACGCTCCTGTTGGGTTTCCCCGTGGCGTTACAGGGTTGGCTCTCCTCGTGGAATTCGCTGAATTATTCACGAGTCCGGTCGTTGGGAGGCATGGGCGAAACGTCCCTCTCTGCTCCATGGTTTCCTGGGTGCATCGCGCATAACGTTATAGTTTGCAGGTGTATCATCGTATAGAGGGAAGCTTCGCAGAGTTCGTTCAGGGATGCGCTTTGCCATCGGCTCGGTTGGTCCTGCTGGACCGACTGATCGCTAGGGCGTTATAAAACCGTGCTATCCTGTCTACCCTCGGTGAAGTCCCTTTGCGAACGATGCTGCTCACGTACTTTGATTTTGACGATGATCGATGAACCTACGGTGCATACAAAATCACCCACATCCATGTGTTTGTTTTTTGTTTTTTTTTTTTTTTTCATGTGAGAAAAAGTGACCGGAGCTTCTAAATTGTACACAGGGTCAGCCCTTCTCCTGAATTTTTCATCTCGCTCTCAGGTTGGACCACTCGATTCAATAAAAAGTATGGACACATCGCGGGGTCGTGGAGCCTGCGAGGAGACCTGCGAAGTTGGACGTCCAATGGAGGCACAAACAATTTGTGTTTATAACTGTTGCCATTTAATTGGAGTTATAACAAAAAGTGTAATAAAATCTGAACAAAAAATAAACACTGCATGAGCAAAAGAGCAAAGCCAAATGCCACTTTATCAATTGACAGTAGCCATTGAATTTTTTGATTTTTTTTCCAATCATGCGAATGGATAAATAGCTCACGAGAAAATATAAATTTTAAATTGACAGATGAAAATCTATGGAACGTTGCAAGGCAATAGATACTAAAAGCCTCCGCTCCACCGCATCATAACATAACGTGGACTGCGGATCAAAGAGTCCTAAAAAGAGAGAGAGAGAGAGATTAATTTTATGAATACACAGGACGTCCATACGGTACCTCCATGTCGTCTGCGGTCTCACGTGTTCTGTCAGTTCGGTTCCTCTCTACTTGATTTCATCCACTAACGCAATTGCATCCGCGGTGTGCCCCTCTTGGATTGGTACAGAGGAAGGATAAAAATGGTTCCGTCGGATGGTGGCATTCGATGCATTTGTTGCACAAAATGCAATTCTCTTCGAGATCGACACAATACCACTTTTTTCCACTTCGTCATTCCATTTTTGTTATTATTTTTGTTGTTTTTTTTTTTTTTTCATGCTCTGGGAATTATGTTGGTGCAATCGCATATGTTCTGACGTGCTTCACTCGCCACGGTTTGCTGGCTATTATATCTGGACGCCCCTCGTATGTGCATACGGTCTGTATTTCACGTCAACATTTTTTTTTTTTTTTTGCTTTTGTTTCGCCCTACCTTTTTTATATTCCGAACGAACCATTCTCTGACAATGCCGCTTGTCATACATACCGCATATGCGTTACCCCCGTCGTGTTAATAACACCTTTCCGTACGTGAAGTGGATTCATCGAGTACCAGAAATACCCGCGCCCATTCTCTCATTTTGTATTCATGAAGAGAAACAAATCTCGTCGCATAGGACGACAATATCGGGCCGGAGGAAAATAGCCCATAACACGAAGAAAACATGCAGGAATCGGAGGGTGAAGTGAGCCATGTTACGGTCCAAACCAGATTCCACCGGGAAGATGAGATCGAGCGAAAGCTGCCAAAGCCGAACGGAACAAGGTCATATTGCTCCGGTTATCGAGGTATTATTGGATCGCTTACCCTATCGCCCTCACCTTCGCTCGATGCCTTTTTTTTCCCCGATGCAACCATCAACCTCACGAACCATTCTGCGGATTTCTTCGCCTCGCGGAGAGTCTCTTCATCTATAACTCTCTTCGATTTCTCTCTCTATTTCTGGTTGTTCCGTCGAATGATAGCTTTTCATATAGACGTCACGAGCTTACAGAGTCGAAAATGTCAACCATGCGGTCATCACTTTCCACTTACCCCGGGAACTCATTTTACAAAGTGTTTTTGTATTATATCTACCGAAAATATATTTTTTAACACCCGGTACATAATTATTATTCAATGATTTCACTTACATTTCTTCGTGGTGCCTTTTTTATCGAGCACCCAAACTCAATGACCTAATACCGATACAAACGTATTACCGTACATTGAAACGTCACTCGAATATCGAATCGTCGTAATATGGCCCTTACGACACGAGTGCCCATTACCATAGCATTTGAGCGTAAAATTGAAGCATCGATTGACGTTGAAGTTTCATTCCACTCGAGGTCTCACTGCTGACACAGTGTACATGAAGAGCACTCGATGCCCGAACGTGCACAGCCCATCGTCCACGGCACTATATTTATCCAGTAGTGTATACCAACATGTGTCAGACAATATGGAAGGTTGACACAGTGGTCCCGCAGGGAGTCCGAGAACAACCAACTTCACACACGTCAGCCTCGCTGCTTAATGAGTTGAATTTTCGAATTTCTATTCAACTCTGGTCGAGGCGCGCGATATATTCGTAACAAGAGAATTCCGAGCGAGCGAATACGAGCGGTGGGAAATATTTGCCAAGTGGGAACCCACAACCGAATTTACCATCATTGTCGGTTCCATGGACAAAGACACTGGGACAACTAGTACCAGCCTTTCTCTATTCCCTATTCACTCGATTAGGGCCCCCTTTAGACCCTAAAACTCCGCTATACATATACATATATGCACATGTGTAAGCAGACATCCGCTTAATAACTCGTTACATGTACTTCTATGAGTTCTCATTGCTACGAAGCAACCAACGACGTTAATACCCTCATTCCGGAAGTGCAGCACCCGCGAATGTCCACTATTAATTAGACCCTCCCGAAAGAGGGTGCATATCGAATTGCATAGAAATGTAGCACAGTGATAACGACTTTCTGTTCAGGCATATAACTTCACTGTTAATTGCTTAATATGCAATCGATTGGGGGAATTAGCAATTCGAGGGCATTTCACTGTTTTATCGTAAACAGCTTTTTTTTTAATACTGGCCCTCGTATATATTTTTTTGATATTGAACAAAAACGGATGCATGCTTGCATAGCTTGCGCAAATTATGCAGACGTATTAAGAGTCACATTGTAAATTATGTAGCTACTTACTAGGATTATGTATAATAGCGGGCATTCATATAAATTAAGAGGATGCAGAATGGGATGAAAATTTAATTTCCACCTTCCATTCAGCGGATAATGTCACCTCCTTAATCATGAGCGTGTACCGAGTTTTCCGGGCGAGAGCACCAATATAATCTTAAACAGGCCAACCTCCCGACGAGATGAGTTGCGAAATGGGAAGCAACGAACGAGCGTCTAACCCTCACCTCCCATATTATATCTTGGGACACTATCGCTGCTCCTGGGCGGATAACTAGTTCTCGGTAACGGGGACCATCGGACCCAGGAATCCGGCGAACCGTGCGATGATCAATGGATGATATGTGCTATTTGGAAATAGGGTGTCCAACCCATAAACTTATGTATTACGTGTTAATTTACACTGCTATGGTTTCGATCACGTTGTATTGGGGTTGCATCAACCTTCCCATATTGCGTCATGCAATATGGGAGCCAAAGCTCATGTGAAATAAATTTTTTATTATAAATCGACCAATTTTATTTAACGATTAAATATCGGCTTTTCAAAAGCCCTTATTTGTATCCTCGATTCAAGGAGATAGAGAAAATACGGGGTGAAAAAATAAAACCCCGATGTAAAATAGCAGGAAATACCTCCACTTTCATTCCGAGCACTTGTATTTCCGTTGGACTTATTTCCGGGATATTCTTTTCCGGATAACGCGAGAAATATGTCAGCTCGCGATGTTCCGCGATACGCAGTGGGACTGCTACCATTATTGCCTGTCGCAGGTTATTTTATTACTCCAAGATGGTTGTCACGTGTGGCATAATAAATTATAAAGCCGGTACACTTGGTGAACCGAATTGTATTCTGCACTTCTGCCTCGTATTTCTCGAAGGGATAAACCTCTTTACCGCGGTTCGTGCGACTACCGTGTTATTCCTTTATATTTTTACTTTATTTTTCATACGCGAGTCGAGGAAGTGGAGGAAAAAAATGAAGTGAAAGGGGCGATGGGAAAGGGGAAATACACCGCGGGACGTGCGGCGGAGACCGAATCCGCGATATAGGCGCACACGCCGTGAGAATTGAGACACCAGTCAGGTAGGCGACGTTATCGACGTAAGAATTTTCCCGTGAAAATCAAGTTCCCCGCGGATAAGAAAATCGATGAGGATGAGTGCATGGCCGATACGCCGTCCACGAGGAACGACGGATGCGACGGATCGCACGAGACTCTCGAGCCACCAAGATTTACTCGTCACTCTCGCACACGCTTCCCTTTGAAGTACGTCGCCCCCGAGAAATCCCGCGACATCACAGAAAGCGTTTCTCAGCCGGGCACTATTCACGTATTCATATTTACATATAAATCCAACACCGATATTTATACCCATTTTTTTTTTTTTTTCTATCGATAACAGCCGAATCCAAATGCGTTAGATTTTTCAATAAGCCTTAAGCCGTAACTATTTTACCACAGGTAAAACATATTGGTAACCATGGATGTTATCAGAGCCCTTTACCATTCCTGCTGGAAAAGTAACGAAAAAATATTTTCGACACAAACTTTTGGAGATGCCAACTTGAAATTGACTGGTGAATAAAGATTGGGGTGAAAGGAGGAAAGGATGTTACCGGGCAAAAGTGCTTGTCGAAGAGGAAGGAATACATTACGGGTTAACCAATGGAAGGGTGATCGAGAGACGACGAGAGAGGGATGAGAAAGAGAGAGGGAGAGAGAGAAACGGAAGGCGGAAGTAGTGTTGAGAACTTGAACGGATTAGAACTTTCACCGTCGATAAACCCTAGCCGGGAATTCACTCCTATTCCGTCGCCTCTGCTCTGAGGACCACAATTGCCTCGGACTCCATACCAAGCAGTTCCTCCCTCGCTCTCTCGGCCCAACTTCGATAATTTCCGTGCTTTTGCAATTTTCACGCATTACGCTTTCCCTGCTTTCCCTTTGCCGTGACCGTACTCCGCGACACCTTTCGTAATTCTTGGACGAGAACTTTTGGCACTCGTTAGCCACGCGTTCACCAACACGAAGAAAGTTAAACTTCCGGTTACCACTGCTGTCTCGCATTTCTGTTACCCCGCATCATCCCAATTATCACCCCCCCCCCCCCCCGTAACTTTATGGAAATACGTATCTCAATTCAGCGTCACCATTAAGTCATTTAATTGATTTATAATAACCATTCATATTCATCGTTCCATGGTTGGTTCGTATTATCAGGGTCCTCTTCACCTCTCAACCTTCGCCCTTTCTTCTTTACTACTTTTGTCTTTGTTTTAACTTTGCGGTCCGATATCTTTTCAGTTTTATTTTACCTTCCGACCACTGGCTTTTATCGACCGCCACCATTACCCTGCGGTAATTTAAATTACCGGCAGGGTTCCGGATCCTTGTAGACCTTTATACGAACTACCCCGAGCTGAGCTACCACTTTGTTACCTCCAGATCCACTGGAGCATGGATTAATAATGGACGCGGTGATAAAAATAAAAGGCCAAAGGTCCAAGATAACCACATTGCTCCACCGGAATTCGGAGTAAGAGATGAAAGTACTTTTTCCGCATTCCTACTTTTACTCAATCCTTTGCTCATCAGACGACTCTGATTTCGTTGCAACATACTTAACGTTTTTACTGCACCTGATATTCCGGACCGATACTCAATGGATTTTCCAAGTGTATTGATTTCGTCTGCTGCGAAATTCTCTTTGTGCGGTAAGTTTTTTTTTTTTTTTTTTTTTTTCATTGATATTAGTGTTAATCGTTGTGGTACTTGAAATGTCATGACATTTTTGGGATTCCATTCGCGATCTCTCGGCGTACGAGGCTATAAATGTGATCTACCGAGACGTAAATTGTAGATAATAGAATGAGCGTTAAAGTTGGAAAAGTTTTAAGGACCTCCTTTCAATGATAGCTGCGTAAAACTTTTTTAAATGCAACGAGAAAAGTTTACGCTTTGCACCGCTAAATTCGTTTGTTCTCCGCAATTATTTAAGAGGCAATCGAAACCTTCCGAAAGTTCACTATCAGTCGTAGGGTCGGTGGATGAGTTATTTCTCAGAATTATATGAATTTACATGATGCGTCCGAATTTTACCGGAAGTCTTTCAACGTGCCCCGTGTCTCATTTAGTGCGCTCTTCTCTAGACTCTAAAAAAACATCCTTTTTCGACCTTCGCACAAAACACAAGTCTCACCAGCTTCACAGGTGGTAAAACACATCCCGGCGGCTCAGCGTGACCTTTTTCCGCGCCCTTTGAGAAGCTTAGGTGAAGTCACTAAGAGGGTGAAACTGACAAGTGGACGAGGTAGTTAGAAAAACTCATTAGGAAAATTATAAAAGGATTCCCGTGAAAAAAACTTGGGGACGATTATAAAGTATTCTCCTCTTTGTTGAGCAATAATAATTTTGCAATCCAGTGAAATTTTTGTGTGCAGTATCGAAATAAATGAAATTGCTTAACAATGTATATACAATTTCCGGATATCGCTTCTGATATATTTGAATGAGACATACAACAAGTGAATCTCACCCGGATCAAATTTCCGCCCTGTGTCGAGTTTTCTATGGGGTACGTACCCTCGTCCTCGACGACTCCTGGCGTCGAAACGGGAGCTCGTAAAAAATAAAGTTGGCATGATGAAAAAGGCGTCAGTACGACGAGAGTAACCTGTAACACAGAGATATGAAAAGATAAGAAAATAAAGGCAGAAACTAACTCGAGAATGAGTGGCATAATACAGTCCTCAATTTTACATGCATATGGGATTTCACATGTATAAAAATCTCTCTTGTCTGCCGAATTTCAATGAAATCGGCTTCTCCAATAACAAGCGACTGACTTTGTCCATTTTTTCCATTCAATATTTTTCGTCGTTCCGCCCAATTGCGAGTATCAAAATGAAGGACATAAAAAGTCTCGAAATAATAAAAAAATGTATAACAAACCTCTCACTATGAGGAAGCAATTTCGCAATTTGGCTTCATTAAAAGAAAATGAAAAAGCAATATGAAAATTCCCACTTGCCGTCCAATGGCAAATTGAATTATCACCAAATTAAAACCCTGGTAAAAATGGCCGAGAGTAGTTGAGAGAAATTTGTCGCGAGGGAAGTTGCGACGTGCCACATTCCGCACTATACCACATGGAGTACACGAAGAGTTTTCCCTCAAGATTTATGCAAGCGTGACGGTCGAGTCAATTTGTGAAACGAGCACACGCACTGTACCCCACGCCAGGAGAAAACTCATCTGCGGGATACTCCACTTTACTGCCACTGTAGATCGTAAAATGGTTGCCACGTCTAAACTCGGTTTCGGTCGTACAACGCGTAACGGCATTGCGTACACACGTGCAGTACATTCTATTAGCCGCGTTATATATGAACGAGGGTTTCCTTAAACCATTTTCGATGTGGGTATATTCCGCAGGGGCTGCACTGTACACGTAAGGAAACTGTGCTTACGAGGCATTAGCGAGATTAACCTCTAGTCTAACATCGACATCGTCCCGGGGATCCTCAGATCCACCAGATCTACTGCGACCCTGAGGAGGTGGTCGTGTAAATGAAGAGGATTCGCTGTGTAAGCCTATACGCGGTCCCTCTAAGGGTCTTGTCAATTTCCCTCGTCTCGAAGAACATTGTCTCAGTTGCGTAATAAGAGATTCGATCAAAAGAAAAGATAACACCTGGATTCATGAAAATACGAGACATGCTGAAGAGTCCATGGTATAATATCATGCTCTCCATAAAACAGCTTAGATTATGGACAAGGAGAGGAAGCGGCTACTAAATAATCAGTATCCCTTTTAACCCGTTGGGTAGTTGTGTTATTTCAGTGCTGTATATACAACGTGGAAAAGAAGTAAAACCTGAAGAGGAGGATTCTTAAGCTGGTGAAGTGAGGATAAGAACCCTGTGAAGAAGATAGTCCGAGGCACCTGGGTCACGAGGTGCTTAACGCGTTCGCTGTAAACCTCGAGACTCCGATGAGAGTTACAGGATAACAAAAAATACTCACGGCTAACGAGAATGGAGACCGGGAAGAGGGTAGAGGCGAGCCGGTCTGTACAACTATCCCGAAGAGCCACAAACGTAGATAAATGGATTAGCTAGTTACGGGTGCGGAACGTAAAAATAAACGTACCTACCGTACGAATCTCTCTCTCTCTCTCTCTGGGACCAGGGGAAAGAGGTGTGCACGTTGCACGTCCTGTTACTTCTGGTGCAGCGGAACAGGACCTCCAATGCCGTGGAGGCTCCAGCGGTCTGTGGTGGTGATGCTGCTGGTGGTTCGCTCCAACGATTCACTCGGTTAACGCGAAGCATCAATCCCACTGCACCGACTATCCGTTTGTCCCTCTCGTTACTTCCCGAAATTCCCGATATATATCAACCAGTAACGACGTTACGTGGCCTCGTGAATTCGATTCCGATTAATTCCAATACTCTTCTCTTCTCTGTTTTTTTTTCCCCATTATTCAGATGGTTAGAAATTAACTGTAAATTTTTATCTAAAAAAGAAACGATGTACGGAATCATTTGTTTGTTTCATTTTGGGGAAAAATAAAAAATTTCTTATCACAGAGGTCGAAGTATGCAAGGCGATTTCTGCATGACGACCTCACGGATCCACGTATTGATAAGCCTACGAAAAGTGGAGCGTTTACATAGCCTAACTTGGACTTTGAGGATAAGAGAAAGTATCTTTTTCATCAACTGTACCATCAAGAATTCCCATTCACCATGAGAAACGCGGTACCCTCGAGGGCTCTTCAAGGTAGCATCTTCGTTGATCTATCAGTGTCGGTGGGCGAGGGATGATCTTGTATCGCTGAGGGCTGTAGGCCAGCTGTGCCGGTATCTCGTCAATTTTTGACGCTGTCTTTCACAGGGCGTCACAACGATGAGAAAGCCCCTTCCACGTGGGCCCTTACTCGCTGTCTTGTGAAACACCCGGCAGCGAAACTCGCGCGGATTTACATTGAAGATTGCAGCATGTATAGTGGATGAGGTAGCCGTACTTTGTGGTATACACGATATAGCATTATCCAATGTACGAGGAACATGCTTTTCGTGTAAACGTCAAAAGTTACGCCGCTCTTTATGGCCGAGCCTCTTCCATCCTCTTCAGGGTATAGTGCCCTTCCACTTTTATAAATCGTTTCTGTGAATCTCCTGTGATGATAGCCCTCAGGAAAGGTGAAGAGAAAAATTGATAGCCTGCCAGCCTCTGAAATGAAGGTCACCCAGGAAATATATATATACATATATACAGAAAGATCAACATTGACAAAATTGACACCATCATCAGCTTCATTTTTCATTTTTTTTTTCTTCTCGACAATGCTTAGGAACGTTCAAGTCTGAGGTTACCCTCTTTTTGCTTAGAATTCAACTGTTAGGAAAGTCAAAGAAGATTGACAGGGATGTATCTCTCAAAATAAGCCAACTTGATTGATCGGGTCTCTTTAATAAAGCGCAACCGAGGATTATTAAGTGGCGTCCTTGATATTCAAAGAAGCTCTGGACCCTTTAACCGTGCTCCGATCAAAAGTATCCATCAGCAATTAGTAAATGAGCGGGTTCAGTGGGTTGTGCACTTGACACGAAAGAGAATCCCGAGACATGGCGATGCAGGGTGGCTAGTGGGGTTGTCGTACGATCGAAGTAAGAAACTAGAGCTTGGATGCAAATGAGGTCTTCCGAGAGTCGACGTTGGAAGGTCGTCGGAGAAGAACTTCAAGCTCGTTCCCTCCGCCCTCGGCTGCGAATCTTATTATAATCCTCGTTACGTATAATGCACCTCCACATTCAATTCTCCACTAATTAACTCGAAAATAGCCAAACTTTTAAGCCCCGAGATAACGAAATACCATAGAACGAAATTGACCGTTATTATCGTTCCCCAGGTGCAATATTCACTCATGACCAAAAGGATAGCAGCACGGAGCTGGCCTTCAAGTACGCCGTATACAAGATCAACAAGGAGAAAGTTATACTGCCAAAGACCAATCTAGTCTACGACATCCAGTACGTGCCCAAAGATGATTCCTTCCACGCGTCCAAAAAGGGTAAGTTTATTACAAACAATTACACAAACATGGATCATCTCTCTCTCTCTGTAATAAAAATTATTATGATAGGCCGAGAAAAAAATTGTTCAGCCTAACAAAAAATTTGTCTTCCTGATAAGAAGATTTTCATTGTCACCTTTTTCTTTTGTCGTTAACCATTTTTATCGCTAGTCCCTGTATAGCATGGAATAAATTGACAGATGTGATATACAGCCTGTTATACTAGTTGCATTGCTCGCTTCCTCAAGGTTTATTAATACCCCTCGACACTCGGACACTTAAGCCATTATTTATTTTATACATCACGATAACCAATACGAAACGTGCGCATTGTTCTCCAGAAGTGTTTACAGCGTCGTTAGAAAGGTACTACCCGGCAAAAGTAACAACGTATCTCGCACGTTATACCGGAGTGCTACTTCACGATATCCTGGCACGCTCGGTGCATCGACTTTTCCAGTTTTCTCAGAGGCTCTGAGTACCCATTTATCGTCGGCGCTTCTCCTCGTCCTCGAGCTCAAATTGTGAAAGAGCTATACGACTAGGCTGTTACTGCAAACAGCGAGTGCAACGTTCACTGGAAATACCCAGGGTATGGGAACCACCAACCTGTCAATTCGCTCATGACGTCATTCGGGAACCTTAAAATCAACGATTATTTTGAGCTATTGTTCATGTTCGTACGTCGAGCCGTTGCCGAGATCCACTACATCGACGATATAAGGGGTAGTTTTCCAATCGAAGGGTTGCACCCTCTTGGAACATTTTCTCTCCTACGCCATTTTCATCATCATCCCGGCTCCCAGTGAACGTCTATTTGTCCACACTATTCTTACCCTTCCATACCCGCGACAAACGATGCTACCATTTTTTTTTTGTTTTTCCTCATGCGGCTAACACGTTGCTCGTCACGTGGTATGATGAAAAAAAAATGGTTGCCATTACAACACGTGATTTTATCATATTTTTCATTCCAGTAATTGCCCTTCTGGACGTCACGGGCAGATTTAATTTCGAATAAAATGAGAATATTCAGACTGAACCCCAATGAAATTTCATCGAATGCGAGATTCTTTGCTCGAGTTACTGGGCCGACGGAAATCGAATAGTTCCGTTGAAGGCGCTCAACAGAATTGCACGCGTTTTTTTTTTTTTCTTTCGATTCGATTTTTATCTCCAATTCTTGTTTTCGCTAGACAGTGAAAGAAGTGAGGAGTGAAAATGAAATCGTTAATGAGAGTGGATACGAATGAATCCGGTCTATCTTGAATCTTTCAGCCATTCCCTTTTCCCCCGTATTCTAACGATACTGTAAATTCAATCGCATCGACGTGTATACGTATAACGGGTCTTGAACGAACGCGGTGTCAACGGAAACGAGACAAGAGCACCGTTTATTCACGTCAGCGACAAAAATTCTACCTCACCCAGGATCACGTTCCTCTCTCGTTAGCCTAACGAACGATTATTCGAACTCGATGTACCGGCTTCGCAGCTGGAGTCGACGAAACGAAAGGCACAGATAGTTCGACTTTCCGACGCTTCTATATTTTCTCCGAACTTACAGCCATTACATAAATAATCGCCCAATTAAATATCCACGCAATTCTAATTTTACTTCCACATGAAAAAAAAAAAAAAAAATGACTGTCTTCCGATTGCAGAAATGTATCTAAAGTAAAATGAGATTGAGGAACCATGGACGATGATGCACAACTACCGCGTCACGTACGTTCGCCATTTTCTAGTTCGAAAGTGATGGACCAGCCGGGTAACTACTCTCCGAAACATCCGGTTTCGGGCTCAAAGGTCTTCGAACGATCTACCGCAAGACTCGCTTTAATATTATATGCTAAAATGAACGCGGTTCACTATCCGAGCCACACATCGATTACTCCGACCGACGTTGGCTCTGATCTATATTCCAATCTTGAGGTTTCCCATTTCTCAACAAATGGTAAACATAACAAATATCCCGTAATTTTGCATTACAAACGAGAAAAAAGCTCTCTTACAGAATCTGGTATATATATGAAATTTAATATGCGAGTGAAATGTAAATTTTTCATTATCTTCAACTGGACCATACTAAATTGAGGAAATGTAATATGAAAATTTGTAATTATGTTACCACTCGTGTATCGAGTTTACCAAATCAGCCATTGAATAAAATTTCTGACAATGCGAAATTGCAATAATTTTTAACAGTCTGTACTAAAATTCGGACTGTCACTAAAAATACAGAGGGTCACAAAATTGCCCATGGTTATTGAATCGTCAGTAGCATAAATGGCCATGTCGTATGGTCTCCGATAAAATGGACCGCACATGGAGATCGGCTATCGCCTGCAAACGTTTTATATCTCCAAAGTGCATATGAATGATGATCGAGATTCGCATTATACGACCGGTAGTTTATGATTATCTACACCAGATGGAGGAGACCAAAGGATCTGGTGGATTACCTCGTTCCGTAGATTACGGTTGGTCATGGCCGCAATTATTACGGATAGGAAGGGGGACTACTAGCTTGGAACCCGACTCGATATTGCAAGCTCTAAAACGTCATGCACATGTTCCGAATGGATTTAACCTATTACTTCAGGAAGTTCTCGAGAGATTAGGAGACCATGGAACGACCCTGAAGCCGGGTTACATTGTCGATCTGCACGTTGAGTATCCCACGCGGGAAACTCTCCTTTCCACCCATGGTCCCGTGGAAAAAAAGCCCCTACAATTGGAAGGTTCGCCTTATGGAAATGCGAAAGAGGAATCAAAGAATCGGGAGTATTATCGAGGAGTGAAAATTCTGTCGCTCGGTGAATTTTTCGCTGACGCGCCACCGGAAGTCCGACAGAGGTCGGGCACAAGAGGAGTTTGCTTTATCATTGGTCCTTTGTATGCTATGGTGCGGCAAAGTTTCTCGCGCGTAAGTACAAAGCGACGATAAATGGATTATGTGGATAGGAGGAGAAGGAGGAGGAGGGGGAGGAAAAAGGGAAGAGAGAGAGAGAGACAGAGAGAGAGTTGGCATCGAAAGTATTGTGGAAAGGCCTGCGGCGTGAGAAGAGCTGCGGAGGACACTCGTCGGCGAAGCGACAAAATTTTCTTTGATGTCTTTTCCATTTACTCGCCTCAAGTCAGCGGGTGCAATAAATATATGAAAAACGTGAAATGAAAATGGTGTTGGCGAAAGAGTTTGGAAAGGGAGCGGAAGAGCAAGTTGATAGTATGCTCGGTGCAGAAGAGGCAGCATCATCGGCCCTCTGCCGCCCGACTCGGCCAACAAGACTGGCTTTGAACTTTGTCTAAACTCGGGCAAACCCGAAGCTTCGTGGAAATCACCCTGAGAGGGTAGCGATGCCGTCGGTGGTGCATCTACACCTTCGATGAATCTTGACCCGGCGGAGGCGATGAGAATATGAGTTCGGATCGCTATAACTATCGTCGGGTGACCTCATTAAAATTTCTATGAGCTTGCAGAGATGCGGGAGTGCTGCGGTCTCCAAGTTCTGACTTCACTTCCCCCACGGCTTGCTTCCCCTTCCTCTTATTAATATTTTTATCGCGGACTATATTCGAAATTGTACCTGCGAGACTCTGCGTCTTGTTTTACGCGTGTTTAGGAATTTAATTTGTTCTACGATAATTGTTCCTCAGACCAAGTCAAAAGTTTATTCACCATGCTCAGTGGAATTTGAGTTAATGCGTTTCAGAAAAATTTCGAACAATTTCTCATCAAGTAAAACGAACCAGTTCGTAATTACTATGAACCGTCGTCCTTTGTCATATCTTACCATCTGTCTTTAAATGAAAAAAAAAAGAAACAGCATTGAAAGCCGTCGTTTTAAGCTCAAGATGGTGTCGCGTAAAAAGAAGATGGAACGCCGGACGGATATTCGAGCTATGAACCTTTTATCATTTATCGAGCGGGGATTTATCGAACGGAAAGAGAATCGCCCGGTAAATGTTGAAAGTAGAGGATACAGGCGTCCGTCGAGTGTTAGTTCAATCAGAGTAATTGCGTGGTAAATCTGTTCGATCGACCGGAATCAATTTGCGCGGGAAGGCAAGCGAGCGATATACTCCGTGCGTCGTTGGATATCTCGGTTTAGCTAGTTCACCACCAATCCGGCGTTACGATGTCGTTATTCCACTGGTTGATTGAACAGACCATTGAAAATTCTTCTCGTTTCCACTGGTTAACATGATCTCGAGAGAAATGTTAAATAAAAGTGAAGTTTTTCGAAATGAGCGAGTGACTTACGTGAAAGCAAAGTGGGAAATGAAAACCCATTCGTTTTTCGTACGGAAATTTTTTTTTTTTTCGAAATCATTGAAGTTACTCATTTGCTCACTTGGATTCGCTCAGCATTAACGAAAAACTGGGACGACGAAGTTTTCGGTGAAGCGATGTGAAAAAAGACATGACTTTTGTGTGACTAGCGGCGATCCTCGACAAGCACGCGGCGAAGCGACTCTATTCTGACAAGCGCCGCCCGAATCGCGTCATTTCCGGGTCTATCCTCGTGATCCTCATCGTCGTCGTCTTTGCCGTCAGCTTCTCCTCGACCTCCATCGGTACGAGATCGAGGTCCCATGTCCCTTTGTGCGACGTCCCTCGCGATGTCAGCGCTCGAGGATCAACGGTAGAAATTCTTGGGCCACTCATACCCCACGAGCTTCTTGCGAGAAACGCTCCTATCTCTCGAGTCTCTTCAGGCTTAACGTGCCACCGTATTCCACCTACTTATCGATGCAAAGCTTTTTCATGCATTCTCGCTTCTTCGTAACCGGAAGCTTTGTCTTTATGATACATTTTTGTCCTTACAACAACAACGAAAAAAATGAAAACCCTTTTTTCACTGACTTGTCTTCAGTGGATCAGTGATTCGAGGATCAACGGTAGAAATGCTTGGGCCACTCATACCCCACGAGCTTCTTGCGAGAAACGCTCCTATCTCTCGAGTATCTTCAGGCTTAACGTGCCACCGAATTCCACCTACTTATCGATGCAAAGCTTTTTCATGCGTTCTCGCTTCCTCGTAACCGGAAGCTTTGTCTTTATGATACATTTTTGTCCTTACACTAACAACGAAAAAAATGAAAAACCCTTTTTTCACTGACTTGTCTTCCTTAATGATGGTCTCGGTGGTTCGTGATCACTATCATCGAATAATGTCAAAGAGAAGGCCAATAAAACTGGTCTCCAGAATACTGCACATATCTTCATGAACGATTCTATATGTAGTCATGGAAACACTCGCCCAGTATCGGGGCCAGCGGGTCTTGAAGAGAACCACTAGAACACGTGACCTGACGCTGCCAGTACGTACCAAGGGGATGGATACTCGAAGCCACACGAGCTCGTCTACCCGGACGATCATGAGGAGGAGATCGGAAGTAGGTGGTAAGCGGGCTATGCACTGCACAAGTAGGCCTGTGTGTATATATACAGTGCCTCGGGAGCATGTGCCACACTTCCGTTGTATCTCACCAGCCGCCGAACCTCAAAACTCTCGAGAGCCTTAAGCCTCCTTGTCATTTCATGGCCTTGCTTGACAACCCGAACGATGATGTCTTTCCACGAGATTGATTTTTCGCTCAAGGTTCACGTGTGAAAGCTCGTGAAATGTGGTGAAGGTTATTACTCCGCTATAGATGCGGTCAATTGAGGCTGGAACTTGAGTTCCAGCATCTTCCAGTTTATTTCACATACACTTACGCAATTTTTTTAAAATTGTCCTAGCATGTTCCGTAGTGTTCAGCTATACAAAAATAACCATCTTCTGTCTCGGTAACCCAATTACAAAATTAACCAGATGACCAAGCAAATCGGGAGCTCGAGTTAATGTCAAAAGTTCGAAGCTTGCATTATTAATTTTCTTCGACCGCGAAGGTAACGGCGTTAACAACGTTGGGTCAAGCGCAAAAATAGCCTTGACGTCGTCTGCGTTCACCAGGCAAACGATCAGAAATATATTTAACCCATCGGGAAATCGTCTGGTCTAATTTACGTATCGTGTGTAACCATTTTTGGATTGATGGATCCAATGCCTGCGGTTGAGTGCGGTTAATGGTTGGAACGACTGCATGGAAACGTTTATGAAAATGTCACGAGACGTTTCTCGTCACGCTTGCCTCAACGAACGATGACATCTGCTTCTGACGATTTGTAAAATTCACCGAGCTATCATTAGTTTGTGGAAACTCGTGTTGCGTAAATATGTTGGAAAACCCGGGTTTGCGTCAGGAGATTGCACTCCGGATAAACGAGACGCTGGCTCGTACTTCCTCGTTATCTATGTTACCGCAAGCTCCTCATACCCCAACACCATCATACGTGTAGATGGAATCGTAAAATCTGGTAAGCATAGGTGCACGAGGCAACGCTTGAGGCACTCCTATAAAGCTTTGTCTGTGAAATGAATAGGCTATCCGCCAGAAAAGGGAACGGCGGAGGGCGTTGCACCGCAAACCCAAAATTTACCGAAGTGTGCTCATTCATCAAGTCATAATCTACGGCGCGTGCATGACTCGAACATTATGTGCACCAGACCGGGGCTACCTGGCACACTTTTGACTTTTCGAAAATTATGTTCTACAATCCATATATTATACAAAATGTTCAACGTATGATAATACTTTGGCCATTAGCTCCAACTTTGAAATAAATGGGCAATTAAAAAAAAGCAGGTTCTTATTATTTTAATTTTATGGAGAAATCAAAATTTTTCACGTTTTCAATTCTATTGGTTTATGCGATGAAATCTTTTTTTGTTTTTCGTGGAAAATCTCCAAGAACATAAGAGAAACGACGGCGACGTGATCAGCGGAGGATCTCGTATGGCATTCACGCTCTCTCTCTCTCTCTTTCTCTCTCTCTCTCTCTCTCTCTCTCTCTCTCTCTCTCTCTCTCTCTCTCTCTCTCTCTCTCTCTCTCTCTCTCTCTCTCTCTCTCTCTCTCTCTCTCTCTCTCTCTCTCTCTCTCTCTCTCTCTCTCTCTCTCTCTCTCTCTCTCTCTCTCTCTCTCTCTCTCTCTCTCTCTCTCTCTCTCTCTCTCTCTTTCTCTCTCTTTCTCTCTCTTTCTCTCCCTGAGTTGGTTGTTGGCAATAGAGACGTCTCGGAAATGCCCCCGTCCTTACAGCGCATCAAATTCGTCCCCGCGAGGTTATGCTTCCAAGTGCCAGGCTCTTCACCCCGGCGATAAATTTGTTGCCAATGGGGCCACATACTAGTGCTTCTTATACGAGACTGCAATAATTATGGGTAAGATGGAGGTTAAGAGGTGCTTCCCCGACGTATACATTGCTCCACTATTTCTGCTCTGTGTCTGGCATCGCGTATAATATCGTCACCGTATTTCACGAAATTCGCTGTACAACATGCTGCGCATAGCCAGCATTTATGCTTTTCGAGAGTGCATGTATACGTATCCCCAAAATATGCAATGAGTAGAAACCTCGAGATAAGCCATTCTCAAATTACTCTATAAAAAGTAGTCTCCAGTCACTTTGTCTGTATATTACGTTATGGAGAACATTTTGCGAGTGGTTACCTTTTTTCTTTTTAGTTATTTCTCAATGCTGTGCACTCATGTAGGTGATGTGGGGTTTACGTGTGGACCACAACGCGATTTATGTGCTGCCTTGGGCTAAGTCTGCTTATCCTGCACGAGTGGCAATATCGTGTTATGTTTGGAAAGAAAAAAAAATGAAGAAAGTTTGAGAGTAACATTTAAGTACCTGAAAGACGCGCACCTGCCGCCAGCTTCCGGGTTCCAATTTACTTATTTTTTCTTCGCTTCATCCCCATCGACATTTAATACCTTTATTAGTAACATGCACCGAGGAAAAGGCTGCGCGAATTTTTTTTTGCGCGCACGAGTTACAAGACGTCGAAAGTTCATTCGCCTGGAAAAAATCGCTGAGGTTGGCAAAAAATCTTATCCATCCAACGGCTCATGCGTAGCTACGTATATTTGCGAGTTCATCGATGACCTGTATCTTTAAGTCCCTGAGAGACGCGCACCTGCCGCCAGCTTCCGGGTTCCAATTTACTTATTTTTTCTTCGCTTCATCCCCATCGACATTTAATATCTTTATTAGTAACATGCACCGAGGAAAAGGCTGCGCGAATTTTTTTTTTGCGCGCACGAGTTACAAGACGTCGAAAGCTCGTTCGCCTGGGAAAAATCGCTGAGGTTAGCTAAAACTTATCCATCCAACGGCTCATGCGTAGCTACGTATATTTGCGAGTTCCTCGATGAGGAAGTAAAGTATTAGGGCGGAACTAGGTGATGCGGATAAATTGCGGAGAGCACCAAATAATCCCACGATTGCACGTTTCAGTTATTCCGCAATGGCAGACGTACCGGAAATTGCTATTATCGTTGTTGGCCACCGGAAGTAGATGGATCGTATCTTGAAGAATAATATCCGCTTGAAGAAAGGATTGCATTGATCCTAAGAGGCAGAATTATGTACGATATACAAAAAAAAATGTTCTCCAGAACTGAAATCTCAACGAGACAGGCAATAACAGATTGTCCTACGATACTGACGGAATTCTGGAAATTTGAAGCATTGTTCTACTTCCGTTTTTATAATACACAGAGAATGATATGTTTTTTTTTTTTAAACAAGCCGTTAAGATACCATCTACGCTACATAAATTTTCCATCTGGAGCGAAATTCCATTTCACTGGAGGCAATGGAGAGATCCTTCCATGGAATGGGGTTCATTTTAACACAGTGAAAAGAAAGCTGTGTACCAACCGCTCGAAACACAGTGACACGCGATAAACCAGAGAAATCCATCTGGGTGTCGGAACTCGTGGTCGGTGAGTAAACCGGGAGGACCATAACTTCTGTTGGGCAGCAGTCGTTGGTACCGCTGGTCACCTTGACAACGGACCGCATTGAAGAGATTAACTTTACTATTTATCTCGGATCCCGCCGCCATCAGACGTCCCCGGGCGTAAAGTTTTTTCCTCCCTCAAAGCCGTAAACAAATCCGTCGGTTCGGGCCAACTCTTCCGCCCTGTCTCCCGTCCATTCGTCCGAAGCACATTCTTCTTCCCTTTATTTTTCGCCACCCATTTCGCATTCATGAACATACCATACTCCCATCTCTCGGACTCATCGTCGTCCCGCAGCACGTACTACGTCAACTCTCTTCTCTATACAGTCCGACGCTTCGTAACTCACATCCTTGTGTCTTACATGGTCGATATGGAACACTATAAAAAGTTTTTTATACTAAAATCGATATACCGTACAGAGATTTGCTTATTGCAGATACACCATATTAAAGTTAGCATTAATCTGCAGTGCATTTCAATGTATAATTGCATTTAAAAAATGTATAGAAAATATTTGTATAAAAATAAATTCAATGTGCGGTGCCTGGAAAAAAATGTTAGATACAATGTATTAATCCTGAAAAAAAATCGCATTAAAAAATTTCATAGAAAATATTTGTATCAAAATAAATTCAAGGTGCGGTACCTGAAAAAAAAAAAAAAGTTACAATGTACTATTCTTGAAAAGAAATTTTTTTTTGCCACAATTGGAGATCATGAACATACCATACTTCCATCTCTCGAACTCATCGTCATCCCGCAGCACGTACTACGTCAACTCTCTTCTCTAACAGTCCAATGTTTCGTAGCTCACATCCTTATATCTCACATGGTCGATATGGAACACTATAAAAAAAATTTTATATCAAAACCGACATACCGTACAGATATTTGCTCATTGCAGATACAGTCAATTAAATTTAGCATTAATCTGCAGTGCATTTTAATGTATAATCACATTTTAAAAAATGTATAGACAATATTTGTATCAAAATAAATTCAATGTGCAAGACCTGAAAAAATTTTTTAGATACAATGCATGATTCTTGAAATTTTTCTCGTCGGAATTGGAGGTCACAAAAAAATGGCATCATTATTTAAGGGAGATTCCACTGTACCGACGAATATAGAATCGACGTTGAGTCGTGTGTATATCTCGGTAAGCCTCCGAAGAAATCAATATCGAAGTATGAATATCACAAATCTAAACGGAGACATCCAACTCAGAGAATCCATGTTACGTTCGGTCGTTTTCGACATTTTTTTTGTCAGGAATAATCTGGCCGTTTCTCGAGGAAAAATGTTATTCCCATAAATGTTGACGTATACGGTTACAAGCTCGACGCGTTGAAAAGCGCCGGGTTATTCCCTGAGCAGCTCCTCATTCAGCGCGGCCTCGCTCTAACTTTTTTATTGCACTCCTCCAGACGCTCCGCGTCCTGGAACTTAAATAAACTCCATTTTCTATTTGACCGAACAATTTCTATGTTTATGTATCCATGGTTTATACATCGGATCTTTAGATATTACCGAGTACATAGACTTGCCTAGAAAGAGGACGTAACAAAAGCTTCGAGACAACCATTGATCCGCGTTGGCATTCCCTCGAAGCTGGATTAGACTCGAGCTGACCCCACAAAATACATACCGCCGACCCCATATGCCATTCCCGATGCACATAGCAGATACGTGCCACGTCTTTCTGATCTCCGAGACGTAGACATTTATATTCACCGCGATTACACCGCGGCAACGGTGCGCCGATAAGAGACACGAAATTGAATTCTTTGGCCGATCCGGTCCTCACCCCAAATTAAAATCCATCGAGCAGAAGATATAAATAATCACTAAGGCAAACAAAAATGATGTCATTATTTTTATAAACTTCAAATACAAAAAAAAGCCCCGTAAACATGACTGAGAATTTTCTTTTCGTTATATCATCGACTTCTGCTAAGATTACGCGAGGTTTTTTTGCTCTGTAATTTTTTAGAAAAAACCACGAGGCCCAAAAGAAATTTTCTTTGAATGAAATGAAAGATATGAGCCTGAATAAATCTCAATTTAACTGGTGCGTATTTTCGGAGGAGCCAGGACCTTATTTTAAGCCCTATGATGAGTGAGCTGCCGGGCAAACATTTTTTCTTTACATGAATAAATTCTGCTACGATTATTCGACGTTTTTTTGATCTGTAATTTTGAAAAAAAAAAAAAAATCATGAGGCCCGCAAGAAATTTTCTCTCAATGAAATGAAACATATGAACCTGAATAAATCTCAATTTGACTGGCGCGTATTTTCGGAGGAGCCAGGACCTCATTTTAAGCGCTGTGATTAGTGAGTTGCCGGGCAAACATTTTTTCTTTACATGAATAAATCTAGCATCCGGTGTGTGTGTGTGTGTGTGTGTGTGTGTGTGTGTGTGTGTGTGTGTGTGTGTGTGTGTGTGTGTGTGTGTTAGATGCCTTCTCATCGTCACTGCGAATATCACGACGCGGTGAAACCGAGTCTGCAGTAGTCGCATCGTCGCCGTGGAAATCGAACGAATTTCCCGTACAGCCCCTCGATGCTTTGCCTACACTGTAGGGTACCTAGAGTGTAGGCAAACAGGATGAAAATCCACGAGCCGCAGTACGACTAAAGCAAACATCGACAGCAGCAAGCGGAGCTGCGAGAGCATATCCTCGCTCGCACTCGTCGAGTCCACGCAATGCGCTCCAATATGTAGGTATACACTGTTGAGTGGTATGTACTCCTTTGCATACGCTTCCACCTTCGAAGCATGAAACGCGTGCTCGTTATTTTCTTCTCACAAATCCAGGAAAGAGAAAAAAAAATACTATACATATATCGAACGACAAAATTGCTTCGGAGATGACAGTCGGTGTTTTTGAGATCACGGCCAATATCGACGAGGAGTCTGAAACTAGTGAAATTTTTATTAAACCATTTGCCTTTTTGCGTATAATAAAGAAAAAAAAAATGTTCGCAGCCTGTCAACAGGTCAAATTCGGCGTGCAGGCAGTTTTCGGGCCATCCGATCCCATTCTGGGACAGCACATCCACAGCATATGCGATGCCCTGGACATTCCGCATCTGGAGGTCAGGCTGGACCTGGACGCGGAGGCGAAAGAGTTCAGCATCAATCTACATCCCGCACAAACACTGCTCAACGCGGCTTATCAGGACGTCATGGATTTTCTCAACTGGACCAAGGTGGCCATCGTCTACGAGGACGATTATGGTGAGTTGAAGTATACTTCATATAATACAATATATACCCCTCAAATTCAAGGTCTCCAAATTCAGGAAGCGATACATTGGTCGTTTATGCGATAAGAAATCTAGTAAATTCGCCTCGTAATCGGTTTTCCAAAAAGTGAGCTTTCCTCATCAACCACTATCCAAAACTATATCCAATAACTGCTGGAGTACTGGAAGGTTAGCATTTACCTAGTATATGAGATGCCAGGGTCCTGAGAGAAGCGTAGAATGCCAGGAATGCCATCTTCATAACGACGACGATGAAGAAGAAGGAAGAGGAAGCACACGACAAAGAAGACGACAAAGAAAAGGGTGGAAAGGCTGAGGGTGAAAAAGACAGTTCAAGTGTCGAGCAGGAGACTTCTCTGCTTTCTCTCCTGTTTAGCCAAAGTCTTCGGTGGAATACGATCGTAAGAGGGATGAATATTCATAAATTGGCCATTTCGTACGATGCTCCCTCGTCTCGTAGCCTCGCCGTAGGGTTTCCGGTTCCCTTTACGGATTCTCACCGCTCATTCGAAATGCACTATAGGCAACATCTAAGTTTCCACCAGCTCATAACCACCATATCCGGCTGAATTATACCTACGCGGACCTTGCACTTCGATATAATCAATATTCAACCCCTCTGAAGTTACAGCCCCTGGCTTCAAACCCATTTTCGAACTTCCTTGGAAATCTTCCATCTGCTATTTCCCAAACAATCTTCTTCTGGATAGTCGCTCGGGGTCCAGAGAATATCGAACTTGATAAGATTTTTTTTTTTCACTCTTCAAGATTCTTCATTACCGATCCCAACCATGGTCGATTGGATTCCCGCATTTTTTAAATTCTTGCATTTGTCGCTGTTTATCAATTTTTATTATCAAAAGGCAAAGAAAATATTTTCACTGCGACGGACATTTAAAAATGTCTTCGTGTTGCAGTGTTCACTGACGAAGAGCCAGATTCCATACGCGGGAGGAAGCTCTTGAAGTGGGCCTACGTTTCTCTTCACAATTCACAACGTTACGTGCATCGACTCTATACGTACAGTTTGGTCGATCGATCAGTTGAGCATTTAGTACAGTGCAGTCTCCATAAATTCCGTGACGACGCAATGAGAGAAGCCTAGCGAAGCGCAGCCCTTCACACGCTTCACAAATCACTCCCCGGTAATCCACGACAGCCACCACCAGCTCGTAGAGTCTCTCGTTATAACGTAATGAAGCACACTTTAGAATTTGTCTAGACGTTTGATAGTGCATAAGAACCGTACAGTCTTATCAGGATGAACAATTAAAAATAAATTAACAAGGTTCGTGTTCTCCAAATATGGAATTTTTTGACAGATTTCTGAAATCGTGATACCGAGTCGTTCAATTTAACTATTTATTTGAATTTCATCCTGTGAAATCAAGTCGCGAGATTTACTGTACGATTACTCAAGATGTACACTCGCTTCGTATGATTAAATAGACACGAGGACGAGTGAACTGCTGAGGTTTCAAGGGTCCTTCTGCAAGCTCTGTGTATGTTGCGGGAAGCTCACCTCCGAAGCGTAGGAGGTCTTCAAGTGGATAGGCTGTCGCAGGTGCCTCATTTTCCGAAAGACAAAATGAGCTCTGATCTCGCATCGACACAACGTTCTCGAGGGTTACTTAAACTATTTACCAACCTCGTAAATATTCTTCATTGATTTCCAATAAATTCGACCAATGATTATTGCAGATTGTTCGAATGGGGCGGAATTTAATCACGATTAAATTATATTGTGAAGCTTCATGCCAAGTGCATTGGGGTTGCATTGGAAGTTTGAAATTTCGTGAATACAGCGTTTCGTGAGTAGTGTACTTCGAGAATTATTCACCCGGCTGTGAAACAAGATAATACTCCTAAGCTCGGTGAAGAGAGTTTTGGCTTTCGGCTCACGAACCTCAGTGGCTTTGCTTTGGGGTCACAAAAGTTGGTACAACTTTTTTCCTAACCTTAGGTACTAATTGGGAAACAGTGCGAGGAGTAGATCGAATCATTCGAGCCATTACGATCAGATTTACATCTCCCAAGAGTGTCACGATATATCAAATCCATGGTCATCGTATGAACAAATGGGAAATCCTCGGATTCAAAATTCCTCTCGAATAGTTCCTGGACTCGGGCAACGTTTTTTGACCTTCGTTTTAATAGGGAAACAGCGCAGGGAGTAAATTAAATCATTCGAGCCATTACGATCAGATTTACATCTCCAAGAGTGTCACGATATATCGAATCCATGGTCATGGTACGAACAAATGGGAAATCCTCGGATTCAAAATTCCTCTCGAATAGTTCCTCAGCTAGGAGAACGTTTTTTGACCTTCGTTTCAATCAGGAAACTGCCATTACAATCAGATTTACATCTCCCAAGAGTGTCACGATATATCGAATCCATGGTCATGGTACGAACAAATGGGAAATCCTCGGATTCAAAATTCCTCTCGAATAATTCCTGGACTCGGGCAACATTTTTTGACCTTCGTTTTAATAGGGAAACAGCGCAGGGAGTAAATTGAATCATTCGAGCCATTACGATCACATTTACATCTCCAAGAGTGTTACGAAATATCGAATCCATGGTCATGGTACGAACAAATGGGAAATCCTCGGATTCAAAATTCCTCTCGAATAGTTCCTCAGTTAGGAGAACGTTTTTTGACCTTCGTTTCAATCAGGAAACTGCCATTACAATCAGATTTACATCTCCCAAGAGTGTCACGATATATCGAATCCATGGTCATGGTACGAACAAATGGGAAATCCTCTGATTCCAAATTCCTCTCAAACAGTTCCTGGACTCGGGCAACGTTTTTTGAGCTTCGTTTCAATCGGGAAATCGCGCTGGGAGTCAATTGAAACATTGAAATAATCAGGATTAGATTTGCACATCCCCAGCGTCACGTGATATATTCAATCCATGTTCCTGTGGTACGAACAAATGGGAGATCCTCTAATTCAAGATTCCTCTCGAATAGCTCTGTACCCAGACATACACGTGAAGAGATCTTGCGAGGATTCCCGTATCCGGGACTTTGGTGCAAGATAGTCTGTTTCCGAGTCGATACTCGGTTACAAGAGATTCGGCATTCGTGGCACGAACCTAAGTGGTTGTCATTAGAGGGTATGAAGCTCGGTATAACTGGGAGAACGTCTCGGTGTTCCACTCGCCGAAAGACCTCGCCAGGCGCATCTCGACATTCGTTGGGGCATCGGGCAAATTCCCTGGAGGAATTATCCACCCCCACCCCCCGCCCACACCTCGCCATGGTTACCACGTTTTTTCCTACATTTCATTTTTCTCTGTTTCTCTTTTACCCAAAACGACACTTGTGCCACTGTATTCTTTCCTCTATCTTTCTCTTTATCCTTTTATTTATTTCTCTCCCATTCTTGTTTCTTGTACGAAATCCCGAACGAGCGGCTCAGCCAATTATCTTGAACGTCACCTTGCACGAGACTCGCGCCGCAACCACAAATGGATTCCCGGATCCGATTTCCTGTGGCGGATATACTTTTTTGTTATTTATCACCGCTACTCCCCAATGGATTTTCTATCCCGGACCCTCCCGCCACTTTTTCGCGTATCATTAAGGTACCAATTAAGTCCGGTCGACGAATCACTTATCAATTTTTTTTCACTCCTTTTACTTTTCGATTTTTTTATTCTTCATATAATTGGATATTATTTTTTTTTTTAATTATTCCAGCTTATTCACTTTCCAAAGTCTGAAAAGATCGTGCGATCAAGGGTCAGACTCGGGTCAAATTGGTATGAATTGTCCCATATCCTACCTCAACCTTGGATAACGTTGAACTCATAGCCAGCGAAGTTATAACACGGTTAATAAATGATCCGTGGCTTATAAATGAACGTTTGTTGGTGTCGCTGGAACAAATCGCTGCTCGTTAATCGCTCGGAAAGTTACCGGCGAAATCTGATCCAGATTAATGACGGTTAAAGCACTCAACTGGTACATGAGGAATCAGCTTGAAGGCGCGTGCGGTCGGCGTAGCTGTCACGCGGTACACACACCCACCCACACACACACTATTGTTTTGTTTATGAGCACCGACGTCAGAATTGTATGGAGAATTCGCGAAAAGCGCTCTCGGATATGTTAGAACGAAGCGAAGGCCGAAGGCGTCGTGTGAATTGTGCACACGGTAACAACAAGCAAATACGGCGAGCCAATACTCTAATTAGCAATCGGGGAAATTACACGGAAGCCGGGGAAGCGACGATGCTCCCGAGGGTCGAACATCGCCACAAGTTGCTCGTGCATGTGCATCAAGAGTTTCCAGAGCTCCAGTCCAAATATCCGCACGTCCACAGATTGAAATGCGGTTAGACGTTTTGTGCTTGCACGGAAGAATGTTATTTATCGATGACGGGACAGATTGTATCGAGATTGTACGGCTATATTATTCCTGCAACCCTCGCGTAACTCAATTAGCCCATGGAATTGTTTTTGCTGAGCAACGCCAATTTATCAATCGTAATTATCCATAAAATTATCGCTGCTTGATAAAGTACGTTTGAAAAAAAAGTCGAGACATAATCTCCAAAAATTCTGGAAGACATGGACAGATTGTATCGAGATTGTACGTTTATGTTATTCCTGCAACCCTCGCGTAACTCAATTAGCCCATGGAATTGTTTTTGCTGAGCAACACCAATTTATCAATCGTAATTATCCAGAAAATTATTGCTGCCTGACAAAGTACGTTTGAAAAAAAAAATAAAAGTCTCGAATAAATACACAAAAAAAAATCGTGACATAATCTCCAAAAATTGTGTAAGACAGTTGCTGAAATTTATCTCGATATCCACGGCTGGTAATATATCAATATAATTGTAATAACCACACAAAGATAATAACGACATCGAATATTAAAAAGACTTGGCACTGATTGCTTCAATTAATAATTCAGACGACACCGTCTTCTCCAGTTCCAGGAGAAGCAAAATTTTAATTAAACTGTCCAATGAAGCTTTTGTTTAATGGAGATTTGTATAATCACTACGAGACGATGGCTTTCACGACGGAATTGACACATTATTTCTTTGAATGGCGAAGCGAGCGAATAGATATCTTCCGGTCAATTATAATCTCGATCCGAAGTTTCTAAGTCATCGGTACGGTGGTAAGTATAACCGCGAACAGCCTCGAGGTGAAAGGATCGTTGCAGGTATATCTGTATAGTCGTTGCCCTCCCGGGGGCAAACTCGCGGAAGGGAACGAACTGAAACCTCAGGAAGACCCACAAGTGGAGATGATACCTTGATTACTTAGGCACTGCATCGTATTGATTTCATCGGGTAGCGCGATTCACGGGTTTCCGTCCATTTAACGATAGGACGTACGTACGAAAGGGTTGAGAAAAGTCGAAACATCTTAGGAAAAATTTAATTAATTATTTTATAGTTGCAACAACTATGAAACAATTAACTAAAATAAATAAATAAAAGATCGTGTATGTAAAACGTGTGACCTTTTTTTTTCAGGCCTTGTGAAGTTACGGGAGTTGGTCAGATCGCCAAGATCTCGAGATCTCGAGGTCCATCTTAGGCAGGCAGATCCGGCCTCTTACAGACAAGTTCTCTCCGAAATTAAGTCCAAAGAGATTCGAAATCTCATCGTCGACACTAAAGCCGAGCACATGCATCACTTCCTACGAATGGTGAGCTGCAACTGGTGAACTGGAGAACAGTTGTCATTGGACAATTTTTTTTAATTCTCATACATTTAATTAACGTTTAAACTATTTTTAACAGAGTGCAATTGCAATTTTTTACAGATACTCCAGTTACAAATGAATGACTACAAGTACCACTATTTGTTCACTACTTTTGTGAGTATACAATGCAAACGCATTTTATTATACAGCGAAATCGAGTCTCTTTTAATAAAATCCCTGATGAAAAAAATTATTCGGAGACTTCCCGCCCGTTCCGCGTGTTAGCTAAATATACCTTTTCTCCCGAGAGGTGCAATATCTTTTCGGAGAAGGAGAACAATCTTTCCCTGGAGAAGCTAAACCTCTTTCCAGAGACGGTTTATACATTTTCCGGAGATTAAGTATGTAAATACAATTTGTCAGGACTTTCCATAATCTCCAGGCTATTGCACTTAAGATTGTGGGAATTCGATAAAAGCACCTACGCTCATATTCTCTGAAAACGTGGACTTCTTTATTTTTTATCAACCTGGAGATGCTTGACAATCCGAAAGAATAATATCTACTTATCAAAAAATGATATGACGATTGACGTGATTTTCCAGGATATCGAAACTTTCGATCTGGAGGACTTCAAGTACAATTTCGTCAACATCACTGCCTTTCGATTAGTGGACGCGGACGACGTCGGTGTCCGCGGTGTGTTGAGAGACATGGAGCGCTTTCAGCCGTCCGGAAATACGATACTCAACAAGTCTCGTGTAATACAGGTGAGAGAGATCCCTTCTGCTTTGGGCTGACGAAATTCACGTCTAATCCAGAGGAATTTATTTGATCTGGAAAATTTCGAGAGTCGACGAAGCCCTCGCCTCCGGTTAATCCCATGAATACACAGTTAAAGTATGTTAGACGTGGCATATAATACAAGGCAAATGAAATTGGCCCTTCCATTTCGAACCCTCGACTTATGCAAATGGAAGGATGGAAGGAAAGTACTTCGAGTATAAGTCGTTTCACTTCTAAAAAAAAAAAAAAAACCTTCCAAAGATGATTTTCCCTCGACGGAGAAAATCTTCATATATTTTCTTTCACTCTTCTTAAGGACCAAGGAAATTTGTTGCAACTTCCGATTTTCAAACGAGCTTGATGTCCGAAGTTGTCCGTGCCAACTTGCCCCGGTCTCTCGTACAATTCCGTAAAGTTGTCTCTACTGTTTATAGTTTTTTGTCGGTGTTCCTTCGTCAGCTCTGCGCTCTTCTCTACGTTGCCCGAAGCACCGGCGCGTAACGCTGATTGTGGCCAAGCTTTTTGCCCACCTTCCTCGAGTTAACTTGCCCTTTTAACTCGAGCGGAAATATAAAAAAGGGGTGGACGGAACGAGGAGGGCGGGCCGATGTCGAATCGCACTTGCGTAAACCCACACGCCCGTGGGAGTGCTTCAGTTACGGTTCTTTAGTTTAATGCCGGAGGGCATTCCACGTTGTGCCAGTACCTGCCAGTATCTCACTTTCCCGGTGTTTCTCCATCGTGTAATTCAGGTGAACCGCGCTCTCACCTGTAACTTACGTTTATCCGTCGTAGCATATTTCTCGCGACTCCACCTTATCCTTTCGCAATACGATTACCTTCTTTCCGGTATTTACTTTTTATACTCTCCTTTTACTCATTTTATTCGCAGCTTTCGCGAAGCGCAATAGAAACGTGTTCTACAAGTTGAACAAAAAATTAAAATTAAAAAGAAAAACTCGACTGAATTTGTTCGAAATTAAATGGTACAGCTTTCGTTAGACCCACCGCGAAACTTGTGTAATTTCATTATAATTCCGTCGGTTTCCGTATGCCGCTTTGAAAATGATATTTGAATAAGCGGCGAATAACTCGCTTGCTTGATGTTGGACTGTAGCTTGAATTCAAACAAGAAATTCTGGTTTTCCTTTCTTAGGAATTGTCGTTTTTTTGGAGAAAAAAAAGAAAAAAAACAGACGCCGTTATTTGTGGTGTTAGTGAAATGAGATATAGAAGAGGAATGGAGCCAGTGAACCGACGTGGCGAGGTCGAAGAAGCGTAGAGTGCGATTGACACTAAACAACATCGGTGATCGGAGTTTTACTCAGTCGAAAGAGGAGAAAAGTGCAAAGGAAGGCATGTATACATGCATCGGGAGTGCAAGACACCCAATATAACACGAGGGAAAACGGGGCGGCAAGAAAGGTGAACCGAAGAATGGTAGAAACGAACGGGAGAAAAAAGCATTTCCTTGTTATAGCGCGGCGAAAACCCGCGTTGCATACTGATTTTCCTCAACACCGAGGTACATTTTCTCCTCGTTCTTCCTGCCGCAACTTCCACCGCCGTCACCGCTCTTCCCGCACTATTCTCCGCTTGGCTCTTCTGGTCGACAACGTTTCGCGTCTACCAGTTGCGAAAACTAGGTGGTAACCTGAGGCCTGCGGACGTGAAAGGCGCTAAAAAGAAGCGCGGAAAATAGAGGGAAAAATGTGTCTTTTGGATCCTCGCCATTTCCTCATACATATTTTCCGATTCTGTTTTATCCATTTCCACCGTCTCTCGGTCCCAGCATACAGCGACAAATTAATATTCATCAAAGCAAGTGACAGGACCAAACATACAGTAACCTCCTGGAATATAAATGGTTAATCAAAATTCACCCCTAGTTTTTCACATCCCTTTCCTGTTTCCACCTAAATTTCTATCTGCAATATCTGTCCTATTATAAATTAAAACAGAAAATAATCACCAACTTCCAAGACAATTGTAATTAGTCATTACTTTTTTTCTTTTTCTTAAATTGTCATTTTGTTGGAACATACCCAAGAACCACGAGCAATAAATTTTCAAAAAAACTTCTTCCCTTCGGATTGAACTTCTAAGTTATCACCGGTAAGATTCCCAATTGGTAGAGAAGCCATTGACCGGTAACGTTAACGAACCGAGCGCCGATCTCCCGGGACTGTCTCCGTCTGACCACAGCCCGACCTGTACCACTTTGTCCGCTCGGTTATCAGGCGTCTCGAGACTCGGGGGGACCTCCCACCTGCCCCCACCCACCCGCACTGACATCACACCCCGCAACAGCAGCGCCACTCGCCAACAATGTATCACTGAATTTCCTGACTCCCGTTGGATAAGCTCGGCCGTTTGCCCCGTAAATCAGACTATATCTGGGCAGCTCTGGTGGGCGCTTGTCAGCCGGCGCTTGCACTATGCCCGCCTTGCGTTACGACCTTTTTATTATTTTATGTGCCGTTGCGGTAGACATCCGGGGGTGCGAGCGACGGCGTGGCGAACCGCACAAAGCGTGTACACACGCAATGACGTTTCTGGCAACGTTTTGCTCGTGGAATTTTGCACGCCGGTGGGAGAAATGTCGTGGTATTGGTTTGAGGGGTCAAAAAGCCAATGAGGAACGACGAATACGCCGGGGCACATTTTGCTATTGCGATTGTGGGTGGCATGTGCAACGGGAACGGGGTTACAACCAGCTTCACCCCTTCGTCATGAATCAAATTTTGTCGTTGGTGACATGTCGATAGCACGTCGCGCTCCGGAAATCCTCGGCTGAACCTCCACCACTCGCTCTGCACCCATTCAACGTTTTGCTCTTTTACATCCTCAAGCCCATCTACGCCGACCATTGTCGGAGTCGAGGCATTATCATGAACCATTCGTACATATCTTCATGTCTCGAATCCTTCTCAACCATGGCGATTACATGGGAGAACCCAGACAATCACTGGGCGGTCCGAAATATCTCGAAACCCGACAAATTCGAATCGTAAGTCGGGGATATTTTACTACAAGCGGTAAATTATTAATCGCCTGAATACTTTCTTTTTTTTTCAAGCCTGAATATAAAGAATTTTTCGTTCAATTTATTTTTTCCGTATTTCGTAAATATGATCAAGCAATAAGTTTGTCAAATTGGTACCGGATATGAAAAATTCTCCTCCCGGTTGCCGCTCAGATTTATCTGTAAACTACATAAATAACGAAAGCTTTTGCAAAAGCCTTTTCTATTTCGTTCTAAATGCTAATACCTGCGGCACACTATATACGTATAATACCTGGTGAATAAAGAAACTGAACGAAATGCTGTGCGAAGGAAAAGAGAATAAGACGCGATGTAGATCCGGTCTGTGTGTGACACAGCCGGAAGTAAGGGTGCGGAATTTAAGCGGGACTCGCGATTCTCAAAGATATCCGGATTTCCAGATTATCCTGAGGGCCTGGAACAATACCTGTCTGATATATCGAACTGCCTTAATTCTCACAAGGTTTATAAACCAAAAGGTACAATCTAACTTTTGTGTCTTCCGCGGAGCCAGGACTAATATGCGGAGCAAAATATTCGCAGGGCAGTGTGCACAGGTGTTAGTCCCAGAGTCAACATTATCCGGCCTGCTCGGAGAATTCGTTGTTATGCGTTTGGCTCTCGCGCGTGCCACCGCGGAACACGCCGAGTAACTCCAACTTCAGCCCACCGCCAAGTCGAAACTTGGTGGTTTAACCGAGGGAACCGAAACTCCGACCGCGTACCGCGTGCAGTTAACGTTTTCCGTACATTGCCGCAATTTATAGCGAGTTTATGTACAGAAAGCTCGGTTGTTTCGTCCCGCAATTCGCAATCGCTCGACAAATTGACAGCGACCATTTTCCATCACTTTCCCCGAGACCGCTAACGACTTTCAACCGTGTAACATTTTTTTTTTACAATGTCACTTCCGAGAAAATACATTTGCCATGGTAAAATGCCTGGTATTGGCTTATTAGCATATTTCTTTAGCTTCGTTAGGCAATTTGATTTTTGTTGTTCGCTTATCGAGATTGGAAGTACAGAAATATGACGCAAAGTAGCTCAAACTCTCCCATCCACTTCCGTAATAATCACTTTTTACCATTGTTGCCTGGACGATATTATTTTTTCGTTTCCACTCCGTTTACAGTGAATTTGCGTTTGAGTTTATGGAAAAAATCGCTGCAAAACAGTATTTCGCCTCTGGTACCGTTTGGCCTTTTCACCCAACCCTTTCACTCACCGTTCTCCACTTCGAAAACCCGTTGCACTTGTTTACGAGCTGCGTCCACTGGTCCTAAATTTTTTCGAACAGCACCAAGCGCGAACAGTTCGTAGCAGTGGAAAATTAGTTTCGCTTGGACTTGCTCACAGTTCTGAAATATGGAGAACACGTGCGCTATTATTACAGCTTATTAGAAAGTTCATGAGAGATGAAGTGCCTGTGGAGGGAAGTATCCGTTGCTGCTCTTCGATCCCTTTGCTCTGTAACCAAAAGCCCTCGAGCGAGTCAACGAGAGTGCGTTTGCACGAAGCGGAAACCATGAATACACACAAACGTTTGTTTACATACATGCTATGCCCTATCCCCATAGCATCCCTACACGTAGGTACAGTTGTGTCTGCAGACTACCCACGAGTTTCGGACCATGGTACCCGGTGGACCCAGCCCGAAATTTCCACGATGTACTCGGGTCAAAGGGTTAATTAAAAAGTCACTGCCACTTGAAATAAAATAATAAACCGAGGGGCTCTGTGCAGCACGAAAATGCCATTGCATCCCATTGTCAGTTTATCAACAAAAGCACTCGCTTTCGTTGCAAAAAAATTAATTACTTTCTCCGGAATAAATATCGCCAGAGCGCAAATTTCATTGAAGAGCTTTTCAGCGTAACTTTTCGTACTAGGGCCATCATTGATCGATATTTTAATAGAAATGTCAGGTTTCAATGTCACGATGAGAGTCTTTTATTTCCCTGGACCTTGGAATTTTTTCGTCGTGTATTCGGATGCTGAAGAAGATCAAACTGCATTGCAATGGGTCGATCCATTGTTGAGGATGAAATTGCCATCGAGACATGGAAATTCGCCGTCGCGGAACAAGTCTGTCGCTAAGTTGAGCGGGCGTTGCCGGAAAGATGGATGCTCCTTGATCTCGCTCGCTCTCGTTGGGCTCGCGGAGCGCGAAACACGTTTAGCAGATATACGTTCGGTGCCCGGAAATGTGTTCCGCTGCAGCACGTAAAGGGATGTTACGGACAGATGCGCCGTGTCCCATCGACTCCTCGAATTACGTGCGAGGTATCCGCGCACCCCACCGCACATGAACCCGCAATGTCTTCCGTATATATAGCAATCAAGCGACGCTTTAAATGTCCCTCACGTGTGCGCTTCCACTGCAAATATATGTAGTTTAATTGCTTGTCTATTGCCACATTTGCCTCTCCTCGGTGACACGTCGCTCTCCGCCATGAATAGCTCATCGCTACTTAACTTTCAACCATCTAATCTAACGCTTTAATTGCAAATTAGTATTCAACGACTTTCATCAGCGAACAAACCCAAGAAAAATCCACTCGGTATTTTTGATTACGATTTATCAGGTCGTAATTGAAAAAAGGGTAGTACTTGTGGAGAAAAATGTGGTACATGGCAACACTGGTTATTATTTTTCGATCGTGTCGATAGCGCGACGCTATAAACGACAAAAATATCCTGTGAAAGGAAAGGAAACACGTTTGTCTAAGTTTGTTTTAGAAATGTATATCCCACGTAATAGAAAGCAAGCTCGACGGTACATTTCGTCTCCGTTTATGTGGATATGTGTACATGTACAGTAGGAATAAGCTCGACGACAGTACCATCCGTTCGCTGGCCAGTCGTGTTCCGATCCGCTTGCGATTCTCGTGCTTCCGAACCTTATTCTTTTCGCCCCCTTCCCCCTCGTGCTCCTCGTGCAAACTCGGTTACTTTCTTCTTTTGTTTTTACATTCGTCGGGGTTCCCGTTCCCTCCACGAGTCGCGGTAGCGCAAAAACAAGGCACGTCACTTGGGAAAAGTGGCACGACGAGGGCAGCTGTCCAGGAAACGAACTGCTTCCGGGACAATTTTTCCCCAATAATATTCTCCCTACATAGAAACGTGTATACCGAAGGCAAAAGGGTTGAAGGAAGGACACGAAAAAAAATTTCCATCCGTGGTATCTTTTGTTAGAATTTAAATTTGGAGGGTCCGGATGTGAACATTGTTTTTTTTTTTTTAAACAGATTGTCTCTTCGAGCAACGAGCTTTAATTGGGATTTTGACTTTTCAGGCTGAACCAGCTCTGATGTACGACAGCGTTCAGGTTTTTGCCGTTGGACTTAGAACTCTGGAACAATCTCACGCTCTGAGACCAGCAAATCTCTCCTGCGAACTCGAGCATCCCTGGGACGGTGGACTATCCCTCATCAACTACATAAACTCGGTGAGCTCGCTTCTGTTTAGTTACGCCGACTTGTTGCGAACCCTCGGGGCCAACACCGAGACGTTCGCGCGACAGTCTACCCTCCGTTCTCCTTGCGACACACGAAATTCAGCCAAGATCCTCAGCCCCGAAGTCACCCTCGACCATCTCTACGCGACACAACAACCAATAGACAATTAGCAGAGTTAGCCGAATACCGAGTTTCACGCTCCTAAATACACGGAGATTTAGGAACAACCTCTGGGCGCACATAACCCGGGATTAAACAATAATTGCATTCATAGAAAAGCCAATAGTTTGTATAGTCTCTGGGATAATCCGACTAAGGATTTGGATCGTGTTGGATTTAGTAATGCAGTTTAAACACAGCGGCAGTTCCTGAAGACGAATGTTCTTTATTACGTTTGTCCATTAATTACTGTAATGATTTCAACGAAATTCGACGAATATTCTTTCATGTTGTTAGGATTGTTATCACTAATTATCAGTCTTTGTACATTGTATTATTGCAATGTATATATTATCGTTTGAAACGAAACTATCGATTCGCAGGCCCTTCCATGAAGAGACCTCCTGGAGGAAGGGCCTCCGACCGCCGTTCGCTAGATAATTAGCAAAGTTAACGGAATAGCACGTTATATGCTCTATATTCCTTGGTATGCAAATCGCCCTTTGAGACCATTAGAAACTCGTGGCAATCAAAATCAAAGTGGTGAATAATCCAAGCACGTACCTCGTAGCGTTGATCGAACGAAATAGTCTTTCCACTTCGATACACAAATTCCATTATGCACCCTTGAAAATTAGAGCTTAATAAATGAATATTAAACTGTACCAATCCGATATTAATTGATCAGGATATTTGATAAATTCAATGAATTTTTTTAAATCCAATGTATAAAACCCCTTCAATTTCAAGATTGGAAGCTTCAAGATTATCCAATGGCGATTTTTCAATGAAGCTGGTCACGAAAAGGACACAACCTTATCCCGCACTTTGCGAGGTTCCAGAGCTTCGATCAGCAAAAGAATCCTATCGACTCTAAGACAATAGTGATACCCCGGCTAACTCTTTACTTACAGTTATTACCGTATTCCGTAAATTTCGATAAAGGGAATTGAGAGGCACTGAGGTAAAATCTCAAAATGGCCGAAAGTTTTCGTCGCTGACCCCGTAGTCTCAGACTTGGTAGACATGTAAGTATATAGGGTACGTCTGCATGTGGCGAAGGGAAGTTGGCAGTGGAAAGGGAAGAGTGCACGGGCTTACCCGTAATTTACGGTCGCCAAGATCTGGCCTGACGCCAAAACGGACGATATCCGGCCTCGTCCTGGGGGTAACATCCCCTCCACCCACGCGCACCGTGTTCGTTCCGCCAGGACGGAAAATATTTAGTGGTCACGAAGAAGTCGAGCACGAGGTCGTGTGCACGAGCGGGACCCTTTTCTCCCTCTCTCTCTCTCTTCAAAGAATTGTCTACTCTCTCTCAATGTTCGTCGTTACGGTATAACTAGGCTAGCGAACATCAGCAATGAGATGTAACACGATAAACTTTAATCTCCTTCTGCCCTCTAACTTTATTTCTCAGTAACCCCCTCCTCTTTATAACTCACCATTTACTTCGATATGGAATGGTTATGGTTATACGTTTTTCCCACGATATATGGATCACCATCTGCCAAATTTCCTTTTCGAACGGCGGTATCAATGTCGTTTTCAAGAATTTACCGATTTTTCTCCAGTGTCCAAATTCAACTAATCACCTTCGATAATTTCAATCATCGAAATATCAAAATTTCCAAAGTATTTAGTGTTTTTTTTATTTTTTTTTTTAATTCCATATCCATAGTGATTAGAATTGTATCGATAAATCCGATTTTTATTGGACCCAGAACGAAAAATTCCAGAATTGGTGATAATTGAATATTCCGACCACGTAATCCATGTTGAAATACGTCCACCGCCCCGTACGACGATGGTTTTTTTTTTTAAGGTCCGTAAAAAAAAGTACTTTATCTATAATGAGTAATGACAGAAAAAGGAGTTGCTGTCATGCGAGGCGAAGCTTTATCTACTGACGCTCGGCGCTTCGGTTCACCGATAAACGCCGCTGAACGCTCGGATTGCTTCCACTGGAACTGCCGGAAATTTTCTCTCTTCGAATTCGTGTCCAGCCGAGTGTTACAGCGGACAATGAACAGCTTCGATACGTGACTGTGGCACGATGCCTCGTTAAGAACCAAAAAGATTATTACCGAGGAGCGTACGTGGTCAGTGAATGTGAGAGAGAGAGAGCTTGCGGCATGTGTGTATGCCACGTAGATTTTATTACAATCGTGTATAAACGAATCTGTGGGAAACACCGAGAGAATTCTTCCGGTGTGGTTCGATACAATGATAACTCGAATATATCCGATGTGTACGTGCTCTATTAACATTCACCCCGTATATATAGGTATTTTCCAATATATCGAATTATCGGTATCAAAGCCTTCTACGATTTCACCCGGAATTAATCTCAGTGAAAGAAAACATAAACTCCATTGATAAAAAAATGTACAAACGTACATTTTCATTCCCAAATGAATAAAAAAAAATTAATATTAGGAGCTTTTCCAACTGCAACTTTGGAGCAACGAATCCATTGACTTCAAACCACAAATCTGAGCATAGGATTAATTCTACAAACGTGAAAATGCTTGGCACACGGTGAGATTTGTCTTGTGCACATGCATAAAAGTATCAGGATATCGTTAAGGGGATCAACGCGATTCCCTAAATATCCTTGCTTGTATAATGCATTTCTGTGCAGCACGATACAACATGAGAAAGGGAGGATAAGAGCGGAGAGTGTGTTTTGTGGATAGATTGTATACAAAACGTGGAAGATCAGTGAGGAGGGATGATGTTGGCCCGCAGCCCGGAAGCGTCTCGCGCTGTAACGTTTAGTGGCTTTAAAAAAGCTCTTAAAAATTCGAAATCCTCTGGAAAAACACATGATTGCCTGAGTCACGCGTTACATAATGGAGCCATTTATACCCCGGGTGGCACGCGACATTATCGTACCGCAGAAATATTATATTCCGGTACACCCTATCCTAGATTTTCACTGCAGTCTTATCTCCTTTACCAGCGATAGCATATTTATACCCCCTTATACACGTAATATTGTGTCTCCCTAATAGCGTATTACCGTATTTTATGTATATTGCACCAAAGTTTTTCCCGATACCGCACGCTGAGAATCCAATAACCCATATTATGTACGGAGCATCCCAAAGCGAATGTACTCGTCACAGTATCATTTTTATTTCTTTTTTTTCCTTTGTCCTATTCACAACAATATATTTTTCACTGTCAAATTGATGATGCGAAAAATACCTTACACCAAAAAAAAGTTCAAATTGAAAAATGATCGAGAAATATTTGTGCCATTTTGCGGAATGAGAATGAAAATGAAAAATAAAATGAGATAATTCGCTCGACTTGAGGTGGAATTCGCAATAGGTGGTTGGTACATATCGGGTGTCGCAGCCTCCCGAGGGGCTCCAAGATCCAGCCTACCGCCGTTCTAACTTCCTCCGAAAGACGGAGCATAAGGGAGACAACCATTAATCTAATAGCTCTCACCCCCACGTAAAGAGATTCCAATATCGGCTGGTATATTTCTGCACTGGCGATATATAGTTATAAGCGTCGTATACGACTTGAAATATTTGCCCCCGCGTCACGCACCCGGTATTCGCCGAACCCACTCGCATACCGGGGGTCGAATTATTATGCGAGATACACGTGACTCGACTTCGGCTGGGTACATATAAAAAAATAGGGGGGCGGGAGGGAGGAGGGGGTTGATCAACTTGTCTCCCGGTATATAAACTCAGGTGGCATCGATCGCACCGAAACTCAGATTTTCAGACCGTCATCGGAATATCGTAGGGGACATGCACTGTATAATATGCAATATGTTCAGCACGGATGGTCGCTTACCGGAATTGCAGTTTTCGACATCGGTTTGAGGCCATTTGTCATCCCAATTTTTTTCACACTCCTCTTCACCTGCACACCGGTATAGGACATTTTTTCTGGGCGTGTGTGTGCATGTGTGTGTTTTTTTTTTCTTCCCTGTTTGCCTATTTTTTTCAACTGCCAGCAAAAAATATGCGACAGTGACGCCGGTTATCCGGTGCAGTGTCACCACGAAAGCCATGCTGCTCTCTTGCAGGTGATTTTCCGAATTAAACGGACTTTCCGGCTTGCCGCCTGGGGATGAGGGCTTCCCGACCGGTCCACCGGCCCTGTGATTGATTTTTCTTCGGCTTCTGTTACCTGCTACCAATTAGTTTTATTTGCATGTTCACCTGACTCTGTAAATCACATTGGCAAATGACACGCTGCTATGGAAAATCGAGGTGCGCTGTCATATTGCATCGTGAGTCTCGAGTTGACCGACCTCAACTTTTGCCAAGTTATAATTAATCCAATTCCGCCCAATTTAAAGAAAAAATGATTTTTTTTTTTCGAATTCGCGCGTACAAGCGCCGTTTCGTAGACACGTGTCAAAGGGTTATCAGAACACCAGCTATAGCACACAAAGGTGTGATATCCAATCTGAATAACGTATTCAGTGGATGTAAACGTGTGAACGATCCGCACCGTTGAAACCATCGGAGTGTTTGTCAGAATGAGAATCGCGCGTACGTCCACAGAGTGCGTAGCTTCCGGTTGGTCCTTAGAATTGAATGCAACGTAGAAGCGCGGCGCATATAGCGTAACCATTGCCTCGGTATACGACGAGGTGGTTGCGTGAAAGGGAGGATTATACGAGGGAGGTGGGCGTCGAAGCGAAACTGGCACTTGGCTCGTTTCCAAATGGCGTCTAAATGTCTCGACTGTCATTAGCATTGCAAAGCAAAATCATAAATAGCCTTGTGTGCCGCGCAAACAAGAGCGGCTTTATAGACACCCGCACCGATAAACGAAATATGACGAGTCGAGTTTTCACCAAGACCGCGCAATATACGGCGTTGAATTAACGAGAAAATAATGGAGATCCGTTGTTATACGTTGCGCTAAAAAAGGCCGCTTGAAATTGTCTATAACGAGCTTCCAAGTACATCGGATAATAAGAGTAATCCATTCATAAAACGTACGATGTCGTTGAACGCCCTACTTCATTAATGCACCGATGTTTTACTTATCGTTGTCGATCATAAACCACGAAAATTCAACCAAAGTCAAATCTGATGAAGAGCAAATTTTGTAAAAATTTGTCAAGAGTGAAATAAATGTATATGAACGATCTAGAGGGAGTTTGCATAACGAAGGGCTATGAAGGGCCACCGATAAACGTCAGAATCCAACAGGAGTTTAATATAGTCATCACTTGCACATAGCAATGCGTCCGTCCGTATTTATCATGATCTCGATCCGCTGGAACCGTGTTGTCGAGGGCAAACAGATACGCGCGGAGGGCAAAGTCAAGTCCGGTATCCGAACAATCGTGTTCATATCCACGATTCGAACAGGATTCGGAGGGTTTCGTTACACAGTTAGTGGCATATATGTATATACGTATAATAGCGGAGGTGAAAGCCACGAGGATTGCCATGAGGTATAACAGAGTTAGTTACAGGTCTCTAATGGGCATTTCGACGTACCCGCTAAATCCACCGACGCGAAATTACCGTCCCGCCAAGTGGCTTAATTGAACCGAACGAGAAGTAATTGCCATGGAAATTGTACGTTCGTACGTTGGGTTACGATGTCAGGCCACGCGCAGATGCGGTATGGCGATGGTCCATGGAGGGAGCCGCGAGACGAGGGTCGAGGGTTGAGGATGATCGGCGATCCGTGAAGGGACTGCTTCCTTCGCCTAGTTTCACAATATCCTCAGGGTCTTCATCCCTTTGGCTCTCCTCTTCTCCCCGTCCCTCATATACACATAAAATTTTCAGGGCTCCAACAAGTGGACGATGACTCTGGAGACGGATAAAGACAAAGAGGGTGAAAAGTGATGAAATAGCGGGCAAAGTTTTGACAAAATGTTACACCACGACGAAGCCCTCAAAAGTATTGAAAGACCATGAGGAAAGTTAGACGAGAGAGCTGCTTTCATTTAGCCCCGCTCCTTACATTTTGTCTTTTCGACAGTGAAGTATCACGGTAGACGCCCACTCGACGTTTCAAAGGGCTTTCAAGAAAATTAGTAATATCATTTTCTCGTGACCTCATTAAGCATCTTACGACTGCGTGTCTGTGCTCACCGGTTCAAACGTAATATCGCAAAGTTCATTCATCCGAATCGAAAGTTTCCACTGAAAGAAGGATGGCTCAGTGATTTGGCCCTTCACGAGAATTCAGATTGACATCGTTGTCTGGTAATGTCTTTATTCCCGCGTTTTTCAAAGGCCAACCACTAACCCGGCCAACTGAACGAATTATCATTCACTGTACCTCGCCCTTCGAAGGGTGAAGAGCGCCACTCGATATTACGCAGGGCTTTCAATCATTATCCGCACTTCCGGTGGCTCGTTAAACGCAAAAAGAAGCCAATGAAAGCCACTCGATAATTTATCGCTTGCCCACGGTCGCGGAACAAATTCTATTATCAATATTGTCATTTCACAGAAACACACAATTATTTCTGTTATCGAATTATCATAATTTCACGGCCCCAATAAATCCACTCATCTATGGACAATAAAAAACAATTCAAAAAATAGGATATACTATAATGGCGCTTAAATCCGTGGACAATGATCGCTGTCAATTAATATCAACTGAATATCAATTATCTCGGTGCCTCTATATTTTTTAATCCAACTATTAACTATTTTTAGATCCTATTTACGTCATTAATAGTTTCCCTGATGAAAGTTGAGGGAAGACTTGATTAGATGAAAAAAGTACGTATATATTATTCAGCCAGTGGCGTTCATTCCTTTGCCACGATTTTGGATTCCCCGAGTGCCCAGAAACTCCGGAAAACTTCGACAAACACGACGTTTGCTTTGCGGCACAGGAGTTACATCGTGTCTCGCCGCAAACGTAAACACGAACCGCAGCTATGCACTTAAAGGAGGCCGGGCCTAGTTGATTCGATGTTCGGTTCTATTTTTTTAATTTTTTTTTGCTGATCCTTGACTCCGTAGGTTGGGTAAAATATAAAGCGTATTTTCTTGCATGGATGAAAAGTCTCTAAATGACAAGGTTTCTCATATAATTGCCACTTTAAAAAAAAAAAAAGCTCAATCCATCTTACCCCTGATCCATCAAGCCCCGGTCTCCTCTGGATGTCGATGATCGATATATATTTATAGCTCAGTCACGCCCATATTTTGATTCCGATGGAGACCGGGAAACCTCGGGTTCTATCAATCGAAAATATTTTTTCTACCTCACTTTGACAATTTATCCAAAGAAAATATTTGGTACACGAGTCTGATGGCGTTTTTTTTTTTTTTTTTTTTTTTTTCCAGTAGGTATATCTGTGTCACAGATACGCGATATAAAGCTAAGGTAAAAGTAAAGTCTGCCGAACAGTACACCAAGTAATTTCGTAAGTAATACTCTCGTTTAATTAGCCGGGGTTAATGAAGTTTACGGTGGAATCTCATGTAGACATTACACACTTTGTCGCGGGCACATCGGCGGAGAAAAAGAGCTCGGCTCGTATTCTCGTCCCATGGGTAAATGAGCTTACGTAGACACGACTTTTGATACGGGGCGTTTTCGAGGCTGGCAACCACCACCACGCTGGATCAAAAGTGAGTGGCTAGTACGTGGCTCGACATGCCGGAGGCTATGGAGGATCTCATCGGCCTCACTGACTCTACCTCTGCTGCTGCTGCTGCTGCTGCTGCTCTTCCTCGCGTTACTCCTCCACTAGTTTCAAGCAAGTTTTCTCCCAACTAGGGCAGTAACCATCCCGTAATTTATGACCGTAGTTGTAATTCGAGTTTCAATTTGGCCCTCCTTTCTCCCTCAACCTTCGCTCTCTCTCTCTTTCTCTCCCGCTTGTCCCAGCCAACGTTCATTGTCTCTGCGACGAGTAAGCGCAAACCGACTAGCTTCCACCCTTCTTCTCTTCCTCGAGCTTTCTCTCCACCCGCTGTCTAACAGGGCGCGCGATATCCTTCCTCCTCTCGCAGGAGCGAGTCGTTCCATCGTCGACAACGAAGCCACTGGTAATCCTATCCACTTACAAATACCGAAACCCGAGGACAATTGCATTTCGAAATTGCCGAAGGATTGTCGAATTGACTTGACGCGGTTAAACCATGCGACTGAAGAAAATTAGGGGCTGTGTGCGCGCGGAGATGAAACAATTATTATCGGACATCAAGGACCGGGAATAATGATTGATTTGCAGATTGGAGTATCGATTTATCGGCCGGTTCTCCTGATGAAACAAAATTTTGCCTCAAATAATTTTTACCATGTATCTGGTCCGTCTATTCGTGAGTCAGGATTATAAATGGACCTTACTAATGACCGGTACTTGATGGATAAATTAGTTTGATCAAGCAATTACTCGGTTGGCTCTAGTAATTAGGTAGTTAAAGCACAGCCGACTATGTTGAGCGCACCAGCGACCAACTGAATTAAATGTGCGCTGAGAAAACGGATTGGTCGGTTGAGTTCAACCGAATCCGGCTGACTGACGGAATTTAATATCGAAATTAGTAATTTCACTGGGCTCGCCTATTAAATCCCATATATAGCGGGTGATTAATAACATTTCCGGAGCGACGAGATTAAAAAAATCATTGCGCAAATAATCCTGTGCTTTTATTTGGGAAATTTTGGAAAACGGCGTTGCGCTCCAACGAAGCATATCAATAATTATTTTTCATATGCGCACGTGAAGTAATGACCGCCCTGTTGAATAACCGATCGACAAATATTTCCTCTTGAATTCGCATTTGTAACAATGTTAACACGTAATGCCATTTTATCGTAACGTGTAAGCTCGATCACAACAACGCGGCTATTCATGGTATCGACTATCATGGCCGCGATGGGATGAAAGCTTTCAGGGACTGGTTTATGTTGCACCGAAACTACAGATCCCTCTACAGTGGATCGTGTGCCTGGCGTACGTCGAGTATTCGGTGGTCCGAAACGAAATAACTAGCGCCGGGGGAGTGCGAGGTAAAGAGTAAAGTCCGATGAATTTGTCGGCTCGCCGACTACCACCGACCAAATGTAAATTTATCGAAACCCGAGATATATAGCATTGTCGATAGCTTAATAATTTGTACTTGTCCGGTGGTTCGGACTGTACGGATATGTGCCGAACGACGACCTGTAAATCAAACGGAGTTATACCAATCGACTAATCACGTTCCACGTGCAGCTGTGCATTATACCCCCAAAATCAAGAGTGATGTATTTAAGGGAGGCCCCCAAATAAAGGGTTAATTAAGATTTTTCAAATTATTTATCGTGCTACTCATTTTCAGCGAAGTAATAAAGAAAATTGTCGTACGATATTTCTCAGTGCATTGAAAAGTGACTCGAGTCATTGATATCAACATTTGAGTGCATAAACAATGTGCAGTAGTGCGTAACGTCACTTGGGTAAATTAGCCAAATGCATAAAGAAAATTTGGAACAATTGCGGTCTGGCGAAGTAAAGAGGAAGAGAGAGAAAGGGAGAAAGGAGCAATTAAGGGACAGCCAGGTTAAATTAAGTGGCTGTCGTGCACAATGTTGCCTCGATTACAAAACGCTGGAATGACTTCGCAAAGCTTCACGAGGCCGTGTGTACATTGTGCCAACATTTTGTGTGGGTGGTCTAGTGGCGCGTGAGCGAGAGACAGCAGCCGTGAAAATACCGTGGAAATACGAGGGACGCCAGTCACGGAGCATGCATGCCTTTTCCTCCTGTTTAATGCTGCCCATGTGGTTGGGCGACGTTAAATTTCCTGCGACACTTTGGGCCGCGCGCTCCTGGCCTCGACGGCGAAAAAGGGTCACGTAAAGGAAGTTTTCGGTTAAATCCGTGAAACAGTGAAACGTCCCCGCGCCGGACGTCGGCTCTCGCTAAGCCACCCGCTCACATTCTCCCCGCGTCCGAAAGATATACTCTCCTCTGATGGAGAAAGGCAACATTAGAGTGTGTCGCGCTTTTGGCCTCTGCAACACACACACACACACACATACACACATAAATAAAAAAGCGCCCTGAACAAGAAAACGTCTAGTTAACGAAATCCCCATATTGAATTTTTCTTATTTCTATTAACTAAAATTTACCTCCAGTGAAATATGTGGACTTTATTGGCTACCCGCCAAAAGTATCCTTGCAAAAACGTCCCGGAAAAAATATCCCAGGAAGAAACATGTCCTCGTTCTTGTGTCCTTCGGATTATATTTCAGTCGGGCTATTTTTCTAGCGATATATATTTTTTTCTTCTAGATTTCATTTTTTTTTTTTGTTTGCCACGTGATATTTTATCACAAAACTTTCCGAGAATATTCAATAGTACGATCGAACTATAAAATGGAGTTTTTCTTCCTCCCGTGTGAAAATATTTACATGCGGGTTACTTTATGTCTTGATCGAATAAAAGCGGTAAATGCGATTCATATTTTCATGCCGTTTCATGGTAGGCTTTACATCTGTGACGACTACAGCCGTGCTCGATACCACGTGATCTCACTAGGATAGCACAACGCGCACAACTATACAATGCCGCGTTCGCCGTTCACGTAACGACTTTTTAAGTACGGAATTTCAGAAGCACCCGAGCCTTCCGCGCTTCTATAACGTTTTATCGTAAGCCCTCTGATGGTGCTCTAAAGTTTTCACAGCATTCTTCATCCTTTATAACGCTCCGGCTTCGAGGTTTTTCCAGTTTTTAAATATTCCTCCTTCCCGGTTTACCGTACACCACCATAAGGACCGTCTAACAATAAGTTTCATCGCACTTCTTGCAGGTTGAGATGAAGGGGATTTCTGGTCCGATAGAGTTCAAGGAAGGCCGAAGAATTCAGTTCAAGTTGGATTTGTTGAAACTCAAACAGCACTCACTGGTCAAGGTATACTTTCATCAATCATTTGGTAAATACAAAATGACAATTAAATCTTTGTACCTCAAGTTTGAAGTTTCCTGTTTGCTCGATAGGTTGGAGAATGGCGACCAGGAGCCGGTGTTAATGTCACGGACACTGCAGCCTTTTTTGAGCCCGGAGTCGCAAACGTCACTCTCATCGTCATCACGATACTGGTTAGTAAAAAAAAGGGCAAATCGTTATGCAAATAACAAAAACGTAGATCGAGCTTGAAAAGCACCTGCGGTTCCATCTGCCTCTGGTAATGTTTTTTTTTTTCAACTCCAATACCGACACTGAGCTCCTACTAAGTGCAGCGAATGATAAATTCACGGTACGTCGTATAGTAAAAAATAATAAAAAAATGAAAAGGTAAAAATGCTTGTGTTCCAATGGATAAAAGGGAAGGGGGAGGGAGATTTGTGGTGCTTCTTCAGCGTCAGTGTGACACCAGGATAAAGTGAACTGGTGGGTAGAAGAAGTCGAGAAGCACTCCATTTATGGGCATTGAAAAAGCCGGCTGAGGGTAAACGCGGTGATTCGATCCAACGTTGCGACGATCGTTCGGAGTACCTTACCGTACTTGGTAGTTTATGCCCCGAGTGCGCGAACATTTTCCCGGTTACGCGAGAGTCGAAGGGTCGGTGGGATCGAGGGACGAATCGGCCCTAAAAATTTCCATGCCATCCTCCGAAGTCCCTAGACATTCGCCGTTTTTTCTTTTTTTTTTTTCTCCGATGTGACAAAGTCATTTACAGTGTTTCGCGTATGTGGGTAAGGTGATGTGGGAGGGTCGAGGATAAAATACTACACCCTCGACGCGCTCTGGGGCATCGGGAACGCAAATTCACTCTCAATCATTCAAATGCCAAAAAAATAAAAAGCCAGGGAGGAAAAATGAAAAAACCTTGGTTATGCACGAAATATTCGACAATTATCTGAATAAAAAAAACTTTGCTACGGTAGAAAGAAGAAAAAAAAAGAAATTGATGTGTCTAATAATTTGTTTTCGATATCTTATGAATTTTTTTTTTTCAATAAAATGATTTTATAAAATTATTCAGGATATGCAATAAATTTAAAGATATTTTTTTCTCACTGTGGCAAATAAACGGGGTGTTCTAAATTTATAATCAATGAATTGGATATTCATCACGCGTACACACAACGTCCTCGAGAGAAAAGCAGGCAAATCTCGGGAGGTCCCGCGGGAAATCATCCCTTAGGATAACAAACGGCTCCGTTAGTTACCCAAGTGGTGTGTAGGTTCTCCAGGTCACCCTCGGCACGCACACATAAACGTTTCAAAACATATGTTCACGTTGTATCCTTAATTCAAAGTGTGATTAATTTCCGTAGAATTAAATTGTCGATTCGCGCGATGATTGAGCTCTTAACGATTCATTAGGCCGATGTGTCACAAAATAGTAGTGTATTTTATTGACATCTGTTAAGTTGATTACCGTAACCGTAATCTCCCCGTGATTCACTTATTTCGCTCTACTTCAATTTACCTTCACCGTTTATTTTTCCTTATACGATTTTACCATTGTTTTCGATCCATTCAACATCTTCTTCTTCATCATCATCATCATAATTCCATCTCGCCGCATTGCGTACTAATCCTCGGCCAGGAGAAGCCATACGTGATGATGCACCACGAAAAGAACTACACGGAAAACACGCGATTTTATGGTTTTTGCGTGGACCTACTTGAGATGGTGGCAAAGGACGTAGGGTTTGCGTATCGGCTGGAACTGGTCCCGGATCGAAAGTATGGCGCGAGGGACCCGGAAACCGGCGAGTGGAATGGCATGGTCAATGAGCTCATGCGACATGTATGCTTTGGTTTGTTTAATTTTCTCCATATAATCACCATATTTCGTCTCTTGCACCACCTTTACTTTCGCAAAATTCCAAATTACATTTGGAATTGAATAGGAAACACGGTCACGTGATGTTAAAATAATAATCCTCAAATATACACAGTACAAAGAATAAGAGAATTGATTTTTAAAAAATGATTTTGCTTTAAATCGTTTATTCGCTGGTATTATATCGTTTGCTTGGTAGTTTGATGGTCGTACCCCATAACCCTAAATCCTGACGAAAGGTGGTCAACAGTTGTAGTCCCTCGATAGTTCTCCTCTAACCGCGATATCAGCATCGATTACACATTAATATCGATTAGTTACACACGGTAGTACCTCTTCCCTTGGACACGTCTATCGTTACCATAAATCATATATCGAGTAGCTTTCACCGTAGGGCCGATCTATATATACATATGTTACATATATTATATACATATATATTCACACACATATATATATATATATATATGCAGTCGTCACTGTGTGTTAACGTCAGTTTCTGTTTCTATCAGTCTCCGTTTCCGGTTGTGTGTTGTGTCAACGGCCCGTAAGTTAGTTGTTCGCCCTTGTTGTCGTAGGTCGTATTAATTATGGGCTCGTAGATAATCGTTAGGCAACACAGTTAGATAACGCAAGGACGTTCGAACGTCCGTGTTAAATTCGAGAGAGAGAGAGAGAGAGAAAGAGAGAGAGAGAGAGAGAGGGAGCGAGAGAGAGGAAAGGCTGTGATTAAGCCCACCGACCACCGAGATTTCCATTAATTATGGTGAAAATACTCGGGTCTACGTGATAAGCAGTTTCTGTAAGTATATAAATGCATAAATCACTACCCGTTGCGAAAGATCAACGCGCCCTTTGCGCTCGTCGAGGGTCGTGGCCCATCGTATTTCGTTAATTCGAATGGGGTTTTTTTTTTTTTTTTTCTTCTTCTTTTCACCATGGCAGAGACATCGAAGCCCCTACACTCTTCCCCCCAGTTAATTCCTCTCAATTCCCTTTCAACTATTCGTCGAAGTGAACAATGCCAAGAGCAATTAGAGGGGTTGACTGAGAAATGGAACGAGAGAATGGTTTCATTTCTGTGCAATTAACTATAGCGCCCTCTGCCGGCAACTTTTTGCAATATTCCTGCGCTTCTTTCATCATGAAAGTTGTCCCCGGTCTTTGGAGATGCTTTGACTGTCGCGAATGGCTTATGGACCAGGCAAAATAGAGTCAAGAACGTTTATGAATTCTCGAGTGGTTATGATTTTGAATTTGCAACTTGAAAAAAAAAAAAAAAAAAAAAAAACAATCTGCTCTACCAAAGTTTCAATATTATTTAGTAACTGTCTTTCAACTCGGAACTCCATCTTCGATCGGTAAATGCGACATTGCGAAAAATCGAGTGTACCGAGAGTAGAGAGAGAGAGCAATTAAATTTTTTTAAAGTGGGTGGGAGCGGACGAGAAAGGGGAGGGTGCCGAGGGAAGCAGGAAGAAAATCCAGACATCCTCTTTTATGGTCCCCGTAGGAACAACCGTACGTAATGCTGAGGAGCAGAGGAAATTTCAGTGGCAACGAACGTTACGAGGGCTTCTGCATCGACCTGCTGAGAGAGATAGCGCACATTGTCGGATTCACCTACAGGATTGAGCTCGTGCCGGACGGCAAGTACGGCGCTTACGATTACGAAACCGGCGAGTGGAACGGAATTGTTCGCCAGCTGATGGACAAGGTGCGTATGTAACGTAACGTAGTTTCGCCATTTTAGTGTACAGTGCACAAAAAGCGCTCGCTGATTTACGATTATCCGAGAAATACCGGAAACCTCAGGTCGCAATCCTCAGCAACCTCTTCAGGTAGTTGATTTTCATTTTTCCATTACCTAGAAACGAAAAAAAAAATAAAATCTTTTGATACCGTTTTGATATTTTTATTTTAACGCGAGAAAACTGGCACGTTTTTGATATAAATTTATAAATCATTGATCAAGGTGGATCGTGCCGAAGAAAAAAAGGCGAATTTACAATACCGAAGAGCAGTTAATACGAAATATAGCCATTAATGGAAGCATCGATCGTATATTCTCGAGTTTGACGATTTAGTGGGATCCACTTAAGAGAGGATTTTTAACGCGCTTCACTTTGCCGGACAGAAGCATCGCACGGGCAATTACCCAAAGAGCTTGGAGGTCTATAGTTGCAGTTGGAGTACGTGCGGAAATCCTGAACGACGTCGCGTGCTGTGTCTCGTGCATCGAAGAACTTGGGCTGGCTTTCGAAATTCAGATCGACTGTGTAACCGGAAACGCCTAGACGACGCCGAGGACAGAGCCAGCGGGAGTGTCGCTGCGCGTTCGAGTCGGTGAGGGTGATGCACCGCACCGTTCAAACTGCAACGTTCTATAGCGGCGCCTCGTGCGACAAGCTTTTGCAATGCAAATGGCATTGTCACCGAAATGCGGAAATGGCGCGGACAAACGTCGTAACCGCGTGAAACTATCGCACCGACGCCAATTGGTACGAACAGTTAAGGGAATGCAGTTAGGCCATGCAACCAGTGAATAATTATTTCGTTTCACTGATACGCGCTCCAATCCACTAAACTATTTTCCAGGGTCACTCAACGAGGTTCGCACTGAAAAAAAAAAATTTGATTGACTTAAACACTATGTAACTTGGTGTAATGACGTCATATGGCGTAGTTTACATCATGGTTGCATTCAATTTTCAATTTTCCTGAATAAACTAATTTATATGGCTAATTCTCGAGATACAATTTGCACAATTCAACAAGGTGGAAAATTCGTGTAACAATCTAAAATATTCATTCGTTCGCATGATCAAAGAGACGTTCCGAGACGCGGTGGAAATGTTCGCGTTTCACGGGAGCGAAACTTTTCCGAGATAAATTCACGAATAAGTAATAAGTTTGGTAATTTATAAGTCATTGAATTCCTCGTGATGAGGTTGGATGCTCGTGAGACGAGAGTAAGGGCGGCAAATACCTAATCGACTGCAACTCCCGCGGAAACGCGAGTTGCTTTTCCCGCGCACTTTCTGTCTCGTTACGAGACTTTTGTTCGCCGCAACGCTATGAATCGTAACAATTTCTTTTCGCAATCAGGCCGGAAGGTGCAATTAGAAGGGATGAAAGAAAGCGGGCGAAAGCAAAGCGGCCGCGGGTGGCGTACGAAAGTGAGGAGGAGAAATTGTGGAAACTGGAAGGGGGAAAGATATGGACGATGGTAGCGCACTCGTTGCCGCTATATGGGCGGTGCTAAAGCTCACAGTTGGCTTATCGTCTGCGCTGGAATCTGGAACCGGGGACACCACCGTCGGCAGAACGAAAGAATGAGGAAATGTAGAAGGTCGTAAGGGAGAGAAATATAGAGAGAGAGAGAGGGGAAGAGCGCTTTCGCCATATTTCTCATTTTCTCACGTCCGTAATACCGGAGAGTCGTATCGCTAAACTTTCGTCATTCGAAGTTGAAAATTGCCCCTCGTTGGCATTCGCTAAAGGTATACGACTCGAAGCAAACAACGTCAAGCTTTATGCGTTGATACAGGACATACTGCATCCCAGAGTTTTATTGCGAGGAAAGTGGAAAAATTCACGACTGCAATCAATCAGTCGAAGAAATAGAATTTGAGTTCACCGCAGGATCGATGCAATACAATCAATTTTTTCCATGACCTGCGTCACGATAGTTTGCAATGTTGATCGAGACAACCTGTGGGAAAAATTGAGTCACTGAAATTTTCACTTGCTCCAAAACTAATATGAAGTATCGATAAAATATCGACGCAATACAATCAATTTTCCCATGACCTGCGTCACGATAGTTTGCAATGTTGATGGAGACGCAACCTGTGGGAAAGATTGAGTCAACGAAATTTCCGCTTGCTCCAAAACTAATATGAAGTATCGATAATATATCGATGCAATACAATCAATTTTTTCCATGATCTGCGTCACGATAGTTTGCAAAGTTGATCGCGATGCAACCTGTGGGAAAGATTGAGTCAACGAAATTTTCGCTTGCTCCAAAACTAATATGAAGTATCGATAATATATCGATGCAATACAATCAATTTTTTCCATGATCTGCGTCACGATAGTTTGCAAAGTTGATCGAGACAACCTGTGGGAAAAATTGAGTCACTGAAATTTTCACTTGCTCCAAAACTAATATGAAGTATCGATAATATATCGATACAATACAATCAATTTTTCCCATGATCTGCGTCACGATAGTTTGCAAAGTTGATCGCGATGCAACCTGTGGGAAAGATTGAGTCAACGAAATTTTCGCTTGCTCCAAAACTAATATGAAGTATCGATAATATATCGATACAATACAATCAATTTTTTCCATGATCTGCGTCACGATAGTTTGCAAAGTTGATCGAGACAACCTGTGAGAAAGATTGAGCTACCGAAATTTTCGTTTCCTCCAAAAGTAACACGAAGTGTCGATAAAATAAAATGAAGTTTATTCGCGGGTCAATGTCTCGAGCCATTTGCGTATTGTTCTGTTGTGTCGAGAGATATTTCCCGCCGGATATTGTGTCTTGGATTAAATTTCCGGTAAGCGGGCGCGTCGAATGCAGAGCCACAGGAGAGGAGCAGTAAGAATAGTGCGACAGAGAAGAGTGAGAAGAGTGAGATGAGCGAGAGGAAACTGTTGGAGATATTGGATGTAGAAGCTGAGCGAATATTAAAGCTCTATACGTTTTTGGCGAGTGCACGATTATCGGATATATTCGAGGGAGATATTATGGAAATCTTGAATTATAGTCCGAGGCCAGTCTGGGATTCTCCTCTTTCACAGTCTTCTTTCTTCGGTGACCCAGAATGTGACAGTGTTTCGCGTGAGATTTTCTTCTGGGAAATTCAGTCATGGAGTCACTCGTTCATTTTCTTGTGCCACAGTTTAATATGCATAGTATATTCGCACCAGAGGAGATTTGGCGGACTTGACGAATGGCATTTTACTGTTGGAAACGAAATTTCCATTTCACTGTACTCGCTCGTACATGTCGCTCGTTCCAGGTGCGTACCGCACCGTTTTACAGAGCGACGGGTTATCGCGACGTTTGTATTAATTTCGTTGGATAATCATTAATTTTGTTGAGCCACGTGAACCGGAGCTGTCGGAGTACGGGGAAACGCAGCGCGGGCTCGTAATACGGGAACTGCAGTGAGAAACGCCCCCGCACCGAGCGCCCTTCTCACACGAGGGTGAAAAGAGAACGAACGAACCGATGAAAAAGTAAAGCGGATCCGGCAGGAGCTCCGAGACTCATATTTCAGCCGCTTAAGTTTTTTCTCGGTCGCTTTCACTCTGAAGGATCGCTCGAAGCACCTTGCGAAAAAATGAAATAATAATGATAAACGTATCACTTTTTTTTTAATTACATTTTTTTTCTATTCTGCAGTCTGGAACGATCGGAAAGAATTGAATATACTAATTTAGAATTTAATAATGAGTAAAACATTATTCTTATTGTTAATCATTATTGTTTGAAAATAATTCGTTTATAATGTTACGATCGAGCAATTACTTACGATATTGTAATTGTATTATTAAGCCTGTTGCTATTTGTGTAAAATATATGTCTAGTTGCCTTTTAGTTGTGTAGGTGAAGAGGCCCTACGATGTTTATATATTTGCACAACCTGTAATTAGTGAATATTAAAAAAAAAAAAAAATTGCGACGTGTGAGAATTTTAAATGAGATGAATATTAATTGTGGTGATATTTGCAGAAAGCAGATCTCGCTGTGGGCTCTATGACGATAAATTACGCGCGAGAAAGTGTCATAGACTTTACGAAGCCGTTCATGAACCTCGGCATTTCCATTCTCTTTAAGGTAAGAATAGGCGTAGACAACATCATGGCCAACACCAAGAATATGTATATATATATATATATATATATATCCCAAGTGAAGCGGCTTCGGAGCCTGGAAAAGTTCGCATTTTAATTGTCATCGCCAGAGCACAACGAGCTCGCGCAATTACCTTCGGCCTGAATCGCGAGCATTTAAACTGCCGGCTCCAAATAAACTTCCACTTTAATTCTTGTTCGCCATAGGAAATTACTTCGGCGGACCAAGGAATATTTTTATTTTATTTTTTCCTCGTGGTCCAGACTTCATCTTTTCAACTCGATTCACAAACTGAGTTTATTCAGATCAGTTTTTTTTTCTGTGGTGAACAAATTTAATAATTTTTTCCCCGACTAGGATGCTTTTATACGAGCTTAAGGCTATTGCAATGTAATATTTGCATACACATTTAGAGTCAATTATTATTTATTTTCAATAAATACATTTTTCGAGCTGTAACGTTCGGATTGAATTTTTTAACTCTCAAAAAAATTGTAATTAAAATGCAATCTCACATGAATATTCCCCTTGAAAAAAAAAAACGCATTAAAAACTGTTATCCGGGTAAACGAAATGTATGATATTTTAAAATAATCAGAAAATAATCAAATAATCCAATAATAAACGAGTATCTTTTACTCCGGTGAATATTCCAATTTATCGCACGCTTTGCACAAGCCTTTGATACCCAGATATTCGTGAATATGATACTCGAGGCAGTATTAAGCCGGACATGCAGTAGGGGTTGTTGAAAGGGGTGGCTTCGTGTTTGCTTCCTATAATTCACGACTCTCGGGTATGAGATCCAATTAAAAGCGCGGACAGCAGTTTCGTAGTGAAATGTACGAAGCACAATATTTATTTCTCTCTTTTATTTCGTCACAGAGGAACCACCATTTTTTGTTTTTTTTTTTTTTTTCTCTTTTTCAAAACAATATCTATGCTGTCGCTGCTAGGGACAAACTTCAACATCCTCTGCGCACGGTAGACACATAGCATCTCAATACATCACCGTGAATTAGGCCTCGCCAACTGACTTCATTAGAGTAACGAAGAGGAAAAATTTAATTAAAAAATCGCCCAAGTTATGGGGGACAGTGACATACAACAGAATTTTTTTAGTGTTTCCTGCATTTTTCACGCTATTTCTTTGTTCAGATTCTTATTAAATCTGCCCGACCCCTTTACTTTTTATGCATAATATGCTAATAAAATGGTTATGCTCACGGATTACAAGCTTCCATAATTGTTCGTTAATTAAAACATCGGTTATTCACTTATTTGACTTTTTGCATAACGAGAGATTTTGATTTTTTATTATTTTTAACATAAAAACGGATTAAGCAGTATTTTTGTTCATGTATAATTGAATATTGGTACGAAAGTCGTGACACCCTTAATAGGATCTTTGAATTTGGAGTCTGAGCTTACAACTCATTTCTCCATTGTGATCTGCTTAACTACTCGTAACGAGAGCGTTTCGTAAGTAGATGTGTCTCGAGTAACGAATTGGAGGGATGAAAAAAAAAAAAAAAGGAGTCTCGGAACGAGAGGGAGGAACGTGGAAGCCTGTATTTTGTGAGGAAACTCACGAGGTCTGGTAATTTTGTCGAAGGTTCAGGCGGAAACTCGTCCTTTACAGACGACAATTTTGGTTCTCGATAATTGCCTCGTTTAAGGGAAACGTCGGCCGGCGATCGATACAGGACCAAAGCGCGGGTGGTGCGCGCACCGTGTACCCGTGGACAGGCAATTAGGCTTGTTAATTAACGTACTCTAGCCAGCCACACGGTCTCTTGGCACCTTCTCTCCAGTATGAAATATTATCATTCACTTTTACTTGAGGAAACTTTGTTTTCACAGTTTTTTTTTTTTCACATTTTCATCTCAGCACACTCGAAATGGTCGGAGTGAAAAAAAGTGTTCCGACAAATTGTGAAAATTAATTCTACTCATTCTAAAAAATTGCTCGAAAATTGATGGAAGGGTTTTACTTTTTCGAGAGCCTGGGGAATTTTTTTTTTTTTTTTTTACATAAAATGCATAAAAAATTGGTGGCTCATGAAAAATGACTGACACGTTCGCATCTTTAGCATCTTGATATTTTCAGGTTCCCACGAGTCACCCGGCACGTCTATTTTCCTTCATGAATCCGCTGGCGATAGAAATCTGGTTGTACGTGCTGGCTGCATACGTACTCGTGTCGGTGACGATGTTCGTGGTGGCACGTTTTAGTCCCTACGAGTGGAATAATCCGCATCCTTGCCACTCGGGTCCCGAGATAGTCGAGAATCAGTTCTCTCTGGCCAACAGTTTTTGGTTCACCATTGGCACTTTGATGCAACAGGGCAGCGACCTAAACCCAAAAGTACGTATGAAACGCAATAAATAATTCATTAAATTATCTGTGAAATGAGCGTATTTTTTAATTACCTTGAGCAAAAAAATATATAAATTTTTTTCTTTAAATTGGAAAATATTTGAAAAGTCGCTACTAAGTCACGTTTATGGAGTTTATCCGAAGATGATCTATTACATAGCAACAGGTTGTTGGAACGAGCTGTGTGTGTTCATGTCGAACCAACTTAATTAGGTCGATTAATGAGGCGCGACGATTCAATTCACATTGAGCCAGCTTTGCATTTGGCAAACAAATATTCGGCGTATAACGGGAGGCCTGGACGACAATTACTTGCATCGAGGCCCTTAACGCACGTCCTTTATATACATATATACATTCCATACCGATAATGACACGTTATGCAAAATTCTACGGTACAATTGAAGGATATCGCGTAATGCGAATGTGGCGAACCGATGAATGGTGCCGGGCACAAAAAAGGGCGTAATGGAATTTGGAAATTCACCGGAAAATTGTATCAGGGCTACGCAGTGAGAGGCGATGACTGAGAATGGCCAAAAAATTGGCGGTGGCCGATAATTCCATGACCGACACATGTCAAAAGCCCTCGCAACAATGTGCTCCATCAATCCGCCTTTTAACGGCACTCAGCGACTTCGGTTTACCGCATTTCTAAACGTGAATTGATTCCACTCAACAATTTTCCAGTCTTTCATCGAATCAAATGGTACGAGCACTTGGGCAGGGCTCCTCTCCCCTGACCCTGCGGATATTGCATGAAAAATAAATATCCGAGGCCATGGAATTCTCTCTTTATGAAATACTCCGTAGCTCAAGTGCTGACAATGCCCCCGAGTCACGAAAACCAATGGATTCGAAGAGGCGGATGCCTCCCGTGACGATATTCCACGCGGTTGTCTCAGAACGTGCCGTTTTCCTGCTTTCCGCTTTTCACTTCCACGTGGAAAGCACTCATCCCTTTTCTTTCCGACAACTTTTTTCTTCGCCCCCTTTTTTCCCCCGTACACGCTGTACTCGCAATCGGAACAATACCACCTTTTTATTCCATTTACTTCTCTTGTGGAGTGTCCTCTCTACGCCGATGCAGTTAATGTACATTTTTCGAGTTTCTCAGGTCGAAATTTTTTAGTAAAATTTCTCTGTAGCCTTGAAAATCTTGCAGCGTTAAAATTTTATCGATTTATTCTGTACTTGAGTCATATTGTCATTGTTGTTTTTTTTTTTTTTTTTCAAGGAATATTTTTTTTTCCCTCAATGATTATTTATTTTCAACGAATACATTTTTAGATCTGTAACGTTCGGAATGAATTTTTTTAGCTCTCAAAAAATTGTAATTAAAATGCAATCTCACATGAATATCCCCCTTGAAAAAAACGCATTAAAAACTGTTATCCGGGTAAACGAAATTTATGATATTTGTAAATAATCAGAAAATAATCAAATAATCCAATAATAAACGAATATGTACTGTACTCGCAATCGGAACAATACCACCTTTTTATTCCATTTATTTCTCTTGTGGAGTGTCCTCTCTACGCCGATGCAGTTAATATACATTTTTCGAGTTTGTCAGGTCGAAATTTTTTTATGAAAATTTCTCTGTAGCCTTGAAAATATTGCAATATTGTCATATTGTCACTGTTATTGTTATTTTTTTTTTCTTTTTTCAAGGAATGGTAATAAAAGTTCATCCCAATGATAGACTGTAAAATATTAGTTTCGTCTTCCGAGTTGAGATTCAGCTACGCGCGTGTAATATACCGGGAAAGTTGGAAACAATATCATGACTCATCTCCGACGAGAATGGTCGTGCAATTCCGTTGTGCAAGTGGATATCACGTCGCTTTAACCACCGAGCTCGGTCCCAGAACCACGTAACCCGTAACTCGCGCCCAGTAAATTCATCCACCTCGACTACTACTGTAACACGCGTGACGAGAGAGTCACGCGCCGCGATTCCGAGCCAATAAAAACTTATTTTACGCTCCCGAGCAGGCCACAAGTACGCGGATCGTAGGCGGAATCTGGTGGTTCTTCACCCTCATAATCATCTCCTCGTACACGGCGAACCTCGCGGCTTTTCTCACCGTCGAAAGAATGATCACGCCGATCGAGAACGCCGAGGATCTCGCCGGACAGACCGACATCACCTATGGGACCCTCGAGAGCGGCAGCACCATGACATTTTTTAGGGTAAATACATTAAAACCGAAAAACATCAACTGACAACGAACTTATTGAAAAAAAAAAAGAAAAAAATGTAAATTTTTTATGTTATCAGGATTCGATGATCGAAACTTACAAAAAAATGTGGCGTTTCATGGAAAACAAAAAACCATCGGTTTTCGTGCCAACCTACGAAGAGGGTATTCAAAGAGTTCTTCAAGGGGATTATGCTTTTCTCATGGAATCCACCATGCTCGACTACATTGTTCAAAGAGACTGCAATCTCACTCAGATCGGAGGTTTGCTGGACAGCAAGGGCTATGGAATAGCCACACCGATGGGTAAGAACCATTCGAGAGTCTTCGAATAATCCCAGAAAAATTTTCATCTCAAGAGTGCTCTTCCAGATGTTCTTCAACTCTCTTTTTTTTAAACCCCCATGCGGTATGTCATGCACACAGGTTCACCATGGAGAGACAAGATATCACTCGCTATTCTGGAACTCCAGGAAAAAGGAGAAATTCAGATGCTGTACGACAAATGGTGGAAAAGTCCCGGAGACACGTGCATGCGAACGGAAAAAGGAAAGCAGAGCAAAGCCAACGCTCTGGGCGTCTCAAATATTGGTAATTGTTTCAAAAGGATATTTTGAAGAATCATGTGAATTGCATTTTTGATAGAATATTTCAGAGTTTGAACAAAAAATTGTTAAGAAGCAATTTTAATGTTCTCATAGGCGGAGTATTCGTGGTGCTACTGTGCGGATTGGCGTTCGCCGTGCTCGTCGCAATTTTCGAATTTTGCTACAACTCCAAAAGGAATTCACTACCGGAACGTGTAAGTCTGACGGGAATCATTTAATCGGTACATCGCTTTAGCCTTCACATTTTTCATTTTGTCTCTCGCGAATGCATGGACGTTTGTAAAATGCACGATTTAGCGCGAACTCATCAATTGAAGTCTGCCAGCTAAACTGTCGATGCGCGAAGATCGCTCGGGAGGAAAGGTAAGGGTAATATCGATCATCGTTTCTTGTGGATATCCTCAGAAATGGGAATTTTCATTTGATAACCCAGCGATTTGCAAGAAGACAAAAAATTGTCTTGTTATTTTACACGTCAAATCTTCGAGTTATCGACAAAAAAAATTAGCAAGTTATAGTTTTCATAAATTTAGAGTATACTTTTTCGTTTGATCTCAAGATTGTATGAAATACCTTGAATATTTGATTTTTATTTCGATTTGAAAAAAAAAATAGCAACGTCCACCGGTACCAGCACCACCGCCCACGTGTTCCGGCTCGCTTCAGGGTATACCTCAAACGTTGCAACAGCAGAATCAGCAGCAACAGCAGGAATCATTGTGCTCCGAAATGGCACGCGAATTGTGTCGGGCTCTTCGCTGCCGTGCATTGTCCCGGAGGCGACAGGCCTGCGAGAAATGTTCGTCCCATGTCGTTGGTTACCCGCTGGATAATCCTACAGCGACCCCCCTCAATGGGATACGATCTCAGGTAAAATAACATTATTCTTATGGTTTCTCGCCAATTTGCGAATTTCGCTAAAAATTCCATTAACCGTTTAAATTAAAAAATGTGGATATCGTGTGTGTTTCAGAGGAGCAGTTTGGGCGTTCCTGTAGAAATGCCGGCGCACATTCACATGCATCATCACGCGGTTCCACACGACTACGAAGGAAACTGATACAACACATTCCTTCAAATAAATAATGAGCTTTAGCCTGGAGCCCTTGATAACCACAGATTATTTAAATGAAGAAAAAAAAACACACACACAGGAACAGTAGAATTTTTAGATAAACAATTTTTTTAAACAAAATAAAAATTTTAAGTGTGTGCGATTTGAGACAAAGTCGGGCGTATGATCGTTAGAAACATGTCACCCGATCCGCAATGGTTCTTCACAGCAGAGATGGGTATTTTTTTTTTTTTTAATAGATAAATTGCAATTTTGTGAAATTATGGATAGATTGTTAATCAATGACTCGGTGTGATTATTTGCAATTGATGAATAACGAGTAAAATGTGAGTGACGTGAAATGATCGTTCGTGTTATTTGGATATTCGTCGACGTAAAATAGTGTTCCCCGTCTCTGCCGCCACGGTTCACTTCCGTCCTTCATACTGATTTATCATCTTCAATCAATCCGGAATTTATTCCCGACGCTCGCAAACACGTCACTGTCTAAACTTTGCACAGAACCAAAAGCTAGTCGAGCTAACATTGATTCGTACGATCGACTTTCAAGTTTTCACGAGAATCATATTAAACTGAGTGTGAACGAAGAGCTGCATGAATACTTGACGCTGTAAATATCGTGACGTTTTTGAGAGGTGCGTAGATGAGTACGTTTGAAATAAGTATTAGAATTAACGACTGACGATGAGTAATATCCTTCGATGTTTGATGTCATTTTATCTGTAAACATTGAACTAGAATAAATTAATTTCTTGTCTGGCCAGCAAATAAAAACACTCTTTTAGTATACACTTTTTTCTCATGCGTTTCAGAATTTTTCCAAGATATTCCGAGTCAAGGGACACACGAAATAAACGAAAGCGTAAGAGGAATAATTTTCGCTTTTTTTTTTTTATATAACATCATTTATTAAGGAATAAAATAAATGACAAATAACATATCGCTTATACGAAACTATAACATTTCTTAGAGTGTTTATTATTTGTTACGATATAAAAGAAATCACATCACATACGACCTTCCTTCTCGTGTTTCGCGATATCCCAGACCCGAACACACCTCGCCACCATCACAAGCCTTATTTTATTGACACATTTAATGATCGAGGGATTGAAGAAAAGCTATTCGTGAAATATAATCGTACGTTAATCGTGATATGTCTCCCACAAGTCTCATGACAGAGTTAGGCTTCGACCGCTCGGCTTAACTCGATCATTACGACCAACGTGTGAAGCCATTTGTTTTCGTTACCCGAAAAAACTACATCTTTCGAGCGTGGAAATCAATAGTTTCTCAAGTGAATGATCGTGGACGAGGTATTTTCGAGTCTGAGTTTTCACTGTATTTCGCAGCAATATCTGTATATATTCGATCCATGGAAGGGCCAAGTCAACTCACTTCAATTATCACACGATCACTATGTTGTGGTAGCATGTTTACATTTAATATGCTTTGTGACTCGAGAAGCTGGATTAATTGAACGAAAAAAGAAAAGAACAAAAAGAAGAAAAATGTCTCCTCGGCTCTAGCGCCGGTATATAGTGACATTACAATGAAATTAATGTTTTCCTGGGTGTAATCGACTCCGGACGATCTCACCCTCCGAATTCGAGTCGATTCACCGAGTAAGAACATCGCAATCCAATTACAATCCAGCTTCAAGGTTTTTGTTTGACTATACAATTCGAGGCGCTAACAGCGTTTCGAAATTTCGACTCGCCGCCTCGCCCAACAGTCTCGCATTTTGACAAAAATAAAACGTTTAACAGAGGAAACGATGAACGAGCGTCGATGCGACGAAGCTTAAGCCCCGTCGTCGCAGAACAGAGTCAAATATTACAAACTTATTAACCGATATGACATAATAATAATCTCCTTCCATTTAATTCGTTATTCTAAATTTATCTCTCTCTCTCTCCCCCTCTCTCTCTCTCTCTATCTTTCTTACTTTCTTTCTTTCTTTCTTTCGTACTTAATCGATGCCTCTTTCACCTTGTCTTTGATACTAAATAAATTACAAGAATAAAAATAATTACGATAATCATCTCGAATCTTGAATAGTACGTGCTATTGGCGAACCCGGCTCGTCAAACGTGCACACTCACTCGAATAGAGATATTGTTTTTCTCACTATACGACAATTTTAAAATCCTACCGGCCTTCGCCCAAAATCCGTTGTTTTATTTTATCAGTTCGATACATATCACCTCCGAATCACGAATCTCGCCTCGTTATTACGTCCTGCGATTCGTTAAATCAAATATCGCATCCGTGTCCCCTTCATTCTCATACGCTTCGAGTTTTTATATATATCACCGCGACGACTCGGCGGCCGCGCTTGAAAAAAAAGCGACGACCAACCTCGAATACAATAAAAAATAATTACAAATACAAGAGAACGGCGTCTTCGGTTTAAAAGTATAACTTTTCTTTTTTCCTTTTTTTCTTTTTTTGTATCTCAGTCCCTCGAAGAGATCATTTCGCGAAAAAAATTGTGAACGCACCCCTCAATGATCGCATCACACTCAACCAAATCAGAATCAATGATCTGTTTTTTCTTTTTTTGTCTCTCTTTTCAATCGCAGTGCGTTCGCAAAATTTCGCTTTCTGTATATGCGCCTGTCTTAAATTAAAATACCCCCTGTGAATTCTCCACAGGGTTTTATTACCAATAAGGGACCGATTTTTAAAAAAACGAATTAGATTCGATAAAAGGTAATAGAATTAGAAAATGAAGTGGGAGAGAGAGAGAGGGGGAAAGAGAGAGAAATAGAGTGGCGTAAAAAAGAGAGAAACCGAATCGAAAATTGCACTTACGGTACTTTTAAAAAGCCCGTTTTCAGAATTGTTTCACACATTCTAAAATAGCATTCGCGGCTTCAAAAGTTTGAAGGTATGATGCGAGGATCGTTTATTCACTTTTAAAGCGAAAAGGGTAAGGATGAGATTGAGCGAGAGAGAGAGTGAGAGAGAGTGAGAGAGAGAAATCATTATGAAAAATAATTTACAACACAATACTGCTTCGCAATCGCGTACGTTCTTCGACGTTTCTGCCTATAGGTTCGACAATAACGCTTACAATCACATTTCTTTGTTCCGTCCGAAAGCTGTACATCGATAACGACATCAGTAATAAATCCGAGCACCAGTAAGATTAATTTCATTTCTATAAACCTGTCTGATATGTAGGTGTTCGCCTGTACAAGAAACGCGCGATAAATGTGCGCGTGGCTATTGGTCAAAGTGTGCAAATTTCCTTAAATTCGTATTAATCCACTGGTCGGTTATGAATTTTCTCGTGGTTAGCTAATTGTTGATTCGCAATATCGTCTTGATACAGAAAAACAATAAAGTAAAGTAAAATTCCTCCGAAAAAAAAGGGGGCGAAGCGTAATTACGGGATGTAATATATCAAATGGAATTCAGGAAATATATTAAATTTCTCGCACTCTGAGAGCAGAAATTGGGCGATTTTTTGGAATTTTAGTTCATCGACTATTTTTAAAGCGTTGTTATCGGATTTTTTTTTAACTTCTACTGCCTATTTTTCGAAAATTTCACACTGATTAGCGAACGTGAGGATCACGTGTCTCGTGACTTGGACAAAATTTCCGGCGCTTCGAATCTCATACACATATAAATCTACTATAGTGCACATACACTGTTACATGATAATATAAAGAGACGGTGTTGCTAATCTTTTGATGCCTATGTACTTCCCGTCGTTCGACCGGTGTCTCGATTAAGCTACTGTATATAATATATATTTTTATATACACTCCATATATGCGATCACAGAACGTGTACAATTCGTGTGTATGCTTCGTGCCGCGTTTTTTTTTTTTTTTTAATATTATATCATGTTTTCTGTTTCTCGTTTTGTCATACTTTTATTACCTTACTTACGTGAGTTTGATTCGTTTGAACGGAACCGTTCTTTCTCTCTTTCTCCCTCTCTTTCGCTTCTTTAATCGATACCCGATAAGCGACCTAGTGTTGCAAAACATTGGCCATTACGGAAATTAAATCTTGTTGTCCCCGAAAGAACATTTTTTACGCAACTCTTGCGCAGCGTATTCACATTACAATTACGTCAAACCGAAGTTTAACACTCTAGAGAATTCGATCGTCTCATTTATCCCCGTGGTGCATTTTTTGTTTACATTTTCGCTCATTAGTTTGATTAAACTCATGTTAATTCAAATAAAAATCGATATTCATTGAATCGAATTTTTGACGCTGTTGAAAAATATTAAACACTAATTCATAGAGATCATTGTAATCCTTATGAAAATGAGTTTATTGTTATCAAACGCTATGGGATGATTTAAAAAAAGATTTCAACTGAAAAATCAATCAAATCAAGTAAACTCGATCTAATGAGCGTTAATGCATCTCCAAACATTCATAAATCAGCCATTGCGGTTTAAAACATGAAAGGCATGAATATTCGTTGATAGCCGCAAAGTCATCATTGGCTTTCGATTTGAAAACATGCTTTCTGAACGTTTTGTCTGCGTGTATGCACATGGACTATGTATTGTGTCGGTCTGCTAGACATACCGAGTCAACGTCCCTGAACCCGCTTCACATTATCTCTTAGTACGACGATTATTCACGTCGATCGCATGTTTTGACGTATCTCAAACCGAACTCGAAGTTTCGAATTGCCGTACTTTAAGAGGTGGTTTGAGCTCTTAAATTCGTAATCGACCTTACTGATAGTTTTCGTTTCAGCTCTTTGTCTTGTTGCGCACGCGCGATCTCATATTTTTTATGTAAAATCGTTTGTTAACGATGTAAAAGTATCAGATTCCACCAATTATCATGAACTATCGAATGAAATTCAATAAAAATAAAAGATATGATTCTGAAACAATTTGGTAAATTAACATCATCAAGTCATAATGTTAAAAGATTCATAAAACATGAATAGATGAAAAGTGAACTTTTACATCGCCGCGAGCGAAAAATCTCCACGATTAATATATCTCTGCGATACTACGCGGGTTGACCCTCATAGACATACATTTGTTTTTTTTTTTTATATTAACTTTCTTTTCTTACGCGTTAAATACAGTAGAGTTTACGATTTATATACAGCGCGACTCTACGCAAGTTGTCCCTTTAACAACTCAAAGCTATTGGGACCAGAATTGTAGCCATCGAATAACTGTCGAAATCATCCTGTGTAATTAAATTCATAAATAATCTGACATTTATGTTTTTTTTTCCACAAAATTCCACCAAATTCGTAATAAATCATGAAAAAATGGACCATTACTGCGCAACACATATTTTTTTTTGCTTCAATAAAATGAAAACACGTGAAGCTATTGAATTAAAATTATATCGAATCATTAAAAACATTGTGTGGTTTGGAAAGTGATAAGATGCTTACAAATCTGACTGGATTGGTAGAATTGAGTTATCGAAACTTTAATCCCAAATGCAACAGATGATTAAAGTCGGACATTATCAGACAAGCGAAGGAAAGCCTATAACGCGCCGAACGTAGAAAAATACATGGTTCATATATACAAAGTGAAATCTTTCGATTTTTTGTTTGTTCCTCTTCTAAGAGGTTAAATTAATTTTGTTTAAAAGTCTCATCACAATCCTAAACAATCCTTGGTTTCTCTCTTTATCAAATTTCTCTCTTTCTCTCTGTCCTTCTCTCTGGCCTTCCTTTACGCCACGTTTTTTTTTTCTTTTTTTTTTCGTATCCCTTCTCCCACTTCAGCGTTTATAAATCACTTGTCTCGTCTTTTCTATCACTAATTTTTCGACTTACTATTGTCACTCGGACAATCCGTGTACAGTAGATTTCCGAGTATTCGTCGCATCGCCTCGACGAGCGACGTATTTGCGGTTTACGTGCGCGCAATACCGAAAAATCAAAAAACCTCTCTCGATTGCCAAGGGACGTGTGCGAATCGATTTACTCGCATTTCTCCCAGACCATCTTAATCTCGGGAGATAACGATCACATTTATTTTAGCCTCGTGCCGAACTTCGGCGATTCGAGGAAACAGACTGTCGTTGATTTTGTGTCGCTTCGCCTCCAGGTCCGTCGTTATTTCAGTCGTTTCCGAACAAAACCGCGTGTCAATTTGGTCCGCGATCTTAAACACGCCAACTTCAAAGTTCAACTCGTATACGTAAGTTGACATATCAAACATTGTGGCGCTGATACTCTAAGCACGAAACGCGTCTTTCTACGGCTCCGAGACTGTGTGTATGTGTGTGTGTGTGTGTATTCATGTCGCGTACGTTCGTGCTCTCGACTTCCTGTTCGTTCGATCGGTGCATTTGCGCCGGTAGAATTCCACGCGGAAGTCTTTGCCTAGCCTCTGAGTGATAGGCGCGGGATCGATTAAACGACAAACATATAACGGCTGACTTAACGGACAGACGAAGAAGTCGAGGCCCTCGGCTGCTTAAGTCATATATCTCATCACGGCACGCAGAGCATATAGTAACTCCGCCTGCATCCGAGCCTCCAGAATCATGAGGTTTACGTGAACCTGGTTAAGAGAAAAAAAAGAAAACGTTGTTAAAAATATATTCTTCGTATGAAATATTTATAACAGGGGATCTATGAATCATTTATGTAGTATAAAAAACATACTTTTTCACTGTGTTTGAACTCCCTCATGACTCGATCGTAATCCCTCTTGGTAACTCTTTCCGGATAACAGACGGCGCTTTTTATGAAAGTTTTGAGGCTGCGTTCGAGAAGTTGGTTGACCTCGTTGTAATCGTAGTCGTCGTGCCTTATGCCAAACATACACTGAATGTAATTCCAGATGGCTCGCCTGAATCGCGACGTGTCGACCTTGTTGTGCGTGCCCATCGTGTAGTAAGTGAGATTGTAGGCCGTTTTGAATTTGTCATCGAGAAGATTGCCGACGTCGTTGTAAAGCCGATTAACGAGGGAATAACCGTGATCGTCCCAAGAATAATCTTGGACACGGAAGGTTGGTATGTCGTTTAACTGGCCTCTCTGTAAATCGGTCGAAAAATAGGATGGATCCATTATCATTATTTATCTCCCGGACACGTGCCAATTTTCACTTTACAAAAATGAAAACAAAAAAAAAGGAAAAAAAATAGGGCTCTTCTGTTTACCTTGGCAAAGTCTTGATAAATAAAGGTGGGATCCTCGATGAAGAGACCAATGTCGGAATCGAGAACGGAACTACTTCTCTGCGGCGCGGCTGCCAATTCGGCCGACTGAGTCTCCACAGTTTCGAATCTTTTCGACAGTTCTTCTTGCGTGATTTGATACGATTCCGATTTTTCTGACAGCCGCTTCATACGCTCCATGAGGGTCTCCACGCCGACTTCCTGTTCGCCAACTATACTCGGCGACGAGGGCGGCGACGGGATGGTTTCTGCATTGAAATAACAAGAAAATTTATCAAAAGCTTCTCGTTTTGCCATTAAATAAATTTTTAACTCTAAAATCTTGGACATTTCGCTTACCAGTCTTGCCACCGCAATTGGGAATCTTTTTTGGGCTGCTTATAAGCTTGTCTTTGGCAGGTTGTACGGTATTGCTATTGTCTTGAATATTTTCCTTGTAATGGTGACCGGCGACGTTGTCGAGCTCCTCGTTAATACCACAAGAGAAGACGAACGATGAGAGTGAGTGGAAGTGTGCCAGCAGGACTATCGCGTGGACGACCTCCGCCAGTGACCAGTTGTCCGCACCTTTGGTCAGTTTCTGCACTCGAAAATCAACAAAAATTCTCATTGAATATCTACATTCTGCACCGATAAATTTTCTCAAATGAAAAAAAAAAAAAAAATGTTTAGTATTCACCTCTATGTGGGTTTTGTTCAACAGCCATGGCCTGTGTGCTAGAATCTTATTGATCTCGTAGAGATTTTGCAGTTTGTCGGGAATAGACCTGAGTCCCTGAAGCCAAAGTGGATCGCCTCCCTGAAGAATGAATTCTCCTTTCTGTAGATTTATCAGATAACTGCACTGATGTCTGCCAGCAGCCTGGAAACAAGAAGCGGAAACGCACACACTGCATTATTCATCGAGTAGTTTATTATTTAAATTCAACTATGAATACGGTAATATGCAACTTGCGAGACGAATTCGCAAATGATTGGCGCGCTTAACAGAGTCCGGAAAGTGAGAGGATCTATAGTTACGTCAAGATATCGATAGATTGTTCTGTATGACCGGCGATAGTGTTGTGCAAAAAAGGAACTCGGTAATTTTCCGCATCGAAGTTAATAACTGAGATAGCGTCGACGATATCAATGTTAACCGATTGTCGAAATCTCCTTATCTAAGTCGAATTTTGATAACCTGATAACCGTTGTCCCGGACACTGATAAACAAAGCTTTGCATCTGCCTGATGTTCGGCTCAATAGCTCGTACATCGTCTTGGCTACATATATGCAGGCATTTTTATTAAACCCGTATTTTCTCTTAGATAATGCCACGAGGCAAAACGTTAAAAGACAAACAAGTCGATTATTGTTTTACCTTCTTAACCCCGTTTACGATAATGCGACTCGGTGAAATCTTCGGTGAAGCCGTTGCGAATTTTATTTTTTATCATTTGAGAGGTAATCACAGAAAAACAAGTAATACCATAAAGCTTATTGAAGCTTGTCCGGAATAACAACGATAAAGAAATGGAGCTTTTATCAAATTTTATATTTTTTTCGAAGGAATTATATGAAATAGAAATGATCTACGATAATTTCAGAAAATACTGACCATTATGGCAATAAGGTGGCGGTAGTCGTAGGGCAAAGGTCCGTCGCCTCGTAAAACAAAGTGTTGTGTCCTCAGAAAATGCTCCAGGTACGAGGGATGCGAGGACATAACCCTGGAGACATGGTCGAGTCTGTTGTTCTGCAGAAAGGCATCCATCAACAGCATGTGTGTCTGTAACATTCGAAAAAGTCGAGAAAAGAAAAACTTTAGACACGCTTGCGAGCATTCTCATAAGTGTAACAATAATTATCAGCATAATTACTTATATTCAATAAATTAATTGAGTGAAGAGATATTGAATATTGATATTGATATTATTTGACCTGTGCCATTGGGGTCACTAATAAAAACGTTACGACATCCCGAACGAAATCACTGAGTAAATAAAATTTTTGTTTCCTGTCCTTTTTTATTTAAATTTTTCAAATTAAGTATGTAAAAAATTGCGCTGTTTTTATCGATATTTCCTAATATGCCGTATATCATTAAAAAATATTTGATCGAATGATTCTCGCCGCAGGTGAGCAATAATGTTGCGGTTGGTTTAGCGTATCGTAAACCAACACCGCTCTTCGAGGTCACGTTGCCCATTTGGAAATGAAAATCCTCAGTCGTTATCCCGTTCAATCGACAAGCATTTCTCCGAGAGACTCGGTTGGAAGAGTCGTGGAAAGGAAAACGAGGTTCCCCACAGACTCGTTTCGTCTTTACTCGCCTCAAGGTGCTTAGTCTATATATATATATGCGCAATTGTGACTTTGCATTGCGTCATGCGTGCAAAATACACAGAAACGAACAAGTGCAACGTGCTTGAGGAAGGTGCGGTTCACAACAGATCGTAATATGCTCACTTTTACAGAAGTTCGATTAATCGGCGCCGAAACGACAACGTATTTGCCTGTATACCACAGGGCATTTCAGCTCAAGTCGTACGAAACTTGTTTATTTTTTTATTTTTCAACATTTCTATGTCAGGATTCTTAAAATGGTTCGAAATGTCGAGAAATCTTGATACAAAGACTACGAAAAAAAATACTCGGAATAGCCCATACATAGGCCGACGTCATCAACGCATTAATATTGACGTTTGACAGGACAAGATAGTAAAGTGAAAATTATGCAGGAGCTACTTTAGTCTGCGGTACAGGATCATTGTAAAATTAAGCCAATATCATAGCTGATAATTGGCGTTGACATTTCCGGCGACTAAACCGAACAGTGCGGTTCACAACAGAGCGTAATATGCTCACTTTTATATAGAAGTTCGATCAATCGGCGCCGAAACGATAACGTATTTGCCTGTATACCACAGGGCATTTCAGCTCAAGTCGTACGAAACTTGTTTATTTTTTTATTTTTCAACATTTCTATGTCCGGATTCTTAAAATGGTTCGAAATGTCGAGAAATCTTGATACAAAGACTAAGAAAAAAAATACTCGGAATAGCCCATACATAGGCCGACGTCATCAACGCATTAATATTGACGTTTGACAGGACAAGATAGTAAAGTGAAAATTATGCAGGAGCTACTTTAGTCTGCGGTACAGGATCATTGTAAAATTAAGCCAGTATCATAACTAATAATTGGCGTTAACATATCCGGCGACTAAACCGAACAATTAGAGAACGGCAAATATTTTCAAGCTATCTACCTCACAGCACATGCAACTACGGTGCAATTTTTATTCCGCGATGCGATTGAAAATCACTGTAGCGCTATTATTCATGGATCACGTTAAGTCCGTCCACTGGAAATGACTTCATCGACCATTATATATCGCGCTCGATCGGCAAAAGTGCTCTATCGGAGAAAACTGGATTCTACCGGAGGACATTATCATAAAACGAATCATAGCAATAAATGGAATACTTTGTTTATGAAGACGCGAGCCGTGTGTGACCGTAGGTCGAAGTCAGCGGGTGGGATGATATCGATCACCGATAATAAATCTATATACACAGGAAAATACATTTTGAAACTATTATTTACTTCACTCCGCTCGATAGGAGACAATTTCCGGACGTTTCACGTGTATCTCCATTTATACAATTTATTAAGTAAAATTTTGTACTAAATTTTGTACTCGATGAATTTTTCTATGGGTTAAATCGTTTGTTAAATCTATCCCAAAATTATACTACATTTGATTGATGCAGTAAAAAAATATATATTTCTATTTAAAAAAAAAAATTAAGCTAACAACATTTTAAGAGTGACATTATTTTCAAGCAGGTGAATGGAGTTGCGAAAAAAAAAAAAAATGGTGAAAGTTACGAAATGAAAAAGAAGGTTACTCGCTTTCTCGCAAACACAATAATTACTTTTGCAACTAATCTTGAGCCCCTGGTGCAAACGAGCATGTTCAACGATGCGTTCGGTCAACGCACATTAACATAGTCGAATGCACGAGCTCGGCAGATGCGCGGTTATAACACCAGGATCAAGAAAAAAAAAACGTCAAACGACGAAAAGAAAAATAGAGGGAGAGAGAGAGACGAAAAAAAACGTAATGCGCAACGAACGTTTTCATACCGCATTATCGCCGGCAGCTCGATCGCACCGCTGCCGATGCGGATAACGCACGCAGCTGCAACTTTGTTGTGTTTTATGGGAGCTGCATATGCACCCACTACCGCGGTACATTAACCAACACGCATACGCAACTCAGTGAAAATGTTAGCATTCATTATACTACTATCTTGCGTCGAGAGACGAACTGCCGGAGAGGGAGAGAAAAAGAGAGAGAGAGAGAGAGAGAGAGAGAGCGAGAAAATACTGCAACATTGAAAATAACACACTACGTCAGAGCTCATCAACGTGGCGAATATTACTCAATTAAAGAGATGTATTCGCGCTGTTGATTTTAGCACGATGACGCATATGCGTGTGCGAAAAAAAAAATTATTTTCATTCAGAAATTAGAAACAAATATTTCAAACGAATTGATTAGTAACCCAGGATTGAAACGAATTTATTAGTAACCCATGTGCGTGTGCGAAAAAAAAAAAAATTGTCATTCAAAAATTAGAAGCAAGTATTTCAGACGAATTTATTAATAACCCAGGATTCTTATTAATTTATCGACGACACGTTGGCAGCATTATTGCAGCACGCATGTGCGTGTGCGAAAAAAATATATTATTTTCATTCAGAAATTAGAATCAAATATTTCAGACGAATTTATTAATAACCCAGAATTCTTATTAATTTATCGAAAGATACGTGCAACTTATTTTTTTAACGAATACGCTCAAGCTTATCATTTTATACACGGATAATGCAGTTCTATGCTCTTGTAAATGAATAAAAAAAAATTGATAATATTCTTGCAATGTAATTAAGAGGCCAATGCATCCTACGTGCAGTGATGATTATTCAATTATGAAAAGATTGAGTTACTTTTTATTCAGCGTTTTTTTTTTTGTTTTTCTTCCTGTAATGTAAAAATAAAGGAAATTGAAATTAGTCGATTAAAAAATATGTACATATTTCCTCCTAGATTATTCAACGGTCTTGGAAAATTAATAAAAATAAATGATAAACTCCTTCTAGTGTATTTTTAAGGCGTGATTCGGATTATGGATGTGACCGCGGACATCGGAAGGTTAAAAAACAACCCTCGAGGCATTGCACGTACAATGTATTCGAGTGGATGAGGCAGTGACGCGCGTGAAAGAGCTAAAGCACAGCTTCGAAGACACGGCGGTCTTTCACTAGAAATTTGGCAGAGATCTTTGGCTCCCGGCCCATAAACAGAATAAAGGACGAAATGAACGTCAATTGCTGTATATTGGACTCAAGTACGCGCTGAGAAATCTCTGCAACTCATCTCGGAATTTTTGTGCCGCTTCGAAAGGAATTTCATTTCCTCCTGCTTTTTTTTTTTGAAGTTTCATGAAGGTTCTCAACGAGAACTTTCTCTGCTCTATAATCTCTACAGCGTTTGCCTATACCACCTATACAATCAACCGTGTACAATCGAATGTGACCCATACACGTGCGTCGCTGTTTGCGAAGTATCCTTTATCGAATCGATAAGTGACTTCGTACTTCGTAGTCGCGCGTGCACGAGGCTGAAAGCTGTTCGTTGAATATTAATCGAGCGTTTGACCATCCGAAGCTCGGTTGACTTTCGTTGTACGAGGAATCGAATAAAAACAAAGCGTGACATTGGCCGAGTGTGAATTATATCGACGATATTCGAACGGCGAATTTTCGCAATTGTGACTATCAAGATTATTAAGAGCCGAGAGAGTGTACAGATGTAGAAAAAGCTGTTCGCTGAACATTAATCAAGCGTTTGACCATCCGAAGCTCGGTTGACTTTCGTTGTACGAGGAATCGAATAGAAACAAAGCGTGACATTGGCCGAGTGTGAATTATATCGACGATACTCGAACGGCGAATTTTCACAATTGTGACTATCAAGATTATTAAGAGCCGAGAGAGTGTACAGATGTAGAAAAAGCTGTTCGCTGAACATTAATCAAGCGTTTGACCATCCGAAGCTCGGTTGACTTCCGTTGTACGAGGAATCGAATAGAAACAAAGCGTGACATTGGCCGAGTGTGAATTATATCGACGATATTCGAACGGCGAATTTTCGCAATTGTGACTATCAAGATTATTAAGAGCTGAGAGAGTGTATAGATGTAGAAAAAGCTGTTCGCTGAACATTAATCAAGCGTTTGACCATCCGAAGCTCGATTGACTTTCGTTGTACGAGGAATCGAATAAAAACAGAGCGTTACATTTGCAGAGTGTGAATTATGTATTATTACTTTCGTTGTCCGAGGAATCGAATAAAACCAAAGCGTGACATTCGCCGAGTGTGAATTATATCGACGATATTCGAACGGCGAATTTTCGCAATTGTGACTATCAAGATTATTAAGAGCCGAGAGAGTGTATAGACGTAGAAAAACGCAAGGCCCGACGGTGCAATTCTCACGGATAGAGTGTTGTTAAACTCGAGTGTTACAGTGATGCACTTGACGACAACGGCGACGTTGCGAGTCTCAGTGTCGGCGACTTCATCGTTTCGTTGCTCAACTCGCGCGAGAAATTGCGAATGTGTGTACACACATTCGGTGTGTCTCGATTGCAGAGACGTACACACACGTGCGTCTGCGTTGAGGCATGAAAACGCATTTGCTCGGAAGAAGAACACTCCGCTACGTTTATGTGCATATGTGTGCGAGTGTGAGTGTGCGTGTGTGTATGTGTATGGCTGCTGTACATGCCAGAGAGTCGGACAAACAACTACATAAATTTTAATAGAGTCTTACTTTTTCAACCTTATCGAGGCCCTGAGATACTAATAGCAACGAGGCGGAGCGAGCCGGTTTAAAAATTGCGGAAGGGGTAGAGGTGTGGTTGGTTGGTCGGTTGGGACGTAGAGGGGAGGGAGGAATGATGAAAAGAGAAAGATCGGCTGTGAGGGAAAGCGAATTATAGAGATAGACATTTTAAGGATGCATCGCACGTTGATTTCCAAAGAAAGTTTTTTGTCGGATTACTTGAATCAATTTTTGTTTTTTGTGAATAGGTTTTTAAAATGACAATCAATTATTGGCGTAATCAGAAATTATTAACCATTGTGTGTGTGTGTGTTTTTTTTTTTATATTGTTAGAAATAATGTGTTAATTATGGTTAATTTGAATAAATAGAGGGACAAAAGAGAGAAGAGGAACGCAAGAATGGTTGCGCGAAGCACTTGTACGTGCTGCACTCGTTGACATGCCGCGCTCGTCGCTACTATCCTTATCAAAGATATCGAAGCACACGGTCTGTGCGTGACGTGAAAACAAAACTATTAACAGAGCCCCGTCTTCGTCGGTGACGATCGCGGTGCATTAACATATGAAATAATAATAGCCCGCAAGCAGAGTTAAATCACATGATCGCTAATATACATTATCTCATTTATCGATAATGTATTTAGGACAGCGTTGACACATCGTCTGCTGCTGCGATCAAAGTACTCGGCAACGGCGTGTCTCCGCAAATAGAACAATTAAAAATCCATGTTTATGAGCTCGTGAAAATTCGTCGTCATATTTGTATCATAAATAACATCTAAATAACCATTTTTCAATTCATAATATTCCGCGTATAAAAATAACGAAGAAATGGTACTTTTTTTTTCACCTCACATTATAAATATTTTATTTAGAAAATTCGAAATAAAATATCCGGAAATATAGAATTTGTATCTCTCAGAGGATTGAAAAACAAAATTCACTCGGACAAGCCCATTATTATTCACGAGGCCGGGCGGTAAAATTACGAGATGGATGCGGGAATAAATTAACGAATTTAGCGGAGAATTTTTTCAGTTTTGGCGTTTTTACGCACGGTCGACGCGATTCTTGCAGATTTTATCTGATCTGTGATAGGATAGTGAGGTAAACATGTTGACGATAAGTTATCATTTCGAGTGTCGACCGAGAATCGCCTATAATTATGTCTACCGAGTCCACAGGCGTTAATGGTTCCGTCCAAGTGCGATTGAACGTCCATCGTAACGAGGGAAGAGCGTCAATTAGCGAGTTACACGTTCGTTTGTATTATTTTGTATTAATTATCGAGTATTTTGTGAATCTACCGAATAAAACGAAAAGGTGAAGAGCAAGTGTCTACGATAACTAATCCTAGTTACCGCCGCTGTTAATACCGTAGGCGTAAGAAGAGGCGAAAACGGAAGCCTTCATTACGAGATCGTTCGACTTTACGAATCAAGCTTAACGAGAAGAATCAAACCTAATAACTCGTCCACGTCCCAAGACATGATACATATACGGAATGACATTTCGTACGAGTTGTCAACACGCTCTCTGCTGAATTAACAAATACGTTTCGCATTTTATCAGAGAGTAATTTTTTGTTTCTCGGCATCAAGTAAATACATGAAATAAAAATAATAAAAAAAATTAAAATGGCGTGAAGTTGGTCGATGAGGTCGAAAGTGAGAAAATGTGAGGTCAAATAAGAGAGAAATCGAGATACATGTATGTTAATGTACATACAAATACGTTTCGTATTTATTCAGAGAGTAATTTTTTATTTCTCGGCGTCAAGTGAATACATGAAAGAAAAATGGCGTGAAGTTAGTCGATGAGGTCGAGGGTAAGAAAATGTGAGGTCAAATAAGAGAGAAAGCGAGATGTATGTATGTTAATGTATGTACAAATACGTTCCGCATTTTCTGAAAGAGTAATTTTTTGGTTCTCGGCGTCAAAAGTGAATACATGAAATAAAAATGGCGTGAAGTTGGTCGATGAGGTCGAGAGTAAGAAAATGTGAGGTCAAATAAGAGAGAAATCGAGATACATGTATGTGAATGTACATACAAATACGTTTCGCATTTTATCGAAGAGTAATTTTTTGTTTCTCGGCGTCAAAAGTGAATACACGAAATAAAAATGGCGTGAAGTTGGTCGATGAGGTCGAGGGTAAGAAAATGTGAGGTCAAATAAGAGAGAAAGAGAGAGAGATATATATGTATGTTAATGTTCCACGACCTCCTTATAACACCACATGCAACGATAGAACCGGTGGCTATGGATCAGTTGCCGGTTCTTGAAGCCAGCGACAGCGCAAACACGCATATATTAAAAAGCGAATGAGTGTATGGCAAGAGGCTGTCGGCTACAGCGTTACAACTCGGCGGTGGGAGTATAAAAACGCACGTGGGAGCTGGATAGGCGCCTATTTATAGTTTTATTACTATTATCCGAGGAGGCGAAGCGGAGAGGGACGGCGGGGGGGGGGGGGACGAGAGGAGGGAGGTTTGCCGCTTCTCTGCTTTACATTTCGTGCTGCCCATTGCTATGGTTGTGGTGGCTGTTACGTGTGTGACATGGAAACAGGGCCATGTACCATGCGTGTAGAAAATTTATTGATGTTACCAGGGGTTAAGCAACTTGGACGTGACGAGTGGCATGCTGAAAGTTTTCGGCTTCAACAACACCGTCCACGAGAGAGGCCTCGAAACATCTCGTTCTGCATCTTTCCCATGATAAATATTGCGGTACAATTAGCTTCTATTTTAAAAGTCTAAATATTTTAGCCGCTTCACGAAATTTTACAGCCGCCGCTTCCTGCTTCTCTGTTCGTATATGAAGGGAAAAAAACAAGTCAGACGGAACATAGGAACAAGGAATTCTGAACTGCGAATAGCCCGTAAAGTCATTTGCAAGGCACAGGAAAATACGTTCGTTCACGTGTAATTCTTGTTTTTTTTTTTGCTTTGTTAAAAATAGTGTTTAAAAAAAGTTGATATTACTATGCGCGCGATGGAGGAAGTTTTTTTTTTTATAAACAGGTTTATGAAATTTCGAGCGCGGTGTTGAATATTGAACAACGTGCACGTTGAAAGTGAAGTCATCTGTGCGATAAAAAAATTATTTACACGCCGAGATGATGTTATTCAATTTTTTTTTTTTTTTTTCACCACGAGATTCAAGTAAACGTATTGACTTCATGAGAGATAAAAAAGAATTTTATCTAAAAAAAAAAGCAGAAAATGTTGTGCTTCCTGATAGAATCAATATATTGTATAAATGTTCATTCAATTCCGCTTGATTTTTTTTTTGTTCACCTCCTGTCAACTGGAACGTGAAACAGTTTGTAGGAGGATTCGGAGGTCGAGTGACCCGACGGCGATGGGAGACCGACCAACAAGTGGATATTTCACATGTACACGTATACACGTGTGTGTAATCGGTAGAGTAGCACCAGCGAAACGTGTTTACACTTTCGCGTCACGTGTATGCCCGTGCCTAAGCGCTCTATGCACGTAGATGTTCCTAAATGTATTAAAGGCAATAGCTCGACGAGCGAGGAGAGATCCGGCACTACTGATAACCTGTCTAATACCAGAAAGTCATATCTATGCTGTGCGATCCCGGTACACGCGCCCTTTTGACATTGAGATGACGAATATCAATGTGTGTGCAGTAGTTTGGTCCTTGACTAGCCGAGGAAACGAGGCCCCGAGGTCGAAATTGAATTAGTCGGATTAACTGACATCAAGGCTATTTCATAAGCCGAAAACTAACGTTTTTTTTTCTAACCGAGATAGCATTTTCCCGCGTCATTTGCACAACGAATTAAGGAGGTTAAGGCTAAAAAAGTCTCTTCAAGATCGAACTATAATTATAAATTTCACTCAGAAAAAAACTACTCCTCATTTGTTGCTTCTACAAGGATTTGTGGGAGGGGGGAGATTAAGGGGAAAGAGGAAGTTGAAAAAAAGAAAAAAGGGTCGGGCGAGGAAAATGGGGTGGAACAAAGAAGCGCGCAGAGATGGTGAAGTCAGCCGTGTCGTGAGAGTTCGACGCTCCCTTTCTTATCAGTGAATGGCCTGTAGCTCTCATGCCTTTCCCCCGATTGGCTAAAAGCTACATGCTGATGACGTCACCCTATCGATTATCAGGAACCACGTGACGCGGGCCACCGTTTGCCGCTTCTTTTTCTCTCTCGCACACTGACTATTGTTCATTCCCTCTCTCTCTCCTTCTCACTCTCTCAGTGTCCTCTTTCTCTATATCTCTTCGCCTTACGATTCCCCCTCGGCAAAATCGCTACAGGCTAACGCGACTGCACGTTAGACCAAGCAAATGCAGTCAACGATCTTCCGACAGTGATTGGCCCAGGATCGACTGTTCGCCGTTATCTCAAATGTCTGGAAACGTCTGCCAATGGCTGAAGCCTGGCCGGTTGTTTAAGGACCAATCAATGTGCAAACCGTTTGGCGTAACTTTGCCAAGAAAATTGGCCGGCTCTCGAGTGAGGCGTTTACCAGCGGGGGACAAAGGCCGCCACGCTTCTCGACCAGGAAGAGATTTTCCTTCGACAAATTCCGGACCCCGATGTCGAAAGTGCGACCAATTTCCACGCCATCGACGACACCAACGATAATCATCAATAAATGCACCCGATTCGCAATGTCATAAAGGGGTTGCCATAAATTGTTTGACAGTCCATACGATCCTGGGCCATTTGTGTGGCGAAGAATAATCATAATCGACGAATATATTTGCATCGTTCGGAACAAGTTTCAACGGTACCCCTGACATCGGATTTACTCACTGATTTATTTTTTTATTTGTACGTCGATGTCCGTGAGGAGGCAAATATACTAAAAATACATCGTCCCGATGGCCAAAAGTGCATCGACACGAAAATCGCGTGATCGGTTGCGCGTTTAATGCGGTTTGAAAAATAAAACGAGCATCGGCGAATACTCGAAAGTATCATCGTGCCGTATTCATTAGGCTGTTACGCAGAGAGACTCGAGGAGTAGTTCATTGAGGGGGAGAAAATTTAATATATTCGCATCTCGGGAAAAAGACGAAGCAATCGGTTTACGCACCTTATTCTCGCGAGAAAACCGGTTGCAGTGTCTATATATATATATATATTGTATAGTGGTAATGCGTGTATATATAGTCGTATATGGGATTTATATGTGTGTATAGACGATTGAGGCTGCGTGGAGGCTCTCGAGGTCTCCGGAGCGAAGGCGGCCTATGACCGCACGTAAACAACATTGGAAACGAGAACCCAGATCTCGAGAACCGGTCTGGGCTTGGAAAATAATTTTACGATGTTGAGAGAGCGGGACACGAAGTGCACAACGAGGTGCGGGACGACCAGCCTGCAGAGAAGGACAGTACCACGCGTCTTAAGCTATATCCACATCAGTGCCAACAAAAAACATTAAGAAATTATTGCAGCAGCGCGTAAGCAAAGCGAAATATGGATTTCCACGTCGGAGATTTAGAACAAAAACAACGTTAATGTTAGTGTTTTGACTACGGCGAAGTTGTGGATTTATAAGCTGAATTTAAAAAGATAACTTTTTCACATCATTCTTTACCATTTTGGCAAATTAATCGGGTATTTAATGCTTTCATTTTTTTTAGCAAGATGCTTATTCAGATGCAATTGCATATGTTGACTTTTGTAATTTTATAAAAAGTACTTTTTGATGAATTGAAAAAAAAAAAAAGAAAAAAGAATAAATCTTTTCTTTCCTTGCCTACCCTTCAACCGTCTATCACAGGGCTTTGACAAAAATCCTAACCGTAGGACACCCATAAGGGTCATACATCGATGCCCTCGTCAACAATAACACCAGCGACTCTCCGTATCGATTGAATGCGTGTCTGGTGGGTTCTCCGGGAGTGTCTCCCTTTGTCCTCTCGAAAAAACATGAAACAGGTTACGAGCGACCTTGAAAAATGGTGCCTCGAAGGGAGCTAACCATTTGTGAGACGTCTCCAGGGCTTGGCCGTAGGCAAATTGGTCACAGAGATTTCTGATGGTTATATATTTTTTTACCTCTCGTCGAGACATTATCACAAGGAAAATTGTGACTTTTGATGTTGGCTGTGAGTCGCCGGAATAAAATGAAATAAAATGAAGAGGCAGAGACCCAAGGAAATGGAGAAATCCAGCGGTAAAATCGAAGCACAGGCGAGAGGATATTTTTACCGGGTATGTCGTCGATCCGCCAGTAAAGAGGGTGAAAATCCCTGCCCGAGGGCGAAAACATTTTTCTACCTGCGACTTTGGACCCTTTATAGCCGTCCGTACGCCATTTCTCTTTCCACCGTCCCGTACGTTTCCGATTGCTTTTTACTTCCGGAGCTCGGAGCGTACACGAGCCATTCCCAAAATTGATAAAATTATATCGACCACGGCCTTGATGTGATTTATCAATAAAATAAGATTTCCTGCGCGACCTCGGTAAGCGTTCGAAGGACGTTGCGATAGCTGTGCTTGTGGTTGCTTGTGGCTACGTTCCGCACGGTACCCAAGTACCACATGTACAAATATGTAACGTGGATTCACTACATACAAGTACGGGGAATTCCGTGTCAAGTGTTCCGTGAAATCGACAACCTTATTCACTTCATACATTTTATTTTTCCTCGGAACTTTTGACACTCGCGTATTCTCACTTTTTGTTTTTTCTCGTACTTTAAGTGAGTTGCTATTTTTTAGGGTATTCGTTAAATTGTATTTTCATGGCCAATGGAAATTTTGGATTATTTCTATCGAGTACTCAATTTAATTAGAGCTAATTGGCAGTTGAGCTCGAGGGTAAATGGACTTGTTGCGAATGACTTTCCCCGACCTTAGCGCGTGTCTATAGCGCTCACTTTGCACGCACGTGTTTCACTCCGCGCCGGTACGCTCCCTACTTTACCGGCACTCTACCGCGATCCCGGAGGGGCTCGAAATCTTCGTGTTCCGGAGAGATGAATCGAGCGACGAGGGAGCGGATTACCGAGGGACTATCTCTTGACCTCGTGATTGCCAAATAAATATCCCGAGATTTATTCGTCGGAGTAAGACCCCGGAAAATCCAAAAGCGCGAGGAAAAAAACACACACACACACACATGCAAAATAACCGAGAGAGAACCAGGAAATTCTTCGCGAAGGTTCCATCAGTTGGCCGGCTTCCCGTAAAAAAGAAAAGCCAATGAAATCGACAATCCGCATGGAAAATAGCTCACACTTTTCGTATCTCGCGCTCGTACTTGCAACATTGTTAACTAAATATAAATGTTCGAGGTGAAAAGCAAAGCTGCGATGTCACCTCGTCGAACTTCAACCGACCAACTATTTTCGAGTGGGCTATTTGTAACTGTAATCCCAAAATAACTCGGTAAAAAGTAAAAATACATGTATTTCGAAACGCATAGTCAACATTTTACCATCTGAATTTTAATGGATACCGAAATGGACATATTTATAGGCAATAAAATAAAGGATTTGCATATTCTCTTTCGAAAGTTCATTGACTCCTATTTTTTCAAAAAATATATATATTTATCGTCAAGTATATATCTGCAACTGAGAAAACACGAGAGAAAATAACAAGACGTGCGTAACATCGTCTCAAGAGATCGTCGAGATTGCATCATGCCGAGAAACCAACGGAGCAGAGCCATCGTGAAAATTGACGACAGGACGATAATAACGAGGCATATATTCGGTGATCAAATAGGCGAGTGAAAATAAGACAAATAGCGTGAAAATCGTGACTCACGTCATTTCCAATTTGACCCATTCTGGCGGCACCACCACGGTTAGCGATCGTATCCGCCACTGGGCAGAATTCTCCTTGGTTCGCCACAGGAATTTTGGCCAGTATCGATGAACAATACACTTTTTTTTTTAATCTTCTTTTTCTTTCACCACGTGACGAAGAAAAACAAAAATCACACTAGCGCTCGATTTCGTGTGCACACGCGTATCAAGACGAACAAAGGATTGAGCACCGGATCGACGTGATTATCGTTAAGACCGAGAATCTATAAAAGTATCGTGCAGCACAATCTCCTTTCCGCAATCCGAATGAAAAGCAATAACCGCAGACTTGGGGCGTTGAGGTAATTCCGATTCGTTGACTCGTTAAATACGTATATCATTAATATTAATATGTACGAATATAATCGTAATCAGCGTTGATTAATTAGAAAAGTTGTTAAGAACTTCGGATCTCTCGGCAAACGGTGTGTATATATATATACATATATATATATATAGGTGGTGTATATTCGCACGCGCAACTCGCTGTATATTGTATTACACGACTTTGTGTGCGTTTACTTTATAAATATATAATCGTATCACTGGATTTCGGTTTTATTGGCTTATATACACAAACAGAAGGACGTCCGAAAGTTGTCACTTTTTAATTGTACGAAACAGAAGGTATCAGTCATATCACAGACGTTCGTGAGTACTGGATGCGTTGACGACGGTCACCACTTATTTTCCTTCGTTTCTCTTTCACGATTATCCTCCGATTATTTGGTTATTCGAGCCTGTTTTGTCGCTTGTGCTACGAGACGTTATGAAAATTGTGTTTTACTTTTTTTAAATTGTATCGTAGGGAAATATTATTTAGTCGTTTACTCCGAAACACGGGACACTGGCTCTCAAGTTACACTGGACATTACGGAGGATGTTACGTTGACAAAGACCGTCTACACCGAAAGAGCGCCGGTTGCTAACTGACGCCTCGAGAACCGTGCCACCGCCATGCGATCATCTGGCCGGGTCTCGGTGGTGGGGGGTGACCGAGCAGTCGGCTTTAAACGTGGTGGGAGAATCGCCGGCTCGCTTCTGTGTGTACATTCGGCATTACGCGACGACAGTAGCGTACGTAACGCATCCGAGCACTCGAAGGCACTGATACAGATGCTGCGATGCCACTTGACAAACTTGCCAAGTTCCCGATGTGCCGGCAATGCTGACTCTCTCGTTGCGCGCCCATTTTTCTTATCGATCGAGCACGAAGAACAAGTATTTCGAGAAATAAGATGAATCTATCGGAAATATTTTTTCAGACATTTTTTTTAAGCGTCCAAAAATCGATTAACACACTTCCGCACAAATGTAGCTCTGTGAAAATCGAGAAATAACGAGAAAGGAATGAAATAGAAGATTCTACTTTATTTTAAGTGGGTCAAATGATTGCGTTATCGGGATTGCGATTGACTAATGCTCCTCCGAGAAGTGGGCGTACGTTATGACTGAAATTGAGTTTTATGATTTTTAACGAGAAGAATTTAGTCTATCGAATTAAAAGTAAAATTCATAATTCAATAGTCAGCGTATTTTTCATTGATTCTTATTCGCTACGATTTAAAATAAATAAATTAAAAAACTAGAAATTAGCCAATTACCAAATAGTTTTTGCGGAGACAAAGAAACGCGCGCGGGGCGAGCGAAGAAAAAGGAGGAAGCGCAAGAGGCGAACAAAGACACGTCGTAATCGGTATATAAAGGGCATTTGCACTACGTCACTGTCGCAGGCACGAGCTGCTGCTTCGGATCAGCTGATGCCCTAGCAACAAGAGCTACTAACCGTGCTAAAAATATATGTCTACCGGCTTATTGCAGTCATACCTCACGTACCGCAACCGTGAGTGGGACAATGCATGCGTGCCACACGTGCGTATGTGTGAGTGTGTGTCGTCGCTAGATTTTCCTGAAAATGTTTAGCGGTGCGAAAATAAAAAAATTGCACATTGCTTAATTATTTTTCTTTTTTTTTCTAAATCTACCTTTATAAAAAAAACAATGTGTTCCTCTTTCATAAATAAAAATCCATACAGCGTAACAAAGGTAAAAGAGGGGAAAAAAAAAAAAGTTTTGCCCCGTCCCATTTGGCAAACTTCCTTTGTTCCGAAGAAAGTTCCGCGACTTCCGGAAACGCCTCATCGACAGTACGATCTAACAAAAAGTGTAGTCTCGTCGGTGTGCGGTTAGCTCCTCATCGTTTCCGGGTTTCTACGTAACCTCGTGACGCGTGTCCCCTGGACCTACGTTTAGGATCAATGAATTCGGGGCCACGCAGGCTTTAGACAGAAGCGTCAAGGCGTAAGGAGGCACGGCGCTTGCGTTCGCTACTCAAAACCGAATGAAAGCTCTCCGTACGATCATCGACGGAGACGAGGGGAAAGGGTCACGTTCCTTTGTCTCGTGTTTCGTCACAAAGAACACGTATACAAGGTCACCGAAAAAATAACTCATATTTTATATATAGCATGTAGGAAATTATGGACCAATCGGTTGTAAAATTAAACAAACAATCCTCATATCCTGTGTGAATGATTATTTTTTTATTTAAAAAAATGGTATAGCGAAAGTTTTCCAAGTAGCTGAGAAATAAAAATGTGTCGTTATTTTTGTATGACCCTATAATACGTGAGACAAGAATTGCATAGCAACGAGCGGAGAAGACAAGGGGCAATAGAAGTCAACGTAGCTTCGTCTCGTTCCGTCTCCCCTCGCGGAAATAATCATCCGATCCTCGTTCACGTCGTGTATGTGTATCTGCATTCTCTTTGACATAGTTTTTCCTTTGTTCTCGAGACGAAGAAAGGAGAAATTTCACTTGGTGAAAAGGGTCCTGTGTTCGAGGGGTGCGAAGTCCGAGGAAGGAAACGAACGAAAGTCCCTTTGTGATTCTCTCTCGCTCCCTGCGCATTACTTTTATCGTTTTTTCATCTATTAATCGCTACGCATGATTGATGCATCGAGACGTCGTGAAAAAAAAATCACGACGATGCGTCTACAATTTATTCATTTTTTTTTAGTGTTGTAAAAAAAAAAGGTTCAAAGCTCAAAGTTGACAATTTGGAGAACATTTTGCCGTGACAAATATACGATAAATTAATATCTATTTCCGTTGCCAAAATTCCTTAAATAAGTCGTTGGCGTTAAATTAACATTTAATGCACGTAAATGAATGCCGGATCGATAGGGTCAACGAAATCTGTGATACGGGATATTATTGTACACTCGGGGCTCGATTATTTCGATACAATGGCCTGCGAACATTAACTTCCTTTTTTTTTTCTTTTTTTTTTTAAGAATTCCCGTCACGCACTTCATTAATTCTAGACAAATAAGCGCTGAGAAAATTCATTATGCCGTATTTATGGTAATTGGATCTCACCGCGACACTGGGCTCTCCGAACTTCGGCGACATGCTTCCAATCACGTTCGCGATCTCTCGACCTCCTCGTATATAGTACAGACATCGGCGTTGGTAATTCGCGAACGATTCTTCGACGGAATGTCCGCTACAAGCCGTTGCAGTGTCGTTAATCAATTTTTACGATCGAGCTTTTGCCACTTTTTTTTCCTCGTCTTTGGTTTTCGATGTTTGTATAAAAATTTTGAAAAGGAATAACATTTTCTTGCTTTTTCCGTATAAAAAAAATTGACAAGTTCCAATGTCTATCCTTTCTGCGAGGTATGAATAATTGGAGCGGAAGTAGCTGCAGCTGAGTTAGACGACGTGGATTGAGTTGTAAACTGAGAATAATAATGTCTTTATGTACTTTTTGTACAAAGATTTTACGTACGAATAACATTTTCTTGCTTTTTCCGTGTAAAAAAAAATGGCAAGTTCCAGTGTCTAGCGTTTCTGTAAGTTAAGAATAATCGGAGCGGAAGTAGCTGCAGCTGAGTTAGACAACGTGGATTGAGTTGTGAACTGAGAATAATAATGTCTTTATGTACTTTTAGTACAAAAATTTTGAAAACGAATAACATTTTCTTGCTTTTTCCGTGTAAAAAAGAAAAAAAATTGACAGGTTCCAGTGTCAATCCTTTCTGCAAGGTATGAATAATCGGAGCGGAAGTAACTGGAGTTGAGTTAGACAACGTGGATTGAGTTGTAAACCGAGAATAATAATGTCTTTATGAACTTTTCTTATCCTCTGTACGAAATACTCGCGCACATTGCCAACGGACCCTGTGTGTTCATCCCCTGGCTCGTCAATCCGGACCTTGATAGCTGTAAATAGAGTCTAAACTCATAGGACAAAGAACACCGTGTCGTTCAGGAACGAACCACTGATTCACGCTCGAGCCACTTGCGATTTCAACGATGATGCATACATCCCACTACAAAACATAGTTAGCACAATGTACTGTAGTCATCGAGTAGCGCGGACAAAAATTGTGCGGGAGTGTTGGACTTACTAGCGACGACGGGGGTAATGCGAGTCAGCTAATATACTAGTCAGCTATAATTTTTCAAAATTGATTAGCATGATTTATTACCAGTAATATTAAACTCGTAAATTTGATTGAATCACGTGACCCCCATTGTCCCCTGACCCCCATAACCCTCTGTCATCTCACGCTGGGCAAATATTACGTCTTTGTAAGCACACGCCCGTGCAGTGGGTTATGTTATAGCGTGATTTCACATAAATATAGTATCCGAAGACATGGGCATTGCAGTTTTGCTAATGCAAAGGTAATCCTCGCGATGCACGGTTATGACCACTGCACCGTCAGTTCTAATCTCGTTTTCAGCTGTATCAGCTATCGTTATCAGCTATAATTTTAAAAAATTGATTATCATAATTTATTAGCAATAATATTGAACTCGTAAATTTGATTGAATCACGTGACCCGCATTGTCCCCTGACTCCCATAACCCGTGCTCATCGCATGCTGTGCAAACATTGCGTCTTTGTTAGCACACGCCCGTGCAGTAGGTTATGTTATAGCGTGATTTCACATTAAATATAGCATCCTAAGACGTGAGCACTGCAGTTTTGCTAATGCAAAGGTAATCCTCGCGATGCACGGTTATGATCACTGCACCGTCAGTTCTAATCTCGTTTTCAGCTGTATCAGCTATCGTTATCAGCTATAATTTAAAAAAATTGATTATCATAATTTATTAGCAATAATATTGAACTCGTAAATTTGATTGAATCACGTGACCCGCATTGTCCCCTGACTCCCATAACCCATGCTCATCGCACGCTGTGCAAACATTGCGTCTTTGTTAGCACACGCCCGTGCAGTGGGTTATGTTATAGCGTGATTTCACATAAATATAGTATCCCAAGACGTGGGCATTGCAGTTTTGCTAATGCAAATGTAATCCTCGCGATGCACGGTTATGACCACTGCACCGTCAGTTCTAATCTCGTTTTCCGTGATTACATCAGCAGCGTGGTTGCGCCAAAAGTGAAGAATGATCCAACGTTGAGCTTTGCTCAATCCCAGTGGACTGTACCGCACACGAACTTCGTACAGTCAGCATTATTTTCCACCGAAGTTTATAACGATGCAGTAGAAAAGAAAAAAGAGGAAGAGCGAGATAAGCATCGCTGGCTGAGCGCTATCGAAAGACTTTCTTTCACTTGGTCACCGTAAATTGAGTTTATCGAGCAATTCATTCATCCGGGGGCGTAGCTCAGATGGTAGAGCGCTCGCTTAGCATGCGAGAGGTACCGGGATCGATACCCGGCGCCTCCAGTTTTTTTTTTTTTTCTTCTATAATATTTTTATAATTAAAAAATGATTTTTTAAATATACCGCATGCGAATAAAAATATTTCTAATTAGAGATCGATATTAATTCTCACTATTTTCGACGATCAAACGTTTTAAAGTCGTTATATATCGAGAAGCAGAATTCGCGGGATAAATTGGCCGGGTATGATATACAAGGTTTACATAACTATCGTTTCTTATCGCACAAGACGAGTAATAATAGAAAGAAGTGTGTGTCGAGCGGACTCGACAAGATAATTCTCGGAGATGTGTAAGTCTCGTCACGCGACGATACGGATGTAGTGCGACTGACAAGCCAAGAGCAGCTAATCAAACCTCGATTTCCGAAGTTTTCGCTGTCACGGAACTCGCGCCGGACAAAGACGATTATAAGGGCCACGTGATTTGTTGATTTTTGTGGAACGGCGCTTATTATGTCATGTACCCTATTTGTTTCAGTGATTAACGGTAATGACGTGTTGATCGCAAGATCCAAAGAGATTGTGCAGCCGATGCGGTGGATATTATTAGAAAAGAGGGCAAACACGTGGTCACCAGATTGTGCTAAGTTCAGATAGCCCGAGGGCCTTTTTGTGTCCGAGACATTAAGCGAATGCCACGTTTTTTAGATTATTAGTCTCACAGCGATGCACTCACTCGAGGCAATTCATAATTATTATTCATAATTAATGTTCCCACGATTTTCAATGTTCACCTTATCGCAAAGTACTCTGCGTATAATCGTATCGATAGTCCGCAATATTCCTTTCCCTTTCTTCGCACACACTCCAACCGCCGCCGAAACTGACAAAGGCTCGAATCGTAACGTCCGATGTTTCCGGGTGATCGAGGCTAACGACGGACTGCCGCAAATTTATGCCCTAATAGTGTACACACAAATTCGTTTGATGTGGCGTTGAGTTCTGGGGCACTAGGGGTACGAGAAATATTTACGAGGCTGAAGAGGGTTCGATTAAAGAGGGACAAAGACTCGCCGGAATATTGGATCAATCGCACGAGAGAGACGTCGAAAAACGGTAAAGAAAATAATCGGGAAAAGTGTGTACACTGTATCTATATGTAGGTAATAATAAAAATGAGGGAGGGGACGTGGTACACAAAGGAAATTTGAGGATCACGTGGTCGCCGGGAACCCTTGGTTCCGGTTGGCGTGGCTCATCATCGAAAAGCATTATATATACATATATATACACACATATATATATATGTAGTGTGGACTATATAGTCTGTATAGGAGAGCAACCGACATTAAGTATATAGGGTGCGAAAGTAATGGCTTCCATACGTCAACGCCATAATAAAGGGCCGAGCGGGCGGGTTTCCCGCGCGAGGACATTCGAAAATTCGCCTCGACCGTACCGTAACACAGGCCGCCGTTGCTTCTGTTGATTCTCGGCCGCGCGTTACGTGCCGTTCGCAGATAAAAAGAAAAATTATCGCCGACTGCGTGAGAGACACGGAGAGTCGTCTTACCGTTTCCTCGCGTTTTATCGATCGTAAAACGAGAAGAAAGGAGCGAATGTTGTACGACAATAAAAAGAAAAGCGGGAAATAGACGAACGGAGAATGAAAAAGCGAACAGCGAGGCACTGTGCGACGTTGGGTAGCCACGTGGGGTGCCCCATTAGGCTAGTTCCCATAGCCAGGTCAGCATCGGGATTTGATTATCCTTTCCCCGCAGGGATTTGTGGCTCTCCACCTTTTTTTTTTTTTTTTTATTGTACTAAAGAAATGGTTTATCATTGTATTTTTTTCGCAGTCCCCGATTATGATTATGGTTGGTGAAATAACTGTAACGAATTTTTATAACCAATTCCGATACAACTCACTTTCCATTTTTTTATTTTTTTATCTTTATACTTAAGTATCGTGCATTCGGGGGAATTTGGGAAAAGATATTCCGAAGTTGTCTTAGGATAATCGAGATTTTATGAAATTTAGAGCGTCTGTGATCGTGACACAATTCAGACTTGTCGCAAATACGATCTGGTTCCATTAATCTGTACTCGTGCAGCCAATATATCTAAGAGGCCCTAGCTACAGTATTAGTACAATGATAGCAGGCTTTAATGCCGAGTGGCTCATTCTCTTTGTTCACAAAGATGCTGATGAAATTCGCTTCCGCGTTGCGTTAGACGAGAACGATAAAGTAATTGTTTATCGATACGTACACACTCGGTACGGTCAGAGAGAACGATGCTCTCGGTGATCTCGCGCGGCTCTTGAGGCCGGCCTATCGATCGATCGCTCTTCGTTCTCGATCTCGGCGCTCTTTTTCAGCGGTCACCGGGTGCATGTGCAAAAAGCCTATCTCGACACCCCGGATAAACTTATTTGCTCGCCTATTTTCGCTCGACCTGCGTTTTTTTTTTCCCCTACATTTATCTCGGGTCATAATTTTCGGAGATAAATATGAAGAATGTCACAAAAATGTTTTCACGAGAAATCGACGTACCATTTATTGGTTCGTTCGTTATTTATTCATCGATTATCGACGAAATCGTTGGCGGACTTTAATTTGGAATTTTTTTTTTTTTTACTTTCACGAGGTTCAACCGGGTTAAGCGGGCTTAACGCCATATCGTTAACGTCGCCGATCCTCGTTGTCTCTCGTATCACACGAGACTCAGCACGGCAACTAGAGACACAATAAGCTCTCGGCCGACGGGAGCTTTACGAGAGAACTTATGCAAATCGAGGATCGTAGCCGCGATTACAGGCGCGCCGGGAATTATCATAATATCGTTATTGGACTTTCGCCGTGCGGCGAACGACAAAGATAGAATTTTCTAACGGTTAATCAAGACCACGGTCGCTCCTTGAACGAAGATTAAGAGCTTCGAGATAAACAAATCCTCCGTCTGAAAAAAATTAATAAAAATAAAAATCTCAATTATCGTTAGTCCAGGCAAATGACGACGAATTATCGTTATATCAGCTGGTCCATCAGTCGAACATTTTTCTCCGTGACATCATCGATGTCCTGATTCATTGCACCCCGGCCTCCCTCGCCAAACCCAAACTAATCGAAGAGATCTCGTCGCGCACAGTGGCAATTCGCCGCGATCGTAATATGAGCACGTAGAAATATTCTCAAGCAGTTTGAGGGGCACACGAATCGTACAGCCACCATATAGTGAAAGGGAAAACGAAGGGGAAACCTGAGTAGACATGCAGTTCGACAGCTCGTTAAACACTTCTTTTTATCAAATATATATATATATATATGTGTAATATACACACATATATACGTACAGATGATTTTTATTCAACGTAACGATTGTACGAGTTTTCATTTGAACTCGAACTATCAAACAGTTGTGTGACTGTCTCGCTCCCGCGTTCACGCTGCTGTCTCGATTGAATAATGATCGCAAGACCCGTTGCGACTTATTCAGACGAGTGTAATACAACTCTATGTCGAATAGCGCTGACACTCGACGGTGGCAGACTGCAACATAGTTGGGAAATCGAGTAACGATCGTTATACTCGATTCTCAAAGTGCTCTTGCGACTAATACGGCTCACATGTTTGTTGGGTGGAAGCTCGCGAGTGAAAACTCGCTCGGAGCCATAAAGGAACGAACCCCCAATGTGATACGCTGTCCGTTGTAATTAATGGACGAGTCGACAGTCACCCCACGAGAAATTCGTCGGCTGCACTCGAATCTCCGATGTCTATTCGAATCCCGAAGAACTCGAAGGTGAAGAAGACTCCGGTTACACAAAGGAAAAGAGCAAGGCCCAAAAACGCTTGGGATTAACTTCAGGCGGTTAATTCGAATTCCATAGAAAATCGTTAGACGAAACATAAATATTTTACCACTAAATAGAGGGTGGAAAAAGTAGTGATTAATTTTTTATTATATTTTCTTGATACAGTTACTAATGAAAGGTTGATTTTCTATATCCGAATGAGAGAATTCCACAAAAAATCGATAGAAAAAACATAAACATTTTACCACTAATCAGCGAGTGGAAAAAGTAGTGATTAATTTTTTATTATATTTTCTTGGTAAAGTTACTAATGAAAGGTTGATTTTCTATATGTAAATGAGAGAATTAAGAAAAGTGGGGGTTGTGAAAGGAAAAAAAAAATTGGACAACTCCTATCTTAGAGTTTGGGAAAATCTATAAACTCGACTTCGTCACGCTTAATTAGTCTCCGAATATTGCGATAACTTTTGGTGCCGAACTCGTTAGTCGCTGCTTTTATTTTTCTATTAATCGTATTGAGCGCATTCCTGTACAGCCAACTTGTAGATTCAATAAATAAAATTGTTGTATTCAAATCAGAATAAATAGCCAACCATAAAATGTAATACTTTATGTAAGTGTAATTTATAATCTTGTGTATTTGTAGATTAAACGGATTTTATTCATACGTTTTCCCGTTTTGCTCTCGGCACAGCAGATCATTCTTTCAGATAACAATATGTGTAAAAAAAATCGATTTTTTTTTTACTAGTAGACAAATTACGACACACAAGAGGCCGGTGCGTGTGCACCTTACGACATAACGAAGCGTAACGGTGACTCGTCATGTATGAGGCGTTCAACACCAACTCGAACACTTTTTTCGTGCCCCTCTCGGATTCGTTCCATAAATCGTGCACACGGAAAGTCCACCTTAAGGTACCCCCGAATTTTCTCAGACTTTATAATTTACTCTTCGAGAGCCTGGATTTGTTTCAATCGTAAAAACAAAAGCCATCGCGTCGAACGAGAAACAACAAAAAAAAAATTATTTTTTTGGCACCGAAATTAGACTGCGTAGCCACGAAAATATTTTTCACCGGTCCGTTTCGTCCAATTCCACGATGCTCTTTTTTTTACACTCTTAACACACAAGCAAAGATCGTGTGAAATTTACTACAAAACAAGAGGCGTCGCATCGAACGCAAAAAATATATATGTATTTGTTTTGTCACTGGGAATAGACCGAAAATATTTTTCGTGGAATTTTACGCCTTAAATTTTCGCGAAAGTCGCCCAGTTGTTGCGCTGAATCACAGGCATGTGTACCATGGGATTTGATATCCGGTCAATAAACGCGTCGTCACTTTATTATTTTTTTCCAGCGATTTGTTGATGAGAAAATTCCAGGACATTCGATCGTCTCGTCATTACATTGATTGGGGCGCTATGACGAACACGAACAGCTGTTCGGTCCCGCGATCGTTACCGAAATGAGGCGAGACAGATCGGATTCCGTCAGTTTATGGTATTTCACGTTCGATTGCATTCCGTAACGTAATATTCGATTACATTCCGCGCCGGCTCTCGATTAATACGTTTATCCGAACGTCGTCAACTTTTCGTCGCGACGGACGTAAATGCAACATTGATGAGCGATTACTGTATTCCGGCGAACAATCGCGTCACATTCAATGACGCAAACTCGCGAAATTGTTGATGCAATTCAATACCGACTTTCGATTTGATAAGAATTTTCCTACTTTCCATATGCAGTGCTTACGTACACAGCACAAACACCCCAAGCTTGCATCTATTTTCATTGCGTTACGTAGAAATCAGAGGCTAGGAAAAACAAACGTCATCTGTCAATTCAAATCTCACCTGAAATACGATCGTAAATTCAGAAATTAAGATAAATTGTAATATCCTTTGAAATACAAAGAAATCTTTTGCTCCTTCGTACAGGAAATTTTATTTTTATTTTTATTTTATTTTTTTTACATGTCGGAACATATGAAATGATCCGAAGAAATTGGGAAAAGAGGCAAAATTGTTGATGCAATGCAATACCGACTTTCGATTTGATAAGAATTTTTCTACTTTCGATGTGCAGTGCTTACGTACACAGAACAAATACCCTGAGCTTGCATCTATTTTCATTGCGTTACGTAGAAATCAGAGGCTGAGAAAAACAAATTGTCATCTGTCAATTTAAACCTCACCTGAAATACGATCGTAAATTCAGAAATTGAGATAAATTGTAACATTCTTTGAAATTCAAAGAAATTTTTTGCTCCTTCGTAGAGGGAACTTTATTCTTATTTTATTTAATTTTTTTTTTACATGTCGGAACAAATGAAATGATCCGAATAAATTGGGAAAAGAGGCACGGAATTAGAATGTAAATTTTGAGGGTTATTCGAAGCCATGAAATCTATCAGTCACTCAAAGCAGCCGATTTGACAATAAATGATGCAACAACGGTTGACGATGACACACGCGGGCCGTCGAATATCGCATTTAATTTTTCCCAACTTTCCTCGTGGATAAAGATACGATTGGATTGTCTTAGTGCGAGTAATTGCTTAATAGGTTAAGCGCAATCGGGGTGTTGGGTCAGAGAAACAAAACAGCGTACTAATGTGGGGTGCATAGTCGAGGCGATGATTATATTCGGGGTAAACGAGTGAAAAGGTCACAAAACATTCCCGTCATTTCAACAATTGTTTCACTAATTATATATACAACCGAAGATTGTGGAAATTTACTAAGACCATTTTCAATCATTCCCCATCCTAACAAAGTGGAAAACATTGCAGATAATTTTTTTTCCATCACTTTGAAGTGTTTTGACAATATTGGTAACGAAGAGAATCGTTAGATATTTGATTGCACCTGTCCATTCCCATCACTTCAACAATTGTTTCCCTAATTATACACACAACCGAACTTTGAAGTGGTTTGGAATTTGTTTTCAGCTCTAGAGTTTAAATAGAAATGATGGTAACGAAGAGAATCGTTAGATATTTGATTGCACCTGTCCATTCCCATCACTTCAACAATTGTTTCATTAATTATACATACAACCGAAGATTGTGAAAATTTACTAAGACTATTTTCAATCATTCCCCATCCTAACAAACTGGAGAACATTGGAGATAATTTTTTTTCCATCACTTTGAAGCGGTTTGGAATTTGTTTCGAGCTCTAGAGTTCGAATAAAAATACTGGTAACGAAGAGAATCATTAGATATTTGATTGCATCTGTTTGACACATTGTTCCCGGAACCGGACGAGAATCAGGGTATCCTCGAGGCGTGACGCTATTGTCCGCGTGGTAATCCCGTTCCTCGGTCGACGGCTCGCTGTTGTATCCCTACAAATACCGACGACTTTCAACTTACCAGCAAGAACATAAGCTCCGATACCCAATTAAATCACCGAAGCTCTTACCGAAGACCCGCGAGTGGAAATGTCGCTGTGTTTTCGTTTCTCATGACTTTTCTCTTGGCATTGCACATGCTCAGGTGACTAACGGCATTTAGAATATATAAAATAGGATATATAAAAACAATACGATACATTGACAACGAGAATTTTAAGAATACATCATACACGGAAATAGAAACATTGAAGGTCACCATTTCACCAGAGCCAATGATAGTTCCCCAAAAATAGACCTGCCAAATATTCGTCGCGTATAACGAAGACAGCAACTTTTGCATTGAATTAAAAAAATATATCTCTTGCCTTAAAAATTACGATGTTTAATTATATAATATCTTCTCCCTTAAGTCGTTCTCTCAAATAGTGAGTAATAAATTTTTAGTTGTTTTGCCGTCGTATCTTGGTGTTTTTCGCCTGCAGCTTGAGTCGACGATTAAAATTGAAACAATGGGATAAATCGACAACGAGAATTTTAAGAATACATCATATACGGAAATAGAAACATTGCAGGTTACCATTTCACCAGAGCCAATGATAGTTCCCCAAAAATAGACCTGCCAAATATTCGTCGCGTATAACGAAGACAGCAACTTTTGCATCGAATTAAAAAAATATATTTCTTGCCTTAAAAATTACGAAGTTTAATTACAATATTTTCTCCCTTAAGTCGTTCTCTCAAATAGTGAGTAATAAATTTTTAGTTGTTTTGCCGTCGTATCTCGGTGTTTTTCGCCTGCAGCTTGAGTCGACGATTATAGTTGATAACACTCGAGTCGAGAATATTATAATTGTTTATGTATCACATTGTGAGATAAGAGTTATTAAGTTGATAAGTTGGTTAGATAAGTTGGGGCACCTCGGAGGCAATTCCCTCGGATTTTTCAACGACATTTATATATCTCACCGTTTTTCCGAGAAATTGAGGTGTTGTTGTCGCGCAGCTGTTGGGGATTTGCAGGTTGGCCAGGTACACCTCATACGTGTATATATATACCCACCAGTGCAGAGGTGGGTTCTCTTTTCTCGCAGCGATTCGCGGCTCGTGCCAGTTACGACAGACGCGGTGTCTCGATAAGAGCCTAGCATGAGAGCCAAGTGCACGGGGAAGCTTCGATGAGCAGCTCGCCCGCGCCTCAAAGTAGATATGACCTCATCGGCCTCGATCTCACAAATGTAATTATACACGTGTTCGATATATATCCTCTTTGCTACATCTATTATATTATATTCTATCCAATAGATCTATGCAAATATCTCACGTTCTATTCTATTTATATATGTAAAAAAATATATTTTTCTTTTTTAAACCGTCAACATGTTTTTCCGCTGGTTGCGCGGTAATTAATATAAAATCAATGCGCGAAAATGCGCGAGCGGAAAAACAATTGATTAGCCTCGTGAGTTCGAGGGGTTCGGATGAGGAATGGAATTTTCGTAGATACCGTCTCTTCGGTTCCTCGACAACATGTTTAGCCGCGAAAACAGCGATTCCACGATTGTTACGTCAATGCGAAGGAGGGACCGTGCGAGAGCGGCAAACACGGGTGTCTTGTTTGCCACCGACGCCCCCTTAATCCCCGAACCCCCTCGGGCGAAGCCGCCGATTCGTCGACCAGTGGCCAACCGATATCGTCACGGTTGATAAAACCCGCGAACAAAAGCCACTTTTATTGTTGCCGATTGTCGCCAGCGAACGTCCAAATAAAAATCGCTACGCGCACTATCAGTGTAACACAGCGATAACCCCGACGGGATTGAAAATAAAAACAAATGAACAAAACGACGGGGGTCAACTTGGCAACTGACAGCCACGAAAAAATCATCATTTTCATAAGATTTTACCTACAATTTTGGACCCTCATCATTTTTTTTATTTCTATCAGAAAAAACGTTTGGAAAAAAAAAATTCAAGACACATTTCAGTACAACTCGTATGAATGAACCCGAAGAAACGACGACGTTCCACGGGATATGATTTCATGGCTATCTGTATGTCAATGCGGATGGCAGGCCTTGAATCTGTGCGAGAGGGGTACGTGTTTTCCGTTGAAGCTGGAAGATTACACGTCGGGGAATCACGTCAGAGCAACGGAGTCAGAGTTACGGGCTTAGACAGTGAAAGCTCCTGAATCTTTCCGCACAACCAAACACACGTTGTGTCAGATGCCAGATGAGATTGAGCCACGAGGAGATGTTGCGGCTCAATGTAAAGACGGATTGAATTTATTTACTCGAGGACAAGCCATTGCAAATAGAAGAGCCCGGGGCAAAATGGACCTCCTCAGCAAACAAACAAACAAAAGCCTCTACAGAAAAACTATTTGTTTGCGCTCCGAAATGTTGAGTCCAGTTTCAACAGTCATTTTTTAATGCGAACAAAATTTTTTCATTTGATATAGCAAAAGCCGAACCAAGAGAAGTACGTATCAACATAATCTCAACCAGCAGAACGCTTCAACAATATCCATAATCACGAGGATATCGCTGCGTTCTATTAGTCATGTTATTGGCATGCGTTTGTAAAAACAAGCGGCTCAGTGAAATTTGCCTCCTGTGTTTTCGCAAGCGGAATAATAATCACCAACAAATATATGCAATCGCATTCCCTGATTCGTTGATTCTCTAATCTCCGTAAGACGATCGTGAATGTATATTACAGGCTCTCTCGAGGAGAGCGATATCGATATTGAAAAATCTCACGTTACCGGTTTATCGATCAATTCTGTCGTTTCACATTTAATGCCGTTGACATGGAATATCGTGTAAAGTAGAATATGAAAACCCGAAGGCATATCGTACAAAGTCTTTTGGAACTCACGTCCGGGACCTTGGACGTTATCACGGGAGCATGATAGCTACGACCGATAAGGGAATCGATCGGAGTATCGGTGGGAGTGTCCTTTACGATAAATAAAACAAGACTGCGGTGGATTTTCTCTCTTCCCCTTTTGACTCTCCATCCAATATTCCATGCGCATCCGCGTAATATACAAATGCAATTGAACTGCAAAATTGGAAAATATTCTCAGAAAATCATGGAAATTCCTCTTCTCTTCTTTACTTCCGAGCGGTATAACCTGTGAATATGATCGCAAGGCCATCGCAGAGGGAAATCAACATCATCTTGCGGAGGACTTTGTAAATAACGTTTATCATAGCTCAATTTATAGATAAACGTATTAAAAAGTTTAACAAACACTTTTATGTAAAAAAAAAAAATTAGATCGAAGTAATTACCGCTCGGTTGTAAGTGAGTCATTGAAACGTAGGCAAAAGAAGCGAAGTTCCGTCGCATGAACGCACACACCACGACTGATGGCTCATGTGTGTGTACACCACTAGTGCGACACGTAGCTGTCGTACGATTCTCTATTAACACAGGCGTAAGAGTTCTATACAACACATGCACTTTTCCATTGCTCTGACTCGTGACCATCGTGGACTTGTTTTTCTTTGCGGTTGGATGTCCGTGAACGGCGGAATGACAGCTGGTTGTACTGCACAAGTGGATTCGAAGACACGTATCTGAGTATCTGGATTTATTGGTTGATCGATACGCCGTGGAACGAAATGTCATTGCGATAGTGATACATTTATCAGTAGCGTTCTAATTTTTTTTTTTCCTTCTGCCGAATGGATTTATTAGAGTGCAACTTGCGGAGTACAAGAAGATGTATAACTCTGAAATGCGGGGAAGATGAGGAAAAAGACAAAGGTGGCATGAAGACATATGCACATGAGGAACGAGCTCGCAGTTCGATGTGCAGTAATAGCGTGGAAGCTACGCGGTCTGTGTCCGTCCGCGCTCTCTGGCACCAGGCGGTCTGCTAGAATCGTCGTGGTCGTGGTCGTCGCGCTTGTGGAATTCTCGACGAGTCTGCCAATTGCACTCGAGCTGGTGATCGCTTCGGGCCGCATGCGGAGACTGCGAAAGGCCTGTGCGAGAGCGCATCGGAGGCCTCGAGCGCCCAGTGCAACTGACCCGCTGACATACGCGACTCAACGCATCTATTTCCATGGATCCCACTGGCGGTGCTGTTGATCTTTGCGGGCCGCATTCTGCGCAAGCTTTAACGAGAGCTCCTCCGCCAGCGGCACGCCTGATTTCCCATTTTCGGTCGGCTCACTTGCCGCTGACGAGGCACGCGACACCGAAAGCGAATCCTCGCGGTGGCCCAAAATTCCCATATTACATCCCGCTTCGAATTTAATCGGTAGCGTTGAAGATTCAGTTGCGCGCGACTTTTTCTCCTGGGCGCATCTTTACAGAAGTGTCTCTTTATTGTAAAATGCCCAAGAGACGAAAGGGAAATTGTCGTGGGCTACCCTCAATAATGGATCAAGGAAATGATGGTCACCTCAATTAGATAACGTGGTTAGGTTTGTGTGCCACAGGCCGGTAGACGGTAGATGTCCTGCGGCTATCTTCTAGGTCTTTGTCAAGGTCTTCTTCATCTATCGCACTCGGTGTTACGTCATCAGTTGGCGCCACTCGACTCGGCCATAATTCCTTAGACTCTTTCTCGCTCGTGAGAAGCGTAGCCGTTTATCATTACCATTTTCGGACTAGCGTGACCGAATTAATTTATTTATCAAGCGATTTTAGAATAGACGAAAGATCGTGACGTAACTCGAATGATCATCGCGCTGTTTTAGGAATGCTCGGTTGAACACGTGCTGCGGTTGATAGGTCGAAAGCCATGAATTGTATTGCACGCGTGCTTGACAGATTTTTTATCGTTCAAAATAACTATCGAAACATGACATTTTGAAGAGACCCAGGTGAAGATTGAAGCCATTTGCCGACAAGTTTTAAGCTCTCGAAATGGCGGACACGAGAAAACTTCGGATAGTCATCAGTTGGCGCCACTCGACTCGGCCATAATTCCTTAGACTCTTTCTCGCTCGTGAGAAGCGTGGCCGTTTATCATTACCATTTTCAGACTAGCGTATCCGAATTATTTTATTTATTAAACGGGTTTAAAATAGAGGAAAGATCGTGACATAACTCAAATAATCATCGCGCTGTTTTAGGAATGCTCGGTTGAACACGTGCTGCGGTTGATAGGTCGAAAGCCATGAATTGTATTGCACGCGTGCTTGACAGATTTTTTATCATTCAAAATAACTATCGAAACATGACATTTTGAACAGACCCAGGTGAAGATTGAAGCCATTTGCCGAAAAGTTTTAAGCTCTCGAAATGGCGGATACGAGAAAACTTCGGATAGTCATCAGTTGGCGCCACTCGACTCGGCCATAATTCCTTAGACTCTTTCTCGCTCGTGAGAAGCGTGGCCGTTTATCATTACCATTTTCAGACTAGCGTATCCGAATTATTTTATTTATTAAACGGGTTTAAAATAGACGAAAGATCGTGACATAACTCAAATAATTATCGCGCTGTTTTAGGAATGCTCGGTTGAACACGTGCTGCGGTTGATAGGTCGAAAGCCATGAATTGTATTGCACGCGTGCTTGACAGATTTTTTATCGTTTAAGATAACTATCGAAACATGACTGTCGACAGTTAGCTCCATTTTCAAGAGACCCAGCTGAAGATTGAAGCTATTTGCCGAAAAGTTTTAAACTCTCAAAATGGCGGAGACGAGAAAACTTCGAATAGTCATCAGTTGGCGCCACTCGAAGCGTAGCCGTTTATCACCACCATTTCCGGACTAGCGTAACCGAATTAATTTATTTATTAAGCGATTTTAGAATAGACGAAAGATCGTGGAGTAACTCAAATTATCATCGCGCTGTTTTAGGAATGCTCCGTTAAACACGTGCTGCGGTTGATAGATCAAAAGCCATTAATTATATTGCCCGCGTGCTCGACGGATTTTTTATCGTTCAAAATAACTATCGAAACATGACTTTCGTCAGTTAGCTCCATTTTCGAAGAAGACCCAGCTGAAGATTGAAGCCATTTGCCAAAAAGTTTTGAACTCTCGAAATGGCGGAGACGAGAAAACTTCGGATAGAGCAATCGGCGCGGAAGTTTCAAACTCGAGCCGAAACGTGAAGAAGAAACTTGGAGGCCTCTTCGCTCGGTTAGAATTTCGAGAATTAGAGAGACAAGTCGAATTTAACTTTCGTCGTCTTGAGTCCTTGAGGACACGGCGAACGATAGCTCTTCTCGCCTCGCGCGGAAAACGCTTTTTTCAAGGCTTTTTACGAATAACTCGAAACAGTATCACTCGTGTTTACGTTATGGCATATCTACGCAAGGAACAAAGAGCAAAGAACACGCTTGGCGCCTTGTTCTCGACAACCAAGCCTCTTTGTGTATTCACTGGCCGTATACACTTAAGGATCCATTACTAATACATTCTCAACCAAAAGTCTCTTTTCATCACAGCTAAAGGTAAGAAATGCGAAAAAGACATTTTTTTTGTAAGACAAAAAAAAGACTTTCCTAAAAAAAGAGGAGAACAATAATCATGCTAAAAAAAATTTTAAAGAAAAATTTTCAAAAAATCTTTGGCGAAATACAAAATGAAGGAAAGAGCAAGGTTCAGTTTTTCGGGTGTCGGCTACGCCAAGAGCTGAGATTGCTCGATTCCGGGAAAAAATTAATCACGCGTTGCACTACTACACCCGATTAGTTATTAGACTTGTTTGCTCGTCTTATCGCCGGAACAAAGTCTACACTCGTTCGTAGCAGGCAATGAAAGAAATTGTGTGTGTTTTTTTTAAATATTGACGGTCAATTTCAAACTATTCTCGTGATGGACACTTTGTGTCAATGAAAACGTATGAATAACTGTGAGAAAAAAAAAATTAATAAAAAATGTTTTCCAAGATATTAGGATCATCGTCTTTGGTCGCCCGGCGACAAATGCTCGCGCATCAAGCGAAAATTTGGTGAGTAGACGAGATCGTTAGTTTGGTTATAACGACGTTACGATGAATTCAGCAAACGTTTATTCTTTTTTTTTTCTCCTGATAACGTAACCAATATTTTTCTCTCGTCGTCGTATCCGCTCGCAGTTCGTTACATTGATTTTTATTGATTCCTCGATTACGTCAAGTACTCGTGCACGGTACATCGCTAAGTCGGAGATAACCGGACGTCATAAACGATGAGCCTGAAGAGTCTTTCGGAGTATTTGAAGTTGACCGATGGATTGGGATCGCGTGCGGTTAAGCACGTTCAATCTATCAAATTAGAGAGCGTTCGAGTAGATTCGTTATTGAAAATTCTGGGCTCTGTTAAATCGCCGCCGATTTCGAGGTTTGTTTTTTTCGTCACGATATTATCAACGAGGTTTATCTGAGGACACGCGTAATCCCGGAATTACGCTATTGCGATAAATCAAAATGCGAGTGGAGGGCGATCGACAAAAAATATTCTGTCGCGAAAATATTCGTCGAGTGTATAGATAAAAGGCAGTGAAAATGATAACCGCTTCCATCCGCAGGGGGACATCAGCTGCTTATTACGGAGCGGCCGCAACCGTAATGTTCCTGTGGATGACCGACTGGAGGGTCGTCTGTCAGTACATTCCATTTTACGGCAGCAAATATCAGCGAGCCCGACAATACGCCAACGAACCTATGCACTGATGCACCCGAGTCACGTCGCTATACCCGACAATTTTTCCTTCCAATTATTCCAAGCAATGCAACATACATACACAAATTTGTCCTGCACAAATGTAACATTTCCAGCATATTGACCGACCGGTTTGTCGTGATTAAATAAATATAGTTATTTATATCGACCGATTCAATTATTTAAATTATTTATTAATTAATAATTAGATTAGCTGATACCGAAGAAATTTTAATTCCAAAGCGCACGAAAAAAAAAAAAAAAAAAAAAATAACGCCCGAACAGGGACTCGAACCCTGGACCCTCAGATTAAAAGTCTGATGCTCTACCGACTGAGCTATCCGGGCTTTCTATAGATCATAACTCATGCGGCTTCTTCACTGGAAGAAACCCATTGACGACTCGATTCAACATATATATTTTTATTTATTTATTATACATAATAAAAATTTAAATTTCAGATTTTTTCCAACGTTTTCCGGAATTGGAGTAGTGGGGGAGGGGGATTATCGACCGGAGTGGGGAGGAGCCATCGCCGCAGGAGGGGAAGAGCGATTGTCGGTGGAGGGGGTACGGGCGCCGGGAGGGGAGGGTCGTTCAATAATAGGGGCACGGAGAGGGGGGAGAATTTATGATGTACCTACCATTAATATTCAGTAGCGGTCTCCAAACCCCCTAATCCTTGGCTAATCTAATTACTCTGGCTGACCCATCAATATGCAATGTTTTTTTTTTTTGTTATATAACTCCCATCTAGATAATTAGTTAATATGAATTATTCTCAATATTGATACAAAAGCGACAAACATCATTCGCTCCAATAATCATAAATCATATGGAATTAATATATTCGATGGCGTGGCGTGCTGTCCGAATGTACGGAATAATTATGTACGGGAAACCGGGGCTAGTCGGGTCAATTTCCGGTTTCTTTAATTAAATTAGTAGGAAATCGATGAATTAATACAATTAATTCCCATCAATGAGTGCGTGTTGATGCCTTACACTAAAATCATACAAATTAACAGCCTTGGGTGTTGCGTGTTCACACAAAAGGCCGTGCGAATTATTAACGGTGTATATTTTGGCCGAGAAGATGGTCCAATATTTGATATTTGTCGTAAGATGGTGTCAGGAGAAACCCTGAGACGAAAGTCGGTTTGAACGAGAGCTAAGGTGTATTTGTGATCAGCAACACTGGCAAGAGTCCAGGGGATACTTGTAAGAACGTCGTCGCGGGATTTTTAAGAGGGGCATACGCACGATTCCACGCATACACTTGGACACATATAAGGTCGAGGCACACCGCTCATCAACACCGGCAATAATACCACCCGGTCTTTTCTGGGTTAATCGACAAACGCGCGACCGACGAATACGCGCGGCTATTGCAAACTTCCGGCTGCACCGCACACACTCCACACCTCGAATAATGCAACTCCTTTCTTCTTCAATGGCTATTGTTCTAGACTCATTATTTATCCGATAGTTTTTCCGACCGAAATCTTATTGAAGAAAATTCCGAACTCGATAATGAACCGCTAATATTTATCAGCCATTAATATTTCATTTTCTACTTTCATGCGTTAGTCACCTTCCTGTAGTCACGTGAATCGTCAAATTACCGAAATCCTTGAATATATTACTCCCCTCTTGACTACAGAATTTCAAGGTTAAAGAGAAAAAAAAATTATTTCCCATGATGACGGGTAATCGGGATAAAAACTGATTTTCAATGATCGGATAGGTGATCTCTCAGTGACTTCCGCTCTGGAACAACGGACTAAGCAGCGTATCGGATAACCCGACGTTTAACGTCATCAAAATGGAAAGCCTCGTCTGGTCATTTGATAATTCGCGTACGTCATGTTGATTTCGAATCCATTCAACGTTCGGTCGATGTTTGTCGCGTTGGATGACTCGCGAGGGTGACGATGAGGCATCGTGACATTTTTCTCGAATGACACCTACGTCCTCAACGTTGTACCACGTGAAGATAGTCCATCGAGAAAGTACTTGGATATTATATATGGATTGTTGTTATTATATTATATTGGATATTATATAGGAAGTTTCTGGTATTGAGGATTTGACACACGGGGAAAAGCAAGAGCATCTTGGATGCCATCCAATAATCTTTTTGTTGGGAAACTTGCCGCACTTCGCAGCTGGACAACAACCCACAGGGACATGTTCGCCCACGTGGTCCCTGCCCATATCTTCTTCCCTTTATTATTTCAAGGACTGACACGAAACAATTAAAAAATTTTCTTAATTGTTTTATATGCTATGTGTTGTCCCAAGGGAGTTTCTGATATTGAGGATTTGACACATGGGGAAAAGCAAGAGCATCTTGGCTGCCATCCAATAATCTTTTTGTTGCAAAAATTGCCGCACTTCGCAGCTGGACGACAACCCAAAGGGACATGTTCGCTCATATCTTCTTCCCTTCAATATTTCAAGGACTGACACGAAACAATTTTTTTTTCCATTGTTTTATATACTATGTGAGTACCTAACATGAGGCACGAGATGAAGAAAAGTCTGAGGACTGAGTTAAACCGATATAAACACTTGTATGTATCTACAGTGAATCATAAAACTCCTCCTACTTCTCCTTTATTCTTTCGACCGTTGCCACGTTAATCTTTCTTTGTCCTTCGGCGCGTAACACCTGCTCCCACTAACTCCCATACCTTTATTCTTACATCCCATTGTGCACAATCGCCTATATTTTTCAGCAGTTGAGTAACAGACATTTTTCTCCGGCCACATCGCACGTACAGCCGCAGCTCGTCACTTTCCCGGCCAATCGGGAGCGGGAATTAAATAATTAATTGACGAGATAACGGAACGAAGGCATAATGCAATTAGGGCTGGCATAATTGCGCAATACATCATACAACGATAACGAGCAATCGTCCGTGACACGTAATCATGGGTTTCTCAACGTTCTTCCTGATGTCCATGTTCTTCCTAACGAAAACTGTCAACATAATTCCCGTCAATCACGTTTGGCGTGTACTGTGTTATTTTGCGGTCGAAAATTATTGTAAACAAATAAATATCATTTATCTGTGCTATCGGCCTCGATGTATTCAAGATTTTTACAAACTCTTCGCAGTCACGAATTAAATCCATACTCGATCAATATTGACGATTAATTATAGAGAATCTTTGATCCGACATTTTCGAGATATCAAATTCGGTGAAAACTAATTTAAAAAGGAAATGTGTGGGTTTTTTTTTCATCGCAAACAAAGCTGTTTCAATAAGAAAACATGAAAAAGCCAAAATTAATGTTTACTTTATGAATAGCTTTGAAATAAAATGAAATGTGATACTTTGTATGATGATTGGCGGATAGATTTTTTTTTTTTTTGCTATTGCGGACCGTCGAGTGATGCGATCATTATTCGCGTCGGGAGGAATTACCTATCAATTTGAAAGAAAAAAATTCGATCACACATTTTCTTATCATAGTGATTGCACAAAAAGTATCTAGGACAGCGAAAAATATTGATATTCCATAGCGACATAAATATCATGATTTTATCTTGTTTTTGCCAACTAAACGCGCGCGTCACTCTCAATTGGCTTGCTTATTTGGAGATAGAATGTCTCCGACGGTTTCGCAATGTCTTTTGCGATTTCACGCACCGAAAGACCAGATTCCATCGGCTCCGAAATATTTCTTTCATCCCAATGAAGTTGCATTTGAATTTCGGAGAGTACGAACTTCGATCGTCGATTTGCCTTTGAGATCATTTTTGTCGTTTCAGTTGTGAGGTGTGATGGAGTTGGAAATAATTGCGATTGAAATTTCCATCCCTTCGATCGAGGGTTACCCGGCACCATAAGGTGGCTCAGATTCGATAAACACTTTATTTCTGGCTGTGTCGAAACGTTGCGGTGGTACCGCATGCCGTGCACTAAAAATACGCAAGTCTGCCTCTGCCACGGCGAGTTAAACTGCACGGATGAAAATAACTCTTGGAAACACCTGGCACCCGGTGTTCGATTCTGCGTTCAGCGCATAACACACACACGCATATCGCACATTGTCGGCATGAGCAAACGGTGTACCGGCAAATCGAAGAGAAAAAAAAAAACGTTTGCTTGAAAATGAATGGACCAGAGCTGCAAATTTCTATATCTTGAATTTCAAGCACGTATATGTTGTAATTTACAAGTAGGAACCTGTGGTTTAATTTGTCCCAATAAATCACTGCACACTGCTCAATTGGTATTGCAATGATATGCATTCTTAATTGGAATAACGTACGTGATGTATGTGAAAAATTTAGGAAAATAGGAAATTTACGAGTAGTTACGAGAATACGGACGCTATATTTATTTCTATGCCGCGCGGTTCATCCTCTTCACTACTCGTAAAATGATCACGTGGATAACACGCGATGTTCACAGCAAAGGCGAGTGCGTCGACGCACACGTGCTTACACAATTCGCCCGTGTGTTTGCCGCTGCCGCCGCCGCCACCGCCGCCGCCGGTGAGCGATGCCAGTGAGCGTGCTCAGCTTATTCGCCGGGCGGTGCGAACGAGCGTTCCGGCTTGCAGAAACTTTTCAATCAACATAGGGAAGAGAGACGAGGATGGCTATAAACCTCCCGTGAGAGCTTTGAGCTCTCGAGCTCGTGACCGAAACTCCCGGAGAACAGACCTCCTCGATTGTCGGCCCGATGCTACTCGCGCGCTTTCGACGACTCTCTCGTTTACTCCGATAAAACCGAGCACATACACGACTCTCGGCGATAAATATTTGCCAAAGAATATCTTTGTACCTCTGAGTTCTGCTGCAGCTCCACCCTCAACTTCCGTAACAAATCATTCGCGTCAATTTATCCGTGGACAGCAATTTTTTTTTTTTTTTTTCACTATTAAAAAGAATATTTATCGAGCTTCGATCATATAGCGTATATCAACGATATATATTTTTTTCGAAGATAGGTACATTGTAAATAAATAATTAAATACGTAAATACAATGCAACGATCAGCACAGGATGATAACCGTATATCAACGATATATATATTTTTTTCTATGATAGATACATTGTAAATAAATAAATATACATAAATACAAAGCAACCATCAGCCGAGGATGATAATCGTCCGCGTGTCTGACTCGCTGAAGGCAATTAAGCATAATTGCGAGGTGCTTAGCTCGACACCCCGTTCAGGTTAATAATTAATCATCAATTAATTGCAGTTGCGCAAGTGTCATGTGTAACGAGGGATTTTTTCTCTTTCTGATGTTAGATATCATAAAAAATAGTGGAGCCGGTGTAATGATATATAAAAATATGCAGAGATTCATTTGGAATAATGCCTGCTGTCATTTACGATAAATTGAAGGTAATGCACGATCAAGATCAGCAACGCGCCGCTCCGCCGGTGCCGCTTCCTGTTTACGAGGATGGAAGAGCCCGTTGGCTGTGCGCAAAGTGAGGGACTCGGTTCGTATCGAGACTTTTGTGCTGTCGGAGCGACGTTCCAGCTTGAGAAGTGCGCCTATAGCGTTGCGCTATTTATATTGTACGTAGCTCAACTTCATTCCATGCAAGTTGCCCCACTTGACTCATGCGCCAAGTCACCTAACAGGCTTCGCACAAGCTAAGCTTTTCCTCATGAAGTCGATGTTCTCCTCGACGCTATTCACTGTCCACTGTCCAACTTTTGTTGAAGAGGCTGAACTTAAAAAAAAAAAATCGACTTGACATTCGATACACAATTGCTGGACATTTTTCTGTGGTGCACTAAATTTGAAGTATAATTAAGATAATTCAAGCGTAGCACGTTTCAAACTCGATGGAAAAATGTAGAAATGTATCTGAGGCATAAAGAATAATGAAAACTTGCAGCGCGCACACAGTGATAATTCCTTCATACCTTATCGAGGAAAACGAAATAAAGTAAATAAATTATTGGCCGGTCGCAACATCGCGCAGACTGCATGCGATAAGTGCACCGGCTTCATGCAGAAAGGCAAGCGAAAACACGCTTTCCTTCTTGACAATAACAATGACGAACTTTTGTTATCGCTTTTCGATAACGCTGACTTTTAAATCGTGAGCTTCGGTGGTGGTGTTCTCCTCGCTTCCAAGTTAGCGAGAAAATTGAGAAACTTGAACCATAATAGAGCGAGAAATAGCTGCGACGTATTTATTCAATCGCCAATTTTTTTTTTTTTTCTTTTTTCCGTAACTTTCGATCGGTTTTCAGAATAATAGGAAAAAATGAAAAATTAAGCGTACACACAACGCTGAGTTAACGTAATCAATCTAGGTCCGCGTTCGCTTTATCACTGTTACTATTCTATTAATAGATCAACTACGGAGAGAGACAAATTAAATTTTTTTAAATATGCAAATAGATATACGGCACGTGCATCGCCAATTTTTTTCCGTACCTTTCGATCGGTTTTCAGGATAAAAGAAAAACATGAAAAATTAAGCGTACACATTATGCTGAATTAAGGCAATCAATCTAGATCCGCGTTCGCTTTATCGCTGTTACTATTCTATTAATAGATCAACTACGGAGAGAGACAAAATTAATTTTTTTTAAATATGCAAATAGATATACGGCACGTGGATCGCTAATTTTTTTCCGTACCTTTCGATCGGTTTTCAGGATAAAAGAAAAAAATGAAAAATTGAGCGTACACATTACGCTGAATTAAGGCAATCAATCTAGATCCGCGTTCGCTTTATCGCTGTTACTATTCTATTAATAGATCAACTACGGAGAGAGACAAAATAATTTTTTTTTAATATGCAAATAGATACACGGCACGTGGGTCGCCAATTTCTTTCCGTACCTTTCGATCGGTTTTCAGGATAAAAGACAAAAATGAAAAATTAAGCGTGCACATAACGCTGAGTTAATGCAATCAAACCAAGTCCGCGTTCGCTTTATCACTGTTACTATTCTATCAATAGATCAACTACGGAGAGAGACAAAATAATTTTTTTTTAATATGCGAATAGATGTACGATACGTGGATCGCCAATTTTTTTCCGTACCGTTCGATCTGTTTTCAGAATAAAAGAAAAAACTGAAAAATTCAGCGTACACATAACACTGAGTGAACGCAATCAATGTAGGTCCGCGTTCGCTTTATCGCCGTTACTATTCTATTAATAGATCAACTACGGAGAGAGACAAAATAATATTTATTAAAATATGCAAATAGATGTACGGCACGTGGACATAGAGATTGAGAATATATGGCGACTATCGACTAGGCGACGAAAAAACGTGGCGCTCGTAATCGACTCAGTCTCATCGCTGTTTCAGGAATGACCTTTGATACTCGTGTATTATACTAGTCGAATATCACGTGGAATAATGCTTAGATAAGAAAAAGCAGCGAGGTTCGAAGGGGCTGCTGATGTGCGTGCTTTCTCACACCATCGCTGCACCAACGACTTTCCTCATGACAATTAAACGTTTAAGTACCCTGAAGAGAGAGAAATAAAAAGACTGGGAATCGCACAGCGAGGTTGGGTGCCATTACTTTAGCTAAAAAACAAAATAGAGGTTGCGATAACCACGCGACCTTTAAAGCAACATAATGAATTGTTACGCATCAACGACGCCGTGAAGTTGCTCTTTAGTTGAATATTGGTTCATGCGAACCCCGAGGCTCTTGAGCAAACCGTAGAAAGTCCTCGTTTTTTTTTTTTTTTTTTTATTAAAAATAGGGTTAAAGAAAATACTGTTATCTCCACGAAACCGAAGAAACAGTTGTGATAACTTTCCATTTTTTTTTTTTTTCAACCACACAAGATTTTTAATTGTCGCTTAAAATCAGAGCGAAACGCATCGTTTGCCTTCGGACATTTTTCGAGCTACATAGATAACGCTGGTCCATTGGACGAGACCGGGTAAGTCACTCTTGTCGCGAGAACTGTCACGATAATCGTGCCGGACCTCAATCTACCAAGCCATTCAATTTTATCGAGCGCTGAAACTGCATATTCACCATTGCGGAAGTTTGAAAAAATGAAATAAAATATTTTTCCATTTTTTTTTTTTTTTTCAACAGTTGTGAATAATTCTGTTCAGAATGAAAGTATTTTTTCAATATATTTTCATTCAATGAATTCTCGTCTCTGGTACAGAAAAACGGAAGTAATTATTGCAGGCAATAATTCGCGTATTGTTTGTGAGAAGAAAAGAGACAGTGAGAGAGAAAGAGAGAGAGAGAGAGAGGAACTTTGCAGGTGAAAATATTTTCGATAGAATGTTGGACGGTTGCCCAAGTATTGTTTACAAGCGAGTTTACACGAGCGAGCTTGACACGGGTAAATTGGTTTGTTTAAGTTTATTAATAAAACGGAATGTCTCTGTGCGACGTACGAACGACGGAGATAGCGTATAACTTAGCGATATTTCTATCGTGCGTTGTTTTGAAGCATTCGAGAGAGAGAGTTTTAGGTTAATTTGCTGCGGATGGCGCCAGTCGGAGAAGCGAATACTAAAATTTTCGTCGATACATGCGAGATTCACGACTATGTTTGAAATTTTAATGGGGACAGCCAAGAAACACTAGAATGCTGTGATTCCGGCCAATTGCGCAGATTTATATACCCATCGTCGTACGATTTTTTTGTAACTGTAAATACGCTTTTATTATTTGAAAAAAATTATTTATTAATTTAATTTAAACATTTGGCCATTATGCTGTGATTCTGGCCAATTGCGCAGATTTATGTACCCATCGTCGTACCCATTTTTTTAAATCTGTAAATACGCTTTTATTATTTGAAAAAAAAAATGATTTATTAATTTAATTTAAACATTTGGCCATTATGCTGTGATTCCGGCCAATTGCGCAGATTTATATACCCATTGTCATACCTATTTTTTTAAATCGGTAAATACGCTTTTATTATTTGAAAAAAAAAAATGATTTATTAATTTAATTTAAACATTTGGCCATTATGCTGTGATTCCGGCCAATTGCGCAGATTTATATACCCATTGTCATACCTATTTTTTTAAATCGGTAAATACGCTTTTATTATTTGAAAAAAAAAATGATTTATTAATTTAATTTAAACATTTGGCCATTATGCTGTGATTCCGGCCAATTGCGCAGATTTATATATATATTGTCATACCAATTTTTTTTAAATTGTAAATACTCTTTTATTATTTGAAAAAAAAAATTATTTATTTAGTTAATTTAAACATTTGTCCATCATCCTGTGATTCCGGCCAATTGCGCAGATTTATATACCCATCGTCATACCAATTTTTTAAAAACTGTGAATACTCTTTTATTATTTGAAAAAAAAATAATAATTCCTTAATTTAATTTAAACATTTGGCCATTGTGACGATAAGAAAATTGTAGAAAAAAATGTTGTCGGGGGTGCAGATTGAGGAAAAATCTTTCTTTCGTGATGAATTTTTTCGAGTTAAAACGAATTGGGTTAAAGCGCGTTTCGATAGTGAATTTAGCAAAGTTAGTGGCGTTTAGCGGGTGTCGCGCCACCAGCAAAGCGACACATTGTACCTCAAAACGGCGACGCAATACGTCGGCACGTGCGATATATATAGTAACTGGAAGTTTGATACGCTGCGGCGATGGTAGTAGTATAGTAATAGTCGTTTGTTGTGAGAGCAAGAGACGCTGTCACGAGCTAGCGATATAATTACTATCTGCATAAGCTCTCGTTTGGTTCAACGCGCTGATAGCATTATGTAGATGACACTACGTACAAGCTTCGCTTCTACAATATCACTATACATTACCGTGTGATGTTTACGGAAACGATTCTCGCGACTATAGGCGTCGGATTACAAAATAGGAAATAATCCCTAGCACGTGGATCAAGAATTAGAGGCAGAGCCTCTCGCGAATTTTCGTGGCGAAAATTTTCACACAACCTACCGAGCTTTTGGCTCCGCGATCAAATTCAAGTAAAAGCAAAGGCCGTTAATAAAAAAACCAATTAGAGATACGAGCATCGTTCGATTGGGATCCAATATATGCAACGATAATTGTTCTGATCTTCTCCTTCGCCGATAATACACCAAGCACAGATGGAGAGATCAGTCAGAACTCTCGCGAATTTTCGTGGCGAAAATTTTCACACAGCCTACCGAGCTTTTGGCTCCGCGATCAAATTCAAGTAAAAGCAAAGGTCGTTAATAAAAAATCAATTAGAGATACGAGCATCGTTCGATTGGGATCCAATATATGCAACGATAATTGGGCTGATCTCCTCCTTCGCCGATAATACAACAAGCACAGATGGAGAGATCAGTCAGAACTCTCGCGAATTTTCGTGGCGAAAATTTTCACACAATCTACCGAGCTTTTGGCTCCGCGATCAAATTCAAGTAAAAGCAAAGGCCGTTAATAAAAAAAATCAATTAGAGATACGAGCTTCGTTCGATTGGGATCCGATATATGCAACGATAATTGGTCTGATCTCCTGCTTCGCCGATAATACAACAAGCACAGATGGAGAGATCAGTCAGAACTCTCGCGAATTTTCGTGGCGAAAATTTTCACACAACCTACCGAGATTTTGGCTCAGCGATCAAATTCAAGTAAAAGCAAAGGCCGTTAATAAAAAATCAATTAGAGATACGAGCATCGTTCGATGGGGATCCGATATATGCAACGATAATTGGTCTGATCTCCTGGTTCGCCGATAAAAGAGCAAGTACAGATGGAGAGATCAGTCAGAACTCTCGCGAATTTTCGTGGCGAAAATTTTCACACAATCTACCGAGCTTTTGGCTCCGCGATCAAATTCAAGTAAAATCAAAGGCCGTTAATAAAAAATCAATTAGAGATACTCCCATCGGTCGATTGGGATCCGATATATGCAACGATAATTGGTCTGATCTCCTGCTTCGCCGATAATACAACAAGTACAGATGGAGAGATCAGTCAGAACTCTCGCGAATTTTCGTGGCGAAAATTTTCACACAACCTACCGAGCTTTTGGCTCCGCGACCAAATTCAAGTAAAAACAAAGGCCGTTAATAAAAAAACCAATTAGAGATACGAGCATCGTTCGATTGGTATCCGATATATGCAACGATAATTGGTCTGATCTCCTCCTTCGCCGATAATAGAGCAAGTACAGATGGAGAGATCAGTCAGAACTCTCGCGAATTTTCGTGGCGAAAATTTTCACACAATCTACCGAGCTTTTGGCTCCGCGATCAAATTCAAGTAAAAACCAAGGCCGTTAATTAAAAAAATCAATTAAAGATACGAGCTTCGTTCGATTGAGATCCGATATATGCAACGATAATTGGTCTGACCTCCTCCTTCGCCGATAATAGAGCAAGTACAGATGGAGAGGTCAGTTTCATTTGTGGCTTCGTGTATTCGGAGACACGCACACACGCATTTTCAACCGCAAGTATCATTCAAATGGAATTTCCGCAATTGGTGACAAAAGCTAAATGCCAAGACCGTTGACGATGATATTTTTTTGAAACTGCAATGCAAACTGCACGGCCCCAATTTTCTCCCATTTACAATCTTGTTTATTGGACGACCGTGAAGAGAGTGCTATGATGCTACGGTCCTGATGTGTGCATAAAATAACACGAGGGCAAGCTAGCTTTTGTAAACAGATTAACGAACTACGCCAGCTCCGGCGTATCGTGGCCCGCGGAGATATATAGTCGGCCTTCGCATAACTTTATCTGCTGTCCCGACTCTTTCTTCTATTGTAGCCTTCCGCTCGCGATCAGCTGATGTGTTGTGACTATTACAACGAAGGATAGCAGCGTACGTGGTACCAGTAATGCAAAAATTGCAATGGATTTTTCGATGGAAAAGAGTGAAATTGCACTTTGGGGATTTTTATGAAGCATTTTTTTTTTTGCTCTGGTGTCTCGTTTTACCCCTTTTTTCCTGATATATCGCAGCTGATGTGTTGTGACTATTGAAATGAAGGATAGCAGCGCCCGTAGTACCAGTAATGCAAAAATTGCAATGGATTTTTCGATGGAAAAGAGTGAAATTGCACTTTGGGGATTTTTATGAAGCGTTTTTTTTTTTTTTTGCGCTCTGGTGTCTCGTTTTACCCCTTTTTCCTGATATAACGGCGTCTATTCTGTTCTGTTTTTGTTCCACGAGCAGACGAGGCTCGTTGCGTATACGATAATGGGGCGTTCGACCCCGGTACGTCCGTGCCGGACCATGATCCAACTCGATGACGTATAGTCGTCATAACGCGGTTTATGATTGTTATATTAAACGCAATTGTGCGAGTGTAACGAGATAGAGGGTAGATGATACGCGCTGCAAGTGTAACACAACGCACACAATCCACACGGCGCGATAGCGTTAGAATATGGAGGTCACAGACTAGACTCAATTTCAGAAGCTTATATACAACTATGTACCGCAGAAACGAGCAGCTATCGTGCGAAACGCCTGCTCAATTATCAGGGACAAAGAAAGAAAATGAATAACAAATTAATTGCGTTTATTTTGCGAATTTTGTGGGGTATGGAATTTTTTTAAATCAATTTTACTGCTGAAATTTTATCCATGAGACACGATTATTTTTTACGTTCAATTTTTTACTCATTTTCATTGTGAATCAAGCCCTTCACTCGCCTCGGCGCATAAAACTCGTCTGTGTGTATACGTTTATCGCTTATAGTCGAAACAAACATCAATTGTGATAACGAGAGGCACAGAGGAAAAGTGAGTAACGATTATTCTCATCAGCAATAGCAAATATTGTTATATTCTACCATTTATAAAATACATTCTGTCTAAACTTCTGTCTGATTTTTAATTATTTGAATACAAGGTAGAATTAGTTAAATTTTTTTTATCTAGTCGTGAGTCGAACGTCGGCTAGATTAGAGTCGTAGGTGCGGACCCGGAAATAATAGTACTAATAATAGGACCCGGAAATAGAGTCGATCGTAGTTAGCGCCGGCAGGGAGAATTGTGCGGGTGCGAGGTAAACAGAGGCGCACTTCACGAAGACGCAAAAAAGTTGAAGCAGGAAGCTGCAACATACTTTATGCTTCCGCTGTGGCCAACGACTAGTTGTTACACTTTCGATCATCATATGGACTGTCAAGATCCACAATCGATTTTTAATTATTTGAATACAAGGTAGAATTGGTTAAATTTTTTTTATCTAGTCGTGACTCGAACGTCGGCTAGATTAGAGGCGTGGGTGCGGACCCGGAAATAATAGAGTCGCTCGTAGTTAGCGCCGGCAGGGAGAATTGTGCGGGTGCGAGGTAAATAGAGGCGCACTTCACGAATACGCAGCAAAACATAAACTCGCGGGCACTGTTGAAGCAGGAAGCTGCAACATACTTTATGCTGCCGCCGTCGCCAACGACTAGTTGTTACACTTTCGATCATCATATGGACTGTCAAGATCCAGAATCGATTTTTAATTATTTGAATACAAGGTAGAATTGGTTAATTTTTTTTTATCTAGTCGTGACTCGAACGTCGGCTAGATTAGAGGCGTGGGTGCGGTCCCGGAAATAATAGAGTCGCTCGTAGTTAGCGCCGGCAGGGAAAATGGTGCGGGTGCTAGGTAGATAGAGGCGCACTTCACGAATACGCAGAAAAGTTGAAGCAGGAAGCTGCAACATACTTTATGCTTCCGCTGTGGCCAACGACTAGTTGTTATACTTTCGATCATCATATGGACTGTCAAGATCCAGAATCGATTTTTAATTATTTGAATACAAGGTAGAATTGGTTAAATTTTTTTTTATCTAGTCGTGACTCGAACGTCGGCTAGATTAGAGGCGTGGGTGCGGACCCGGAAATAATAGAGTCGCTCGTAGTTAGCGCCGGCAGGGAGAATTGTGCGGGTGCTAGGTAAATAGAGGCGCACTTCACGAATACGCAGCAAAACATAAACTCGCGGGCACTGTTGAAGCAGGAAGCTGCAACATACTTTATGCTGCCGCCGTCGCCAACGACTAGTTGTTACACTTTCGATCATCATATGGAGCGTCAAGATCTACAATTGATTTTTAATTCAGTACGACGATAGATCGTTGTGTCGAGTTCTTTTATCTCGTTAAAATCTCGTAATAATTAATTTTAATAATAAACTTACGATTAAAAAAAAAAACAGACACACAGTACGAATACCAGTCTGGCACGACGGATTGCTCGGCGCTTCGGCGCCACGTCCTGCTAATGAAAACATAGAAGGCGGAGCGAGGCGACGACCGAAGCTCGGGGAAGGAGGAAGACGAAAACCCGGGCTCAGTCGTCGCCTATGAAGAAGATGAAGAGCAGCGCGAAGACGCGGGCGAAGAAGAAGAAGAGGAAGTATGCGAACCAAGGCCGGCACTTAAACCCGCTACCAACTTCGTCTTGGCTACTTCTATTGGCACACCGTAAATCTTCCATGATCGTTTCGTAAACTACACCACGTTGTGTAAACAATCTCGACACAAATAGTCATGCCGTACGCACTTATTGTGTACGCGTTCGCAATTTTAAACCCAGTCGTTGAATTTTCGCGCGAGCATTTGTTGTTCTAGAAATTTAAATGGCAAAATTAATAATAATCAGGGAGAAAGCGTTTGAGTCGAAACGCTAATCGTTAGGGCCTAGCCACTATTTTCTATACTCAACCACTTTCTCCGCGTACATTGTCGACTTTTTATTTCCCGAGCTGCCAACTGAACTTCAGGAACTTACGAGGTACCGACTCTCGCACTGTTAATAGCCACATTGCCGCATAAAATTATCCTCATAAGTATACGTTGAAAGTATCCGTACCATTTGAACACACACACACACACACACGCTTAGGCTTTACTCAATGTGCGGGCGTGTTGGTGAAACATTACGAATAATTTTGTTATTTATCGTGCAAGCAAGCGACTAAACTAAAGTGAACAAGTAACAGGTTCTACAGTGACAGAGTTCGTTTTAAAAAAAAAAGAAAATAACGACAAAAACCCGTTCTGGTGGGGAGAAAAAATAGCGTTGTAAATATTGCGAAAATAAATGGTTATTTTGAGTAATCAAACGAAAAGCGTGTACTTGACGCAACAATTTTTAATATCACACCAGTTTCTGGTGAGATTAGCGATTCAGGAATTTGGCAGCGGACTGCGAAGTTCTGGGAGCCGGAGTAGCGAGAAATCACGGAAGTCGCGAGGAAACATCGCAGTTGATGTCGGCGCGACGAATGAAATCGTGCGATGAGTTGCGTTATGGTTTCAGGATCTTTGGTCGTAACGACAGTGCGAAAGCTTTGAGGGGCTGATGCACGTCAACACGTAAATTTAATGCTTCTTTGGCAAGCCCCGACGTACAGGCAGGGCTTTGATATATTTGTGGCCAACATCGAGGCGGAATGTGTTATTTTTAATGCCCATTTCACCCACTAACATAGCATTGAGTCAACCGATAACTCGACGAAATTAATTCCAACCAACCCTTTTTTTGGGTTTGAGTGGAAAAATTAAAAAAATTCTGAACTCTTAAATAGATATTACAAGGAATTTCGTAAAATTTAAATGTGAACTCTTAAATAGATATTACAAGGAATTAAAAAAAATTGAAATAAGTTTTTAGAACAATGAATTTTTCCCGCTAACAATCGCGTGCTCATAGTCAAGGGGTTAAGGGGTCATCGCGTTCGCCACTAATGAGGAATAAGATGAAATTTGTTTGTCCCCTTGAAAATGACATGTTTACTCTTCGCAATACGACATAGACGCTGGTTAAGTGATGCGCGTTCTCGAACTCTCATTCCGAGGCTTCGACCACTCGACGTGACCCAATAATTTCCATGAAATTGACACCGATAAAACACCCTTCTTATTTTATTCTTTCGGCCTCGGGTTAATTGATCGTGGATTTGGCGGCACGATCAGAGTGCAACGTCCTTATCGGTCATAGCCGCGACGACGATGACCTATACTCGGGCGGTCTAATCAATCGTTCTAGAAGCGAGTCGATCGACGAATATGTGTCTTTCTCCACGATAACTGAGAACCTTTGCTGCGCCCTCGATTTTGTAATGTCGAGAATTCGAAAAAAAAAAAAATCAACAACACTTTTTGCCGTTCGAATTAACTTTTTATTTTTCTAGCGATTTTTCAAAGCGAAATTGCGCTCGTTGGTTTGAAAAATGTATTTGTTTGTTACTTCGATTAAATAGTTAACTTCGAATGAATATATTAACATCGGAATATCTCGTCCAAATGAGAGAGCACAAAACGTGTTAGCAGTGTTACCTACTGGGATTATGCTGACGCGATTGCTCCGGCCGGCCTTGAATACGACCTCCAGTTCTGATTAAACTTCTGGTTAACGTGGTAAATGAAAATACTTGTCCGCTCCGCGTATTATTGTCTCGCGCTCGCGCGCTGCAAATGAAAATGCACCGCACGTCGACATTTCGCATATGACTCCGGAGCCGTGAGATGAAGAAGAGGAAGGAGGCGGAGCGGAACGGCGAATAAGAAGTCGTGATCCTTTTACTAAGATCAAGCGATAACGTCTTCGAGCTGAGGAGCGTTGATATTTGTGTACATGACGCGAAGTCGCATGGATTGGATTGTCCGCGTTGCATTAGAACAAGAAGCGACTGTCGGGAATATAAAAAATTACCACCTCATCGCATTATGCAGGAATTTCAGGGTACGAAGCATTTTCGAAAAAAAAAAAAAAAAGAAAAAAAAATCCTCTACTCCATCAATCATCTACAAAAATTGTAATAAATATTTTTTTCACATTATCGACACGTTCAATTTTTTTTTAATCGAGTCTACAATTTTTATCTCAATCTAGACTGTATCTGAAGTGCATTCCAATCTGTCTGATAATTCACAAAGAGGCGAAATAAACAGGTGTCCATAAAAACGTTAAAGCACGAAATTAATCGTGCAAACTTATTTTCATCCCGCTCCACGTTATCATTTTCACATCGAGCAATAATCACTGGCCTTCGGCTATTTATGGTTTATTTTTTAACCCGAGGTACTTCGGAATCATTCTCCAAGAAAATGGCGCGAAATAAATTGATTTGATAAAGAATAAAAATTTTTTAATAAATCTAAAATATCGGCTTGAGGTGGATCGACCCATATGTAATATCGTAGACAATCATTTATTCGTTACGCAAATGATTTTCGGATTATAAATAGGACCCGCTATTTGGCAACCACTGTTGTTTACCACGAGCTGCCATATACGGCCGGCCATGTTCTTTCCATCTCTATCCGCGTGTGCGTTAAGCTCCTAACATCGTAAACTCTCACGCTCATACACCAAAGCGCCATTAACGCCTGCCTTATGGACACAAGATCGAGCGTATTGTATATTAGCCGAGTTGCCCGACTCCTTCCATGCCTACACACGTTTTATCCATACGTTCGTACAAACTCCCAGGTGAATCCATTATTACATAGGATGCGTGCGATAAAACGAGCGCAAAATCATCCGCTCTAACCGCTGACATACGTATGCATAGCTGTAACGCGGTTGTGCATGTGAATTTACACATAATGCGCTTGCACGACCAATGGAATTCCAAGTGGACCTTTGCACCAACTTCCACTATTCTCAGTCGTGCATTCGTGTCTGTTCTTAAGGAGGCAGTGATACGTCCCCCACCATTTTCAAACCTATTTTCTCGCAAAATACTCGGCAAAAATAACCCAAATTTTGATAGAATGTGCGGAGCTATTGTAGAATTGGACTAAGCTTCGAGTTTTTTGATATCCAAAGCCGTTTGTTCAGGAGAATCGGGAAACCAGAAAGTGGGGTGAGGTGTGAGACGGACAGCCCTGTAGGCGTTTAACATTGGGCGAAGAAATGTTCACCGGTGTATCACTGAACGTTAAGGAGGCTTCCTCAAGATCGATGAAAAAATAAATAAAAATTGTACATTCTCGACGAATTAAAATCTTGGTTTCTTCGTTTTCGCTAATTATATGTAACCCATTATTTGCATTGAATAAATAGTGTTTAAAAAAAAGAATTTATCGTTTAGCTGATAAACTTGTCTAGAACATAAGCCAGCCTCCACATCCTTCTGAATATGCATGCGAATTCCGCCCTGTTTACGAGCTTTGCGGACTCGTTTGCTCCGCTCGATGACATGAATATTTTGTCATTCGCTAGAGGCACTCAACGGAAGAACGTCCACGACGAGCGACGCGTTTTAACTTTACACTTCAGCTAACAGCGATTGTTATCGATGTAAAAGATACGCGGGGGTGGGACGATTCTCAGCCGCTCCGAATGGGGCATCTCGATTTTTTAATTAATTTATATCAAGTCAATTACCTGAATTTTTTTGTAATTAATTTTTTTTTTCTTCGGATCAAAATGCGAGACATCGATTAAATACCTGCCACCGAAGAATTTTCGAGGCTGAATCGTCGAAACAAACATGTAGGAAAAGTCTGCTTTGCAATCTCGGTGATTAACATTTAAGACAGCTCGATTGATAAATATAAGCCGTAAATTGTACACGACACAATGTCGTACTCCGCTAACTTGTTGCAGGATTTTCTGCAATGTGTATGAGGAGCGAGAGGCGAAGTTGTGGCCCACCTGCGCAAATAAATTGACCGAACGATACGAGGATGCGGTTTCGGTTGAATCGAGAGTATCCATACGTTGCCAAGAGACATTAACCCGAATCCCCGGGGCCTGAGATTATGAGAAACAGTAGCTTCTCGAGAGCTTCGTTGAAGCTTGCGAGGCCGCGGGCGGCGGGGGTATTAACCATGCGAAAACAGCCAAGTGGACATTGAGCGATCGTTGTCCTCGTTGGCAAGCCTCTGCAACGATTAAAACCACGTATAGCCGGTTCCGAACGCCTTGTGCCGCTCACGCATCGCATCAACGCGTTCGGAATCCATTCTGCAGTTGTATTATTATCCGCAGTGCATTAACTTTAAGAAGAACCCGCTGAGAAATCGCTTTCCGCTTTGGTCCAATAGATGCAGACACTTATAAAAAAAGAAATAAAAAATTCTATTGTAAAAATTTTGAACAATTCGAAGCTCCGTGTGACGATTTTTTTTTTTTTTTGTTAATTTGATGGTAACTCAAAAATCGTGAGGCCGAGCTCGGAGTATGAATCATCGCGCGGGCTCGCCGATAACCGGAAAGTCATTCCACTAGAAGCTGCTCGAAGCGGTTGACGAACTTGGCTTTCCCGGAAAATCTTTATATATAGTATATCGGAAGCACGAACACGGAGCCCCCGATGACTAACGTTCACCTCGCCTAACTCCCCAGCCAACGCGATTGTGCATTTTACTGCGCTACTTTTGTGCGTGTCCTTTCTGCGAATGGTCCCGCATTTAAATAAACTTTTGAAAAGTAATCGGTCACACTAACGGCACCCATTAGAATGACATGCCGCGGTTAAAATAAAACCGAACAAAAAAACAAAGGTTTTACAAACGTGGAGTGAAAAAAAAACAAAACAAATTTACAATAAACTTGGAAAATTCAAATTGCCGAAAATACTTGAATCGAATGGGAGTGAGAATCAGCATAGAATGCCCTGTGCATGGTGTAACGCCGAAGCACCACATGCCCGCGATCACCAGAGGCTTGTGTAACACAATTTACTCACGATCGGTCCAATAGTTTATTGGATAGATCGGAACTTGTAAAATTTAAATTGCCGAAAATACTTGAATCGAATGAAATTGAGAATCGGCATAGAATACCCTGTGCATAGTGTAACGCCGAAGCACCACAGGCTCGCGATCGCCAGAGGCTTGTGTAACACGACTTGTTTACGATCTTTCGATCCGCCCACGATCGGCTATGCATATCCATTTAACACGCGACGAATCACGTACCGCAGCCGTTTTTCCGCGTGTACTTCTTCAGCAAATTCTCGATTTTTTTTAAATCACTGTAGTTGCTCAATTTCAAGCTTTTAAATCAATGAATGCAATAATCAAGACGTTAAAAAATGAAAATAAAAATAAAAAACGAACTTAACCGGCATAGCAATCATCTTGAGATAAGATATCGATGCAACGAAAAATACTGGCTGTCGGAAAGTACACGCGTAGCGTGTTAGAAAATATAAAAATCGGTGACTCACTTTTTCATCGAGACTGTTGAGATCCGGAAGCTGCAACAAAAAAAAAGATAAGTGGTTAATTTCAATCATTGGAATCCGTGTCGAAACATCAAAGTGCTGACTTTATTTTTTTTTTTTTCATCTTCATTATTGCCTGTAGAAATTATAATATCTATAATTTCCGTGTTTGTGGCTCATATTATTATGCCTATTTTCAGTCGTTTTTTGTGGTCAAATCCAGAGGCATAAATTACAGCTATGTCAGCCGAGCGTTTTACACACGTGAACGGGGCTAATACGAAAAAAGTGGAAAAAATGTGAGATCGCGCATTTGCTGAGCTACTCTCGAAGTGGCGACGGAACTCCACTTTACCGGAGCACGGTGACCAAAGAGAATCCTCCGAGCCGATAAAGTCACCAGCGATTTAACTGTCATGCCGACGAGAAATATCTGCCATAGCAACCGTGTATAAGCCGTCGAAGAAAAAGTGCGAGCCTCGCACGCGGAGGTGTCGCCTTCCGATACGTGACGTTTGTTCATTAATTCCCGCTCGACAATTGCCGCGGATTAAAGGCAATTTGTACCAATTTATCAGCCGCCTCGAGGAGATAATTTTCCTGTGAAATAAGTTCACTGAAATATTTAACGTATCGCTCGATTCGCATTATTAATATCGCATTTATGAAATGAGTACGGCTGCTAAATTTGAAAAATAATTTTTCATTAAATTTTAATCTTTTTAAATTCCCGGTGACAACTTGAAGTTGAATTCTTTTTTTATATAGCGAAAAAAAAAATGTTCTTGTTGCACCGGGACCTAAAAACCTTCGGACCATTTCAAGTCTTCATACATGACGAATTTGAAATAAAAAAAATAAATAAATAAATGAAATTGCGCAGATGGAACAGCGATACCACAAAAAGTATATCGTGCAAGTGGATGCGCAAGATATAAAGGTTCAAAAACTCAAATGGACTCGTCACAAAGCACTCAACGTAACACGAGCGGTGAGGTCGCAGTCGTAACTGAAACCCGACGATTGTGATAACAGTACGTGTTCCTGCGGGGGAAGCACGAGTATCCAGTTGCAATAACGTCTCGTACAGTATCCACCTCGTCGACTGGTCATTGAGTCTTCTACGCGCAGTTAAAATAAAATTTTCGATGCGTACTTAATCGCGATGCCTCATCGTCAAGACGATATAATATAATAATCGATACACGCACCATCGCACCGCCGTTTAGCTTTCACTCGGTTACGAGGGCAATGCTCTTTCGATTTTCTCGTTCTATCAAACACTACATTTTTTTCCCCGTTTGTTACAGAAATACTAAAAATGTTATATAAATGAATAATAAACCGATCTGTGAAAACATGTCGAATTTCTAGGGGTGATTTTCTCGTGGCTATTCCATTTTGCCCATAATAAATAGTGAGGCGCATTATCGACGCGTATTTTGATAAAACAAAGACCCCTTTGATTCAAAGTCTATCTCGCGCATTATGGCGCAGCATTTTCCCGAGCGAACGTCATCGTTCGCCATATCTATGAAATTGTTTGGTTCTCCGCTTTTCTCTCTCTCTCTGTCTCTCTCTTCCTCGTCGATATCCGCCGGAAAAGCTGACGTTGGCGAGCAAAATTGTCATACTTCTCCGGGTGCGTTCACCACATCGGGCTACGTAATCGCGCATAAATCGGAGGAAAGGAGGTCGCGATGCATATTTATGCTTGCCGAGTGGAAAATTAAATTCTCACATTTCACGTGATTGGATATGCGCATATTTTTAACGACGCGTCACAGTGGGCCATACTATTAATAAATAGTGGAACGTGCGGTCGTGAGAGAAAAATGAATATGAACTCGTAGGATTGAAAATGCGAGAAAACGCGGAGGCTATCATTTTTTTTTTTTTTTTTTCTCCAATTATTTTGCCCAACATTTTTGCTATCCGGTTTCGGGTAACGCAAAAAGTGTTCAAGATTATTGCAATTTTGGGGGGATATTGAGGTACAAAATTGAGTTAAGCTTTCACGATGTTATTAATCTCCTTTTTTTTATTAAAAAACATAAACAAATATACATTTACGTTTATAGGTACACATGCGTGTCGATCTTTACGAGTGTTCGACTAACCATTCACAACAAACAGTCGCTCAGTGCGCGTATCGTTGATACATCGATAGGCGTAATTTTTAGGTCGTTTTCATTGTCAATACACAGAGTTATCAGCCATACAAATATACGTACATAGGCTATGTAGTGTGGCCATTAAAAATCCTTATTTTCATTGCGCTGCATATCGACATCTTTTATTCCGTACCATAAAACCGTACGTACGCCAAAAAAGCCAGAAAAATTACAAAGTATTCCAAGTTCATCCGAAATGATAAATATAATAATTTTTCGAAATATCAAAATGATAGATACGCTCACACGCACACGATAAACGCATCCCTTAAGGGTTTTCAGACCTTTCGAACTCTCTTTTAAACGTAAAACTGCCCGGGTGCGGAAGAACATGGAGCGAAGTTGGAAAAAAGTTGGGAAAACGATCGTGATCAATAGCCGCGAGAGGTTTCAGTTGACGAACTTAAAAAAATTCTTCTCTTCAAAGCAATATCGAAGCTGGCGAGTCCGGAAAATAAGTTTCCACGATAGCGACGCCTCATAGACATTTATGTAGCACAGTAGACGAGTTTAGAGAAAAGAGTAGTGGGAGCTCCTTCGGAAAATATCCAACATCCGCTTTGAAGAATTCGAGGGATGCTCGTTGAAATTCAAAGTAGCCCGACAAGACGCGAAGAGCCAGAGGACGAGGAGAAAAGTGGGAAAGGTTTATGAAAAGCCCCCGAACTTTTCACCCAAGGATTTGTCAATATGCTACCGAGCAGCGAGAGGACAATGCGCAACCGATGCTTCTGTTCGACGTTCGCTTTGAACCGGCTCTATCGATTTTCTACTAGTTTGAATGTCCACTCATCCGTACGTTTGTTCGATCTTCCAAGTCCATGCCTAAAGCATGTATCCGGGAAGCGTTACGTACTCTGTCACTCATTAGGCCTCGAGTACCCGAACATTTGTGCTCAATCGACAAACGAGATTTTTTTTTTTTCAATCTCGACAATATTTTTACCATCGTCATTGTAAGGCATTAAAAAATTTGGCGCTTAGTTAATTTTAAATCGCTTCTGTCACCTAGTGACATTTATTTACAACATCGATACTCGAGAAGTTGAGATATTTTACAGTGCTATCTCATAATTGGCACAAATTTTTGAATAAAAGACAACAAAAAAGGTAAATTTTATATCAAACTCGCAGTTGATAATGAATTATTGTGATGTATCTATTTTGTGGTATTATCTATACGTTTATCGAAACATTGCAATACCAAAAAATTCGAAATACCTTCTAAGCTTGGCCTAATGTCGTGGGAAATAATGACAGGCAAGTAACGTCGAAGTTATCGACAGCGATTGTCGTGGTGTTTACATTTCTAATATACTATGATATATCAAACTTTACAATCGAAGAGTCACACTCTCGTTGCCGCTCATTTAATTCATAGCCCGTTTAAGAAGACAAGACACTCGAGTCTCGTTCGTACGAGCAACGATCTCGCGTAGGCGACCATCTTTCCAAATATCGTTCCGCAGTGAATGTCATTATTCGCATTCGGTGTTTAACCGCCCTCGCGAATTTAACCGCCGATTAGAAGCCAAGGAAGAACAACGGTGACGCAGAGAGCGGCGAGGCAGCTGGCGCACATCGCTAAAGGGCTCGCGGCGACCTCCGGTTCCGTTTCTATGGCGTAATCCTCGTCGCGCTCGAACTCCCGGACCTCGACGTCGCAACGGAAGCACACCCGACTCGTCTTTGGATGTGAGCTGTCTCGCCGAAGCAGAAGCGCGGAGCCTTTGCGCTCGAGCTTCCAGCCCGGTTCCTGAAGAAGTGTCCTTGTCATCTGCATGTTGATGGCTTCACCGGTAAGTCCTATTAATCCTTCGTAGACAATCGCAGCGGTCCCGAAGTGCAGCTGTCGATCTATTCTTCCTTTGATGCTCCGGCGAACCGACTTTTCCCTCGATTGTCTTCCGGAAAGTTGTCTTTTCTTCAGCGGGCAATCTAAAACGATAAAACAGAGAAGATTGTGATAAAATTAAAGCTTGCGGCGAAATGAGATTAAAAAAAAATTAATCAAAAATGCCTAATATTCCGTCGCGTCTGATCAATGCTCAAAAATTTAATTTGATTACAGGAAACCAATGCGAAGAGCTTCGTTGGAAAGATTAATCCGAGTGAAATTGAGCTGAAGCCCCGAAATGATGAATGTCTGAATTTGTAGATGGTAATGGGGTTGTGTGTTGGTGGATTCCCAGATCAAAGACCCCCTATAAACCCAGTGTCTGGCTGTTTAATCCGAATACACTAGAATTCCACGGTTGTGTACAAAGTTGAGGTTGTAGAAGGATGTTGAGAGGGTGGGCGAAGAAGGATCGAGCGTTGAGTCCGTTTCCCCAAACGGAATGCGGATTAATCGACGTAACTTCGGGGATATTCCACACCAAGTGGCTTCCGGTGAAGAGAGGAGGGCGCAACGGAGAGTTAATACCGAGAGCCCGCTCGTGCTTGAAAGTTTATTTGCGATCGGGCAATTCGGCGCACGTGTTGCCCGACGGTCAGGAACGGGCTTCCTAATATTGTAGAATCTCGAGGCGCTTGATACTCCGGCGGCAAGTTCAGAGAGATAACGCGAGGATACCGATAGAGTTGGAAACGCTACGTTCCAGAGAAGAGAAGCCAACTCCGTTAAACGATGTCGAGCGTATTGTGGATAAAACGCTCGCTGGATGAGAATCCAAGGAACACGATCAAACTCGATACACCGGAACATTGGCGACCAAATGGATTAATCAAAAGTCGTGCTCGAATCTCTGCTCCATTCAGAAATAGAGATTCGAGCTACGACCAATCAGGAAGTTCCTTTATGAACAGCGTCCACCGTCTCTCGAATTCCTTTTTTTTTTTTTAAATTCAATACCACAACTCCAACCTCCAACCAAAAATGGTTATAGCATCCAACGAACTTCGGGAGACCATTTCTCGTCCGATTTTCGATGCTGTCTTTGGATCGATGTTATATATTTTTTGGGTATCGTGAATGAGTCAAGTTGTATATATATTTTTATCGGTAAGTGTGAAACTATTTTTTTTTTAAATTCAATACCAGATCTCCAACCTCCAACCAAATATGGTTATAGCATCCAACGAACTTCGGGAGACCATTTCTCGTCCGATTTTCGATGCTGTCTTTGGATCGATGTTATATATTTTTTGGGTATCGTGAATGAGTCAAGTTGTATATATATTTTTATCGGTAAGTGTGAAATTATTTTTTTTTAAATTCAATACCAGAGCTCCAACCTCCAACCAAATATGGTTATAGCATCCAACGAACTTCGGGAGACCATTTCTCGTCCGATTTTCGATGCTGTCTTTGGATCGATGTTATATATTTTTTGGGTATCGTGAATGAGTCAAGTTGTATATATATTTTTATCGGTAAGTGTGAAATTATTTTTTTTTAAATTCAATACCAGAGCTCCAACCTCCAACCAAATATGGTTATAGCATCCAACGAACTTCGGGAGACCATTTCTCGTCCGATTTTCGATGCTGTCTTTGGATCGATGTTATATATTTTTTGGGTATCGTGAATGAGTCAAGTTGTATATATATTTTTATCGGTAAGTGTGAAACTATTTTTTTTTTAATTCAATACCAGAGCTCCAACCTCCAACCAAATATGGTTACAGCATCCAACGAACTTGGGGAGGCCGTTTTATCTTATCACGTCATCCGATTTTCGATGATGTCTTTGGATCGATGTAATATATTTTTTGGGTATCGTGAACGAGCCAAGTTGTACATATAGATTTTTATCGATAAGTGTGGCACAATGAAAAGCTTTCCAGAAAAATGACCAGCGAAATAACGAGGAAAACCGAACCACCTCAAAATCTGTGATATCGTTCGCCTCGCATCGCGGCCTAGGTGAGAATGACATCCGGTCCGGTGTGTGTTGGGAAAACACTAATTCACAGATCATTTATCTGTAACGAACCTTTGGCCGAAGAGAATCGGCCTTCGTGTTCCGGTTTAGGGTCGACGCCTGCACCGTGTGCAAATGCATTTACCTCTGTGCACAAGCTTTTATCTTCCATCAACGCCACGTTCGCTACGGATTTTACGGCACTCGTCTCCGTTCCGGTAGCAACTATTTGTTATCTATGATGGGGAAATTTTGGTTCGGTTGCGTAACGTGAAATATCGTTACACGCGATGAATGAAGTTTTATGAAAAATGTACCAAACTGAATTTTCAATTTTCGTGGGAATAATCCGTCATTTAATTCTATTATATTTGAGAAATATTTCGCGAGGATTTCATTGATCATAGATAAAAAGGAGACGCAATTCACTTGGAGTGATATAACACGGATTATTTTTTCCGTTTTTCTCTGTATTTCGAGGATCCCGTACGATTTTATAACGAGGCATCTATTCGGAATATAAAGTCCGGAAAACCCCGAGAGGAAAATCTTGTTATCCGTTTTTCAAGCCCAAAGCAATCGTTATCCCCTTTTCAACTTTCTTTGCTTCACTAGCCTCTTTACATATCTCTCCGTTCGTTCTACTCTCGTTAACAGGCATAACCCGCCGCAGTAGCCCCATTCCAATTCCAATAATACCCCATAGAAACCCGCGAATCGTCTTCGGAGTTAGACTCAGCAGTTCTTCGCACTCCTTTACTTTCTCTCGTGTACAATTCCCGAGACTGGAGTCCTTGTGTTACGTGTACTCGTCCCTTTCATAGATACCAATACACAACAACCCCTTCTTCCCCCAGGAGATAAAAAAAAAGAGAGAGAAACGAGAAGTAAGGTTGAGCTTCCTTTTCTCGTGGGGAAGAAAAAGAATTTATCCCTTTCCCATGCTTCGTTCTTCGTCTCGTAGTCGGTGGCCTCTTGGGGTTTCCTTTTACATTCGCATGGAAGCCGGAAGAGATCCTTCGTGACCTCGAATTGCAACGGGAAAAACTCTTCGACAAACCATAGCCAACATCGTTAGCTACTTCGATAGCGGAGAAATGAGATTTAGCACTCTCAATTACGGGCTCGTTCCCGATACTCTCCCGATTAAATGTTCCTTCAAATTAAAAGACCGTACTTGGCGAGTACCACTTGAATGTCTGGTAAGAGAAGTCAGACGAATGAGGATACCGAAAGTGGACACGAGATATTTTGGTAATCATATAATCGATTAAATATTTCGATTAAAAAAACTAAATTTTGGAATTGAAAAGATTTGTAGGTAATTAAAAATGTTCAGAGATTTGATATCGCGCAAAGCCACATGATCAAATGACAATCCTTTTATCATTATAATTTTCCGTACCCGCCGGAAGTTACTGTAGTGCGGGGTCGTTCCCGATACTCTCCCGATTAAATGTTCCTTCAAATTAAAAGACCGTACTTGGCGAGTACCCCTTGAATGTCTGGTAAGAGAAGTCAGACGAATGAGGATACCGAAAGTGGACACGAGATATTTTGGTAATCATATAATCGATAAAATCTTTTGATTAAAAAAAATTAAATTGTGGAATTGAAAAGATTTGTAGGTAATTAAAAATGTTCAGAGATTTGATATCGCGCAAAGCCACATGATCAAATGACAATCCTTTTATCATTATAATTTTCCGTACCCGCCGGAAGTTACTGTAGTGCGGGGTCGTTCCCGATACTCTCCCGATTAAATGTTCCTTCAAATTAAAAGAACGTACTTGGCGAGTATCACTTGAATATTCGGTAAGAGAAGTCAGACGGATGAGGATACCGAAAGTGGACACGAGATATTTTGGTAATTATAATCGATAAAATCTTTTGATTAAAAAAAACTAAATTGTGGAATTGAAAAGATTTGTAGGTAATTAAAAATGTTCAGAGATTTGATATCGCGCAAAGCCACATGATCAAATGACAATCCTTTTATCATTATAATTTTCCGTACCCGCCGGAAGTTACTGTAGTGCGGGGTCGTTCCCGATACTGTCCCGATTAAATGTTCCTTTAAATTAAAAGACCGTACTTGGGGAGTACCACTTGAATGTCTGGAAAGAGAAGTCAGACGAATGAGGATACCGAAAGTGGACACGTCATATTTTTGTAATCATATAATTGATAAAATATTTCGATTAAAAAAACTAAATTGTGGAATTGAAAAGATTTGTAGGTAATTAAAAATGTTCAGAGATTTGATATCGCGCAAAGCCACATGATCAAATGACAATCCTTTTATCATTATAATTTTCCGTACCCGCCGGAAGTTACTGTAGTGCGGGGTCGTTCCCGATACTCTCCCGATTAAATGTTCCTTCAAATTAAAAGACCGTACTTGGCGAGTATCACTTGAATGTTCGGTAAGAGAAGTCAGACGGATGAGGATACCGAAAGTGGACACGAGATATTTTGGTAATCATATAATCGATAAAATATTTCGATTAAAAAAACTAAATTTTGGAATTGAAAAGATTTGTAGGTAATTAAAAATGTTCAGAGATTTGATATCGCGCAAAGCCACATTATCAAATGACAATCCTTTTATCATTATAATTTTCCGTACCCGCCGGAAGTTACTGTAGTGCGGGGTCGTTCCCGATACTCTCCCGATTAAATGTTCCTTCAAATTAAAAGACCGTACTTGGCGAGTATCACTTGAATGTTCGGTAAGAGAAGTCAGACGGATGAGGATACCGAAAGTGGACACGAGATATTTTGGTAATCATATAATCGATTAAATATTTCGATTAAAAAAACTAAATTTTGGAATTGAAAAGATTTGTAGGTAATTAAAAATGTTCAGAGATTTGATATCGCGCAAAGCCACATGATCAAATAACAATCCTTTTATCGTTATAATTTTCCGGAGCCGCCGGAAGTTACTGCAGTGCGTGAAAAAAATTGCGTCCAAGTAACACGAGAGGGTAGACATGGACACGTTTGAAATAAAATGTGAAACAATGGTTGAAGAGGCGGAACGGAGTAGCATGCCAGGGAAGGGAATAGAGGGAAAGCTTTGAAAAGTCGTTGCCGAAGTTTCGACGGGTGCGGCAGAGGAGAGCTGTCGACGAAGCAATGGCCTTTCGACGAATAAATATTCATGGAGCGTGGGAGAGTAAACGCTCGACGGTCTTCGGGTTAATTAATTAGTGGAAAGGACAAAACGGACGACTGGGATAAAAGGGGAAAAAAAGGATATAGGACAACGGCGTAGGGTTGCAAGCGCAGGAAAAAGCTCTGGCTGTTGACGTTTTTCGTTGACGCTACGCTACGTCTCTTCCACCTGCCGTTTTTATTTTCGCATTCTCGTTTTGTAATCTCGTTTTTTCCCTCTTTGTTTCTTTTTTTTATTTCTTTTTTTTTTTGTCGCTAGTTCAGCCTCCGACGAGATTGTCGCTTGCGTTATTTCACCCATCTTCTGGAATACGACTGCGACTTTGCGAGTTACGTGACGAATAACAATGCGACACGGGACTCAAAAACTTTTGATACCCTTTTCTTCGCCCAACCCTTCCATCCCCGTCCTACGTGCTACCTTCGCTGCGACATACGTAGCTTTGCTTTTTTATCCACCAATCTCTTTCATTCGGGTGCACCGAACGCTTTAAAGATTTCGAGACGAAAAGCGTTGGACAAATATATTTAGTTTTACAAGATAGAAACAAGAGACGAATATCCCATACGCATTGCATCCCATACTCGGAGGGAATATTTAAACAAAAGTTAAAAAAAAAAACAATTCACTAAAATCAGGCCCTCATTAGGCGCCTAATGAGGGCCCGCTGGGAAATTTCAACTCGGGCGAGTATAGCCTTATATATATTATGGTTTGTTGCCTGCTCGGAAGTTGGCGGAAATCTCTCGTTTCGCTGCATCATTACCGAGGCAGAGGCTGCGGATTTCAGCTTCGGGAAACTAGGATAGGCGCGCGGTATGTTGACGTCGGCGACGGGCGGGTACGAAGCGCTATAACGAAGCAGGATCGCTTTCTTTGGACTTGATAACCGCGAAGCCTTAACGAGGCTTTCCCTTCCTCTCGAGCGACCTCCGCAGGAATTTAACTCGTCGAGAGAGATCGGCGAGACGCAGTTCGACGTCAGCGCCGAAGGTGCTGCTCCTTCGACTGCTCATTATTACTTGACGCTCCTCTACATGAACTCCGTCACGTGTGTATTGGACGTTGAACGTTGAAACTTGACTCTCCGTCTACGTATAATTGAGTGATTCGCGTCTAAGAATTTACGGGGCAAAACGAGACGCACCGAAATATTTGAAAAAAATTTCGAGCGATTACGCGTAATTACTGTATTATTATACCGCCAACTGTCTCTTAAGTTTTCGCGACTAGTCATCGTTCTCCTCGCGTGTTTCCTCAGGAGACATAGGAAGAGATATTCAAAGTACTTTAGCGAAGTTACCGAAGCTACTTCCGGCAGCAGCAGCAGCATACGGTAGCAACAGAACTCGAATGAAAGCAGCGACTGATGGAAACTTGAACATTATCGTAAATTCTTGAATTATGCCTGAGTCTCCGGGGCTGATTATAGCGAGAACTCTACTACATAAATATCAGCTTCGCAGTCTTTGCATAAAATCTAATTGCTCTATTCTCGCAATTCAATACACTCGGTCGAATAATAACATGTAAATTATTAGGTACGAAAGTCGGAAAATACCTTTTTCTCGCTCGAGGTACGGACGTTTAATCTGAATTCACGAATGTTGACATTTGATGAAGGACTTAAAGTGTTACGAAGCTAAATTAAAAAAATAAAATATTCAAAACAGATGGAAATATTTCACTTTTATATCAACCGAATGATTTTTTACTTTTCTTCTCATTTAACATACAAAAAAAATTCGAATAAAATTTTATTTGAAATTGCGTATCTCTTTTGATGTGCGGACTTGATAAGAGAGTGGAGAGACGTTTGAAAAATCAGGAGAACGAAAAAAAAAAATGGTAAAATTTTCGACAGCGGGTAATAAAAGCTGAAGAGCGTTGGTCACGTTTCGTTTGGAATCGAATCACCGGTCGGAGTTTAAGCTCCGACCCATTAGAATGTTCTCGCTCGGTGGGCTCCTGGGTGAGATCCGGAGGAAAGATCGAGTGGTATGGTTATAAAGGAGGATCTCGTCGCGAGAGGGTCGACGTGGAGCAGCACCGAGAGACGAGTAAGTTTCGGCGCGGAAATCGAGCTTCTTCGAGTTGGTTCGCGTCGTTTACCTCGCACTCGCCTTTCTTCGGGCCTCTCTATTCTCCTAGTCTCCGACGTTTCTAACTCACCGGCGTGATATCGCCTCGAGCCATCCCGCCGAGCACCGGCTCCTCCACCATCGAGTGGACAACTTTTACACAGTGCGCGCGTAGAGCCGCCGCCAGATTCCCTCTGTCTTTCCCGACTCTCTCCTCTCTCTGTCCCTCGCTCCATTTCCAGCTGCTCTCTCGCTTTCCCTCGAGTCATAGACTACTCGCGCTCTGCAGCCTGCTTGGCTCCTCGAGATAGCATTCTCGCATGCCACCGGATTTTACCCGCTAAATTAGATAGCGCCGAACCGGTGCGCATGTATTATTTGTATGTTGGAATTTTGCTGTCACTGATACACTCGGCCTACGCCGGCGGCATTGACTTTTCTGTTCATCGGGAATAATGTATTAATTTGTTCGAAAAAAGTAAGTGGGTTTAAAAAATGGAATGGAAAAGGAGATGGGGTTCGAAGAATTAACTTCTGTATTTTTGCGACGTGTAAAGAGGGAGCTGACATGAAGGTAAAACAGCTCAGCTTGCATAGAATGTGTAAATTAGAGTGATCTCAAACACCGGAGGCTACACGGCTAAGAAAATGCGCAATTTGCTGGGAAAACTATTTGAAATTAACGATAAGAGACGAGCACAGCGACACGTCTGCAATATTATTTGCACGCTGGAATTTTGCTGTCACCGATGCACTCGGCTTACGCCGGCGACATTGACTTTTCTATGCATCGACTACAAAATGTATGAATTTGTTTAAAAAAAGTGAATGGATTTAACAAGTAATTGTGCTGTTCCGTTAAAATGAATTATAGACAATAAAAGGAGTGAAGCTTCAAAGAATGAACTCTCGTATTCTTGCGAAGTAACGAGGGAGCTGACATGACGGTAAAACAGCTCAGCTTGCATAGGATGTGTAAATTAGAGTGATCTCAAACACCGGAGGCTATACGGCTAAGAAAATGCGCAATTTGCCGGGAAAATTATTTGAAATTAACTATAAGAGACGTGCACAGCGACACGTCTGCACTCGGCCTACGCCGGCGACATTGACTTTTCTATGCATCGACAAAAAAATGTATGAATTTGTTTAAAAAAAGTGAATGGATTTAACAAGTAATTGTGCTGTTCCGTTAAAATGAATTATAGACAATAACAGGAGTGAAGCTTCAAAGAATGAACTCTCGTATTCTTGCGACGTAACGAGGGAGCTGACATGACGGTAAAACAGCTCAGCTTGCATAGGATGTGTAAATTAGAGTGATCTCAAACACCGGAGGCTATACGGCTAAGAAAATGCGCAATTTGCCAGGAAAACTATTTGAAATTAACGATAAGAGACGTGCACAGCGACACGTCTGCAATATTATTTGCACGCTAGAATTTTGCTGTCACCGATGCACTCGGCCTACGCCGGCGACATTGACTTTTCTATGCATCGACTAAAAAATGTATGAATTTGTTTAAAAAAAGTGAATGGATTTAACAAATAATTGTGCTGTTCCGTTAAAATGAATTATAGACAATGAAAGGAGTGAAGCTTCAAAGAATGAACTCTCGTATTCTTGCGACGTAACGAAGGAGCTGACATGACGGTAAAACAGCTCAGCTTGCATAGGATGTGTAAATTAGAGTGATCTCAAACACCGGAGGCTATACGGCTAAGAAAATGCGCAATTTGCCGGGAAAATTATTTGAAATTAACGATAAGAGGCGTGCACGACGACACGGTCTCTATCATCGTAAACGGTAATAGGTCGGAAGAGCCGGCCAGGAAGGAGGTCGAGCTTTCTGGCAGCTCTGTGCCGTTTTACGAAGCGTTCTCACAAGACACTGTAGCGTCTTCCTTCACCGCGCTGCTGCCTTCTCTTCCACCGTAAGTGCGCGCGAGCTTTCACTCACTATCTTTTACTCGTATACTCGTTCGCTGTGTAGCTTGGCCATTACCTCCGGCGATTACAAGAATATTTTTCTCCGGGGATCGGGAGAAAGGTCCCGAGCAACAGTACCGCCGGCATATTTATTTCTCAAACCCTTTTTTAACCCACACTTGTCGCAGTTCTTTGCCGCATTAACAAAATAAAAAAACTTCATGAAAAAATAAGTGTCTTTGACTTTTAGCTTTCAGGCAAATTGAAAAAAAAAAAAACGAAAAACGAGTTTGCGAAAAAATGCTAATTACTGCAAAAAATCGTACTTTGTATTTCAAGCGTTGGAATAAAATGCAACGCGGAAGCCTCCACAGATTGCTGTAATCTGCGAATAATAAGTGAAGGAAAATAAATAAAAAATTGAATTCCGAGCCAGGACTTTGTCCATCGACCTTTATTCGATTACCCCCAGTGAGTAATTGATGCGGCTCGGCGGTAATCTTATTCCGATACTGTATACCGCGAGCGAAGCGTCCGAAGTTTCTGGTTCTCGGATTGCGGACTCGCGCCCGGATCCCGTGACTCAACCGCGGATGACTTTCACCGGGGCATAATCTTGCCCTCCAAAGAGACATATCAAAAAATGAAGCGCCTTTGTACGAACGAGCGTAAATACTTTGTGGGATCGGTATATCTAATCTCGATAAGGAAGACAAATTTTGCCGATGACTGATAAGAATACACTCGAGAATTGTTGTCCGCAGATTATTACGGACAATCTTGATGGAATGTTTGTTCGAAAATTTCATTAAACAAATATTTTTAATATCCGATAATTTAATTCTGTAATTTATCAGTTTTCGGATAAAATGATTATTCGTATAAATAATATTTTGACAATTGTTTTTTAAATCTCCTACAGTTTTTGGGTGACGAGGTACAAATTGGTCGACACATTTTCTCACGAAGGAGGCTCGGCAAGACAGCGAAGCGGTTCAAGAGTCGAAAAGCCATTTTAATTGGAAGTGAGACGCGTTCGAGTCCGACTGAAGTGGAGATCGGAGGAAGGAGTAAAATAATGACAAAGAGATAACGAGGAGCGCAATCCGATTGTCAGGGGAAATCTCATGAATCGAGGACGAAAAAATAGCCCGTTCCGCTTTACAAACGTTTTAGTCGAGTCGCGTTTACGAAGGCATCTGTTGCACCAGCATCACTGTATCGCGCTCATCTCCCGATGCAAAGTAATTATTCCGAGTACAATGGAATATTCATTTGAATAAATATAGCTGTGGAGAAATGACGCGTTCTTCTGGTCCACGGGAAGCGCTTGTTTCGGGTTAATGGAATTTCAAAATGTGACGGGTCATGACTTAAAGCGAAACGGCCCAGAAATTGGCTGCCACGGGCTTCTCCATTTGCTTGGCAATATTTTATTCCATGCATACTCAGTGACATCAGAAACAGACTGCGTACTATGTATTTCTGAAACTCACGTTCTCCCCATAAATACCAATAGAATATTCATGTTTTATTTGCAATTGTGCGCGGAAAATAAAAGAATTTCCGTCGAGCCAGCTGGTCGCGACGACACGAGAGCTCCGTTTGCCTGTTTAAAGGCCAACAGGTGAAGCTGCCAGGTTTCGATTATCTCATTGACGGCACACACCGCAACTAATGAGACTCCTGCGTCATTCGACAATATGTACAGAGTGGTTTGTACTCGGAATATTTAACGTTGCTGTACCAAGTGTGTATGGGACTTACTAACTCAAACCAACAGAAAAAAGTGCATTATCCACATGAGTTCGCAAATGGCGATGAATCTGGGACATTTATAATTTTATGGAAAGGAGTGTATATTACTTCGGGTAAAAAAAATTACATTCTCTACATCACTACAAAAATGGCGATGAATCTGCGACATTTATAATTTTATGCGATAACGTGTACGTTACTTGGGGGAAAAAAAATTGAAAAGGAAAAAAAAATGTACGGATTATGAGTCAGTCGATTTGTCGTGGAATGTCTTATATACAGAGAGTACATAAGTACATTATCCACATCAGTTCGAAAATGGCGATGAATCTGGGACATTTACAATTTTATGGAAAGAAGTGTATATTACTTGGGGTAAAAAAAATTACATTCTCTACATCACTACAAAAATGGCGATGAATCTGCGACATTTATAATTTTATGCGCTAAAGTGTACGTTACTTGGGGGAAAAAAATTGAAAAGGAAAAAAAAATGTACGGATTATGAGTCAGTCGATTTGTCGTGGAATGTCTTATACACAGAGAGTATAATATAGTGGCGCGCAAAAGAAGAGAGGCCTTGGGTGGACGAAGTGGCGCGGCGACGGCGTGAGCCTGATGCGGCAACAGCGGAAGAGCACAGAGGCGTATAAACCGCGAGATGCGCGCGGTAATAACACCGGGACCTGTACGTCATTTCTGCCTTTTTTCTTTTAGCCTCTTTTTTGCCTCTTTCGGCGTGTTTTTTTTTTCGTTCTGTTGCTTTTTTTTTTTTTCCTCTTTTTTTCGCAAACAGTTCCGCAACAGACGTTCGCGGGTGGTAAGGAACGTGGGCAGCACCGGTCGTAAAATTCCACTGAAATCGTCCACCAACTAAAATCCACTTGGGCTCTCGCGCGCAGCTCAGCAGCGCGCACCTCACGTACGTTTCTCTGTCGTCGGATTGTTCTTTGCCAGAGACAGCCAAGTACCAGAGAGAAGATAAAAAAATGAAAAAAAAAAAAGTACTGTGTGGATACAGAACAGTCCCTGCGAGAGAAATGGCGAAAAAATATTTTTAAAACCCACGCTTACATTCCGGAGTAGCTCATCGTAATCAAATGTGCATGTAAAATTACAAAAAATTCAGTCATTTCACCAGAGGACATTAAATTTTTTACTAAATTGTAATTAAATCCTGGCTGTATTTTCGCTGCAGAGGGAAAGCAATTTCGCTAGACCAGCGAATATGTTGCTAAAACAGTGAAAACTGTACGCTATTTGCAATGCTAACAAATTCGTTTGCTTTTTCACAGAGGCAATTTTTTTTTTATTATGCTAAAAAAATGTTTTTGCGAGTCTGGCGCAAAATGTAATTACACCATTATTTCGGGAAACAATTTACCGGGCCAGCAAAATCGGGCTCTCCGTGCGCTGATTATTGTAATGAACCGAGCTATTGTTGAGCTATCGCTTTTGAATATTCCCAGGGACTTAAAAACAATACTGCCAATAGTGTGTCGGTGAATGTGGGGCAATTTCAATTGCGAGCGTTTAAACACAAACGCACACAAGCACGGAGAGGCTTTGTTACATAGTCGCAAGACGATTTCGCTGATTGATTGGGGTGGAAAAAAACGAGGAAACATTTGGCTTGAAAATGGCGTAAGAGCCGCTCAATTGCGTAATCGCCAGGAAAATTACGGAAGCTCCTGAAAGGTATATATGTGTTTACATGGTATATATAAAGCGAGGCTGTGTGTGTGTGTGGATATCGATGGGAATGGACTAATTGTGTGTGGGATCGCGGTGCTTTCATTCGCATCAGCAGGTAGTAGGAAATGGAACTTGAAAGCAACCTGCTATGGCTGATTACGCATTGTAACTACGTATCGAACCGGAATCCACATCCGCACCAACACTCGACTTGTATCTGCCATTTTAGACGAGTCAACAGGGATTTCGAAATCCGAGGAATTCATCAAATTACTGTTAGATTAATTGATAGGTGTTTACTTGTTATATCCTCATTAATTACGACGATTAACTAATTAAAAAACATAGAAATAAATGGATACGTTGTGAATGATTGCGTAAAGTCGAGCCTTTGATATTGATAAAAGTTGTTATTCGTTCTAACGTCACAGAAAATTGTAAAAAAATTGAAAAATAGTAAAAACAACATTGTACTCGGTAATTTCGCAATTCGGGATTTTCTTACGTCGACGGTTTACAGAAACATGCACTTCCAATGCATGTCCCAAGCCCGGAAGCGTTCAGAGTTCGACATTGAATTTCCGGGTTTTGATTAGGAAGGACGATAACAATATCCATTGCGCGTCAACGATACGACAAAGCGGAAGTGTCAAGCGAACTCGCCGAAACGTGAGCAAATTCGCAACAGCCGACGAAGACGCTACACGTACGTAACGCGCTTCTGCGGCCTGCATACGATAATATTCTCTCTCAAGGTCGGCGAACCCCCGCGAATTTTTACTATCTCCCGGTGGACGGCCTTCACCGCATTTTCGATAACGCAACTCGACAATTTTCCCACGCGACTTTTAAATTCTATTTTTATACCACACTGACCCCAGATGCATTTGAGTGCAGTTCACACGAAGAAAATTATTTTTTATAATAAAAAAGTTTGTCTAGGTAAACAAATTATTTTGCCGGTCCACTAAAATAATTAATCTCTGCGCCGAAATCTTATCTTATCTGCCACGAAAGTTACAAAAACAGAAATAATAATTTTGGAGTGCATTCAATGGTATTTATAGAATGAAAGATAATTTCGAATACGTACCATGAATATTAATGCCAGCATTGGTCGAAAAAAATATTCCCACGTGGAGTACGATCGGCGATGAAGTAAATATCTATCGAGTGGCGATTATGCACTTTGGTAACGGTCGAGTGCACGTTGCAGAATGCGGAGAATCGTCGCCACGTCGAACGGATAAATAGGCAGAGAGGGAGTGAAGCGAACACGAGCGACGCGAAGAGCGAAGAACCAACGCGAGACGCGTACGGCACGCGACTACGAGCCCCGAGTACCGTGGATACTGCGAGAGCGCGAGCGTGCAGTACACAGAGAATATAGAGGCATACGCGAAGGAGCGGAGGCCCAGGCGTCCCGCGGCGTCGCGACGTCGACCCCCTCTCTTCTCTCCAGTACTCGCATTTCGATGGCCACCGACACACACCCACACGCACACACACCCGCTTGGCTTCGCCAAAGCTCCGCTGCCATTGGTTCCTCGCTCTTCGACTCACTACGACTTCCACGCATCTTTGGAATTGTACCTTGCCGAAGAGCCCTTCCGATTTTTTGACTCCTCACATTATCCAATTTTCTCTTTTCTCCAGTACTCGTATTTCGATGGTCGCACACACGCGCTCGACTTCGCCAAAGCTCCGCTGCCATTGGTTCCTCGCCCTTTGACTCACTACGACACACACGCATCTTTAGAATTTTGCCTTTCCGAAGAGCCTTCCCGATTTTTTGACTTCTCACGTTATCCAATTTTCTCTTTTCTCCAGTACTCACATTTCGATGGTCACACACACGCGCTCGGCTTCGCCAAAGCTCCGCTGCCATTGGTTCCTCGCCCTTCGACTCACTACGACACACACGCATTTTTAAAATTTTACCTTTCCGAAGAGCCTTCCCGATTTTTTGACTTCTCACGTTATCCAATTTTCTCTTTTCTCCAGTACTCACATTTCGATGGTCACACACACGCGCTCGGCTTCGCCAAAGCTCCGCTGCCATTGGTTGAGCCCTTCCGATCTTTTTACTCCTCATATTATCCACTTTTCTCCAGTGCTCGCATTCCGATGGCCACCGACACACACACACTCGCTCAGCTTCGCCAAAGCTCCGCCGACATTGGTTCCTCGCTCTTCGACTCACTACGACTCCCACGCATCTTTGGAATTTTACCTTTCCGAAGTACCTTCCCGACTTTTTGACTGCTCATATTATCCACTTTTCTCTCCTCGGGAGAGAATGGATCGAGTTGGACGAAAAAATGTAAACATCCTCAACTTTCGATCGAGATGATTGGATATATTTTCATCTGCTCTTTTTTTTGTGTAATCCTTTCAAACTGCCGAAAATTTCAAATGGTTTGGTTTTTACAGAAAATGAGCTGCGTTTTTTTCTTCGATCCAATTAATTTTTTAAATCCAATCGTGAATCGTTTATTGAAATGGAAGAATAATTTCCGTTCAGGAGTAATTCATGAATATTCAACGGGGAAATGTAACTATAAAGGATTTCACGGAGTGTATCAATTACCCAGATATTAACCAGTGATTGGAGACTTCCCTTCGTGATTTCAATTTTCGACATTTCAGCAATATCAGTTATTTCCCGCACTCGATTTCAATGAACACGGGAGATGGGTTTCATTTTGCGTCCATTTTACGTGTTATTGAACGGGCTTAATGGAATATTTTCGAGAACCATCGATTCGAAATTGCCAGAAAAGGGACGCGAACCTTTTTTACGCACCGGAATGGATGGACAGGAGAGGTAACTCTCACCAATGGCAGTATTCGACGATATTTTGCCTCAACAATATCACCGGTATTCATTGAGCAACTTTTTCGACTGCAATCTACTTCCTCATAAATTGAACCGCAGCTGCAAAAAAAAATTCTTTTTGTCATCCCATTTCAATTACTCCACTTGTTTTAGTCCAGGAAAATTTGGAACAACAAAAATTTAATTGAGTGAAATACATTTTCTCATTGAATCAAAAAACTTTTTCATTATATTTACTTGACTCAAAATAACATTTTCTCATTATGATCTTAAATGTTTGTACATTTCGGTATTGAGAAGCTAAAAATAGCGTAGGGTCTTGATTGGAAATAATAATAATGAAATAGTTTCATTACACGTTCTTGCCCTTTTATTAAATCAAGTAGATACGTTAACTCTCACCAATAGCAGTATTCGACGATATTTTGCCTCAACAATATCACCGGTATTCATTGAGTAACTTTTTCGGCTGCAATCTACTTCCTCATAAATTGAACCGCAGCCTCAAAAAAAAAATTCTTTTTGCCATTCCATTTCGATTACTCCACTTCTTTTAGTCGAGGCAAATTTTCAACAACGAAAACTTAACTGTTCAAAATATACTTTTTCATTACATTTACTTGACTCAAAGTAACATTTTCACAGTATGATCTTCAATGTCTGTACATTTCGGTATTGAGAAGCTAAAGGTAGTGTAGAGTCTTGATTGAAAATAATAATAATAACAATAATAATAATGATGAAAAAGTTTCATTACGCGCTCTTGCACTTTTATTAAATCAAGTAGATACGCCGTATTTCATATACAAAGAAAAACGTTCGTTAAAGTAGGATAGGACATTCGATATGACTCGACGCTGACGAGCCCCTCACTTTCCTTTCAAACACGACTCGACATTGGTCTATCTTATCAAGGCTACGGTTCTAAGCAAGGAAATACTCTAGCTCTATATATACATATATACATACACACCCACATATAGGTATAAAATTTTCTGAGCAAGTCATCAGCTCGAAAACAGTTTACTACGAAATCGCGCTGTAGTATGCGAACACGTGTTTGTTATTTCCCCAACCGAAGTGCGATAAAGAAACAACGAAAAAAAAAAAAAAAAAAAAAAAATAGTTCATAGATGCGACGTAGGGAAGCTGACGATAGTGTGTTCGTGTGTGGCAATACGATCTTTCAATAAGAAACTGGGACTCGACCGGACAATCAAACAAGCTTGATATCAGCAACATGCTTGACAAACGATAACGTAGTCGTGGTACAAGTACCGATAGAGAGAAGAAACGTCATACGCTACTTTTACAAGAAGACGAACAACAGGAATATATATTCTACACGTGCCATTCATTTGCTCTCTTTATCTGCCCGATTAAAAATTTCTTGCATTACATCTAGTTTCGAACGAAAGATTTTTTTTTTTTCGTTACAAAATATTTTGGCACGTGGCAATGACTAGACCACACGCCAAGTGTAACAAGAGTTCGATAGGCCCGATATGCTGGAACCTGCGATAAAAGCGATGAGCTATCGAGGATAAACAGCTGTACGCAGTATGTAACATCGTAAAAACAAAGAACCGAGCGAAACCGAGTTATCGATAGTGATTCCGGATATCGTCGTTTCGAATTTTCCTCGACAAATTTTGAGGAAAACGCGTCGAAAGTTTCGGAGCACCTGCTACCATTTCCGATTGGAAGCCGGGCGAAATACTGGCCGATACGCCTCCGCCTCCTCGCCCTCCGATCCTCGTGTTTCTCTGCTCCACTGTACATTCCCGAACCTACACTCTCCGCGTGTATATACACCGCATAGTCATCCACTCTCCAATATCGAATGGACGCTACGCTATAACTATCGTGAGAGTAGGAAAACGAGAACGAACGTTTATTCCGAACCGCGCCAGTGGCAAATCTAGGTCGTTATCGATAAGTCACGTATCGGGAAAGAGGGGTGGGCAGCACGGCCGCGATAGAAAAAGGGCTAAAGGGATAAATCTATATGTATAGTACTGCGCGGATGGCGTGTATTCTATCCTAGAACATCCGCGTACGACGAGATTTTTTTTAGTTTTTTTAACTACACCGATTTACATGTAGATCGGTAAGGGACACGTGGGAATTATGTTCGAGAAAAATAAAACGCGTGATGATCGATTTCGGTTTTGCAAAAAAAATCGGCAAGCGAGATTTCATCTCGAATAATTGTTTCAATGTTTCTTGTATTATTCTTTATTTATTGCATTTATTTATTGTATTATCTCTTCTATTCCTCATTATTTTGTGGTTACGAAATTTCCACGACGAGCAACCGATGAAAAATTATTAATTTTTTTTTATTCCATAAATCGCAATGCGAAATTAAATGTCTAATTTTTTCTTAACTTTCGATAATCCGCACGACCTCACACATTTATCTTTCTCGGCACTCTCAGTGGGTCATAATTCGGATGATTGCCGAGGACGTCGGGTTGACGTGGTCCGATAAAAAGTAGCACTATCGGCGACGACGACTACAACGCTTGTGGTCGAGATGGTTGTCGCGCACCGCTACACCGATAAACTCGTACATTTAAGTGGGATCCGGAGGCGTGTCGGTGGCATTGGCCAATCCTATCTCGAGCTCGAGCCCTCGAAAGGACCGCGCGAGCCACGAGAAAATCGGCCACGGTGTAGACTCTTTACGACTAGATTTTTCAACTTGGGTTTCTTGACCCGCAACTCCTTCTCGAAGCCTCCAACGAAGTCTATACGCCACAACACTCCAACGTATTGACCGAACAGCCGTCTAAGCCACAGCAAAATTCATCAATCACTGTTCTACAAATTTATTTAAATATCCAATTCGATTTAGGAAAAAAAGGGTTCTTCAAATTCTGTATCTATAAAATTTAAAAAACCCTTTTGTGTCACGTTTTTTCACATTTTTGTGAACAGTGGAATCGTTCCAAATTTGAAAATGTGTGGGGAAAAAAAAGGAAACTGGACGAAACCGAATTTTCCATGGACATGGAAAATAGTGGAATAAAAATAGGCAATGGGCAATTACACAAAGTGTTTTGGAGTCGAATGGACGAGGTGGACAGCGTGGATCGTTTTTGGCGTTATATGCAGTTTATTATTTGGGGTCTCGTGGCAACTCGGTAAATTACACGGATTGAATAACGAACCAATTAGACATGGTTCGCAGGCTGTCGCGTACACGTGTCGCAAAGTGTGCTACGTACCCACTCGGCTCCGCCATACGCGCATTTACGCTCGCTCCCTCCTTCGTGTATGCATATATTAGTGAATTTATGTGGTATATATTGTTGATGAAGTTTGTATGTGGATGTGGAATATATAGTAGCCACTAGACACGAGAAGACAATTTACATTCTCGCGACGAGGCAGCAAAGCATCAGGTACACGACGAGCGCTGCTAGAGTTGGTTTCACTGGCGCTGCTGCTACTTCAATTAAACGCTTAATGAGAAACCCTTGACAAAGTCAAGACGACGAATTCAACATTTCAACCGTCCTCATCGTCGTCCTCATGCAAATGCCACCAATGCCATCGACGTCTTTTCCCTTCCGCGTCGCATACTATTTTAATAAATTCAATAAATTTCCTTATATTCCAAACAATTTCCAATCAACTTGCTTATAGTCCAAACAATTTCCAATCAATTTGCTTGTGGTATGAAATATGGACATTCGACGCTTTGCACACATTTCTCTCTCATCATTTTCAACGGGGTAACTTTTGCCCGTTTATGATTCCAGAATTCACAGATCCGACTTCCGTTCTCGAATGAAGGTACTCACAAAGCGGCCTTTGCCATGGGAAACCCAACCACCGACGAAGATTCTCTCTAAACAGAAATTACTTTGTAAATATCGTAAGTTAATGAGGAAGCTATTTCCAAGATTCGACTTTGCGGTCTCTTCGATAACAGACGTTTGATGTCAAAGCTTTTCAAGTTAGGATAATAACTGTTTTTTTAATAAATCATAGCGATACGTTTATGTTGATTACAAAAATTCCAATTTGCGGTAGTAGGTGAATCCAATTGACATGGGATGTCCCATTAATATACAGTTTTCGATCTTGTTCAATAACGAACGCGCTGCTCAAATATACCTATGCACACGGTCAATATAATAACCTACAATCAAGTATGGATGATTGGAAATTAATTACCGCTGCGGTGAGCACGAGGTTTACGCGAGCGCCAAAAATTAATCAACACCCGAGGAACCAGTTCCACTTATTTGCGTAATACCATGGGTGATGATAATTCTAATATCAAACGCATTTCGCTTGATATTACAAAAGAACTTTTGCAAGAGCGAAAACTGTTTTTATGCTAAATTATGGAAATGTCACCGAAGTTAATATTATCACCGAGTTAATATTATTCCCCTCTGTTGTGCCCGGGAGGATGAAAAGGACTCGAATAAAAAGTCCGAGTTTCTGTCGCATTGAAAAAAATTCATCCCGGGCTCCAATCATACGTCACGATTTTTAATTCGCTCTCCGGCTGATGGAAGACGACTCTGCGGTGGTATCCATATTTCTTCCGTTCTCCGCGAGGATCGCCACGAGCAATTTCGTACCACGACCATTATTTACATGGTACGCGACTTGCAAATAACCTTTATTCTTCTTTGGATTTACATGAAAAATGTAATTTTCCTTACAGCCTCTGTATCCGGCACTCATTGACAATTATTTATTTCACAGCGAAGCGCGGGATTTGGGCGGAAATCCGTGTCACTGGATGAGACCCACGACGAGACCCAATTCTACATTATTCGACAATACGACACGCATTGAGATTCAACGAAGCGGCTCACCTCGAGCATGCTCGTGCGTAACCTCACGCCAATTACAGCATTACATCTCTGTGCTGGTCGGAGCCACGGGTCAACGAGCCCGCCGCTTCTCTCCGGTTCGTTTGTCTACCAATATCTCTCGCCGAATCTTCTTTCATACCACTGGCTGTAACTGGCATCAATGGACCTACGTCAATTTCACCACTTGTATCTGCATGTTACGAAACCGCTGCGAAATCACCAACAATAACGATGATTATCTTGGATTTCAACAATGTTTGTGCTTTGTCCAAATTGAACTTATCAGTTGCTGTGGAAGAGCGTATAGCCGATAACCCGACCGATTCTGTGGCAACAGGATTAAAATTCTCAATTTAAATAGTCAAACGAAGAGCATCCGGAGATCGGAGAAAAATTTTTTCATGCATTCTCAGAGATCCCGAATTGCAGTGGAGAAATTGCGACGATGTCCGTCGAATACGCGAGGCTTTTGGCACTTAATGACCACTTGTGGCCAGTTGACCTCGCGGTGGGTTGGGTCGAGACCGAGGAGCTCTACTCGGAGACTCGTTGAGGCGTTGGAGCGTACGCAACTAGCGAAGTTGGGATATTGGACCATAAGACGGTGGACCCCTCGAGGAGGCTGCTTGTTTTGTTCGCTCGAGAAATTCGGTGGCTGTTCCCGGCTGAATTCCTTACTCCGCACTTGCGCTTCCTGCCAGACGCGAGCTAAGTACAGTTATCGCACAACTTGCCAACTTTGACGCGCGTACACCAATGGCGAGAATGCAAACGTTGCATCACAAGAGCCATTTTAGCCTGTACACGATTTTCGCGCTACTGTACACGTACACACGTACGGAACGAGCGAGATATTAAACAACGCCGGTGCAACGACTATTTCCCATTGCGATTCGAACACTCGACATGCGCTATTTTCCGAAGTCTCTCCGAATCGACGTAATCTCGTTAGAACGAGCGGCGGAGGTGACTCGCTTGGAGAATCCACTCACGTCCCTCTCTTCGTCTCTTCGTTCTTGTCTTCTGCTCAATAAGATTCCGGTGTATCGCTAAGACATGCAACACACCTCTCGAAATTCAATTGACCCTCCTCCCCCTCACCGAACGCCCTCTACAAGCTGAGTAATCGTCTACCGGAAGTTCGAGAGAGAGAGAGTTGCATATTAATTGACCACGATTAATCTGCGTATTTATACAATTTATAGGCAATGCATCCGTGAAAAAAGTGTCCATGAGAAGAAGATGATGAGGATGAAAATATTGCGCGTAGAGTGAAATAATTAAATTTCTGTGGTATCCATTAAATGTCATAATAGTTGTACGATGGGCCAGATATAGCGCAAAGCACAATTACGAATTGTTCTGGGTAATTAATTGCTGTTTCCCAGTAAAGTGGACACGGGGCCAGCATTACGAGTTTTCTTACGGTTCGTTGGGCATCGTCCTCCTTCGCTCGGGTTTGTGTGTCGCTACCTCGGGTCCAAGTGACGAATGGCCAAACTTGCGCGTTGCCCGCGTAGCCATAAATTTCGGCTTCTCGCTCAATCTCCCTCTCTCCCGCCTCTCTCTCTCTTTCTCTCTTTCTCTCCGGGGATCGCATTCTTTACCGCCGTCCTCCAGCCTCGCGTTTCCCGATAAATCAGGCATCAGCTTTCCGAAAACACGCCACCGAGGAATAAACGAATTGCAGGAACGACTCGCGGACATCCTAATAATACGACAGAGTAGACAAAGCTGTGCAACTTTGTGTACACGAGTTAAATTTTTTTCTTCTAAAAAGGCCTGCAAATTTCTCCTTGTATTCCCAAACATTTTTACGTACAAGGAAACAAAATCGTAAAATCGTCGACTCGCAATGGAAAATTAGAAGAAAAAAAAATGCGAATTTTTCGCTTTGAGATTGTGATTCTCGTGTGAGGCGAATAATGCTGAGCGAAATGAAGAAGAGGTCTTGACACGGCGACACAATAGATTTATTCATTAAACCACACTGGCGGTAAAACATAAATGCATTCAAGCGGTTTTCCGGGTGTGACGTCCTCGGTTTGCGGAAAACAAAGAGGGCAATGGTCGTTAACCACGTGGGGTCAATAGTTGATGCACGATGCGGAACGGCACTCCTGACGCGCGAAAATCCATTCCCCGAAAAACCCTCCGCGAAATGCACCGTTGCGAAATGGATTAGGAAATATAATCTGAAAATCGTTTTGCCGTATGAACGAGGAAAAATACATGTCCTCGCATCTCGTAAATAAATCGGGACATGCATCACGCGGTCCGCTGAACGAGGTAGAGAAGAAGCATTACGTATTCCAGAGGCTCTCGCCGAGCTTCCACGGCTTTATATATTAACCTCGAGTCGGCAAGCGAGCCCGAGAACCGAGTGCCGGCAGAGTGCGGGCTTCAGATTCGCTCAGCGATGAAAAACTTCTCGTGGGAAAACACTTTGACGAATGCTCGTCGGAAGGTCCTCTATATCTATATGTATATAGATTATATATACATATATATGTATAGATACAGGAACTGGAGAGCAACTCCAAAGTATCAGCGTGGTCGAGCTTCTGCTCGTGGCTAGCGAAGAAATTTTTCAAACAAAATATGTCACGGCTCGTTAGTCGGAACATCATGAGTTGCTTTTCCGAAATTTTATTCGGAAACTTTCGTGTCATTGGAAGACGAGAAGATAAAAAATCAACGGGGCTAAATGCACACACTTGATTTTTATTTATCTGCCTGTCATTAAAATTTGCATACCATGAAATTATTTTCAAGGAAATAAAGAAAGTTTAATTTACAACGGATTGTTCATTTCTTATTTGAAATTCCGTCGCAACGTTGTGTACATTTTTTTAAAGATGTGGTTGCACTGTGCAGCGAGCAAATTCTTAGAGTGCTCGAGAGTCGCAAGAGAGAGGGACGTTTTTTTCTGAGCTTAATTAGAACGATCAAGGAGGTCATGATATATTATGCTTATATACGCATCGGAGAGGCTCGAATTACACGATGAGATAGCACGCACGACTTTGCCTTCTCGACGGTGTTTTTCTTGTAATTCTACACGATTATCTCGCAATGGTGACAGGCCGGTATCTATCACTACGATATAGTATCACACATCTACGTTGCTGTAATATCATAAAGATCAAATCATCACTTACCTTATTTTTTTTCGATTTCTTCACACGTAGTCGTCAAACTGCTGATGAATCGCGAAAAAATAATCGACCACGAAAATGCACGTGGTCAGAAGGACAGTACATAAAATTACAAATAATTACACATTATGACATGATAAATAAATAAATAAATAAATAAATTCTAATTTGTCTCCACAAGAACATCGAACCCCTTTTGGCAATTTTAAATTGGGAATCGCAAGTTTTTCGTTGCATTTTTCTTTTCTTTCTTTGTAAAATGTTGCACGCCCTCTATTGGAATTCGTCTGCGTTACATATACGACGTAAGATATTAAGTACGTAAGCAGGAAAAGCTCGGGAATGAAAGTTGCCGGTGTCGAGGGCGCGATAGCGATAAATTGCTTCGAAAACTCGTTGGCTATCTCGTTTCCCCGCTTCCACACTTCTGCTCCGTTCAACCCCCCTGGAAAAGCCCACTTTTTTCGTTCAGCCCTTCAGCGAAATTCACCTTGACTCGATCTCGCCGCACTCCGAAAGATTACTTTATAATCCTTTCCAGAGGTTCACCGTGGAAACAGAGGGGAAAAAGAGTGGGGAGAAATGAGAGGTACCCGCGGAGTACGTAGTGGTGCATGAAAGAAGAGTGGAGAGTTTTCACAACGAATTCCAACGAAGGATCGAACCGGAGAAACTCGACCACCGCATCTTTCAACTCGTCCCTTGAGCTATCCGCCCTTTTATTCCATTCGGACTCTGGAGCTTGTGAAACTCGAGTGAAATTATACGGATTCAAGTTTTAATCGGGCGAGGGGTTCGTCACCGAATCCCGAAGGAAATGCCCCCCGCCGGAATAAATACCTCTCGTCAAAAATATTTTTCGAATTTTTTTTTCACGCGATATACATACGCAACAATTTTATTACAAACGTCACAGTCGACGTTTTAACTTCCGGTACCGGAGACGTATCAATTTATTTTATTTTTCAGTGAATAAGGAATCTGCAGTTCACTTGGTCCATTTTTTACATTTTTCGACTCACTCTCTTTTTTTAACTTGATTTTTTTAGCGAACAAAATATTCAGCTGATGTTGTTCTTTACTGGCACATTCGCCTGTCCTTCAGTCGCGGAAAGTGAGACGAGAAAAAAAAAGCACGCCAAGTGCTCTCTGTTGAATTGACGTTAACGAGTGAATATCCACAAAGTCGAGGGAAAGGGTCGCGACGGAGAGCGAAAAAAAAAAAGCAAGCGGAAATTAGCCAGGATTCACGTGGAAACTCGAAATCCAAGCTGGATTCTTTCACGACAAGAAGCATTCATTTTTCTGCATGAATGGTCTTGGGCGAGACGCAGAGCAGCGCACATCCATTGCATCAGTGCTATATTAGCGAGGAAAGCGAGTCGTGAATACGTTAATAGGTAGCCAAAGGATGGCATAAAGGGGTGGAAGGTACTCGAGATCAGGGAGCTCGTCAACGAGAAGTCGGGAGAAGCGACGTCTTAAACACGTACTAGCTACTGGAGGTGTACAGTCAACGATATATATATATATATATATATATGACATCCCAGTGTAGAGAAGAACGTCTGCGAGGAGCATTTAGAAGTGCAACGCGAGCGTGACGTAATCTTTTAAAGCTTTCAGTTTCTTTCAATCTTACAATCGTTTTTTTTTTCTCCTCACTGTTTTTTTTTTCTATCTTCATTATTACCGGTTTGAGTACCTGAATACAACATTTCACTCGCAAATTCAATTAATTTCGTTTTCAAGGTCGTTAAATTGCGTACTCCAGAAATCTAATTCTTGACCTTCGCATGTTTGATTATTAATTCAATTAATGCATCTGTAATAAATCTTTATGAAACTGTAGAAGTTGAAGAAACTCTGCACGAACCGACAACGATTACTGACCTATCACAAAGCATGTTTGCGTGACTTTCTACCGAAGATAAGATATCTTCAGGAACGAATTATGAGGTAACGTTACAAGGATCGTTGGAGAAGAGAGTATAAGATGGAGCTAGTGTAGCGTACGGAAGGAGGAATTCTTCGGTATCCCAGTTGGCACAGCAGAAAACTGGAGGACAGTCGGTAGATCAGAGGACTGTGGTAACTCGGTGAATATGCCGGCCCGATATCAGACCTTAATTGCTGCTGATTAGGATAGATTGACAGTTATGAGGGGACAAATAGACAGCGAGAGTTTTCGAGTCACTCCACTACTGCATGAAGGTAATTTCGTCCGTCAATTGCCTCGACGCTTTATCGACCACTATTCATGATATAAAGACGATTCATCGCTGACGCACGTCACGCCGAGGCTTAATTTAGAATATCGTCAAACGTTTTGTTTTGCCAGGGTTCTTTACACTCCCAACGAAAAAAAAAAAAAGAGAAAATTCATAGATAACCGCCTTGATACGTCAAATTATTTTCTTGATGCTGTCTTATTTTAATTTGTTGTTCTTTTGTTTTCCACGCGCGGGGATTCTTGTGGAGACGTAAAGAGGAAATTGAAGCATGGAAAACGACTCACCTCCGCCGTTGGGACGAAGGCACTTGGTCCATCGAATGCGGGCTCTGGCACTGGTAATCCACGGTCCTGTAAGCGAAACAGTGTACATTAGTAACATGCTTAAAAGCATGAACATCAGCCCGGCTAGCTCAGTCGGTAGAGCATGAGACTCTTAATCTCAGGGTCGTGGGTTCGAGCCCCACGTTGGGCGTTTATTTTTTTCCCTTTTCGATTCAACATTCAATCGTGGGAATGATTTTTTAACCCCTTCCTCACCTATGACTCTCAACCGAAGTATCAACCCGCAATTATGCAATTCCTCTTAAGATGGTGTCTCTCTGTCTCTCTGTCTCTCTGTCTCTCTGTCTCTCTGTCTCTCTGTCTCTCTGTCTCTCTGTCTCTCTGTCTCTCTGTCTCTCTGTCTCTCTGTCTCTCTGTCTCTCTGTCTCTCTGTCTCTCTGTCTCTCTGTCTCTCTGTCTCTCTGTCTCTCTGTCTCTCTGTCTCTCTGTCTCTCTGTCTCTCTGTCTCTCTGTCTCTCTGTCTCTCTGTCTCTCTGTCTCTCTGTCTCTCTGTCTCTCTGTCTCTCTGTCTCTCTGTCTCTCTGTCTCTCTGTCTCTCTCATACTGTTGAAAATCATATTTATTTTTGGCTGGACACTAGACACGGTGTCTGTTACCGACCGTAGCACATTATCTCAAACTATCTCAGCGGGAGGAGAATATCTCTCCCACTCCTACTGTGCCTTCTGCATGTGTCCGTATCTAACGATCAATCTATCCGACCATGAAATAGCACTCACTCTCTTTTATGTAGTGCGAACGGATCCTTGGATGAGCTGTTTCACGGGGAGTAAACTATGTGGTGTCGAAACGCTGTAAATCGTGTAAGAGGTGCGGTGTAATTTCAATCAAGAAAACCAAGTATACTGCGACAATGTGACTTCTTCAAAAATTCAAATGTTGTCAAACTAAAAGTCAAGTGAAGTTAAGGTGGAATATGAATTTTCTACCCGACATGAAATAAAACGGGGATTAATGATAAACAGTTTAATGGTATACCGATGTGAATAGGTCTTGGAGAAATCATAACGTGAATGCTTTATAACGAACCGGTGATTGAAAAGTTGAATTACGAGAGTATCGAAAAAGTTGTTAAGCACACCATAATTCCCGACAGCTTTTCTTTTCCTTTTTGGTCGTCCGTTACACTCGGCGGCCGTTAACCGGGTTTTGCAGCGGCATTAGCCGCGTGTTCGCGTGCAAGTTGCGTACTACGTGCGTATACACACACGGGTGGATACATAATTCATTGGACGGAACGAAAGAGAGAAGTCACGAGCCGAAACCCCATCGCTATTTACCGCCTTTCTTTCTTCATTTATCTAGCCATCGGTACAAAGCATAAATAAACGTATCACCATGAGAAATTATTCACGCGTTTATAGAGACAGCGGCGTATAACCGCTGAATTTTCGAATTGGTTCCAAGAGCGTTCATTCGTCATGGTGCTACAATAACGTGGTTAGATAATCCTTTACAGTGGAATCTCTCATACTGAAGTTAGTGCTCATAGAGACTAGAAATAACAAGTACAAACACAATGCTCACTTCACTTCGGTTCCGGGCAAAATAATTTTCTATGCTTTTCCACGATCGTTCGTACTCTTTGCTTCTAGTCTCCACGACATTTACGTTATTTGTAAATTAATTTTTTGTCCACGACGAGTCCTTACCTTAACCATTAGCAATATCTCGGCGCACTTGATTCTGACATTGTGAAACGGACAATTGACGCTGAGCCGGAGAATGACAGGAAGGTGAAGAGTGACCAGGCTCAAATATTTGTTGGCCTGCGCCTGACGAGGACCATCGAGCGCGTTGCCGAGATTCAACATCCTGCCAACATCGCCGGGCGTGACCTCCGGCTCCTCGAGAACGCGTCCGCTCTTCGCGGACACATCTTCGTCCTGCGACAGAGGTCTCTTTATTTGACCAGCGGTAAATTTCCTCTCATCGGTATTGCGTAAGTATTGTTCCTGCGACGGAACAGCGCGTTGTCCGAGGGAACGACCCGCGTCATTGACGGACGTTTGCAGAGAGCAGCTGGGCGTAGTCTGCACAACAACACCACCAAAGTTACCCTCAAAATCGAGATTATCGTGAACCTCTTCACCGGCATTTTCGAGATTCATATTCTCAAGTGGTTCCTCATCATCCTCGGGATCAGTATTTTCGCATACGGCGATCATATTGTCATTCTCAAAACCCTGAAGTGTATTGAAAACAACACCGTCGCGGTTACGAGGCATTGCCAGTGACTGATCGTCGTCGAAAGACGTCTCATCGCTGTGCTCGTAGAATCTTCGTCCTCGGACGTTGAAGTGTCTTCTGTCGTTTCTCTCGGCATCGCGATCGCCTTTTCCGCCGTACTGTTCACTGCGCGACAAGTAGTTTGCGCTTTTGGAGGCCTCGTAGGGACCAAAATTACCGTGACTCTCGTCGAACTTTGGACTTTTGCCGTATATCCTAGTGTCAGAGTCCAGATCATCGTCCTCCAACTGTTTCTGCCTCGCGCCTTTGATCTTGCCGGAAATTTTACCGAGACGCTGTCTCGATTCTTCGGTGTACGTGTCTTCGAACATGTCATTTGACAGAGATCCGTAACCGAAGAATTTCCGCTCGCTCTCGCTACTCGAACCGAATCTCGGCTCGCCGAGATTGTTGTCTTTGAACCTGAAGCTTCTCTCCTCGCTGCTGAAGCCCTTTCCCTCGTCCGATGATATGGAATGAGCGAGCTTCTCGACTGTAGTCTCCGCCGTTGGTGGTGGCGGGCGTGGCCATCGCTCGTTCGGAGGAACGAAACCGGAGGGCTCGTTTCCCAATCTGCCGTCCACACAATCCAACGACCCACAAGCAAATCTCTCGCTCGCGTCCAAACTACTGTCACGGCTGAACGGGACTGGAGTTTCTGTGACGCTTTGAGGAAAAAATCCTTCTATTCGGAAGGCATCTTGCATCGCATAATGATTCTGTTGCAACAATTCGGCACGGCGATGGTCGCTCAGTTTCGGTACTTCCTTCAGCGGTGATCTCTCGATGCTCATGTCATATCTGTCAACAAAAAAGGCAAGCAAATGTCGCTCAGACGCAAGACCTACAAGAAAAAGGAAAAAAAAATGCCACCTGGTAGAATCAATCGATCCAAATTGGACTCACCTTCCATCCTGGGCCTTGAACTTTCCGGTTTCGTCTGTCGTATTCCCAATCTCAGTGGCATCATCCCACTGATTGGGGCTGCCGACACCGCCGAGCCATCCCTCGACGGTGTTCCTGGCAGCGGCCAAAGCAATATTCCTGGCTGCCTCATCACGAGCGCACAAAGGTGCCAGAAATCTGCTGACCAATTCGACCTCGTCGCCCTTGGTCGAGGCGCCGCTTCCGGATGAGCTGTTGGGATCCTTGTACATGCCGTCGCAGACGCTTTTGCTTATTCCTCCTCCTTCTCCTCCTTCTTCTCGCCTATTCCTCCAACTATCTTGTTAACGCCTCGCGAACTTTTAACGCGAGACCTCAAAGGCACTCGATAGAGACGGACGTAGGAAAATCACTCGGTACACTGCGCTGACTTCAGTCGTCCCCAAAGAGACTCGATATACTTGGCTTCCGATACTTTTCTTCTCCTGCTCTTCGGCTTCGATATATAAATAACAATTACCGCGTATCACCATTCACAGCCTCGATCAACGTGGCTCGATAAAGTCTATGCAAATCAACAAAGCCCAATTTCGCTTTCTTGCTTTTACTTGAAATATAATTATGTACAATTGAATCAACCCTTTATCCCGAGTTGAGACCCTCTGGCATTAAACATCAAGCATATATTTATATATATGTATATTATTTTGTATTTTTTATTTTTTATTTACATAGAAAGTTTGTAAATGTCGTGGTTAAATACTCATTGGGATTGTTTCTAATACTTTGTTGCCTTTCTTGCTTTTGTTCTTCTATTTGCCTTTCATCCCTTTTCGCTTGCTCTTCTACCTTTTATCTCGTGCGTTTATTCTTAATTCGTCCAAGGACTATTAACGGTCTCGGTGAAGAGCGCGACGTGACACTCGAGAGTGGTACGTTTCATTAAAGCAAGAAAAAAATAAACGTACAGTTTTGGCCGTAACTCTTGGGCTCTCTTGGTCCTTTTGTCTAAGCCAGCATCAGCAGCAGCAGCAGCAGCGTTGTCGTGTGTACGCGTCGCTGGACGCCCTGGAACTTTGCCGCGGTTAAAAATTTACCGTAATTACGAAGCACTCAGGCTTCTCTCCGATTCCCTCGTCTATTTCACAGTGCGGCTGGTCTTTTTCACCGAGGTTTTTTGCCAGCAGCAGCAGCAGCAGCAGCAGAAGCTCTTCGCTCGGTCGTAACTCGGTCGTTCGGTGGCACAGCGTTCAACTGCACGCCCGGGGCTCTATCTTTCGTGCCATTCGGCGATCGCATCGAAGCCACAAGAAAAAACTCGCTTTCCCACAGTACAACACTCGAGTACACAGTGGTAGTTTTATTCGTGGTATCTACCGATCATCAAGTGTACGAAAGCTATGTTTTTTTTTTCTTTTCTTTCCACCACTTTATCGCCAACTTTTGCTACGATGATTGCTCGTAAAACCGGCCTCGAGCCTTTTGACTTTCCAACTCTTGTGACGAAGCTCGAGCCGATGAAAGCTCTCCGATCTCGCTATCTTTTTCGCGGTTTCCTCGCTTCTCGTTTTCCTCGTCCTCGTTCGGCTGGGCGTCCACGTCTCCGCTTCGATACAAAAGTACAAACTCCGGGGTTCCGTCGATTCCGTCGATCGGCTTCTCGCCTCGTCTGCGGCTTCTTCTTCTTCCTCTTCTTCTTCTTCTTCTTCTTCGCCTCGTTTAAGACCAAATAGTAGCATAGGGAAAGCGAGAGTTTCACTGGTATTCGTGCCACTGGCCCAAGTAACTCGCGGTACTGTCGAGTCGATGTTGTCGGACAAAATGATATTAATATACTTTCCGTGGGATTCACACCCTCTTTAGACTTCCCTCGGACGATCGCTTCGCGTTCAACGCATCATTCCATCTTTCGCACAGCATCTTTGCAATTTACGATCTTTGAAAGATTCACTAAATGTCGGGATGACTTTTGTTCCTTGTCTTCTACAATCCAAAATCTCTCTATTGTCGGGAATCACCGTACGGCGGTATATCTGAAACAGAGATTAAAATATATTGGTTAAAGTTTGTTATGTTGTGCATAATTTACACCCTTGACCATTACTGTGCGAACGGAAGAAAACCCCTTGATTCGATTTGGCCTCATTGATTAGCTGCCCCCACACCGTTCCACTCCCGGTGCCCCTAGACACGAAACGAACGAGGTTCGCTCTCCATCGGTCTTACGTGTGTTACGTGTTACGTCGGCGCCGCACCCGTTAAGCTCTGGCTTTCATCGGATCTGTCACATTGACCATTTGGTGCTTCCACGATATAACGTTCGTCACACTGTCTCTTCTTATGCAAATTTATTTATTCTTGTGCTCTGTTTAAAAAAAAAGAAGGTGCATTTTGAAAAAATATCGTTCCTCGGTTTCGAGGCAAATAACGATCGGCGACTCGAGTCTTGAGAGGTAAAAATGAATAAAAGTACAATTAATCTAGTGGGAATCGAGGCATTGGCTCGAATTTCCAAATGTCAGCTAGTTTCGGCTAATCAGATGCCAGAGCTAATTAGTTTCCTCTGTAGAATTCAAATTTCCTCGCTGGCATTGTGCTTGAAAACGAGAATGGCGAAGATAGGAGAAAGGGAAAGTTTGTTTGGCCGGGGCATTGAGTCGCTCAAAAGAGTTTTCGAGCTTGTGCCGCAATCTCGGGCAGCAACCAAGCGAGTTTCCGAGCGCTGGGATTTCGGGGAAAATCCAGGAAACATCCAACAAGAGGAGAAGGTTATACGATATGCGGATCGTGCGGATAGCTAAATACGTGGCGTGTGCAATATGCGATCTGAATCGGTAATCCAACGTACCCGAAGCAGCTATTCTCTTGAGGCTTCCGATGCACGTACACGGAATGACAAGTGATGGGCAGCTGAACTAGGTACGCGAATAAACGCTCACATATACCTGACTATCGAACGCAAACCCGCGAACCCGTGCGTCGCTGACAAGACAGAGAAAACGGAAACCCTATTTCATCGACTGCAACTACTGCACCTGCAAAATAATTTATTTATCGCTCCGGTCAAATGCGACGGTGTTATTAACTAATCGCAAAATTTTCATGCTGGTGAAGTTTGCATCGTTTTAATGCAACGATGTCAAAAATTAATTTGAAAGACCAAGGATTAGCGCCTTATTAGGAAAACTATGATATAGGGTGGCATTTAAAAAAAATTATTGTAATCTCCATGTCATTTAATTTGTGCCTTCTATGATAATTTAGGGTCATGAGAATTTTTCAAAATTCAATTCGTTACATCCCAACGATGGAAACTTCAACATCAAATTTTCTCGATGATGAAAGGTCCGCGAACAAACGCGCACATATACCTAACTACCGAACGCAAACCCGCGTACCCGTGCGTCGCTGACACGACAGAGAAAACGGAAACCCTATTTCATCGACTGCAACTACTGCACCTGCAAAATAATTTATTTATCGCTCCGGTCAAATACGACGGTGTTATTAACTAATCGCAAAATTTTCATGCTGGTGAAGTTTCCATCGTTTTAATGCAACGATGTCAAAAATTAATTTGAAAGACCAAGGATTAGCGCCTTATTAGGAAAACTATGATATAGGGTGGCATTTTTAAAAAATGATTGTAATCTCCATGTCATTTAATTTGTGCCTTCTATGATAATTTAGGGTCATGAGAATTTTTCAAAATTCATTTCGTTGCATCCCAACGATGGAAACTTCAACACCATAAATTTTCTCGATGATGAAAGGTCCGCGAATAAACGCGCACATATACCTAACTACCGAACGCAAACCCGCGTACCCGTGCGTCGCTGACACGACAGAGAAAACGGAAACCCTATTTCATCGACTGCAACTACTGCACCTGCAAAATAATTTAATTATCGCTCCGGTCAAATGCTACCGCGTTATTAACTAATCGCAAAATTTTGTCGACGATGAAAGCTCCGCAAATAAAATAGTTTTCAATGTCAATGGACATGAAATTTCAAATTAATTTACGGTAATTTGGAAAATCGTATGATCCATAGATTCAACGTTTGAATGCGTAGTTGTACCGCGTTACTAACCACCAGAGCTAGGGGAAACTCATGTAAATCACTGGGACATAATGGCCGCATTGCCTATTTACTCTGTACGCAACGTGTGTCTCATAACAATAATGTGTTCCGTGCGTTTGCCCGCGTAATTTGCTGCCGGTGTCGTGTGATTTCCTCAACGGAGACCGGGGCAAAATGGGTCAATTCTCGCTTTTCAATTTTGTTTTTCCAATTTTCCTCACCACTCGGCATCTTTTATCGACGATTTTCTATTCACTATATTTCGATATCGATAGATTTTCTGATAAAAAAAAAATTATTCGAATTAAAGACAGTCCTCTTAGAAGGACATTCAAATTCAAAAATTAATTTACTTTGAATAGTATGTTTTCCCCGTTAATTACATTTTTTTACCGTGCACAAGTGCCAATTTTTAAGACAAATTCACACTGACCCGACTAACCCCGGTCTCCTCCACCTATTGTCGTGTCTACTGACGCTGGTGATGATCGTAATGGTACAGTAATGGCTCGTAATTACGGGCAAGGACGAGACGAAGAAGAGAGAAGGGAATCAGCGCTGTGGGCGCACCTTAGTCATGTAGATCCGCGCCTCCTCCTCCTCCTCCTCCCCCACCAACTACCGCCACTACTAATACGAATTGTGCGTTCCACCGCAGTCTGCTGGTCGCCATCCATGCACGTGCAGAGCTCACAATAGCTATACCCTCGCCGTTACTATATATTGCACCTGCGGAACAATCCTACAGACAGAGCGCGCGATACGTGTCAACGTTTTCCCTGTGAGAACGTTGAGTTCTGACTCTCGAGACTAATTTGGATACCAAACGACGAGAGCCCGTCCCTCTCTTCCAAATATCACCGCTATTTACAATTATGGCTTTTACATACTATGTAATACGATGACAAAGTGAAAAGTACAATTTTTCACCCATAAAATCCATCCTCGCACTTGTTTCGGTTAATTCACCCCGAGTCTCGTGCGATATCTCGCTACAGGCCTGATAACACCCCTTGAGACGAGACGTCACTCGAGTTCCTCCCCTCCCACGGTCAGACATCGTCGCAACTCTCTTGCACTCTAACGTATGCTAACTTGAAGCGAGCGAGTCTGTATAGGGAGCCCTATGCGCATACACACGGATGCAATGCATATAGTGGGCGCATGGAACGCCGGTATTAGCATGCTTCGAGTGACGAGTAACGATATATCTCCCACGGGTGTACCTCGTCTTCGCCCTCTCGGGCATCGGTCTTCGTTCCTCTCGGCCTTGGCCCTGATGCTCTCGCTCTCCGATCCACTCGCACAACTCCCTATCCCCGTAGGCTTCTAACCCGCTCGCTCATCGTGCATTTAATCATCGTAACGACCACGTCCAAGCGCCATTGGGACCAATATACTGAGCAATACAGGGATGATAAGCCAGGTCACCAGATACCGAGAGTGCAATAAAGACAACTCGCCAGGATTTGCAATTAAAAAAAAAAAATTGAATAATTCGACAGTGAAAATTGTGACGCCGAGGATCGATTTATTTAATAACGGTTTATGAATTGATTGAGAATTCGATTACTTTTCGGTCGATGCTCGACAAGCGTAGTACGTGTAAACGAGTAAATTTGTACAGAGGCGTGGTATTCAAGTGCAACGAGGTATAGTAACGTTGAAATTGCGCGACCGAAAAGCGGATTGCGATGCGGCACAGGAGCGAGTCCAGAAGTAACAATCCCCACGGGCCGGACGACGAGAACGGTACTTAGACACCGTAGCGGCAAACAAAGCGAACGCGAACGCGCACGCGGGAGCGAGCCCAAGCGAGTCGCAGCGTTTTCTACATCCTTACAAACTCGATGCCGCTGCTGCTGCTGCTGCTCGTCTCTCGGGAACGCCACGCGGTCCTCTTCCGTCTTTCACAAATTATTCAACAGATTAATGTGTCAAGCGTAGGTAGAAAAACCGAGAGACGAGCGAGTGCGAAAGATCGGAGACACTGAATACCCGGAAGTGATAGTAAACAACGTAAATAACGGCGAAAATAATTTTAAAAAATCATTTTTCTCTTTGAATATCAGATTTGAATGAAATAAAATCGAGCGACACGCTCTAGGTATATTGTATATCGAATATATGCACTAGAAGAGTCAAGGAGATATATATGACGAAAGCATCGATCGCTGTCTCACGTGACAGTGATTACCGTACGCGACGACGACGACGGGAACGGCGGCGGCGGATATGCCTTCAGCTCCAGTTACTCTATCTTATTGTCATGTACTAGCTGCTGGGATCACACTCCGTGATCTCTTATTTCGCGGTACGAGACGTCGAGAGAACGCCAATTGATTTGCGATCGAGTGTTCCGAGAGCTCGGCCAGGAAGAAGGCACGGCATCGCGTACGCGAGAGCTTTTCCCATTACTATTTCTTTACGAGCTCGAGTCACGAGACAGCGGCCAGTGTTGCCGTACTACAGTGCATAAGTGTCGGGCGCATTCTTACGATCACTGCTTTTCTACCAGACACTTCTTTATTTTACCGCATAAACTCGTCAATTTAAGTCAATCTACACTCGTAATAGAAATATTCAGATTATGTATGACGAAATTTGTCTGGCTTACGGTAGAGAACACGTTCGATTTTTTTTTTTTTTTTTTCCGAAGAAAAAGTGAGGAAATAGCGTCGATCAGCTGATCGCCGCCAATTGCACAACTTCCGGCTTTGCACACCGGGCACTCGAGAGTAAAAAGTGCTTTTCCGGGAATTTGATAGAGCGAAGAGATGGACGCGACACTTAAATGTGAGGGTAGGGGGAGAATTCCCATACGAAGGGTATTTAAAAATAATGCGTGTCGGTGGATTGAGCGAGGAAACGCGAGGAGCATAATCCGCAAGAAGAGCCAGTACGCTTCTTCGCCACTTGGGAATATAACAGTGTAGCTATTCGCCAGTTGGAAAGTACGTACACTCTTTCGCGTTGGCCTACTACTGCACGACGAACAATAACAAGTATTTCTCTCTCCTGCGAGGCTCGGGAGTAGGAGGAAGCGCGCGGAAGGGAGCAGAAAGAGTTAAATGCTGGTGCACACCGAAGACGTGAACCACGCGCGCGAACCTCGACGTCCTGCTGCTACTGCCCGCCTGTATTAATCGCGGTGGTGGGGGGCTCGTGAAAAAGGAGGCCTTTTAAAATAAAATATGGCGAGCCGTTCGCTAGAAGCAGCGTCCGCTCATCAGCTGATGACTGCATCACGCCAACAGCAGCAGCAGCAGCAGCAGAATACAGTACCCCTTTTTACTCGGACGTTAGATGCACTCAGACACGACCTCAATTCGTCCCACGACGATAGATTTCACGATGAAAACTCATCATTTTTAAACCTCGAGTCATTACCATTGTTTGTTACACTTTGTTTAAGTAAATTGTAAGCAAGAATAAAATGTGAAAGTTTCCCGCGATAGGTTGGTCTTAATTTTTTTTTTTTTCGGATTGATAATTTTTTTAATGAGAATTATATTGATTTATCTGAAAAATAAAAGCCTATGGGATTGGAAAAGTGTCCGTCGGCGGCACGAGACTAGAGGCAAGCAGGCACGAACAAGTGTAAACGCGATTGCAACACGCACAGTTTGTAAGTGTAACCACTTTTACGTTGGAATCCAAGAGCGTAAAGTTGATAACTCATTTGTCACGTACCCGTGAGAGATTATATTCCTCGCGCGTTAAATTCCCGAGGCTCCTCGCACCTCTCCCCCTCCGGGAAATAAAACGACGAAAAACAAAGCGGGCCAGACCACGTATATAAGTTAACGGGCGATTTCCGGAAAGGAAAATCGAGTGACAGATCTCGGCTCGGCTCGTTCGCTCGATCGGCGGATGCACGTATACGCGTCGAGCGAACGCCAGTATATTTTACCGAAGCATTAATCGCGAGGCATTCGAAAATACATATTGTCAGCGTGAATTACGGCGGCTTCCGAATAACGCGCCCACACACACACACACACACACGCAAAATGGGCTCGTTAACGAAAACTCTTTCCTTTTCACGAGTTTCATTATTTTCCCATCGATATGCAGATTGATAAAGAGGCAGTGACAAAAAGCCACTCGTTCCGCAGCTCTATTCATGAATGCAAAAATATGAAGATTAAGTACACTCGAGGATGTGCAATTAAATGTAAACCCGCAAGGAAATGTCATCGACACATCGTTTTTTACGACAAACAAACAATTCGAGAGACGAAACGGACTCTACCGCGCGTGTGTTTTCGTAACCCACTAAAATAACGTACACAAAAAGTGTACCGCAAATACGTTCGATTTTCGAATGTTTCTTTAAGCGGCAATAACGGTGTTTGTTAGCCTCGCGAGGATTGTAAAGGTTTCGAGAACACGGAGGTAATGTGATTTTGTTATTTCCGAAATTGCTGCACGATTGTAGATGCATTTTTTTTTAGAGAACGGAGAGAATTAGTGGGTTGTCGCAATTAAAAGACAAATGAATAATTGAGGAGTTGAGAATGAAAGACTAGCGGCAGTGAGAGGAATCGGGGTGAAGAATTTGATGATAGGTAGGATTATTAGGATGAATCGAAGCTGAGGCGATCGGTGAAGGCACTCGGCTGCGGGGCATTTAAAAGCGGTGGAAAAGGGCAAAGGGCCTTTAAAAAAAATAGTGAAAACCGGTCGCTGGATCGAGAGTTGGCCGTCAGCTGAGAGGCCAGCTGAAGCTAGTGAACGAGCGAACGAGTATAGAGAAGAAGGAGGAGGCTGTTTGGCCTTAATTCGCGACTATTTTAGTTTCGTCGTGTACAGTACATGTTCCCTTACCTTGATATGTCACAGGTTGCCACTTTCCGTCGACGTTCACACACGAAAACACTTATTTTCCGGAGCCCAAAAGTTTTTCAAACCCACTCACAATGGAATCTTCCAGTAGACTGAGCGAGCCGGCGAGCCGTTCCCTGCTGCGTGCACACCCACCGTCTCAACGACATTTTACCTTTTTCCCAATAAAAAAGAAACGCGAAACAGCGGACGATCGTTAAATTGAATTAAGAAGCGATCACCCGGACGCAACGGTACATCATTGCAGCCAAGCTCCTTTATTCGCAGAAAAAATACGCTAGGACCAACGCCGCTGACAGCTCGAGCTGTCACTTTTCGAAGGACGGGCTAAGTGGCGACATCTTTACACCCAAACCCCGCACCGCTTAAAGCAACAGCGCGACCGCGCGCGCAATCGAATGTTGAAAACGCGCGGGCTCAATTCCACCTAGCAACAAGATCGATATAAGTACCATATACCTTTATTTCCTATTTTTTTGTTTGTTTTTTTTTTGCCACCTTTTCTAGCTGCAGAAACGCTGTCAATTACGGATAAATCATTATTTTTCACACTCGGGGCAAACTGCAATAATTAAAAAAATAATCCACTTATTTTTGTCCATTAATTTTATTAACAACGCGCACTCCACCTCATCAAGGGGGACATGCATAATAATAATAAAATTATAATATAATTCAACAATATTATTTGGAAATGCCCCTTACTTCGAATGTACATTGTTCAATAAATAACATATGATTTCTGGCACTTATCGGATTTCCTTTTTTCCATTTTTCGTCGCACTCGATCGAATCACAAATATTTTATTCACGAACGAGCAAACGACAGACGTTCTTTATTACTCGTTTTCTCACAACAGCTCTTCCATTCACAACGCATTCGCACATTTTCCTAATTTTCCTATCGCCTTTCTCCAATCGTCTAATTTTATTCTTTTTTTTTTGTACATGTTATTGTTATTCGTGGGTTACCCTTCGTGTTACAAACTTTGATACGATTTCAAGGAGAATTTACTGAGATATTAGTATACAGCGGAATTTTATACAATGCAAAAAAATGCAGTGGTCCACAACATTTTTTATGAATTATTGTTCATCTCGAAATTCTAAGCTCGAACAAACATTGGGACAAGGAAATGAGACCCGTAAGCTCGCATTCAATTAGTGGCTGAACCGATATATACCTCAAGAATCCACTGGGCATTATAAAATATAGTATTTTTTTCTTCCGACAAAAAATATTTATAAAATAATCTTTTTTCGTTATTCCATTAAAAGACATCTCGGGCAATTCACTAGAGCGCTACATTAAATACATTCTATTTCTATAACGTATTATGTACAAGAGGAACTAAAGTTGCTTTGGCTTCGCGACAAACGAAACTAGCAAAACTAGAAAAATATGTATCAAAGCGTTCATGTTTTTCTTTTCTTCGCGTTGAACTTTTAATTATACAGCTACCAAGTTTTCCCATCAAGCGGAAAATTCTTGAGATTTTCACCAGCAGATCTACTGCACAGGTCAAAAAAGAAAAGAGCCAAAAAAATATATATTGAGGAATGTTTATGTATGGCAAATATCGGTAAACTTATGCTAAAGAAAAATAAAAATAAAAGATTCGTAAAAAATATTGACACCGAATGTGATTCACAATTTTTTTTTTCATCCCCAAACTACACAGTAAGTATATGAGCCATTCTCTGTAAATTCAACCACTCTTTTTCCGACCTTCTCACACATTTCTCTGATGATTTCCTGAGATATAGCAAAAAATGAGAGAAATATCTGACGATGTCGAAAGAACGATGGCCAATTTCGTTGGAGAAAGTTCATATATTTAAATAATTTGAACCGTATTGAAAAATATACGATATATATGGCGAACGGAAGATGATATAAAATTGCTATTAGAGTGGAGTTTGAGGCATCCAACGTCTTGTCGTCAGCGCAGCGGCACTCAATTGACTGCGATATTGTAAACGCGTGTCTGCACCGGCAGCTCTCATCGTAACGATGTATGGAAGCCGATTTGATTGTGCGACCAGCGAGTTCCTCGTTGTTTCTCAGATACCGCGCGAATAGTAGAGACAAGTGCACACGTAGTCTGCACGGATACTTGTCACGATTACTATTACGTATTGTGTTACAGTATTATTTACCACAGGCTTGCCTCGGACTTGAGGCCCACTACTCTATAAACGTCACGTATACGAGGACGAACGTCAACACGCCCTGCTCGAATTTCCCTCGATTCGCTTTCATTCCAATCTCTTCTTGATTCTGAGTGCTATCGCCGCTACTATTGCTGCACCTTTTCCACTTCCGTCTTGCGCGTGTATTAGCTTAAACTAAAAACAAAAAATGAAAAACGAAAACAATCACAATAAGAAGAACCAATTGAATACGGAACGGCGTTTATGGTAATACAAGTGATCATTAAACCTGTTTATCCGATAAATTGATTAATCGAGCTCACCTTGCGTGCCGGGGCCAATAGACTTATATAATTATTCATCCAGTTTTCCAATCGAGGATGATGCTTGTACAGTGATCCGTCAACGGCTATCGTCACATTTTCCCGTTGCATGCGGTCCAAGATACTCGCCAAACCTTAAAGATGAATATTTTTTAGTGAAAAAGATGCGTGGTGCTCGGCACAACATTTTTCTCAAGGTGAACTTTTTACTTACATATCGAAACGAGAAGCGCCGCTCGGTTGGAGGCTACTGCGCAAACGTACTGGACAATGTTGAGGTCATCCTCGTCCGGCACTATGTTGAATTTGGCAAGCACCTCCTTCGTATTTTCACTACCACCGTCAACGTTGTCTCTAAACACAAAAAAAAAATTATCTCGTTAGAATCTATTCTTTTAATGAGAAGTAAAAAGAAATCCACTGTCAAAATGTTTAATTAAAATCAATGGAACTCACTGTTCGATGTGAGAAACAAAGTCCGTCGTGAATTTTCCGGGAACATATAGTTGACCAGGATTTTGTCTCGAGAAGAGAAGACCGTCCTTGGCGAATTTAGCGAGGATGACACGAACGACTTCACCGAGATATTTACCGCCTATGTATTTCTCGAATCTGCAAAAAAAAAACAAAGTCGTTAGAAATATAAATTTTCCCGATGGTTTTGTGAATTTGATTTGACGATACTCACGTAAATGAACTGACGAGAAGCGAATTAGCATCGTTTTCACGATCAAAGTCTGTCTTTATAAAGTCCAGAACACCGTTATCACCGAACGCTCCCCATTCGATGTCGATAATAACCTTTGAACGTAACGAAAATTTGCAACTTTTCATTTTCAACAATATTGTTAATTAGAGGAACGCGATAGAAGAGAATTTTTGTCATTTTTGCCAACCTGACGTTCGCCGTGCCTCTCTTGTTCCCAATGCTCCACCTTGTCCGCCCGTTCGAGGTAACAGGCGTTGCTTCCCGTACCGAGGATGAGTCCAATAGCGGTATTCGGATCCTGAGTAGCTCCCTGAACGAGGGTACCCGTCGTGTCATTTAAAACAGCGACAACTTTGACCCTGGTATCGCCGCGTCTATCGAGCGCCTCACGCAACAATTGTACCGCGTCCTTGTTAACAACGTCCGGACAGTTGAAGCTCTTAGTCCACGTAACTAGTATACCGACGTCCAGAGAATGCTGGATCATCGGAAACGAGAACGTAAAACCTGAACAACAAAATTACCAAAAACGTGAGATAAACAAAAGATCATTTTAAAAATACTCCCGTCCCCTACTACTACCACTGTGTCACTATTTATCTTCGTTATTTTTATCTTCATTTTACCTAAGGGAAGCTCTACATCCTGAAGACCCTCACTAATAACGAAATTGCTGACGCACTCGGCGAGATACTCGTACAGTGGTATACCAGAACCCATCCGCAAGTGGGCGCCTATGTGATACATCTTGACGTCCTCACGAACCACCACACCGTTCACCAACTCGAGCAGAAGAACGCGGAAATTGGTTCCACCCAGATCCAGTGCCAGGAAAAGTCCCTCCTCTGTTGAAAAAAAAAAAACAATAAATTAAACATCTCTCTGCATTAAGCACACAAATTGTTGATCAGCATTTTCGAAGAATCTGATATTTTGAGTGATTGAGAAAAAATAAAATAAATTTGTAGACAAAATCGAGAGGTTCTTTTTTTTTTTAATCCAATCGTTTGTAAAGGTTAGATATATATTATCGGTCGTGGGCGAACGATGGCCAATGGTGGATCACAGACGCTCACAATCTTGCGAACGCTGCCCTCTTAATTGCGTAACCCACGTCAAGTTCGTTTCTGGTTTCTTCCACGTAAACAAGTTATGGCGAGTGACTTCCGACCTCAGAATTTCTGCTTCCTTATAGACGAAGCTTTGTCTCGATAAGAAAAAAACTGCGGAAATGTGGTATGCACAATATTTCCAAACGGTTTCTTCCGTTCGATGGAAAGTCTTTACGATAGTGGATGATTATTCAGAAAATTCACGAAGAAGTGACTTATTATCTCAGACTTTGCTCATTAATGTTATCGCGGTTGTCATAAATTAGAGTGACGAAGAAAATGAATGAAATGGGTGATATGCACCTGTGCCATCGGGAAGTTCAGGTATGTAAGTGTTCTCCATCTGAAGGGACGAGTTTTGCTGATGTATGCCCTTGTTCATTTCCGAGGTGAAAACGTCCTGGATTTTTCTCGCCGTTGCTGCTGAGAATCTCATTTGCGCCAGTTGATTCTCCACCTGGAAAACAATTCCAACATAGCAATTTAATTTTTTTCAATCTCAAAAATAACAAAATAAAAACATCAAGTCAAGACAAAATAACACTGTTTCCGTACAGTTTTCCGGTTTAGATAAAATCAAGCGTCACCACCAGATCTCATTCTCCCATACAACTCTTATAATTTGTCATTCTGATTCGATTTTAATGGATGTGCTGATATTGCTTCTCGCATGAAACACGAGCGGCGCTTTGATTTATACACACTACATTTCCGTGACATTCCTGATTGCATAACAACGTTGTTTACAAGTTTAGAAAAATAAAAGATAAACAGTTTGGCATGCAATTACGCTTGAGATTACATTTTTTTAAATAACGAAATTCGAGAACTGGTTAAAAATTAAATGAGAAACGATAGTTTTTTTTTTTTTACAACATTTGCACTTTTATTTAGAACAATCGTTGTAAATAGCGAGCCCGCTCGACACCCGCAAAATAAATTGCATTCCCTCTTTGTAAGTACATATCAATTGTAATAATTCGACATGCAATTACGTTTGAGATTACATTTTTTTTAATAACGAAATTCGAGAACTAATGAAAAATTAAATGAGAAACGATAGTTATTTTTTTTACAACATTTGCACTTTTATTTAGAACAATTGTTGTAAATAGCGAGCCCGCTCGACACACGCAATATAAATTGCATTTCCTCTCTGTAAGTACATATCAATTGTAGCAAACACACATGACAGTAACGAAATTGCGTCTAACTGGATGAGACGGCTACGATTGGAATAATTATTTCTCTTTGTTGCTGCGGTCATCCTCGCGCATCGCTCGTAATTCCGCGCGGAGCTATGAATGTCAGACTGCTTGACGCATATAGAGGAGATTGGTTGTCATGGACGACTTAACAAAAAATGCTCGAATTTGTCCAGGAGAGGTTTCTGAAAAGATGAGAAAAGAGATCCATTTTTTAAGCTCATTGACTCGTCAATGGACCGCAATTTAATACTCTCGATACATTGTAATTACGATAGTTTCAAGGGGGAGAGAAAAATGAATAAATCGCCCATACGATACACTTGTGAGTGAAATCGTATGGAAATGAAAGCCGCACGATGATATTTTCCGCAGAACTTGAGATCAGTCAAGGCAGCGACGCTCGGAGATGAGAGCGAAGGTTATCAGCTGGATTAACGTAAGTGGCGAGACGCTCGAGTCTCGTCTTTTTCTCCTGCTTCACATTTTTCGAGGAACTATCAATGCCGTGACGTCGCCGACGGCAATTAACAATCTTGAGACATTTTCGTCACGAAACTCTGTAATTAATGCAACGAGATTAAGTGGAAATAATCTACGAGGATTTTCACATTTTCTCAACTCGTTCTCATCAAGAATAACATTTTTTTTTTCCAAACCGACATTATTCCCATTTGAAGAGAAGTTAGATTGACCAGTGAGTGGTTAAACTATTTTTTTTAAATCTATTTATTAATACCTGCTGAACGCTTGATTTTTTTTTTCAGATTTTTATCCCATCGAGAAATGCTGTGTGTCAGTAAAATTTTTGTTTTTAACGAGATTAAGTGGAAATAATCTACGAGAATTTTCACATTTTCTCAACTCTTTCCCATCAAGAATAATTTTTTTGCAAAACAAAATTATTTCCATTTGAAAAGAAGTTAGCTTGACCAGTGAGTGGTTAAGCCTTTTTTTTCATCTATTTATTAACACCTTCGGTACGCTTGATTTTTTTTTTTTTCAGATTTTTATCCCATCGAGAAATGCTCTGCGTCAGTAAATTTTTGATTTCGGTACGCCGAGCCAGCTGAGAGTCGCAACCTTCTGTATCAAACACGTATGATATAGTACTACGTGGAGAAGCGGTAATTCAGTGCCGCCCTCGTCTTTGCCACTTCAGATACTTAGGCTTAATTCCCGTGACGACCACAGCCCGGCTATTAATAGTCTCGTAATACCGAAGGGCGCTCATGATAATAAAAATATCTACATACACCCAAACGCTTCTGTAATAGCAATATGAAATCGTCCTTTCCAGCCTCACGAGCATCAGCATACGCAACAATTTTTATTGAAATAAAAGATTTTGGTAATCCTTCGTTCCCGAATTTCGATCAATGAAATGTAAGTATTTTAGGAGAGCGAAAAACTGACCTTCTGTCTCTTGACATCGTCCGCGAGGTCAAGGGGCGCAACCTGGATGGCCTCGTGCAAAACTCGTTCGGTGGGCGCCATCATATTATGATCCAATTCTGAAACAAATATTCGTTTATTACATCAGTGAGAAGCACAAAATATAATAAAATAATGATATCAATTTTTATCAAAGAAATGGTAAAGTATTATGACACGGAGAATTTATAATCAGTCGGGTTATCAGTGACCGCGCGATGAATGCGAGACGTTTGGGTCTATCACGCACTTCCTGAATGTTCCGCAACCAATCAACTCTTGCCTTATCTCCGAAAATACTTAATGCCTGCGATTGACACGAATTTCATATTCGTTTTTAAAAAAATGTAAAAAATGATGAAGTAGCAATGTGCAATTTACAAAAAAAATCCACTTCATGTGATGTGACCGCGCGATGAATGTGAGACGTCCGCGTCTATCACGCACTTCCTGAATATTCCGCAACGAATCAATTCACTTATCTCCGAAAATATTTACTGCCTGCGATTGACACGAATTTCCCATTCGTTTTTAAAAAATGTGCACAATAATGAGGTGGCAATGTGCAATTTACAAAAAAAATCCACTTCATTTGATGTGACCGCGCGATGAATGTGAGATGTCTGCGTCTATCACGCACTTCCTGAATGTTCCGCAACGAATCAATTCACTTATCTCCGAAAATATTTAATGCCTGCGATTGACACGAATTTCATATTCGTTTTTAAAAAATGATGTGGCAATGTACAATTTAGAAAAAAATCCACTTTATGTCACCTTGCTGTTTAATCAAAATTTGTCAATAAATTTTGAATTCATGGTATAATTCAAATACAATAACGCGTCCAAGTGCTTGACAAGCCGTGTGCTACATTCGAGCTTGAAGTCTGAAATTTTCGGACCATTGCGATAGAGCACGTAATACTATTGGATAAGCGCGCTCGTTATCTTCGGCTGAGACCGTCGCACACGAAATACGAGACATTTTTACATACCCGACGATCTCACGTTACTTTTGGATGAACTTTCTTTCTTCATAACCGGTCATTCGACTTCTACTTTGAATACGCTACACTCGCTGTATTCCGCTAGCTGTAGATATGGGTTGTTCCGCGCCAATTGGATCAGACCATGACAGATCGGGTTTCATTATTTTTTTAATTATAAATATTTTTATATTACACATTACTAAATCGGGAAAAAATAAATTTTCATTCTTAGGTGATTCAGTAAAAATTTGTCGAATTGGTGTGGAATGCCCCATACGTACAACACTATGTTATACTGAGGGAGAATAAAAGCGTGAGTTTTTCTTTTGAACATAACCGCACCGTGCATTGTTGCTTGCTTAGTATCGGCGTTTCGGAAGGTCAATCTTCAGAAGATACGAATCGTATCGCACGGGGTTATATACGATGGCCAGCACCGTATTTTTCGTGATACCGGATATGCTGTTAGACGAGGATTTTTACTTTTTATTTGACTCTAATGTTTTGTGAGGAATTTGTTGGTCTGAAGGTATTGTGCAAGATACACGAGGCACATGTTGTCCTACGGATGTACATGACGTACTAGAGATAGCGGTACTGCAATCGTTACTGTATAAACACACACACACACACACGACGCAAACAGGGCAGGAAATAGAGCTTTACGGGTCATGCGCCGAAATTCTCGCTGCTTGTGTTTAGGACCCACTCTCTCTCTCTCTCTCTCTCTCTCTCTATAGCTTTCTCTCTGCAGTCGATAACAGTATGCAGGACGCGCGAAAATCCCCACCAGCAAAGCCTTCACCGCCATTGGCTTAATCAATAGCAACGACTCCCGCGCTTACTTCAAATATTGAAAAAATGTAATAATCTCGATATTATTACAGCTCATTGTCATTATTTTTTGTTCTGACTTTTGATAAGTCCGAATTATCTCGTGTAAATAGAAAGTGATGCTGTAACAGGTGAATTGATTGGATTGATTAGAAAATTTTGGAAAAAAGTACAACGGAACAAATGTCAATGCTTCGATCAAAAATTAACCACGTTTACCGCAATTTTTTTTCCGTTTCAACATTTCCAAGGGAAAATAGACGCGCGTGTATCCGACGCTTTTGTGAGATAAAAGAGAGACCGCGAGAAGCCGCCACTGATTGGTGCGATCTTGGCGCAGTCGCAGGACATACGAACGAATGAGGCATCCATTAAAATCAATTGGAAGGTGTATAAACGTCAAATGCGATCATTTAGCGAGTTGACCCGGACGACGGCGAGCTATTCTAATTCGGAATATGTATCGCACGCGTTCTCGTCACACTCGGCTCGATACTAGCCAATTCAAATTCGATCCGTCGCATTTTCTCGCCTACTATTGATACAGCATGATTAGACTTGTACCAACAACAACAACAACAACAACATCGACAGAAACCGAAAAAAAAAAAAAAAACGATAAACAATAATAGATGCTGCATGGGAAATATGTAATTCGAGAACTAGGGATACGAATGATAATCCTCCATATACTAAAAATAAAAAAAAATAAAATAGAACTATAGATCCAAAAAGAACGATCTATGAAAATTTGGGAACAAACCGAATTTTATATTGCGTTAGCAACAGTACGTGTATTAACCGTTCCGAGAGGTTATCGACACTGAAATACCGTATCTGCACACAAAGCCACGAAAATAGATAAATCGATAAGCACGATAGAGCCTAAAATTCGATTGATCATAGAAGAATAATATCGAGGAAAGCCTGAAACACGAGGAAAATACGCACACTCGTGCGCTTCGATAACGTATAACTGAACGCGAGCTCGATGACTCCGTGGTTGCACTTACATCGATAATTACGCTCAACAACTACGGAAGCTGAATACCATTATCACAGAAACAATAGTTTTACCTTGAAACACTCAGCGAGAGTCAATAATAAATAGCACGTAATATCCTAATGCATAATCGCTCGAGAAACGAGAAAGTGGACACATTATATGCGTATAATAATCAGAACGGTCATTATAATCCTGTTAAAGGATAAAATCTTCCGGCCTCGAGCATAGCATACAAATCTTCACCAAATCAAAGTCAACTCAACATCGTTACCTCATCACTTTTCTCTTTAAACTTATCACAAAAATTAAAATACACGAGAACCAATTTTCAATAAAGTCGAGTACAAAAAAGCACGGAAAAATAATGAAGATCAATCAAGTGACAATCGATAAATGTCAATGATCTCAAAATTGCTAAACATGCATCTATCGCGTAGGATCGAGCATCTGTTGCTTCGAAACACCACGTGGCAACGCTCGGCTACATTTACAAAATTCCCCATTAAATTGGCATGTAAACACATGGACAATTCACCGCGCCAACGTTGGCCTCGTGCCTGTCGCGAAAATGAAAACAATCACAAATTCAATTGGCACTCACCGTCCAAAGTTGTGTATCCCGAAACGCACTGTGCAGCTCGCTCGATCTTCGCCCGAAAATAATACAACAGCGTTAAGTAAGTATTCGCCGATTCGCACTTGCAAAGTTCCACGCGCGATTCAACGTATAAATCACCGCTCGACAGCACGCTCTTTTATTTGCATATATCTATATCCCTTTGTTTTATATTATCTTATTAGATACGTCTATATTACGGTTGACATGCACATTTAGTTGCAATTAATTAGGGACAAGCAGGATCTCTCCCGCACCGATCCCGGTTTAGGCGGACGTACGTTCGCGTGAGTGCGAGATCGGCAAATGTACTTGGCGCGTATTTCTTGCCGAGGAGCCGAGCCTCCGGTCGCGCGATCCCCACCTTCATGGATTTCTCGTTCGTCGCTCGTTCGTTCGCATACCAAGAGCGAGCGAGAACGCGTGCGCGCGCGCGCGCGTTTACTCGCCGTACACAAAAAAAGAAAAATTCTCTCTGTATACGAGGTTAAATTGTGTGCGAGAAAACTCGTCGCAACACGAATTGCTTCACCACAGCGACCGTTTATCGTGCGTCCGTACACAGTTACACACCAGCGCGTTGTCCACCGAGCGACAAATGTAAGAGTCGCTGCTCGAACACTCGTCGAGCTTCCATTCCACCATGTAGTTGCGGGTATACACGTATTCGTGTGGGTTTGAATTATATAGTAGATGTTGTGTCGTACGTAAATGCGTATGAGACATGTGGTACGAGTCGCACGCGGCTCGCGTGGTTTCCGATAGCTTCTCGGTTTCTTCTATCGGTCATTCGTTTTTTTTTTCTTCTTTTCTTTTTGTTTTTCCTTTCCATTATTTTACTCTAACTGTCCGGCCTCTTCGGACGTCATTTTCGAATGATATCGTGTTTTTTTTTCGTCCTCCCAACTGCCATTTTCAGTGGTCGAGTCGGTTATTCGATCGCGTTGGGAAATGGATTTTTGACTCGCTTTTATAAAACGGAAGAAGAGGAAACGAATGACGATTGTGTGCGAGCTAATAATGATCGTGCTTCGAATTGGGTAACGAGAGGCGCCATTTACCGCACCACTATCGAACGAATGGAGCTTGATTAGAAGAGGCGACGCTGTTTAAATTTAGAATGGAGAATCGTCTGTCGACGAGAACGATTTGTGGCCCACATAAGTCTCGTTACAGAGACGGTCACGCGTCGCAATGCGTAATTCAATGTCTGCGACACTTAACAGCTGACGACCGCAGGAAAATATCTATTTTGTCATTGGTAATCGTGTTATTGTATTTGAGATTTCGATTTTTGTTTTTCTCCCACGTCCGCAGTAAGAGATCGTCTTTGATGTTAATAAATCTCCTGAAGTTGATCCTGCAAAGTTAAAAATCGCTAAAGACTCTTAAACCACTTTTCTCTCGACATTAACGGCCCGTGTAAGCGGGGCGAAGCGATGAGTACAGTGGATAAACGGAATATCCGTGAAAATGCGAGACACGTTCGTTCGGCAAGCATAGAACTCGTTCTCGGTAAATTCAATCAATTGAAAACCTGTTTAAGCGTCACGCGATATTCGAGAGAAAAACGTGTGTCTCTCGGGTATAACGGCGCAATGCATCAGCGCGTATAACAGTGATAATCATCAAGTTCAAGGATACGATATAGTATCCCGAGTGGTTATTTACTTTGCCGTAAATACAATGCCGTCGTTTTTTAATCCCCCAATCAATTATGCAATTACAATGACCATAGCGTGTAATCGTGAATCAATAATTCAATGCGAAACAAATTTCCCCTGTAAATATCCTTTTCGCGCCAGAATAAGCAGTAACATCGACGATTCTTTAAGCACGGACTTTGACCCGTCAGGTCAATCGCCCATGTCAAGTAGATTATGGGCCGAGGCACAAGTCAAACACAACCAAGGGGCACACCGAGTTTCATTCATTTTTATGGATCCACGAGAATTATCTTTATTTCGGGAACATTTATTCAAACTTTCATTTTTTAATTAATGCTTTTATTTCAGTTTTATTTTATTTTTTGATTGATTAAGCCAGTCCAGTGAGATATTCATTTTTACCGAGTCACTACAAAAATGATAAAGAAAGTGTGATAAGACACGATTATTAATATTGTACGCATCCAATATCATACGTGGGTGACCTATTTGTCTTGCGTATAATAATAATCGCTGGGCAGACATAACGTGAATATAGCTTGCATTAATATTTGCTGCAAAGGGTCTTTGACCGCATTAACCACGTTGTCACGAGACTCTACTTACGAATTGGGACGCTTTTATCACGTGATACACCAATCGTACTGATTGGAATGGTGCCTGTTCTCCCATGTACTTCCCCGACCCGTTGAACCGACAAAAAAAAATCTCGAGTCCATTTACACAGCACGTGTACAAAAATTACACAAGATCAACGCGATGTACATGTTTTTTTTTTTTTTCTTGTCAAATCAAAAGTGTGTTTCAAACTGGATCGGCAAGAGAAATTGGGTCGAATTATTTCGCAATAAGGGAAATCAGTCAGTGTGTTATCGGAGAGTTCAAATTATCCAGAAGAATATAAACCGCCAACTGCTGTATTTGCATCAATGTGTGCGTTTACATTCGCTGGGTCATTGATGATTAGACAGGCAAAAGGTCATCGCCGAGCTCCTCGTCCCCGAAATCGTCGTCTCTTTTACCAGCCGATGTCATTGGTCTTAAGGGCATCGGCCCCACCGGATCCGAATAGTTCACATCTGAAATAACGAGAACATTAGAATCGTGTGTCCGTGTGGAAGAATTTGGATAAATGGATTAACCCAATGTCGATATTTCGAATGAATACAAAGTTAGGGGAATACAACGAAAATAGAGCACCGACACTGGTGAAGTTGTGCGGTCGGCGTACGACTCTGGCGATCCCCCGAGTTAAGCTGCTGCTGCTTAACTCGGGGGACTGTTTGCGGCCATCACTTGGATGGGTGACCGCTTAGCCGTGCACCGGCTGCCGGCATCAACGAGTGAGCGGGAGCTCAGTTTTTTTGAGCTCTCGGTTTTTACATACTTAAGTAAGTAACTTTCGTGTGTACACAGGGAAGTCAGAAGAATAACTGGTGTCTGTATCGGTACGGGTTTTCCGCAGTTTCCCCGTACCCATGGCAAATGCGATACAGTGTAGCTAATAAGTCGGCCTAGGACCCATTGGAGGTTAGGTTAGCTTAGCAAAGTGCTGATAAGGAATGATAGGACAAAAGGGAAGAGCGGTAAAAGGCGATTGAAGCCATACCATGGAATAATAATAAAATATCCAACGAAAATAGAAAATTGCGCATCGACTACTTGACTGGCATTGACACGCAATAATATAACTTGTTTCCGGGTCGATAACGAGAATGCTCTACTTAGTTACATTGCCATGTATTGGGTCCTATTGTAAATTCATTCGATTCTATTCCCGATGTTACTCCAACGAGCTGTAATAAAGGGTTGCAAAGTGATATATCGATGCTGCGAATAGAGCGCAAATCGGTTGCACGCATCTATCATCCATTCAATCCATTAGAGGTAATACCGCGTGCGAACGTGAGTAAGTCACATCACTCTCTCGTGCATGCACTCAACTTAAGCTCCATCTCCGAGCGGCAAAACTGCGCCACACAAGTTTTCCGATCGCTTCGGAGTTAGGATTCCCACTTCCGAACATCTATCACATTCAAGGCTCTTATTGCGTTATCTACGACCAATTCTTAAAAATCAATGTGCTCTTAAATTTCAATGCTTTAGTACAGTTTAACCACAATTTAATACGTAATAGGTGCGACAAATATTAAATTTACTTTCAAGGTTCTTGAAGATGACGAAAAATACAAAAAAAAATTTTTTGATGAAAAAAAGCGTTTTTATGCGAAAGGAGAATAGCAAATAATGCCAGGAATCCAACTTGATATCAGTGATTTACAACGTTTGATTTACAATATTTACAACGTTGTTCTGTCGTCGCAGGGCTTAGAAAGTTTTTCATAGATTACATGAGAGACGTTTGACATAAGCTTAGTGGGACATTTTTGTTTAGTTAGTCATATATAAGGGTAAATGCTTCTCGTGTATCTATCATCCCGCGATTATCGCACCGACTGCGTGTTCGTATGGAAAAATGTATTGCAGCTGCGTTTAATGCTGTGATAATGTGAATTTACGCGGAATGATTGTATTTGTTTTTTGACATTGTACTTTGTCCCTAAAAAATGATAAAATAGGGCTCGATGATGTGAACTTGCCTGCATGCAGAACTCCGGCCTCTCGAGTGAATTCAACGGGGCTCTCTAGTGCGGAAAACCGACTAATACGAGCAGCCCCACCTCCTCCTCCTCCTCCTCCTCCACTCAATGTACTACGGTTGTCCTTGCGTCCGAGCACGGGACTCGAACGGTTGTCCGATTGCATGCTCATACCCGAACCGCCTCTCGATGAGGCTCCGCTGTTGCTTCTTCTCGATCCTGATCGATTAGACAGTAGAGAATTATAGTGGGCAATCTTGGAGTTACGAAAATATTGTATTATAAAACGTTATTGTCGTCACCCGTCGTTCCCGGTCGCGCCGATCCCTGACGTTCCCTCAATTCCTTAGCTCTCTCCGCTTTCTTCAACTCATTGGCATAGGTCTGAGCTTCCTTCAAGCCCAGATCGCTGCACAGTCGTATGAGGAACTTGAGACACTCGATGTTCTCGGGAAACCGATTATGAATGTCTTGGTATTCGGTGAGAGCTTTATGAAATTGGCCTGTTCTCCTCAAACAAGCAGCAACGAGAAGACGCCATCGAGGTTGATCCGGTGCGAGTTCCACGGCTCTTTCGAAATACGTCAAAGCTTTTTCGGCCACCTTGCCACAAAAACATATTCTTATTTTCAAAAGCCACATTATAAGATAAATCAGATGTACACTATGTCGATTGCACATACCTGCATCGATATAAAATATGATCCCAGCCAATCGATCACCTCAAAATTCGCTGGATAAAATCTGTAGGACTGAAGGAAAAAGAAAAACTTGAAAAGTGTTTTCCACTTTGAATACACGCAATATCGATAAATGATACCTACGTCGCTGTAATATTGATACGCCTGTTGCTTGTCGCCAATATTATCATACATTTCACCCAATTTTTGTAAAACTCCAGGGTCAGACGGAACTATGCCCAATAGCTGATTATACCTATGCAACAACAGTAGATCAAGATATTGTCTTGTAAAACGAGTGTTAATCTTCATTTCAAGATTAACCACATGTAAAGGGTGGATTATTAGGAGAGGTTCAAGATAACAACAGCAATATACCATTCAGCCGCTTGATCTACGTCGCTCATCAGTTGATAGAGATGCCCGATCTGATAGAGAGTTTGCGGATCGTGTCGTACGATATTTCGTAGCTTCCAGAAACATTCCAAGGATTCCTCGTACAAATTTTGTTTTTTGTTGACCAATCCTTTAATCATAATATCTCTATTAGTCGGGTACTTTTTACATGATAAAATTCAAATTATATTTAAATGGTAAAAAAATTGATTTTTTTTACTTTTCGTTATCTCACCTAAATTATAGAGAGCCTGCACGTGACTGGCGTCACTGTCAAGCGCACATAGCAGCAATTCACGTGCTGTGTCCAATTCGCCTTTCTTAATAGCGCAAGCGGAAAGATTAACGTAAGCCGCGGCGTTATAACTATCGGCTTTCCGGGCGGCCTCCGCACATCGTTCGGCTTGCTCGTAATCGCCTCGCTAAAACAGACTTGAATTGCTGCAATAAAAACCCTCTACCGAACAATGAAAAAATTCGGTGATTGTAAAAAAATTAATTCTTACGAGAAAGTGAACAAAAGAGAGCATCGTTGAGGCAGCACTATTCGCCTTGGTTTCTCTGTTCTCAAAAACTTTTAGCGTCTCGATTGCCAGAAGTGTTTCTCGGTTATGCAGGTAAACCATCGCTTTGTTAATTTCCAGATCAGCCGCGAGGGGCCCGTAAGCCGAAGACCTTATTGCTTCTACACACCTATTAAGAAGTTAAATGATAATATAATTATTTCGGAGAATGATAAAGAAGAAGTATTACCAGGCAAATCCTGCGGACAACGTGTCTTCGATAACCGGTGCAATTAGTTTGGCTGCACTGAGTATAGTCTTCTCTGCTTCGAGCTTCATCTCTTTCTCCAATTTCGATAAGTCGTCTACCTTAATGACCTCGTTCAAAATATTCGCTGCTACGTCGTCCTGTAAAGGCACGTCGTAGATGTGTGACAATGAGTTTCACGAAGAATTTCTACAATTGTATTCGTAAAACTTACCGTACTGATTGTGTACTTGTCCTCCTGATCTATGTTAAGTTGAACCTCGAGAAGCTCCAGGAAGCCGCGTTTCATTTTATCACGATGTGACAATGCAAAATGGCACAAAATGGCATGCAAACCGGCTTTGAATTCGGCCCTCTCTCGCATCACCCAGTCAAAGCTGTTGGCGGCTTCTTCAAGACGACCCATTTGCACAAAGAGCATGCCGATATTGTGCATTATCTTAATCCTTAAACAATTTTTTCCAAATCACGTTACAACAAATTGGACAGTAATTTACGCGCTCGCGAAATAAAAAAAAAAGATGAACAGTACAAACTCACCTCAAATCCTTGTGAGCAGCTGTCACTTGATCCAGAGCCATTCTGTACATTTTTATGGCTTGCGATAATTGTCCTATTTTTAAATAAATGTTGCCCATGTTTACTTTGAGTCTTGTACTGCTGCTGAACAATTTGTCCCTCGTGATAGCCTGATACGTGGCGATAGCTTCGGTGTACATTTCATTGTTGGTGTATTGAGTGGCCAAGTTGAACAAAACCTAAACATTCAAAAATACATATTACTAATTCCGCGCCTTTACATTTATTCGTATCGTCGATTTGTAAACTGACTGCAAAAGTGAGATCGACGTTGTGACTGTCGCTGAGTCCAGCTTGTTCTTGAAGACGGATGAGAATGCGCTCCCTGGAGGAAGCTTCTCTCGCTCGCTCCAGTGCCACCTTCATATTATTTTCGGCCACCGCCTCGGCCGAACTTTCGATCAGTTCCATTATTTTACGCTCGGCTGTCTTTATCTTTTCTTCGGGCCTGCAAAATTTTCAAAAATCTCAATGTCGCGTGGGAAAGTCGAATGAACGTCATACGCACGTGTCTTCCTTGGCCGATACGAGAGGTGGGGCGGGTCCCCTCGAGGTGCTAGCCATATTAAGTGGATCAAAGGGTTGCCGATTGCCGCTGGTATAACCAGCTCCGCGAACGGCGGTCATGGGCCTTGGGGCTGTGCCTGGTTGTGCGGTAGCTGTGGTACCCCTTCGATGAAACTGCAATTAATATTTATTCCCTCGTTTTCACTATCACTCGTAGAGCTATGTTGTTTATTTCACGCTAAACGCTTACCCCCGTAGACGTGCCAAGTCGCATAGCGATCCCAGGGGTTTTAGGAGTGTGCTGTAATTAATTCGTAATGTACAAAAAATTAAAGGTACTTAATTTTCAAGGGTAATCAAAAATACGTTAGATAGAGCGGTACTTCAATTGACTAAAAAATATTTATATTTCACTCACTATAGATCGTTTGGCATGGCTCGTTTGGAGAGCCTGTTGAAAAAGCTCATCCTGATCCAAATCCTTGGTGCTGTAGATCGAGGGATAGTCATTGTAGCCCATATATATATCATCGTCGACCAACGACTGGACAGTCAACATTTTAATTCGTCGGTGCGGCTTAAATACTATACTTCAAAATCTCACGACTATCGTGGAGTTTTAACATTTCAAGCTCGAGCTCGGGACGCACGAGGCTTCGATCAATCTTCTGTTTTGCCTCTTGTTACCTAGCTACCAGCACGCGTTTCGATCAGCCGGCTATCGAGCAGAACGCACTCTCGAAAGAAAATCTCCTGAACTAAGTACTGCTATTAAACTAGCAGTAGTTTCACCTGTAGCCACTCGATATTGCCTGAATGCCCTAAAAACATTATCTATATATATTTAATTGTTCGAATAAGGATGTTAATTGTTTAAACCTGCAGCAACTCGGTCGATTTTGCAGCGACCTCTTTTATCAACAATATAAGCAGTAAATAAAAATCATCTCGCGGCGGTACACAACAAAACGCCGCGATCGTTCCTTTGACTTGGCACAAAAGTATCGCGAAACAAGCATTCCCCTCAGTCAAATAAAAAAAATACAAGCGCCAAGAGAAGTGGTTTAACAGACGTGTCTCGAAAATATGACGAAAGGTAAGCAAAGTATCGAGGTTTGCATTTATTTTGGAGGTTAGACTCAATGTTCGCGTAAACAATACAGCGAACATCATTTATGAGATAAACTATTTGAATAACAAATTAATAATATCAGGAAAAAGGGCATTTGTATCAACAGAAGTGAAAAATTATATTGAGAGAGCGAGAGTGAATATCAATTTTTTTCATCCGATGACAGATTTTACAAATTTGTTTGTTCATTGTTTAAATCAATGATCCGTCATTGTTAATCTATTTGTCATTGTTTCCGAGAGACGTCGAACACTGTCAAGGTAGTATATTTTCATACATTTTGCAGTAGACGAAAATACCGCCAGAAGATCGATGGACAGCAATGAGGAGAAAAAAGGAATCTGCGAAGCTGGGCCAGATCCATCGGCACCGGTTACAAGAAGAGGCATTTTAATGTCTCTGATTACCAACAAACCTATGGAAATACCGGAACAAGATGTTGTGAGTTTACCTTGAGAAAAATCGAAGAGTAATTTTTTATTTAATTACATATAAACATGACTTTTTTTGTAGCTCGGTAAATGCAGATTTGTCTCGGAATTTGAAAAGCTAAATCGAATAGGCGAAGGAACTTATGGAATAGTGTACAGAGCTAGAGACACAAAAACGGACAAAGTCGTGGCCCTGAAGAAAGTGCGGATGGAACATGAGAAAGACGGTTTGCCCGTGAGCGGTTTAAGAGAGATCGGCGTACTTCTGTCTTGTCGACATGAGAATATAGTTCAGCTGAAGGAAGTGGTGGTGGGCAGAAGCCTGGAAAGTATATTTCTCGCGATGGAATACTGCGAGCAAGATTTAGCGAGTTTGCTGGATAACATGCAAGCGCCTTTTTCCGAGAGTCAAGTTAAATGCATAGTTCTTCAAGTATTGAAAGGTCTGAGATATCTCCATCGCAACTTCATTGTCCACAGAGACTTGAAAGTCTCGAATCTCCTGATGACCGACAAAGGGTGCGTTAAAATCGCCGATTTTGGACTCGCACGCTGGTTCGGCTTGCCCTTGAAGCCTATGACCCCCAGGGTCGTTACTCTCTGGTACAGGGCACCGGAATTACTGCTGCAAGCGAAAACCCAAACGACTTCGGTCGATATGTGGGCCGCCGGATGCATTTTAGGTGAGCTACCGAAATTCATAATTTATTATCCTAATATATACTTATCGGATTTTTCTTATTTTAAGGTGAACTTTTGGGACACAGGCCGCTTTTGCCTGGTCGATCGGAGATAGCTCAACTCGAACTAATCGTTGATCTTCTCGGGACGCCCAGCGAAGCTATTTGGCCTGAATTCAACTCGCTTCCGGCACTGGAAAACTTTACGCTAAAACAGCAACCGTACAACAATCTCAAACAAAGATTCCCTTGGTTAAGTGCCGCTGGACTGAGGCTTCTCAATTTTCTATTCATGTACGATCCAAAGAAGCGTGCAACTGCCGAAGAGTGTTTACAGAGCAGTTACTTCAAAGAAGCACCGTTACGTTAGTTTCTTCAACGATTCGTCACTCTTTCGGACATAGACTTGCGGTCAATTATTTATCCCTATCCATTCTCTCCACAGCTTGCGATCCGAAATTGATGCCGACGTTTCCTCAACACAGGAATATGAAAAAGTCCAATCAGCCAAAGGAAATTCGAGAACAAGAATCCGCGGTTGCTGATCAGACTAACAATCTACCGGCCATATCCGATCTCGTAAGTTTTTAAAATTTAGACTTGCCAGTTGATTAGAGCAACCAATTGTTTATCGTCTATGATCGTTTATGCGGACCATCTGTTAAAAGACGCCAATTGAGTAGTCGAATTGCATTCTGAGCACGAACAATGCCATCGAGGTTTTGCGCGTGGTGTGGCCTTCATCTAAACTCCTATAAAACGAAGGCAATGGCCATTACTCCGGCACCTGTTGTTTGTCATGTAGTTTCATCATCAGCGCCTATATGGTTACGTACCTCGAAGAAGACTACGTGCCTCGGTATTCGACTGCATTATTCTCGGTCGTCGTACGAGCATGTTCGTTATTTTGCCGAGAAAATGAAAAAGTTCATGCTAAATTCGTTTTAATATTATTATTATTATTTGTTCGATACAACAGTCTTTTCAGTATTATAAGTTGCATGTGAATATTAAATAATAATTTTTATTTCAGCTCGGGTCGCTGGTGAAAAAAAGGCGAGTCGAATGAGGAGACATTCAAGTGGATACAGAGAATATGTCCCGTCGACAAGTCAATGGCAAATAACGTATGTGAATCCGAGAGGTGTCATGTGAAAACGTACATAAAATAAAAATCTTTTGACAATGATAGAGCAAGAGTGAAGAAAAGTCTCGTTATTCTCTCAAGTATTATTGTTAGCTTCACTCATCTGACCCAATTACCAATGAAATATTTGAAAAATCACACAATCAAATGGCGCTCTATGCGCTTTTGGCTATTTATCTTAATGCTAATTAGCGGCTTGTGTTGCTTTGAAGCGCTTCTCGTACTGTCCTTGTGGATCGTATTTGGCGATGAGGCGATCCCAATCTTGCGGCCGGTTTGCTTTCAGGTGGTCAATCACTTTTTCCGCCGTTTCCTTCTGCTTCTTGTTGCACTTGCTGCAACCGCTTGCCAACGCGTCTGGCAAAGTTTCTGTCAGCAAAAAAGTAAATATCGTTGAGTTGTGCAATTCGCTTGGAACGACAATCGCGCGGAAATCGACACGCCCGACATCGTTCCACAAACGACTTCGAGTACGCTACGCAAGTGCGACTCTCCTTTTATCCGGCTTTGTTTTTCAAGATGTAAGGGCACGTAACACATAACACACCCGAAGGTTATTCAAGTAAAACGGATGCAATCGAGAAAGTTGGCGCGCACGCCAGACAAGTGTTGCGCAATCGAAAGAAAGTCTTGGATAGCCAACTGTGACGGATGCGGAGAAATGGGACCCCAAAAATGTATTAAATACACATACTTTCACTGCTACACTGTAAAAACCTTCACTGCGAAAATGGATATACTTGTCTATACGCGTCGGAAGTTTCAATCCATAAACCGGTATATTTAATATAATTTCCGTAAAATTAATAAACGGTATATTAAACACATGATAAACATAAACATAAAAGTAGTTATAACACCATGTAAAATTGTATGTTAAATTCAATATCCCGGATTATGCATAAGAATTTCCGAGGAATGTACATTAATTTCCTGAACGTTTTTCGCAGCTTACGCCGCGTTTTCCTACAATTTTTTATCAATTTATATAACGACTAAATTTTTTTTCTGATCTTTTATATCCGCTAACGTCTATTCGACCTTTCGAATTTTCTCGCACCCAAGTTTTTACACTATTATCTCGTTTCGACTCGAGAAATATTATTGCGAGAGCTGAATGCTTTGAGTGAATTGAAATGTACGTTTATTGAACTAGTATTCATTTTCGTGCGTGTCCTATTTGAAAAAAAAAAGATTTTTTAGCCACTTTTTTAGTCCAGAAGATGTGAATACGGGTAAACGATAAATAAAAAGGCTTACTTTTCAACTCGCGACCCTCAGCGGTGCAGGAACCCTCGTCCATCATGCACTTGATGTAATTTGTGAGAATGCGATTATTCTGCAAAATCCTGTCGACGTCGATATCGTCGAATTTATTTGAATAATTCTCGGCCGCCAGGGTTCCAGCCACCAGGACCATCAGAACAAGACACACCTTCATTTTATCTATCAAATTATTATTCCTGTTCTTAAAACGGCAAATCCGATGAAAAACTTAATGAATTACGATAACGGGTAACTCGACGGTTGAAAAGTTAAACGTCCAAGTGGAAATGTGGGCAATCCGAAGCTCTTATATACCCGCTTGTACATATATTCCGCTTATTGTAGAGCCTCGCCGAGGAAGAGGGGGTCCTCGACTCCCCGAATGCCTTCCTGACGTGGCGGGGCCTCAAATGTCCGCGACGAATAAAAATCCTACGCGACTCGCTTACCAACGTTTCCTAGCACAGTCGTCCACAAAAGTCGTGCCCCTTGCACAAAAGTAAACATTAAGTCTGTTGGTTATCAAAATAACTGACCATTACCGGACAAAAAAGTTGTGCACTGGCCTCCATCGAAAAAACAACAAGAAGATACGAAGTAATATCTGAATACTGAAAATATAGAAAATCATGTTAAGCTACGTTCTCGCAAAATTTGGTCTTCTATTCGGCCAAACACATTTTCTCAGTTGGGAATTCACGCCCCTCATAGCCACCCTGTTTGTCGATGAAATGAAGGAACTTCGTCTTCACCTCACGTTTATAACCGATTACCAATGTTAATTCACCCTTTCCGGCAACGATATGAGAAGCATCGATCCAAATTGGCATTAACGTTTCTGGAACGTCGTGCCTCTCGAGATAAATAAAAATATGCGATAATCTTATACTGTACATATATATTTATAGGCGATTAATAGACAAATTATTAAGGATCTAGCAAAAATAGGTGACACATAGTCCGATGGAGCTGTAGTCACATCCGAAATTCATGTACTTCGTATTTACCCACGGAAAGCACGTAGCATCCACTGCAACCACTCCGATAGCCGCAAATATATTCTATTGTTAATCCCGATGTGGTAAGCCTGGTTCAACGAAACGTCATACATTAAAATCACAAGACACTGTCCGATATGCATTTTCAATTGAGATTGTCGATCGAAATTGCTGATTGAATGTGAAAAAAAGGCTTGCGAGAGGAAACGCTGCGTGTCAATCGATACTCAGTAATCGGTGAGTCCACGGAAAGAATTCATCGAGCGAGAAATTTCGAGGTTAGAAGAATAACACAAAAATCCGCCACGTTGGCAACGAATCGACGAAGATAGCCGAAGGCAACCGATTCCTCAAGGGCCTCGTATCATAGCGAAATATTTCGGGAAATCCCCGTACCACATGATACAAAGTGGTAATCCCTTCTGTAAAAGTTACGTCGTGATCTTCTGTATCTAGCACAATGACTATTGAAATGGAGGATGTACGGATTCGACAACGATTTGATATCGCGTATACAGAATTACGGAGACAATTTATAAGAATATCAAGACCGTGTTTGGGAGACAGAGAATTAAATTTGCTGAAATCAAAATATTCCGAGGTAATTAATTCAGCGCGGATATTCGACTACATAAAGGACGTCGAAGGGCTGCTGAGAATATTAGAGAAGCGTGGCTCGCTCTCTTACAGTAATATCGAAATTTTGAAATACATCTCGGAAACTTATGTAAAAAATAGCGAACTCGAGAGTTTGCTGAAGAATTACGAGGACGAACCTCGTCCTCTGTTACCGCCGCACAATCGATATTTGGCCCTGAGTGGTAAGTACTTGAAAAATCGGCCGTGTAATTCTAATGCTAGAGCCTCGAATGAAAGCGTAATTCCCGACGTTAATATTACTGGGAATGAACATGAATGTTTCAATCGGCTTTTGGACGAGCCTGCAAGATATCGAACTCCGTCCGAAGATTCGACGATAGCCGTCGCAACTGAAATTTTAATACCGAATAACGTTGAAAGATTGCTTACGAAGCGAAGGAACGTCGCGCATGATCGCATTTATTTCGTCAAAGTACGAGAGAAAATCTGCTCTAAATTTTGCCTTGGTGTAATGGGTGCTTTTCTCGGGGCAATTATTCTGATTTTGATGATATGTATGAGTAATTTAACTTCTGTGGAATCACCAGCGAGTGCACCTCCCTTCGAGACCCTACCAGGCTCATCGGGAATCGAAAATATTTTCGACAACGCATCTCCAATCCAGAGACAACCCATACAGGTGACACTGTATACGACTCAGCCAGCATTTCGCATCACATTACCAGGATCGCTTGAAATAGGTCCTGCAAACGATAGTACCACGAGTAATGAATCCCAATTGATGACGAGAGGTAAGCTATCGAATCGGTATTTGAATATGAGTTTTGATCCTCTCGAAAGTCTCCATAAAACGTCCAAGACCCTTGAAAATGTGTGTATGTAAAAGAGAAGATTGTACACTCGAAACTTATTACTTCAATACACTATGGAAAATCTTTGGATTTCAGTGTTTCAAGAACTCAGCGAAAACCTAGGAAGACACTGGCGAAATGTTGCCAGACATTTACGGGTTACAGAGCACGACATCGATGAGATAGATCAACAGTCAAATTTGTCGCTTAGTGAAAAAGCTCTCAAGGTTTGTATTTATAATACTTCCCTTTTTTTTTGGAAGTTGGAACCACGTTCTTCGAATGGTAATTATTTTTCTTCGTTTTCAGGCATTGCTAAAATTCCAATCAAAGTCTGATCCACTTCAATGGAAATCAAAGCTGAGATATGCGTTAAACGAGTCTAGGAGAAGAGATTTGATGGAGCTGGTTGATGAGTTATTATCACGAAAATACTAAGCCTGAACAAATTAAAACTACGCTTATTTCCATTGTATCACGGATTCTATGTTATTTTCTTATTTTTGTAAATATAAAAACGGTATTAACAAACTGGAAGAAAGATATTGCAATAAATGGAACAAAAATTCATACAACGAATAGGTTTATTTATGAAAATGCGAGAAAACGTACAAATAATTATATCGACAAACTCGGCAACGCACGCACAGTAGAAATAACATCTGCGAACGGGAGATACAGGAACCCGCACGCAATCTTTCGCAAAATTATAAGTAGTGAAAAGTATTTATACATAGATTATCGTAAGATTTATGTTTTCTCTTCATATATGTTTCGCTTAAACTAACGATAATAACTTTGATAATCACACGCGACGCCAGCGATTCTCTCGACGTTAAAACAATGATACACTTCGGAAACTAACGAGAACGCGCGTCAATACAGAGAATAAGATGTTATTTTCAAAAATTGAGAGCTGTATCGTGTTTTCTATCAGTCTGTATTTCCGTCGCGCCAAGTTGTCTCGCATGTAATAATATATGTTAACCTTTTAAAATAAAATCCAATTTTCAATATCTGCGTGTTCTGTTGATCTAGTAAATTATGAATTTTCAGAGTGACAATGATCGTGACTAAATAGGGATGAAAAGTTTTAGCTTAATCGTATTTTCTCTAAATAATAATAAGTGTAGATTCAGAACAGTGGTTTAAGCTTAATCGTATTTCTCTCAATAATAATAAATGTGTAAATTCAGAACAGCGGTTTTAGCTTAATCGTATTTTCTCTCAATAATAATAAATGTAACATTACATTCATTATTATTAGACTCGGTAGGTGATGCGATTAGATTAGACCTGGTAGGTGTTTTTGGTTATACTTCCTGATTTTATTATAGTGTCCTTGTGTACTTGATAGCCGATCGTCACCTTGGACGAGATCCTCAATCGTTCCTTCAATTTACGTCTGAAATAAAGCGCATCGTTGGATTATTAATTTGTCGAGCCAAAGCGAGACGGTAAATTCAATTTACTCGATAAAAACTCACCCAATTTCCATAACGCTATTCGATCTGTTGGCGTCCGCTGTCCAAATACCGAGTTTATCACCCTTTGTTCTTATATTGACTACAGCTCCGCACACGTCTTCGGAATGACCGTTGAACGCCTCGCCGATCATGCACAACAAAATTTCTAGCCAGAAGTGATCTAGATCGGTGGCTCTTTGCTTCTTCTCCAGATGCATGAGCCATCTTCCGCCACGCTTGTTCGCCTCGTCCTCCCACATCGGTCTAATTCCTTCCTTGAACATACTGTAGTCGCTGCCCTGTCTCAGCTCTGACGCCGGTTTTATGTGGTTGTACAATCTGTACGTTCAAAAAAATGGCATATTATTTTTTGACCTCAATAAACAAAGATAGATCAGATCAGTCATCAGTGGATGTCTTACCCCCAAAAATCTTCGGCTGTGTCGAAACTGATGATTTTACGCTGACTCTCCTCCCAAGATTTGTTCCTATCAGGTTCATAGTACCACAGAGTCCACCTATGCTGAAGTGGATGTTTGATGAGAAGTTCCGGTGGATATTCCTCCAAATTAGCGATCTCCTGCTTCTTTTCAACCTCCTGGCGAAAGAAAAGAATCATTGTTATTACCAAAACACATAAAATTGTTGTTTCCACCAGTGAAAAAAAGAAAAGAAAAAAAAAAAAAGAGCACATGCAGCGTTGCATCGTTAAGAAATTTTCGGCATTCACTCCGTATTATAACCTCAAGATTGTTGCTATCCTCGAGCAGCATGTTGCACTGTTCCCAAAATAGTCTAGTGATAACGGTAAATCGATGAGCAGCTATGAGCAGCCCGAGTACCCGGATAACCGTGGATATCGATTAAACTTGTCGATTTTCACGGAGGAAAAAGCGAAATTTGAGGAGATGGCGTTATGCCCTTTTCGAGAGACACCGTCGAACTGAGGAATGGAAGGACGCGCGGACGAGAAGAGAATAAAGGGGCGGAGGAGAAGAGAAGTAGGGGACGGCCGAAAAGAGAAGAGGGGTGGGGGGGTGGGGGCGACGCGACGAGGGAGCCGCAAGCGATCAAGCGACCATGCTGGTACCTCAAACCGGACGATCGTCCACGAAAATCGCGTATCGGTGACTCAGGGAATCGCACAAATTTTAAATGACTCGAAGGACGATTGTCATTGAAGAGGAACGATGTTTTGGGGAGCGTACCTCGATATCTTCGGTATTATTAGTTGCCATGTCACACACTGTAGGGAAGATGAAACACGCACGGAAGTTCGTTCAGCGAGTCACCAACGAGGGCATCTGTCGGCAAAATTTCAACCACGGGTTTTTCCTCTTGGCGTCTAACCGGGTGAACAATACACGTTGCCAGGTATAAGTCTCTGACGTACCCGGGGTGACTAACGATGTACTCGTTTATTTGACCCCCGCAAATATACCTGGCAGAAAAGGGTCGGAGAGGGGTTAGGTATATTTTCAAGGAATTTTCCTAATTCAGGTATATTTTCAAGAAATTTTCCTAATTCAGGTATAATTTCAAGCGAATTTCTTGTAATTATACCTGACCCCTCTCTGACCCTTTTCTGCCATTATGTTTATTGCAAATATACCTGACAGAACGGCAGGATGCACACAACGATCTACAAGGACTCTCAACCGATATATCTTGGTCCGACGAAACTCGGAAAAATTCTCGAAGGGAAAGGAGGCCGACGATCGGTGAAAGGAGAACGATTAGCGGACGAGAGACCAACACCGATCAAATCATTTAGCGATTCTTCAATTCCTTTCGCAAGATCGATCAATTTTACTCGACTAATTCAATTTACTTTTTTTTATCTAATTTATATAGAATATACTTCCGTCTTTTTTTTTATCAATCCTTAGCCTCCTGTTTTATGCTGAATATACGAGCATATCATTTGTTTGAGAAATAAATAATTCTCGTGACTTGTTTTTCTTTGGCATCATCATTATACATATATACATATATATATATATGCTTCTGTCTAGAGTAGCGGAAAAAGGAAATTGAAATAATATATTACACACCTAGGGCAGTCAGGTAAGATCCGAGGCTTTCTTTTTTATTGCCCGAGGAGTGTATACGATTTTTCTCGTAAGCTTAGCCGAAAAGCGGAAACTTCGTTCCGCGCAGCGGGACGAAAGTTTTGCTTTCGACCTAGAAGTGAGAAAATAAAATTATTCATCGACGCATAAAAAGTCTTGATTTTTGTCTTAAGGGGACATAAAAAAAAAAGTTAATGATTTTCACGGACATTGGTTATTTTTTAAACCGACATCTCTTATACTGCTTTTGGGGTGTTGCAATTATGCGGTAGGAATAATGACGCGATGACACGTCTCGTGCCGGTTCGAGCGAGCAGCCGAAAATGGTAGTCCCAACTCCATTTCGCGTGCATACGCGGCTCTTGAGCTTTCCGTTTGATCGCGCGCAGTTCTTTTGCCTACCGCCTGCGCGCTCGATCACCTGTTCCCGATACATAGACATTAAATGTTGTTCGTTTTAGAGAAAATACAGGTCACCGAGTTCTCAGACACTCAGTCAAGTGTGAAAACGGTGAGATCGATACGTCGGATAAAGTATCAACGGCGCGACGACCAGGAAAAATGCAATGGGAGCTCCGCTGCGCTGCGCTGCGCAACGCCTCAAAGGCTTCGTGCTTGCCGACAAGTGCCAACGACAATGCGCGCCGCTATTTCGGGCGGCCCGACTCTGGGAGAAAACATCCCTTGACGGTCAACACTTCCAACCCCTCGAGAGCGCTTGCCAAATTTGGCAATAGGGGGTTGGCATCCCTGTTGATTGTAATCGTGCATTTTCTACCCTTGAATGGCCTCGAATCGAGTTACTCATCTCCATCAAGAACTTGGAAAAACAAACAAATTTCGAGGATCTTTTTACGAGTGGCTTGAGTCACGCGATGAATAGAGCGGTGAGTACTCGGCATTGAACGTGAGGGAGCTTTTTACCCGTAATGTCTGTTCCTTTGTACCCAAACACCTTGTGCATCATTGTGTTTTTAGGTTAGCTTGTGTAAGGTTTCACTAGCATCCTCCATAAGCTGTCCATTAATCTATGTTTACCTTTTATTGTTATACTTAAGGCGGTTGAAACACATTAGGACTAAAGTTTTGAGATAAGAGATAAATCTGCTATTCACATTGTCAAAAGGCTTTGTTCAACAACAAGTTTTAAATTTCCATTAAATTGGACAAAATGTTACAGAAGGATGATTACCAGTTCTGTATTGGAAAATTGTTAGAGAATAAAAATTTAAGATTTCGATAATCTTCTTTAATTTGTCACTATAATTTTTCAAAATAATTTATTTACGTTTTTCGAAGCAAGTAAAAATGAAGAATAATTTTGTTTTTACAGGCAACGACTCAAGCAAATGGAGAGCAAAAGAGCAGCTATTCGCAGCAACAGGATAACGTGCAATATACGTACGAAGGTTCGTACTCTATGTACTCGTCAAGTGCATCGTCGCCTTCTTCCGTGAATCAACCCTTACCGGGTCAGCCCCCGTTACCTCCGATGCCACCCCCTCCAGGGCCACTACCGCCTCTTCCCCATGTTTTTGGGCCTGTTCCCCCGCAAGTCACTTCGATTCAAACATGGGCGCATCCTCCTCCGCCTCATTGGCAATGGATAGCTCCTCAAGCGGCGTCGTTGCAGCCTCAGGCTCAGCGAGATATAACAAACAGTACATTCCAACGGGACATGGTCGCACGGAATAATTACGTGAGACGCGAACGATTCAACAACAATCGAAACAACGTCTACACGCAGAGAAACAATTTTCATCGAAACAAGAACAGACGACAACAGCAACAGCGTTTCGAACAACCGCAGGGACAGTTCGATACGGCGGCTTATTTTGGACAAGCTTTGGCCGGAGGCATGAGCATCGATTGGCAGAGAACGAATATTGCGGCTGCACAGAACGAAGCTATTATGAAACACATGGCCGCGACGCTTCCTGGCCATCAGATGACTCCGACAACACCAAGAGCCGCACCCGGTAGAGCGGACGACGAAGCCGATTCAGGAATCAAAATTGTTAATGTTAGTTTATGTTGCTCGAAACACTTTCTAGTATTTCCAACAACAGTTCACTAATTATGTATTTTTTTTTTATGTCCTCGCAGGAAGTTTCTCTGAAAAAGACTAAGCAGCGAAAACCAATGTCGCAAAATTATCCAAGTCGACCCTGGAATCGCGAGGATGCGGAGAGCGCTTTGCAGATTGAAAATGAATACAATACGATAAAGGCTCAGAGCTTGATTATTAAATTTCCCGATCCCGATCTCAACAAGGACATCGTTCGAGAATTTCATCCTGGCATACAAAACATACACTTCCAGAGTCCGAGTGGACCTCGGTATTGCTTTATCCAGATGGCTGAGAACGTGAATATCGACAAGGCAATAAGAGAATTGGAGAAAATACCGTTTGGAGTCGGACATTTAAAGGTGGAGAGAAAATCACTGAGGGACGAGGATAATCCGATGCCCGAGGAAATTGATCCTTACACACTTTACGTCGGCAATTTGCCGCAATCCGTAAACGTCAACGAAGTCAAAAGCAAATTTCCTACCGCTGCGAGAGTCGACGTGGGATATGCCCAAAAAATGCGAAATACTCGGTAAGGCTCGGATTTGTCTTTTAAAAAATGGGTTTGTCATAAGTACAAAAGTTAATTACACGATTCGTTTCCACAGTTATGCCTTTATAAGGTACACGAACGTGGAGGAATCCATAGCCGCTTACAAACAAACGCACGATTTAATGTGGGACACGAGAAGCATCATAGTGAGATTTAGGCGACAGCGTGGTAACACGTGTCTACCTGGCGAACCAAAGAACAACTGTAAGAAGGTGAAGGAAGAGCCGGGTAACGAGAACGTGAAAAAAGAAAGAGTCAACTGCGCCAATAATCAGAAAGCGAAGGCAGATTCGATTCCGAGGCCCTCCACTGCGCCCTCAACTCCTGTAGCGCCTGCCGAAGCTTCGCACCACCAACCGAAACAACCTTGGGTATGCAAACATTTTTTAAGCACTTATTACAAGTACTTATTTTATAATTTTTCAAAAATTTATATTGTCCACGGTATCGAAAACAAACTGGTAATTATTGCAGAAAAAAGTTACGCAAATACCGGCTGCAGCAGAGGCGCCGCCGCCTTTACCCGACAAAGAGCCTTTTACGGAAACGATAATGATCGCCGATATCAAAGAGGAACCGGAAGATTACGACGACATGGAAATGTCGCACATGCACATGGAGGACGATGTAGATGACGATGACGACGATGACGATGACGATGATGACGACGAAGACGAAATCGCCAGAGAAGAGGACAATGACGATATCGAGAACGATAATGTGGAGGAAGATGACGATGAAGAAGAGGACATGATCGAAGCGGATTTGGCTCGTAGACCCGGAAAGACCTTGAAGGATGTTGAAGTACCTCCGGACGTAAGTACCAAAACGATGTGAAGCCAACTTTGCATAAAGTAATCGCGTTTTCACATCGCTGTTGATATTTTTAATTGATTAAAACAATTACAATTTTTTAGGAATTGGACCAGGTGTTCGGCGATCTCGAGATCTCTATTGCCTGGGACATCGGACTATAAAAACCGTGATAAACTGTTGAAAATGTGTTTCAGTGGCGTTTGTTGCCCTAACGTCGTCGGACTTAAGATGTTTTAATATGTAAATATGAACCACGTAGATGTAAATCGTGATTTTCCTAATGTATTAAATGTGCCATGGCATATACTTCTTTCCCTCACGTTACTTATTACACATTACTTATATAGTAAACTGTGAGGTAGTAATACCGTGTGAGACATAAACACGGCGAATCCCCTAATCGCTGTACACTTTATTAATTGCTATTAAAAATTTTATTTTGTGTATTTTCTTTTAGTTATTTAAATACCACTTCGACTCCTGCACATTCTCAATTATTAGCAAAAATTATCAATGTTCGTTTCCCAATCCTGTGCTTTTAGAAAACCGCACGAAAAGCTCACAATTATATTCACTACTTGGAGTCGGGTTCGAATTCAAAAAGCGGAAATGCGGTAGCCCCCTCTATATCCGGTTCAGCGTGACATTTTCGAAGGCGGCAAGAAAGCGCGCGTAAATTATTTGGTTCCCCCGTCGTAGCCCTCTCGTGAGGGAGGCTTGCGTGCGCGAATTCGGCCGGTACTTGTTGCTTCGCGCGGCGCACTCTCATCTTGTGATTCCGCACGTTTCGTACACACACGCCGCGTTTTCCCGCCGTTCTGCGTTCTCCGAAATCGCCGAATATTCGATATATAATCAATCGGAAAAAGTACCGACAAATCAACAAATCAATCATGTTCGAGGCACGTTTGGTACAGAGTGCGATCCTGAAGAAAGTCCTGGACGCGGTGAAGGATCTACTGAGCGAAGCGACCTTCGAATGCTCCGACTCGGGAATTCAGGTCCAAGCTATGGACAACGCTCACGTCTCCCTCGTTTCGCTAAACTTGCGTAGCGATGGTTTCGACAAATACAGATGCGACAGAAATTTGTCGATGGGCATGGGTATTGCAACGTAAGATACGAATTTTATCAAATTTATGCGAATCAAAGCACCTGCGAGGTTATTTTATTAATCATTGACGAATGAACGAAAAATCTGAATTTCATTGTTAACCCTTTGCAGAATGTCCAAGATCCTCAAATGTGCAAGCTCCGATGACACTGTAACCCTCCGAGCCCCCGACAACCCCGACAACATAACTTTCATATTCGAATCGGCGAACAAAGAAAAACTCGCAGAATATGAAATGAAATTGATTAACATGGACCAAGAGCATCTTGGAATTCCCGTGAGTCGCCGAAGCAATCTAATTCCGTTACAATTCGCAGGAGCATTCTTTAAATATGTTTGTCTTATTACAGGAAACTTTTTACTCGTGCGTCGTCAAAATGCCTTGTCAAGAATTCGCCAGGATATGCAGAGATCTCAGTCAATTCGGCGAAGCCATTACCATTGCTTGCACAAAGGAGGGAATCAAATTCACTGCTTCCGGAGATCATGGAACAGGTAATTTGCTTGTTCAAAAAAATTTGTGAATTTCAACTTGTTATTTTGGCCTACTATAATTTTTTCAGTATTATCAGTAATAATAAAACAAAAATATTTTTGACTAGCAGTAATAATAAACATTTTTTTGAATTTACAATATTCACAACTCACGAAAAAATATTTTTTTTACATATTAAATTATTTTTAAAAAATTTGCAAAGCTGACAAAATATTTCGAAAAATATATTGAATGGATTAATTTTTAATTCATTATTATGGTAATGAATTCACCCGACTGTAGAGAATACAATAGAGAGTTCAGAACTAAAATTGCCTACCTCCAAGGTGAAAAATCTTCCTGGTGGGCTCATGGTTGTCCTTGGTACCTTCTTAAATGATGAAACGATAGCTGTTGAAGCGACAAACACCGCTCACAGACTAAATTCGTTCAGACGCAAAGGCTGCCCGTTGGTGCGAATGGAAAGCCTACATAAATGTGTTTATTCTCTGTTTCACCTTCGAAATTTCCTTCTGTTTTCAAACTTGAAGAAAAAAAAATTGTTTACCTCCCAAGAGCTCGAGGCTCCTTGGCATCGATAGAGTTCTTCCCAATATACACCGTAATACAAAGACAAATACGCTTAACGCGTGATTTTTTTTTTAGCGAACGTTAAACTTGCTCAGACGGCGGATTCGGAGAACGAGGAACATGCGGTGATAGTAGAGATGCAGGAGCCGGTGAAACTGACCTTCTCCTGCCGTTATCTTAATTGCTTCGTGAAAGCGACGCCCTTGTGTGACCAGGTGCAGCTTTCGATGTCGAGCGACGTGCCCCTCGTCTGCGAGTACAAAATCGGGGAAATTGGTCACATCAGATATTACCTTGCACCGAAAATCGACGAAGAGGAAGACGACTGAGAGCGAAATTTTATTTTTCGTTTTTTTTTTTTTTTCTATACACCCTCAGCATCAGTCCACGAAAATCATCCTTAAATTGTAAGCACGCTATTGTTAAAACTGTACATTATTACCCGATAAGAAAGTTGATCTTTCGTAAGTATAAGAGCGCATCACTCGGTCACATTTCGGGATTAAAATCAAAGTCGACGTTGATTTTGTTTTTTTCTTCATATTTCGAAGGTAATATATTATTCAAATTTTACATTTAAAAGTTATTTGGCTCGTCACAGTTCTAGCGCAACGTAGAATTGACACTAAAGTTCGTAGTAGGATGACACGTTCACGATTATTAGGATAAAATTGAATTTTGTCGTACGATAGATAAGTTTTATCATCATCTCGTCGCATCATCGACCGTGACCTGTGTGTGTGTGTGTGTGTATTTTTTATAGAAGAGAATCGCCTTTGTAACATGTAAGAAACTGAATACATAAAAAAGAAAGGTTTTTTGATAAACTTCGAATATATCTTATTCTTGCATCCTACTTTAATCAGAAGTTCAAAAAATGTTCACTTATGTTCCTTAGTTCTCGTTCCTATATATATTCATGTAGGTATATATATATATATTCATATATATATATGTATAAGCTACTTTAATATAAAAATACATAATTAGCTTACGAACTGGGGGAATAAGTCGGCTACCGTGGCTGGAATAGCCTAAAAATTACGTAGTTTAATCTTATCTCGTTTCGACGTGTTTTTTTTTCATTATTAATTAAAAGTTCAATCAATTACTGATCGTTAGATGTTGAGTTAAACTCGGAATTAAATATATATTACATGTGAATCTCTTACTCAGAATTCGCTCGTTCTCTCTCGCTCTACGGGATATCGAGTCACATTCACCATCCGTTGTCAGTTAAATATTCTCAAAAAACATGCATACTTGAGGTACTCTCCTATTCAAGCTAAGTAGATCTTTGGTATTTCCTTTTTTTTGTTTGTTATGTATATAGTACGTTCGAGAAAGGATAAGAGAAATTATTTTCGTAGCAACGGGTTTTAAAATCAAGTCTTTTTGGCAATTGTCGTCAGCCTCTTTGATTCGAAAAATTCGTGGGTATTGCTTGAGTATCGGAATGAAATAATTGTTAAAAATGCTGATGATACTATAGTAGTAGTAAAGATAAAGAGTTTTAAGAGTTACTAGAAGAAGTTTATCAGTAAATCGTTTTACGTAGTATATTTACGTATACTCGAGTGGAATCTCAGGTGCTCTTCGCGCGATCGCGATTTTTTTTTAGTACTCTTTTTTTAATCTTTATTATTCTTTCTTTGTTTTTAAGTGGTGCAAGAAGGGGTATAAAATGAACGGTACCGGCCAGTTCCTAATACTTCGCGTAAACCTAAAAAAGAGAAAAACGCACTTTGATTCTGCTTATCACCTTTCCCGACATCGCCTGCGCCTCCCAGCGACATTTATTGCCGGATTTGCATTGCGTCTTGGACGAATTACCCCACAGAAGCCAGCGACAATTTTATCAATCGTTATTTTTTTTCCCCAGTAAATCAACGCATCCGTTGCATACCACGAGCTTAACCAGCGAGGTTTCGACATTCTACCGAATGGAGCGAAAAAAGTACTCCCTACGTGATGAACCAGCAACTGCGCATTACGATTGAGCTTTTTCCATTTTTTTGTTTGCTTTTACCGTTGTTCTTCCTATCGAAAACTTTCAATATCTGGACTCTAAGCATTTTTGTTACCGTTGCTTCCGTACAGACTCGGATGCACGAATTTGTCGTGAAGCGTTCGCAAATGCCTCAACAAGTTGCTCTTGACGTTAAAGCCCTTTTTACAGTACGAACAGAGAAACGGCTTCTCTCCCGTGTGCGTTCGCTGATGTATCACCATCGACGCGTGACTCGGAAATACTTTTTGGCATATATTGCATAGCTTTTGATGACTGTGGACTCGTTTGGGTTTTGGCGGTGCCGAGTTGTTCATCAGCGCCAGTTGCTCCTCCGTGTGCTCCGTTTGAATGTGGCGAACCCATTCCTGTGGCGTTGGATACATATTGCCGCATAGGTCGCACTTCAGCGGCGGAAAATCTTTGCTGTCGTCGTCGACGTCACCCTGAAAAAAATGTCTCTCTTTTTTATTCATATCCCAATAAAAATGTTAAGAATATTTTACCATCTGAAGACTACGATTGTTTTTTTTTTTTGAGCTATTCGTACACGTTTTTACCTTTCGTTTCTTTCGGCGATTCTCCGTCATATCCGCATGGGTAAACTCGATGTGTCTGACCCAATCGGATGGTCTGTTGAACGTTTGACTGCACATGTCGCATGTTAGTGGAGTGTATTCCTCTTCCTCAATGTCACCGTCCTCGTCCGCACTATGTACGATTTCCTGCGAATTAACAATGCAAATCCTCTTAGTATCAATCCTCTAAATTATTCGCAGTTCAATCATCATTTTTAAACTAAATGACTCGAAGTTTGATAAAAAAAATATCCGAATAAATAACTTACAGGTTTGATGTCGATCTCGTGATCTATCGTCAATGATTCAGAGGGGTCGATCGTCTCCTCCCAGTCGATAGGTTCATCCTTCACCAGCAATTCCAAATTTAGCTCAGTCTGTGGAAAATTCAATGTTTTATTCATTTGATTGAAATACAATTTTGTCCCCAGTCTAGTCGATCGATTATCATCGTCGCCATTATCTATATGCGTGTAATCCGCGGCTACGCTTCAAAATTTTATACGGTTTGCACTGGTAAAGTTAGTGATTATTAGCTTGGGATTTTCTGCCCAAAGTATAACCCATTAATGATACAATCGTGTAATCAAGTACCGGTATTTCAAAAAAATGTTCAATGTTAAAAATCATTTCCACATGAGCCTTAAGGACGCTTGTAATACAAGACTCTCTGCATCGCTATTATTAAACGCATGAAACTTTGAAGAAGCGATAACTAGGATTGGAACACGATTAGTATGAAACGCTCAAGTTGGCTTAAAAAAGAACAAGCAAGGTAATCAATCGATTTCTTACATTTTCGCCGACTTCGCTTCTCGACTTGGTCGACTCAACGTCGCTGTTATTGCTTCGTCGTTTCTTGCTGTTCGCCTCGACGTTTTCTTTGTTCTTGTTCTGGTCATTGATTTTTTCCTCCTCGAGCGCTCGTTTGCTCTCACTCGTCTCGACGATCTTCTCCTCCACGACTTTCTCGGTGGTTTTGCGTTCAGGAATTTTGGGAATTATCGGTGCGGGCGAACTTTGCGGCGTGGAAACTGTCGGAGGCGCTGGCGGGGGCGGCGCGGTTTCTACGATTTTTTCCGTCGCCGGTTGCACCAATTTGATCTTCTGAATTTGACCGGGTATCGGCTGCTGCTCTTTCTTGTCGCGCTCCACTTTCTGATTGTTCGACTGTATGTTCTCTTTTTTACTGCTGCCCGTATTTGATCTCCACAACCCGCGAACTCTCAGTATATCCCCGGCCTTGAGCACTCCCTCGAGTTGATCATTAGTCACGGTCGCTTCGCCGCTGTACATGTACTGAATTAAGATCTTGAGCGTGCGATATCCGATCTCCGTTGGGAGTACCTGAAAATCCAATCGTTTGTCTTATTTTGCCTCTTCCAGTCATTTAACTATCCGAAACTAAGAATTTATCATTTAATCAACATTATTGTTAATTGCTTTTGACTTACCACGATTATCGGAGCGTTGGTATTAGCTCCGAAGTGGCATGTCTGGAATATATGACTGAGATACGAGGAGCACGCAGCGAGAACGAAACGATGAGCGGCTACGTGTCTGCCGCAGGAAGTTGCCAGAAGAACATCAGCAAAGGATTCGGAATGAAGCAAAGTGGCCACGGATGTGTGAAGATGCTGTCCATAGCTGTGCCACTTGAGCTGGTAATTCTCTGAGGCAGCGATCGCCATTTTTTCTGCAACGAATTATTGTTGATATATTTATTGCATTATTTTATGCTCGCAAAATTTTTTTCAAAATTCATGTAAAACGCAATGTTTTAAAGAAAATTATATTCCGAAGTGCTTCGGAAAAAATGCGAATACCATAAGATCTCAATAAACATTATAAAAAAAAAAAATATTGAATAAAAAATTAGCATAATCCTCGTGGAGCGACAATTTCATCGGTGTGTACCTATTATCGCGATCAACGTCGTTACGTTAAGCTGTGCGATTGGGGAAAAGGCGCGATCGCGACCCCTGCGATCGTCCGTGCAGCGACGATGTACTCGCCGCGCGATCGATTATTCCGGCATCAGTGAGATTTCGCGTAAAATCCACTCTGGGCGGTTTCAACAATGCCTCAGGTCCGTGGATATGTGCAACACACACACACACACACCAAGGCCGATACCGATCTGCGCTCTCAATCTCACCCCCACAACTGCATCTACACTTCTGCAAGTGGCTGCACGCGCGAATCATATACACACAAAACGCATATATATAAAAAGCCACGAAGGCACGCTCTCCGGATTGTAATCGAATTTATGTCTGAGCTCCGGCAAAACGATATTATGACGTATATTCTCGCAGAAATACATTGACGTTTCGAGTCGAGCGTGTCGCAGGCTTAACGAAAATAACAAAAAATAAATAAAACGCCAGAGAGGAACGTGACAGCTCCGTGCTTCGTGACAGCCAGACGCGTGTGACGTTTTTGACGTCGGTAAAAGTATGTTCTATATGGAATAAATAGTGAACAATGAGGCCGACGTTGGATATATTTTCAGCCCCCCGCCGACTCAGCCGCTTCAGTCGCACGACACGATGCACTAACTGACGTTTTCTCTCGTCTTTTCCGGCTGATGCCGGTGTTACGCGATCGCGAGGGTCAGCAGTGGCTTCTAACTAACTCCCCAAGGTGCAGCTAAGGCTGCTCGCGTTGTTCCACCTCGGGGAAAGGGCGGGCGGGGATGGAGGGGGTTATCGTCTCGCTGTGTCTCGCAGTGACACAAACGCGGTGTACACACTGACCGGCACTTTGTTATTATATTCCGTTGTAAATATATAAAAAAAATGTAATGTAAATGTGGTACAATTTGCGTGTTTTACCTGAGGACATCGGTGGCAGTTCCTCCCGCTCTGCTACCCGCGCAATCCTCGCCTACCCGCGCACCACCTCGACAATAGCTCTCGACACTGGCTGCCCCGTGTGTATTTCCGGCGAATGTAATCCCGCGGCGTGTGCTTCGATCGCGATTGAAGGATGACACGTTAACAGCGGTTAAATATCACTCTAGTTGGGTGTATGGTGGTAAGGTGGTTCGGGCGTTAATGCGAAAAAACTAAACGACAGAAGCGGCAGTAGCAGCGGCAGCAGTAGCAGCAACGTTTATTCTCCACGCGTCGCGGTGTTTTGAAAGGCGCTTCGCGAACGGGGCACGGGGCAGATATGAGCATCGAACCGCCGCGTAGGGGCCTAAAAATCGATATTTCGGTCTTTGCTCCTCCATCCTCTGTGCGGCGTGTGCGGCCGTGTCTGCGAGAGCCCGTGTATACGTTCCGCGCGACGCGCGGCAGCATAGGTAGCCTGCCTGCCTGCCTGCCTGCCTGCCTGCCCCCTGAGTTCATCGCATCGATTTTCCTCGGCTACCAATCGCACGCATCCATTTATCGCATCGATCGCACGAGCTGATTTCAGCGTTTGCGTCTCTCCGTCTGTCGCTCGTGAAGCGCTCAGTGGCTTGCGCCGTTGCTTGCCACTGCTTCTCGCGCTATTTCTCCCTCTCTTGCGGTCGAGAGCTTCAACGCGATTCATTCTCTCCGCTGCTGCTCCCCTACGCCCATTCGCCCCCCCCCCCCCTCCCACCTCCCCGCTTCACATATATATTTCTTGCACCCCCTTCGAACGCCGCTGCAAATCTCCCACTCTCTCGCTCTCTTTCGCCTCGACTCCTTTATATCCACACCCTCGAGAAGCTGCCTGGAGGTAGCAGCATCAACGCCGTTGAGCTGCGAAAACCTCGCGCGATTTCTTCTGCCTTCCCTCGTGCGGCTGCAGCTGTATGCTCAGCGAGAGTCGCATGTGTGCATACAGATAGCTCACCACCGGTGCCCGGTGCGATGCACCGCTGGCGCAGGGTGTGCGTCGTTGCGTCCCGCCTTCGGCAAAACCGCCGCTCAGCTGCTCTCGTTCATAGAAACCGGGGATCCGGGCATCGTCGCAGCGGCTCTACAACTTATTCTCATTATGTTATTCACAACATCCCCCAAAACTCGATGCTTATATGACTTTTCATCTAAATACATCGTTCCGCAAGAGCACTTAATTTTAATGTCACCCTTTACGACTCTTTACGTGTTTATCTTCTGTGAATAGATACATGCGCATTGATATATGTATAGACACGCTTCATCGACATATAGCAATAGTCCGTGTTTCTATATCCGGGTTTATCGTGATTTTGAGGATTCACGGCGAGTGCGGTAATACTGCATTGCGTCGTCGACCTATTTTACAACGGGGCCGACAACTCGCACGCCCTCTCATCCCCCGTGCTGCGCTCTCGTTTGCCATTAAATAATCAATTCCAACAGCCCCGCGAGTAATCGCGCGCGGACGGTCACCCAGCAGCCAGCGCCATTGATACAAACCGCGAGGATCAACCCCCGCTGCTGTGGACCACTATACGTCGATGTTGCCGCGTCACTTTCGCTATATTGTGTCTCGATCCAGGCCATTGTTTCCTGTAAATATCCCGACTACGCGCATCAACCCCTCAAACTTTTATTATGTATTCTCCTCTCTTCGATTTTTCTCTTCGCAATATATTACAATAGAGGCCGCGATATGGTTATGCATTATTTCAGGAATCACCGGCGTCTGATTTCCCCTGTGGGTAAAATACGTTATGTCGCACTTGACTGTAGCGAACGATCGTATAGATCAATTTGCGAAAGTTTTACAACACGTTTTTGTTTTTTTTTTTTTCGAAACTCGTGTAGTCCACGTTTTTCATGTTTGCATTGGGATAATAAACATTTTTCAATGTCTTCGAAGTCTCTTTTCGTATAGTCTGAAAAAAAAAAAATTCCATTGGCTCCATAAAAAAAAAAAATTAAAGATAAAAAAAAAGATCTACGTATATGTGGGGCATGAGCATCACGATATATTCACGTTAGTTGGTCAAGTCACGTGGGCGCCTCCAGCATGCAGGCACGCATTATCCGTCAGGGGACGCGACGGTTGTTATTTTTTTTTGTTCGCTTCACTCCAGCAGCCAACAATCGCGGGCGGTAAATACGTGATATTGTCATCGTCGAGTGGTAGAGCGATAATCGTCGAAGCAGCGATTCGTCTTTGGCACGTACAGGTGTTTGCGCGGCGTCCAATGTTATGTCAGTCGGTAGATGAGATAGGATCATCGTTAGGATATACCATCGCGAGACTGACCTAGTTATCAATGGATTTTCGTGACTGGTATCACTCCACCAGCTACGAATATCACCGAGTTAGTGCACTTGGAGTGATCGGCCTCTGAGGAAGGTGCGAAATTCTCGCTGTTGCTCCTCGCGCTCTTCTTACTTGTCGCCCGTGTGTGTGTGTGTGCGTGCGTGTGCGTGTCTATGTGTGTGTGCGCGTTTTTTTTCAATTTCTCTCAAGTTTCAATGTACGTCGCTTCGACTGCACAATTGCAGACGATAAACGAGAACGAAGGATGTCGCGATTCCACATCATTTCTTGGAATTCACTCGTGTACTTCTACGATCGTGAGATTAGGTTAAGTTGACGAGGGATTCGTTCCCTTGTCACAGCAACATTCAACGCCCGTGGATAAATACAAAGGCTTCACGATTAATCCGTAAGTACACTAATTACTCATCTTACTCACTGTTTATTCAATTACGCCGCTCCCAAATTGCGGATTCATCGGAGTCCTTGAAAGCGATTTCCAGTGCTATGTTTAGATTGTATTGCTGCAAACTGCCCTGGGGCTATTACCCAATTTCATATACAAAGACACTAAAGTTCCAATTTCATCGAATCGATGATCTTCTGTTTTTCGCAATTTCGAATGTTCTGATTAAAAAAAAAGAAGAATGATGTTTTTAATTTCAGCATCAAAATGACCCATGTGCTGAGGAAGTGGGAACTGTTTCCTGGACGCAACAGATTTTGTTGCGACGGAAGGATTATGATGGCTCCTCGCACAGGTGTTTTTGGCCTAACTGTTTGTCTTATCTCAGGAACGAGCGCGCTCTTCTTTGCATTCGAGTAAGATGATTCCATAGAATTAATAGTAGCACATGTTCTTTATTTATTGATAATAAATTGACAAATAAATATGATATTACCTTTTACAGCTGTCCGTTTCTAGCTGTTCACATAACTCCGGCTATTCCGGTTGTCGGCGGACTGCTATTTCTTTTTGTAATGTCATCGTTGTTCAGAACAAGCTTCAGCGATCCTGGAGTAATCCCCAGAGCTACACCGGACGAGGCTGCGTACATAGAGAGACAAATAGGCAAGTTTCTCATAATCTCCTTTTTTTCTTTCGATTATTCGAGTAACTAATTTTTTGTTTGCCCTATTTTTGCAGAAGTACCCAACAATGGCAATTCCATAACTTACAGACCTCCGCCACGTACGAAAGAAGTGCTGGTGCGAGGACAACCGGTGAAACTAAAATATTGCTTTACCTGTAAGATATTCAGGCCACCCAGAGCCTCTCACTGTAGCCTATGTGATAATTGTGTGGGTAAGTAGAGGCAAAAAAAAGGTTTCTCCATTAGAGCATATTTGCTCAATTTGCTACAAAAAATTTCAATTTTTGCAGAGGCATTCGACCATCATTGTCCATGGGTTGGCAACTGTGTGGGTAGACGAAATTATCGATACTTTTACGCATTTATCGTATCACTGGCATTCCTCTGTGTCTTCATATTCGCTTGCGCGATAACGCATCTGATAATGCGTGAGTATCGTCGCGATCTTTCCGCGAATTTGTGATTCGTATATGAGAGACGTTTTCTTTTAAATAAAATATTTGCGACTGATTGCAGTAACGCGGGACGATAGACCATTTTTAGAAGCCGTAAGATTATCGCCGGGAAGTGTGGTCGTCGGTGTGGTATGTTTCTTTTCCGTTTGGAGTATTCTCGGTTTGGCAGGTTTTCATACTTATCTGACAACGAGTAATCAAACGACAAACGAAGACGTGAGTCGTTAAATTTTGATTTTCTATTTTTATATCACGCATCATTTAATCAAGTAATATTTTAATGGCTCGTGATTTGGTTCACAGATAAAGGGCTCGTTCACAAGTAAACGGGAACAGGAGAACTTTAATCCCTACAGCCAAGGAAATATTTGTAGGAATTGTTTCTACGTACTTTGCGGCCCCGCGCCTCCCAGCCTGATCGGTAAATAGAGTCGAAAAAATATTCAGACTTTGAAGATAAATTGATTTTCTAAGAAAATTCTTGCTCGTCAGACCGTCGCGGTATTGTGACGCCGGGTTACATGGCGGAGCAGGAAAAAACTCCAGACGATTACGTAATCACGAACGCGTATAAGGCATACGGTACCGTAAAGATAATACAGCCACAGGTAAGCTTACTGAAATGGCATTATTAGCGTTATTGTGAGTCCGAGGTTGTGCAGAATACTCAGAGTCGATTCTCTTGGATGATTTCACAGCCCAATGGGACGACTATCGAGCCTCCGCCGGGCAACGAACTCACGGGCTCGATGAACAATCTTGTGTCGGGACAGCGTTCGCCGCGAATAGAATCGCTCAACGGTGAGTTGCGACATCCTACACGTTGCCCCGAAGAAATAATAAAATATCCGCGGGTATTTGCAAACGACGCGTCATACGTCTCGAAGTATCCGTCGAGACGTACGTCGCAGGAGCGCGTCAAGCACGAGCAGCATTTCCGAGAGACGGACAAATTAAATTCTGATTTAAAAAAGTACAACTACACGTGCGATGAAAATTTGCATAAATATCCACAGCGTTGCCGCGAGGAGTATCACCGTTGCTCCGACAATAATTTAATTTACGATCAATTCGCGGTAGAGCGTAAATTCGGCATAGATCTTCAGAAATATCCTCAGCGATATTCGGAGGATACTCTGAGATACAGAGACGACGAGACCACTCAGACTTATGTAGATCTCCAGAAATTTCCTCAGCGATATCGCGAAGATCCACCGAGACTCGCGCACTCGCAGCACACGTTGAAATACAATAATTTACGGTGTACTCAACACGGGCCCAAATATCCAATGACCAAGAATATCTTGCCCACTAGAATATTGGGCGCGGGTGGTATACCGATTATAGGACAAACTGCGATCGGTCTCGTGGTCAACAGATTCGGCTCAGCGCCGTTGAATCACGAAATGGCTTTCGCTGAAAATTCATCCTATCCTGGCGAAAGCACCGAGGAGGATCTGCTTAACAGACGATTCATTATGGGCTCGATGAGCGACAATGATGATATTTAACATTCATTGTAATAGCACGTTCTATATTTATTTCGTTCACTCCTATAGAAATTTATTCATCGCTATCTCTAGTCACTCCGTAGACTGATTCGTTCAACTCACATCATCGTTAACCAGAATTATACTCCGTAAACATAAGTTCTGTAGAATCTAGGCCAAACTTAAACTTCAATAACGATGATCCTAAGTCAATAAAACAATATTTCTTTGTTTATAATTACGACACGTTATCGAGGGCCTTGGTCCATACTATTTGGTAAGTTCATCATATTACACGTGAAGCATCCCAAGTCTCCTTTGTGTTCTAATATGGGTGATTTTAATTTTATATATTTCTTGACTACTCATTCGCTAACACCAAGAAAGTCGTAGTTTTTTTTAAGTCTCGCAATGTTTTATCCCTTAATACGTAATGATTTGAATTTGTGACCACTGCCATAAGAAGTATTTATATGATGAAACCAACACGCACACATTTTTACCAAGAATTTTCTTCTAGGTAGTACTACGAATAGTGTGAGCCACCTCGTCTCGAATGAAGTTCCATTGGCATCGTTGGGGATACCGCCGATTGATATCGACGATATTGCTCCGCTGCCGCAACGTCACAACACTTTAGTCGCATCGCCGTTGGACAATGCGATGGCACCGGTCGCGGTGACAACGCCTCTTTCAGCCTCGAGACTCAGGCTCTTGCAGGACACGACGATGATAGAATCCGCCTTGGATCTCGACTCGTTGGACGACTCGAGTGTCGGACGAGGCAGTCAATCAGGGCTCATTAAAATGGGCGTAGTGTGATTAATGACTAGGCCTTTTGATAACGAACTAATCGTTCATTTTGCAATCTAAGCGACGAGCCTTAAAGAGCGTCTCCGGAAGTCCTCGGAATGCTCTGATATTACTTTATCTTCTCTAGAGGCGGCAGTGAAGACTGGTAACAACGAATTCCTCCACCAATTACCACAAATATAGATTATCGGGCGTAACCGGGTGACCGAAAGATAGCCAATTTATACGATTTGATTGTTTCGTATCTCGTGAACGTCTTGACGAGAGAGTTAACATTCATTTTACCAATCTTAGTCACAACAACAAAGTATTTGTCCTCACAAATTCGGTCGCACGGTTACACGTAAACACGTTTGATACGTTAACCCGAAGACGAGAAATCGTGTTGATTATCGCGCCGGAAAAAAAAGTGCTTCCTATGAGATTTATCGCATATTGCGTCTCGACAAAAGGCAAATCTGCGCGACATGAAATCGCGATAATTTCGCCTTTGTCAGATGAAATTTGCAGCAGCTCCGATATTGTCATGAAATTCTTACAGTCGCGATCACGTTCATCGACGCGAGTGAGAACGTCTCTTCGATGATTACGTGGCTCCGCGAGGACTTGTACAAATGTAATTTGCTTGCGTGCTCGTTACGTTTTTCTTTTCGAATGCAATAGTGTGTGAAACAACAGTCGATGATGGATGTTGAACGACGAAGATTAAGATTAATAATGCACGTTAGCTAATGATGAATGCGATGATATAATGCCGGGAAAAAATAAGCCTTTTTGTTGTTCTTTTTTACACATGGTTATTTACGCAGATATTATTTTCGATATTAGATTCTATAGAGGCGAAATGCCCACGAGTACTAACACAGTACATTATCTTTTTTCATCGTTGTCTATCTTTTACCCGACGTTGTGATTATGTACAGTGTAAAGGGATTGATGTAAATAAGAAATAGAAGAGAGATTTATCGTAAAACTTCCATGACGTTTTATGAATGCCTATTAGAGAAAGAAATAAAAGAGAGCGACACACGAGAAATCGGGCACTAGCAAGCGAGAAATGAATGCGGTAATGGCACAGCGCATTTCAAGCAATACAGTTATCACTGCCTGATCTATAAAACTGATGATTTTTGTATCGCAATTGCATGCTCTCGTCGAATTCAGGCATAAACCGTATTGACCTCATTTGTACGTTTTCAATATTGATAAGCAGACAATTATTCGATGATACACATACCTTAATGCCGTGTATCTTGACCAGATGAGACGGACGATTTTTTTTCTGTGGAAGAGCTGTGTACAGTTAATCCGTATTGTATATATTATATAAATATTAATACTAGAAGACTATTATAATATAAAGGAAGTTGAAAAAAAATACATCACTGCATTACGCTTTTTTTCATCGCCACATGCATGCTCTACGGTTTTTAAGATTTTGGCACCGAAAATGTTTATATTTTTAAAGATTTTTTGTAAAATATTTCTCCCAATGGCCATCTACAATTGAACTACATTATTCGCCAATTGAATATTCTCTTGGCAGTAGTATTAAGCGTCCGGCAATATTTATAGGATTTTGGGGTTGCAACTGCATTGATTTACCCTCTTTTCACATTTATTGAACCTGTACATCAGTAGACCTTCGTGTGAAGCGGATTACAACAACGATTGGCAATCAAACCTCACCAATGTTGGAATCGTCCAGTAATTAAAATTTTTATATTTTATTCTGCTTATCATGGAAGTACAAACATTATCATATTAATTACAAAATTATGAGTTGAGCCCCAAAAAAAGTGAAATTATAATCATGAGAATTCCCAGTCCCATTCCAATAACATATAACATAGTTTGAAGATTATCTTTACTCAATTTTCCACTTTCGGCGGGTTCGGTTTTCACCTCGTTCTGGCAGTAAAATTCTGAAGGATCTGTAAATGCGAAAAAAAAAAAGATTTATGGTAAATTGTGTCCAAAAGGGGGGTGTTTTTTTCGATTGTGCAGAAGACAAAGAAATTTTTCATGGATACGCACCGACTTGAAGCTCTATTTCTTTCTGAACGCTGCTCTCCTGTACCTCGAGATCCAGGAGTTCTTGCAAAGATATCAGAGCCTCTTGCGGTCCTTCGCCGGGAAACAAATAATCCGATAATGTTACCCTGCTCTGTGGAAGCTCGACGAAAACTCTTCGCGGCGGTTCGTGTAGTGTTATGTTTTCTATGTATGAAACGATCCATTTAAAAATTACAATCATCATCTTTTATTTATGGTAATAATCCTTCGGAAAGTGAAGATTACCTTCCGGCGAGCCGTCCTCCTCTTCTATCAAGCTGTCCCAGTGCATCTCCAATCGCGTTGCTAACGACCTAATAACGTCTTGTTTCACAAAATTGGTCGCGTCCTCGACGGTCGCTTTCTGATGGACGAAAGTTCGGCTGACAAGTTGTCCTACTAATGTTATAGAGGCACTACAGGCAATAACATTTGTATCCGTGCTGGTATTTTCTGGCTGTTATTAAGAAAGAAAGTATCGAAAAATTGGAAGTTGTTTTAAAGATTTGTGAGAAGCGTTAAAAAATAATGTTTTTCCAACTCACGGATGGAATGTACAAATTGACTTGAAGCCCTTTTTCGACAGCATTGGATTCGTTGCTCTTGTTCGAATCTTTACGATCTTTTTTCTTCTTCCCAACGATTTCAATGGGGTCATCGAGCGATCTCACTTCACCCTCTATAACAGCCAGCGCGGAATTAACGGAGCTTGCGACATTTGCCAAAATGTCCTGAAGTTGCTTCTTCAAGGCTTTGGCATCGTCCTCATTCGATATCGGAAATGTTTGTTCAAAATCAACGTGTGTCTCCAGTTGATGCCACTTTGTGATCTTCGCCAGGAACTTCCACTCAGCCGGTTTTGCACTGCCTCCTCTTTTCATGTCGAAGGACTTGCACGTACATCTGCCGATCGAAGATTCTGTTATGCGAGTTTGTGAAAAATTGTATATTTCTCGGCAGACTCTATCGGCCATTAAATTTAAGTTATTCCAACTGCTATGTGAATTTATTACTTTTGCGATAGGCTGTTGAAACTCAGCACGATATTTTCGTGCTCATTGTTTCCATATATGTACTGATTCGAAGCGAGATTCTTGTTTATATCTGCAACAACGTTTTTCACAATCTGCACTGAATTGTTGTCGTTCAAACTGTCTCCGGGGCCTGCAATGAATATTCCCAGCACGCACATGCCACCCGGGAGCATCTTGGTGACCTGTAGTGGGAAAATTCCATTAGCGATAAATTATGAGTCAAGAAAAAAAAATTAATGATCTTTGGGACATTTCTAGTTACATGTTTTGCGTGATCGGCGACCCAATTGTTGGGTATATCTTTTACAGATTTTATGTATTTTGTCTCAGCCTCTGCGTGCAAACTGCTCGTCGTGCCAATGAGCGACTCTTCGATGACATCTTTCGGGGCAGGAGGAGGAGACCTTGCTAAATGTACAACATAATCTTTCTGTTCTGTGCTCTGAAAAACAAGAAGCGGTGGATCAACTCTATATGGAATTATTGCACTAATGTACTTAAAGATTTGAAAAATATATCAATAGCAAAATGATAAATGGAAAACACTTTTGTAGGCCACCTGTCACATATGTTCTGGCAGTGGTTCTATTTGCATTAAATGTATATTTAAAAAAAGGAGACATTAATCGAACCTGGCCCAAAATCAGCCCAACCGTGTAGCCGTCTATTCGCGTCAGCGATTGCAAATACTCGAGAAGACGCTCTTCGGCGTAGACAGTGCGACCCATTTTTCTCACCAGTGTCACACGTCTATTCACTTCACACTCTGTCTGTATCTCGGGGCGGCAAAGCAAATCAGCTGTTCGAGCGGCGGCGGCGACCTTGTATTCGGCCTGCGCCACGATCAAAGACGCAACAGCGCACACAGCCGACGTCTGTGAAGTTAGCCGTGCACTTCAAGTAATTCACCTTTTTTCTTTTCTAATCGATTGGTGGTCATTTGTGGTCTAATTAAATCGTTTGGTGATGAACTATTCCGATAGAAAAATTAAAAAAAACTATTTCGTCACTATTGCGGGGATTGGTCATATGACCGCGTGGAGAATAAATTAAAACTGAGACTAATTAAAATTGAATAAGCATGAAAAAAAAAAAAAAAATCGGCGCACTTCACACAAAATTTTGATTGTGATTTTTTGAAAAAAACACTTGACTACCAAATAATTTAATTGGGCCACCAATGACCACCTAATGACTGAATAACCTGGTATGACTATATTTAAAATAGATATAGATGTAGGGACAATGTGGCGGTTCATGCAAAGCTTCAAGCATCTCTGCTTCAAGCATATAGCAGCGCCAATAATTGTGCTGTGTCAAAGCTCTGGTCGCGACATTTTCTGTCAGTACATAAACATGAGATAATGGATTGTTGACAAGTGATGTGGGACTGAGGAATCCTTTATCGATATGATATCAATGGAGGTATTGGGAGAAAAAATATTTTCTGGAACAGGATTAAGAGAGTTTTTTGTTTGGGGGTTAGTGGTTAAATTGTTCGTCCAGAGTAACTGGATATACGAATGTTTATAACCTTCGTTCGGTTATAAACTTATAATATTCGGTTTATAATATTGATATTATCGATAATATCAATATTATATCAATGTCAATGGAATACAGAGAGAAGGAATATTTTTTTACATCAGCCAACGAAAGTTTGGATTTGAGGATAATAGAATTATGTGGGGATTATTGCCATGTTATTCAAACAATAAATATTGGTAATCTTCATTGGCGCAACCCTTATGTGTTAAATCTTCTATAAAAATGTACTATTTTCAAATATCAAGCAATGTCAAATAATTTTGTCACAGATTTCAAGCATTTTTGTTTAATACATGGTTTAGCTTATTGTATGCTGATTTTATACTCAAAACCATATTTTTCATGTGAAATATTTGGAGAATTCAATAATCTGAAATAATGATTAACAGGGAATGGATAGCAGAATAAATCATCAAATAGCAGGTGTGTGTCCCACTGTACCTGCAAATTCCATTGTTGGACAAGAATCCGAACAATGGTGCGACAACAAACGTATTCATGCACCTATTCAAAATCTACAATCCCCGTCTTATAAATTTCACGATGAAATTGGTGTGTATAATGAAAATAGGCTTTTAAAAATAATAGTTTCATATTTTTCAGCAGATCGATGATAGAAAATTATTTTCTTTTTAGTTCAAAACAGCATCGCGGATATGCCAGTAGCTGCTAAGTGGTGGAGAGGAGGCGCAGTAAACTTTCCTGTAAATCCTGAATCGGTACCTCCAGAAGACGATCACTCAAACAGTAGGTGCTCATTACATAATAAGAAATTCAATCAAAGTGTTAAGGAAATCACAGCTTTCTTTTTGTGTACTCGGCTCCATTGCACCCTCATTGATATTATCACAGGCAAGTCTGTAAATTAATGAAATTAGCTGCCCACCTTTGAGCTTGAATTGTGAACTGTTTTTAAGTAATTATATTGAAGCAGCTATGGTATAAATTTTGGAAAGTTGAACATTAATAATAAACTTCAAAAAACGTATTATCAATTTCCAATTTTTCCCAGGATGTACAGTAGAAAATTCCGTAATTCCGCAAGTATCTCCAGAGATCTCTACCAATGGCCAGCGCGGAGCGGTAAAGAGAAAAACGAGTAAAGAGCAACGAGAATCAACAAAGCGTAAAAAACAGCCGGAAACGTGGAAAGTAAACATAAAAAAGAATGCGCGGTTGCGAGGAGAAGAGTACGTGGGTGTCGGAGGTAAATCAGTGTATTTTATCGCAAGTATGAAATACGCAACTCTGTGTTCCTACTGAGTAGATTCTTTATTCTCGGTAGGCAAAGTTGTACCAGCGAAAGTGATGGGACCGCCTTGCGACTGTCGAATGCGTTGCAGTGAGAAGATAGACGAGGAATCGCGTGAGGAGCTGCACAATGTGTTCTGGAAGACTTGCAATTGGGAACAGCGAAGGCAGTACATCGCCTTGCTCGTTAAAGAATCAGCGACGCAACGGACGCGATGCAGAAGCGACGTCAAGTCGGAGCATCGAAGACAAGTGACTTTCACTTACTCGCTGCTGATAAAAGGCGATTTGATAACCGTTTGCAAACCGATGTTCCTCAGCACTTTCTCGGTATCTGAGAAACTCGTTCGCCTTGCGATGGACAAGAAGAGAACATCGCCCGGCGGTATTATCGGCGCGGATCAGCGAGGAAGGCACACACCGAAGACGAAAAAGGCGGAAGCTGTGAAGGATCTCGTTCGCGAGCATATCAAGTCCTTCCCTGCAGAAGGAGTCGCCAATCCGATGGATCGCACTGGAAAAAAGTACCTGGACGCTAGCCTAAGCATCGCCGCTATGCACAAACTCTACGTTAAGAAGTGCAGAGAAACGGGAGTTCCGGAAAGTGATATCGTTAAAGAAAGTTACTACAGAGACATGTTTAAGAGTGAATTCAATCTTGGGTTCAAAGTACTCGAGGACAAGACGAAAATTTCACACGTATCGGGTTACAGTAATGCGAACGAGAGATTGTAAATATGAGAGAGAACATTTGTTGCATAAGCTTCAAGATTTGACCGTTTTAGAGAACAGCTACGGGTGACTGCATCACTTAAATCTCAGCGCACAAACGAATTTCACATGATACGTTATTCGAGGATGTTTATTTATATTTTTTAATATTTCATTTGATTATCAACCGTCACAATGAAAGATCGAAGAAAATACCGTTTTTACGATTGAATTTATGTACATACAGAATTATTAAATCGTATTTGATTCAGAAGTTCATCTCTACATTATTATTATGAAAAACACCAATAATATTATCCAACAAATGAGACCTAATTACTGTTTGCAAATTAATAGTCTTCGTAATTTTCTTGATACTTGAGAAGCTTCGTATTCGTTTGGCAAATAAGCGAATTCGATCAGGAAGGCAGAAGCAGTGGAAAAAGGCTTTCGGCAGTTTGAAATTCAGCGATTAGCTGCCGCGTCATTTAATTTTCAACCAACAAATTAATTTTGAATTATTTGTACTTCGAGAAATTGTTTATTTCTGTTTTTACATATTTCTTTCTATCAAATCGTATTTAAATTCCTACGAAATCATCGCTTTTTTCATCGAATTTATGTATATACATAGAAAGCTATTAAATCATATTCGATTCAGCAGTTTAACGTTATATCACTATCATCTAAAAACATTAACAACATAGTCTAACAAACACGTAACAAAATTAAACACAACAAGATGCTCGTCTATAAACATCATTAACAAAGATCTATGGTTACCGGTTACACGTATTTAAAAATCTATTTAAATTGTGTAAAACTGCAGTCTTGTAGATCAATCTTTTGGATTTACGTCGATTTTACACGACCATATCAGGTCGTGGTATTAACGGTGCATATTTGGAAACGGAAGATCTGTTATTTTAATCTTTCTTATTTCCTGCAGAGTTGAATTCGCGACAACGCAAAGTTGCAGCTTCCACGGCACCGATTACCGCCGATCTCAATCCGTGCTTCTCCAAATGATGGATGGCCGTTATCGTGGAGCCTGCGGGAGACGCGACGTCGTCTTTGAGCTGCGCCGGGTGAATTCCGGTTTCCCGGACCATTGTTCCAGCGCCGAGAACGGTTTGAGCTGCGAGTTTGTAAGCCAATGGCCTTGGAAGGCCCATCTTCACTCCTCCGTCTCCCAAAGCTTCTATCATCATATAAACCTACAGAAACATTGATATTCTTGAAACCTGCGAGGTTTTGGTAATTCAGATTGTTAAATATGTGTAGAAGATACGTACATAAGCGGGACCGGAGCCAGCAAGCGCTGTTACTGGATCGATCATCTTCTCGTCAACCTCCTCGCAGACTCCGACCGCAGAAAAAAGCTTCGATGTTACCTCAGCTTCGTCCTCACCCGCGTGCTTTCCTCGGGCAAATACCGTCGCGCCGCAACCTACCAAAGCTGGGGTGTTGGGCATTACCCTGATTACTGGAGTGCCTTCGGGAAGACCCTAGAAACGTAGGAAAAAAAAAGACGTAAATTTAATACATTGAAAAATATTTATTTAATTATAACTATTTTTCAAATGTATATTGTGTACTTATTTATTTTTTAATCAATTTATTTATAATGACTTAATGTATACTGAAGAATAGACGATACAGTATAAAATGAAATCAATTAATCAAGAAACCGATCCTTACCTTCTCTAGAGTGTCTAACGAAATTCCCATAGCGATAGAGAGAACCAGTTTTTTCGGGTCCTTAAGTTCTGGTAAGATCGTGGGTACGACTTGCGGCTTGACCGATAAAATCAGCACGTCACCGTGCTCGGCTACCGGTTCATTCGAGAACACAGTCTTTGAACCCATTTCCTATAAGAAAAAGAAAAGATAATGCGATTAAGAAATCATGTTGTTATTGACGTTATTTATCGATACGTAATCGCGACGGGTGAATTAGTGCGGAGAGCCGATTTTTATAACGATAAAAGCCAGCTACAGATATACGGAATTAAGAAGAACGTTATCTTGATTGAGATTAGGGATCATAGACGTTGACGCAGCCGTAAACAGTTTTGTTGTTTATGATAACCATCGGACGACAGTTTATCGGCCTTATCGGACAACAAAATTCGTTCACGATCCGATGGTTTACCGTAGAAATTATTATCGTTGTTTGCATCAATAGCTCGAGGACAAGAGGTGATTAAGAAAAATTTTCCATAGCGCTACAAGGCAAAGCCTCATCGAGTATAAGGACAACGTTGACACGTGAGAATCCTATAAGATTGAGACATCAAAATTTTATCGCTATGTTACAACTCTTCCATAAAATTTAGCTTCGATCTTTGATCCCAACAGCTTTATCCATACTCTCGTGTTCATTGCTTGACGAAAATTGCAAATAAAATTATCTGTCTTAATTATACTCGAAATTCTGACAGTTATAAATTCTTCAATTATTTTCCAATTTTTAACAAAGTATTTGTTCTTAATTACTTAAAAATGTACTGTATCAGATTTTCTCATCTCGATACATAAAAAAATGAATCAAAAGATTCAATGTAGAAAGGTGAACAAGTGCAAAAATATGAAAGAGAATTTTTCATATTTTTAACGCCCCATTTTGTTGTTTATGCGAGAGTGAAGATAAAATGTCAATATTAACATCGGATCGTTATTTCCCACCTCGAATATTCGTTTCGCAAGAAACATTTGCACGGTAATCTCAAGCACAGATGACCCGTTATCTTCGGCTTATCAAGTGGCGCTCGGTAGAACGCAGTTGCGTTGAGAGGAAAAAACGCAAATGAGAAAAGATGCACCACCTATCGTGACTCCTCGAGGTATCCTCGAGTGTCCACGTAAACAATTGTTTGGATCGCAATATAAAGACATGGAAGGCCTTAAGAGGCACATGACTATTAAGGTCATTAATGTGCAAGCGCCTCGATAATCTAATCTCAATACACAATCGACTTTTGTCTCGTGCTACACGTTTTATTTTTTTCACCGAAATCGGCTAGCGCAAATTTAAGCTGACGCATTTCCGAGTTAACCATTATAGAAATTTTTCCTTACCCCAAACGCTTCGATGCTGCCTTTATCGCTGGGAAGACAACTGGCCAACATCATTTCACCTTTGCTCAGCCCTAAAAAAACAAAATGTCATTAAAATTCTAATCCTCTGCATGTTATCTATTTTCTAAAGTGATTTTTAGTTTCAGTTTAATACTTATACGTCTCACCGTTTTCGAGGTACCAACAATTATTTCAAACTATTGTTATAAAAAAACTATTACAGTCATCGCCTTCCGACCATTCTCATTATTCGCAGCACAAACGAAAGTCATTATGCAAATTATTTCAGATTTTTCTGCAGTGGGATATAAAATTTAGAGCGAGTAGAAGTCAGATGAACGAGAAAAAAATCACTGAAAATTACACTTTTCATCAGCAGTGGACCGAAAAATTCGAAACTTAGCCATTAATGGCACAATATACTACGTTACATAATAGACTTTATCTCGTATTTTTTCAATGTCGAATTTAAAAACCACTGTTTTTTAAATGTGAAGATTAAACGGCGCGCATGTCCCGCACTCGAAGGGGTAAAAAGGCAGTGAAGGTTCATTTACCAGCATTTATAAATCCCTTGGCAAGGGCTTGGGCCATTTTGCCACCGCCGAGGAAGCCGATTTTCAACATATTCGTGTCGATGTCCACGGGAATCCTCCGGATCTTCTCCTGCCCGTCGGCGAGTAAATCGTCGCTCACTGTAATTTAAAAGACACGTATCACCATCAATTTTCGTTAATTAGAAGAAAAGAACCAGTGTGAAAAGAGCACTATCCGGAGCACGACTGCGTTCTACTAATGAGCTCGCTTTTTCGTGATGTTTCAACGAAGATTGATGCAAACAAGTTGATAAAACTAGTGGCAGAGAATCTGGAGCAACTCGGAGATCCTCTCGTTTATTTTCTCCGCTTCTTTTCAACGAGATAACGTCTAGCGAGTGACAAGAGCGACTGGATTGATTTATGACAAGTGTTCTTCACAAAATTTATGAATATTTACCGCAAAAATAACGAAATTTCGATCTATTAAACGCCTCTTAATGTTTTAATCGACGAACAAAATTTCTGTGGCTCTAAAAATGATGCAACTCGACTAGCAAACGCTCTCATCTGCTTTCAGCCGCGGAAAGAGCAGTACTATGTACACATCAATCCGCTGTATTCAAACTTGTGTCATTAAACAGGAAAAAAATTTTAAAAATAAAAATAAATAAAGGGGAGTTCTTACCCATTCTTTCGTTGAGCCGACGGCGAAGACTTCGGGTTATCTTCATTAACCCCACGGTTCTCAGTCCAACAGTCATCTTGGATGCTAGTTATCAAACAGTCACGATCGATAAACGATGGATCTCCGTACGAAAAACTGATTTTTTTAGTTGCCAGCGGGTTTTTCGTTTATTGGTGATTGTTCAACTGTCCCAGGTTATCTGTAATAAAATAGGGGATGAAATATTTTTTTTTTCACGATTTGCAAGTAAATCAGACGTAATTGTACTTTGGAATTAATGGATTATTAAAATCGAACGGTATTACCGTGAATAGGCGTGGAAAATATGAATTGCATTGTTTTTCTGTAAATGAACACAAACTTTTTGCTTGAGGGCAGGAAAAAAAAAGATTTAATTGCACAAAAATAATTATGATGATAGGAACATGTAATCCAATGATTAATAATAATTGAAACACTATTAATTGCATAATTTATCAGTCAATTAACGCAAACTGCAAATTTGAATATTATAATCAATTACACCATTGCAATTTAATCACACAACACTATTTTTTGATAGAATAAGTTAACATCAAATTCATCAAAACTATGGATTGCATTCTTTATCAGTGCGTAATCTAAAATAGTACATTTGGATGTTATCATTGATCAAATTATCAAAGCAACATAATCTAACAGTGAACACAAACAAAAAGTATTTGCTGCATAAATGACCAGTAAGTGCACACAAAATGCAGGTTTTGATGTGATAACACTTAACAGTAATCACAATTACCTCTGCAGGGTTCGCACTCCAAATATTATTATGATAGCAAAATCAAACAGAGAATGATAATTCAAAGTATTGATTTATAGCTTATCAGTAAATAAACACAAACTACACACTAGACTAATAAAAAACCAATAAATAATTAAGCAATAATTGAATTATTGAAATTGCGAATAATAAAAAACAGTGTTTACTTCATGATTGCTTAATAAATATCCATAGATTTTTAATAAAATTGTACACAAATAAACAAATAATAATAACAATAATGCAAACCTACTGGAATTAACGGTAAAATTCGTCGGAAACGGCGTTGCAATTGCGGTAATTGATTGTGACAATGGATTCTCGATTTATCAGGACTTTCTCCAGTTTGATGATCCTCTGTTGACGATCTCGATGCCCGATCAACACCACCCATACGTGATCGATGGAGGGAACTTAGCGAAGGCTCGGGATCGACCGTCACGCGTACGATACTGAAGATAGTGAGTGCCAGACGTATGAGAGGTAGCCCTCTTATACAGGGAACAATGAGTCCTTATCTAGAATTTCGACGAGTCGTGGAATCTTTCCACGGACCAAACAACTATCTCACGTGTTGAGTGTGGTCAAATCAAACGAGCACGCGGACGCTGTTTTCAATGTTGCTTATCGCTTCTATCGATAGTTTCTCGCGGTCGTTTCTCACCGTTCTTATCGAGATTCACTCCCTTTAAAGCATTTCACGACACGATCGTTTCCAATGTTTATCGAAATGCATTATTTATTGATTTCTCTGTTCTTATCATTTTGTAATCACTATAAACTGTTGCTTGAAATAAATTTTTGTTCAGGGAAATTGAAATTTCGATATTTTAGGATAAAATCTCCGAAGTTGCGCCACGTAATTAATTATTGGAAGAAATTAATTAATTATTTAATTAATCATTCAAACTTATGATTCAAGAAAATCTTAGGCAAATTTAAGAATTATTTATTAATTGGTTACGTATTTTGTGGAAGTAACTCAGCGTAACGAGATGCTTTTGCCAACGGGTTCTTTGCTGAAAGGGTTAAGGGTTATATTAACAAGTGAAATATTTTAAAAAATCACTGATTTTGATCTGACTTTTTCTTAAAGGTAAAAAATAATTTGTATTATTTAGGGACCTAAGTTGTTTATTATCATAAGCATGATACATTTTTTTGCATCTTCTACTATCCGATGATTGTTTTACCAGAATGACAAAGAACGTGCTCGAATACATGCGCAAGATCGAGCGCACGTGATTCAAAGCCCGTTTTCGGTAGATATACTAACTAGCATTTATCATCAAGAAAAAAAAATTCCATTCCTACATGAGTGGAAAAATCTACAACGTGCGTAAGGTTCGAATCTATCGGCACGTAGATTACAGTAACACAGTATACTCGGCCGGTTTTTACTTCAGTTGAATATGCAAATTCACACGAATTTAATTTTAACTCCTTCGTCTGATTCTGTTAGAAATACTCACATTGAAAGAAAAAAAAACTCCACTACTATATAAGTAGGAGAATCCAAAATGATTCTAGTTTCATCTTTATAGGCATGCAGATTTTCTTAGACCCAAATTCTCACTTTGGATTCATAAAAAACACTGTTAAAAATTTTTGTATTAAAATTAATATAAAGTATTTAAATGTAATATACGAAAAAATTGCTGTAAAATAAATACTTTCTATACAAAAACTTCCTAAAAATTGTTATAATATAATTACCTAATAATTATAATTGTACAACATATTTGTATATTATATAAAACATGTATGCAAACGAACTTGCAATGAACATATTAATTTTCAAACTATTTATCAACAGTGAAACACGAATTGCATATAAATCCTGTCAAATTGCGCGTCATTATCCGTGGCAACAAAAAATACTAATTCCCATGCGGGTTTAAGATTACAACGGAGATAGGACTTAGTACTAGATTGGATTTCGAAGCAGCTGACGCGACTCGATGACTAACCATATCGCGTAAATCACATCGGAGGATAGGCAAATATTCGTATGAATACATGTTTTCAAATTACTGTTTTCTGTAATCGATCTATTGATTGTTATCTAGCTGAGGATTTCGAAAACATTTTTTTAGCTGATGATCTGACTGAGTCTCTCATCAGAAAGGAGTTTGGAAATGACCTGTAAATTTCATTTCTATCGTAATATACTGTTGTACTTTATTTAAGCATTGTTATAACACGGTGTAAAAGTTTTTAGGAATCGGATGAAACTCTAGCTTGAGAAAGTACGTATAAAACAACATTCTCTGTGAATAATGTGGCATTTACGTGCGAAAGGGTGCGCCCGTTAAAAAGAGTGATTAAAAGTGTACTGTAAAAGCGCTTTAGTCGGTATATTACTGCTCAGAAAAACACTCTTTCGCTTCACCTACTTTACGTCGGCAGCTCGAGGATAACCTTTTGTTCACTTTTGTTCGTCGGGAGGTTTAACGCCACAAGTACTTGCCGCAGGTTTATACCAACGATAACACACTCCACGTGTTATCGTTGGTCGTAAACCTTCTATTTCGTAGTTATTTCCGTTAGATGGCGATCTGAGCAACGCTCGAGAGTTCGGAATGTGTAAGTTAAGGTAAACCGACCATTAAATGAACGCTGCTGATAAAAAGATGTACCTAAAAAAGATTTATTCGTTAGGTCGTCGGTCCATTTACTCTGTACATTTAAAAAATATATAAATGGACCCCGAACAGCCCATTTTAATGATGTGGCAGGAAAACGAGGTTTTCTCTCGAGTAATAAATGACATTTTGCAGTACAATGTCGGTAAACTATAGCTTTTGCGAGGACTTAAAACATACAGGATATATATTATCTTAGTCCCGTTTACATTCTGTATGTTTTCAGTGTACCGATGTTTTTCGTCCACTGTAAAAAATTCTTTGTTGGAACTTAATATACACGAATCTCTCGGATGTGTATATCATACACTAATTTTCATATGCATTCAGACAACTTCAATATTGTTTGTCTCAATTTACGATAAATTAATATAGAATTCCTTCACCCGATTCCTAAATCTCATATCGTTGTTTATATTGAATTCAAAATGCAAATTTCTGTAAGAAACTTAATTCAATATCGCGATTGTGCATTAAATTTAATTGCCGAGTTTATGAATGAAAACGTCGAGTGTCTTTTTTTTTTGCCGTGTACATACCAACTAAACATGTTACTACGGGGATGGAGTAGCACTTTTCGTCCGACAGATGGCGACAGGGAGGAGAAAAGGAGAGAAGAGGAGAACCGGCAGGCGTGCGATGCATTGTCAGTTGCCGTAGCCACCCTCCGGTGCTGTCCCGCAAGCAAGCCCGACGCTGCGCGGTGGTGAAAAGCTTGATTCATTGTGTCATGGCTGCGTTTGGTCCAGAGCACTGATGCTGCTGCACATATCGCAACACTCCACAAAATCCGAAAGCTTCGCCGTCAAGTTTCCCGGCGGCGACTACCGATCATTTCGCAGGACGATGTCTCGTTGATAAAAAGTCAAAAGTGCAATGCGCGGTCCACCGAACGTGACAAGTGCGTCTGTCGTATCGCGGATGCTGTGACGTTCCACCGGAAAACGACTCTTCGTTGCTCTGTTGTGTGTGTTTTCAGTGATAACGCGACGTACGCCGAAACAATTAGCTAATCCCTCGTAGTAATCGTAGTAATCACAACTTAACTTTGTTTTTATACGCTAATGGAATCGCGATTTGTGCATTGTTGAGGGATATCGTTTAGGAACAAAGCACGGGATTAAATCTCGCGATACAATGTCGACCGCAGATGCTACTGTTATTTTCGCGAAGCTGGAGGCACTGAAAGACATCAGGTTCGTGAAACTTTCGCTTTTTTTTTTGGCTCTGTTTATTGCATAACCTGCAGAGGCAATTTTGCTTTAGGCGATTATTGATTGATACTTTCGAATGTAATCGGTTATCTCACTTCGGCGTCTCTTATCTCCGCCCTACTTACCGCGGATGTTATTATTATCGTTGTTGTTATTATTATTATGGTGGGCAATGCATTTATGTATATAGTAGCTATGGTGAAGTATGGGGAGTGGGGTTTTTTTTTTTTTTGGGGTGACAATGTGTGAAGAGGATGTAACCAGCTGAATATATCATCAAGCATGCACCCCTCTAAAAATAGTCCTATCAGTATGCACCCAAAATATAAATCCCATGTGGAGAAGGGAGAGTAAAGCGGGCTTTTCGGATTTAGCTATTGGATATGGGAATCTGTGATGCTGCTTCAGTGTAGCAAAGTCTTTCCAAAGCTTAAAAGCTCTTAAGACCTCCTTCCCTCCTGTTGTTGGGGAATAATGAGAAATTCTTTGCCATTTTATAGATCAAAAACTCTGCAGTTGGAGAAAATGAAGCAGCGAATTATTCAGGAAGTCGAACAAACTGAACAGGAGGACAAGTGCTTGACCGAATACAAACAGGAGATGGAACTTCTCATGCAGGAGAAAATGGCACATGTGGAGGAACTCAGGCAAATTCATGCTGATATCAATGCAGTAAGTGTGAGAATATAGCGCATCGAATGGAGATGAATTTTTTTTGCATCTAAAAGATGATGGGAATATTCTGCCTTTTGGTAGACACTTGTATTTGTGACTATTTGAAGAATATAGTATTTTGAAAACTTTGTATAGAAATGTCGAATATGTATGTAATAATAATTTCCTGTTTTTTTAAGTTTTGTTTTTAAAAAATTTTAATGGCGATAATCTCATTATACTTGAAAGAAAAAATAATTTAGCATGGTTCACAAATACATACATTTATTACAAAAGTTTGATTCAATCAGAATTTCAATATTTCATGGTATGAATATAATTCTAAGATTAATCCATTATGTGTAAACATTTTTTATTAAAAAATGTTCTTTTTTTCTGGCCTGTGAAATAAAAATTCTATTCATTACAAAAAAAAATATTTCACGTACTACATTAGGTATTTAAATTATCAGACAAAAACTTAAAAAAAAAACAAACTATCTGAGTACTAAAAATCTGATTGAGTCAGGCTTTTAATTAGAAACATGTTAAAGCCTTGAAACATAATCAAACTTAAAGTGTCTAATGTACAGAATAAATATTGATCACCTGGAGTGTAGAATAGAAAAAGTACGTTGGAAAGTAAGAACGATTTTGTTCCGCAAAATCGTGTCGGAGTCCGAGAGATAACAGCAAACAAATTGCAGATGGAGTCTGTGATAAAGCAAGCGGAGGAGGCGCGAAACCGAGCACGAGAGCACGCAAAGTTGATACACAACAACGAGTATCAGCCGCTAAAGCACGACATAGATAGAATGCGAAGAGAGTACCTGGGGTTAGAGAGATTGCCGGAGTTGTACGAGACTGAAACTGATCTGATATCACCCGAGTAAGTTAATTCCTTGGTTATTATTTACACCCTATTATAGTTACTTTTTCCGTGATATATTGAATGAGAATGAAAATCGATTATCGCGTAGACGGTTTGCTCGCAGCTACTTTGACCGGCCGATGCAGAAGGCCGAATGGAGGGTCGAGGTGCGCGGAGAGGATCTTATGCCGCCAATCGGGTTGCACGGGCATCCGGGACACCCGGGTGGTTCGACACCTTTTCTGGCACCTCAACCGCTCCAGGGTCCAAGCAAACCGGAACCCAGGCCTCTGCCCCCCGCCTCTGGTCCGCCTGCTCCAACATTCAGGTACCACTGGTATATCTCGATTTTGACATCACATATATTGGCAAGTATTACTCGCGGTTCACGGGCAGCATTATACAATCGCTATATTGATGATTTTTCGAGTCGGCTTGGTATAATAATGCTCTGAACCGTAGCCCGTGGATGTCTGCTGTAATAAGACTGTTTTTTTCCCCCAAAAACAGGCAACAACCGCCGCCCATGAAGTCCTGCCTCTCGTGTCATCAACAGATCCACCGAAACGCTCCGATCTGCCCTCTCTGCAAAGCGAAATCGCGCTCGCGTAATCCTAAGAAACCCAAGAAAAAGGACTAGTAATTTAAGTATTGCAAGTGCCGTTAAAGTGAAAGATCATTTGGAGGAAATTCCGACTTCCGCCTCTCATTGATATCGCACTTTTATCATCGTTTTTTGGAATTATTCTTTGACGGTCTTTTCGAGACAGATCTCTGCTGACTTTGGCGGTTTTTTTGTTGTTGTTGAGAAAAAGACGCCTGCTGATCTCGGTCTTGGATCGCGGAATGATGAAACGTTTTCGGTTCGTCTTACTCCATTGATTATTCTTAAATTATGACTTTTCGTTCGCACCTATAATCGATCATCTTGTGTCTCTGTCCTGTTGGTCTCTTAACACCTCTGAACACACGTTTTAGATTATTAAAAAGACATTATCCCGAAAGTAGAAAGGGAGACGATAATATGTATAAGAGCACTACGCACTCGACATCACTGTAATCATTTTTTTACGGAAGTAAGTAGCTAATAAAAGTATTCTTTTCTCATGAGAGAAATTAAGGGTCTTTCAATTTATTCGTGTCTCTTTTGTCTCCCAATCAAACTTTTGATACATGCTTATACGCTTGATTTTCCTACAGAAAAACTTTTAAAAAACATAGTATAAAGGATATTCTACGGGTCAAATTTTGGTAGGTTAAAATTTGGGTTTCCAGTTTTATGAAGACGGAGGAGCTAAGGAAAAAATGTTTCTAAAGACGTATTTTTTGGAAGTTATTTTGGATCCTATGCTTTCTATTAGAACGCAAATCCAAATTTTGCACGACCAAAACCTGTCCTACTATGCGTGAAATAGCCCATGTACGCTATTCCGTAAGGCAGAGTATAACTAAAGCGGTCACCTAATTAAGTTATGGGCGTACAGAGAGCTCCTTAACTTCGGTAGCTCTGGAGCGGCGCACTTATCGCCGCAGTATGAAAACTTAAGGGGCAGCTCGTTACCGAGGGAAATGCTGCTAAAGAGGACCACGAGTGCGTAGCAAAATATTATTCAATACGAACGAAGATCTTCAAGATTTTCCAGAGTAATGAAACTAAACATTTGTAATTATCACAAAATCCAGCAGAAAAATTGCATCGAAAAAATAGAAGACATTCAAAAAATACAAACAGATTTCATACAGAAAGTTCTTTTTGAATTCAGTGGAACTTTTTTCAAATTTGTTTAATAATAACCTTTTGGCATTATTATTCAAAATCAATGTTCTTAATTGCCGCTTATTTTTGAAGAGTTTCTTACTGCCGCAAAGTAGGTAAATTCTAATTAAAACCTTCAGTAGGGATGGACGTAAAAAGCATCCTTGAGAGGATTTTAAATATGCATGAGCGCGCGAAAGATACACTAATGCGATCATCGTCACATAGAATTTTCCAGGGTGAAACTAGTGCGCGTCTCAAGAGGAGGAAATTTCCACGCGTGCGAGAGAAGTAGAAGTACTGGCCGGGGTTACCTCGGAGTGAGAGAGGATCTCTCGCTGGTTTCGCCTCCTCTTATAACAGCAAAGCAGATGCGACAAGAATACACTTAGTGCACAATGATAGTGAAAACACTATAAAACGATGATCGCTATATGTAAGTTTTCAACAGCCTCATTTTCTATACGAAATTGTATGTTTGCTTGAAGTTTGTAATTATAGTACTTAATTTTTAAAATAATAGCCCAAAAGTATTTAATAAAAAAGCCTGGCTTATGTTATTCTTTAAAGCAGAATTTTGAGAATAAAATTTTTTTTTACATATTTCAGGACGTTTTTTTAGAACGAATGTAATTCAAAAACTTTTCCAGGACTTCAAGGATTTTCAGGATCATTAGACCCCATGTCTTGGAATAAAGAACAACGGGTTGTATATCTACATTATTTGTTATACATAAGTAAGCAATGTTTCATAAAATGTTGAAAATTGTGAAATTAGGATTTTTATAAAAAATAAATAATTCCACAGAAAAAATTAAGCATCACCATTACTAAGAAAAAGGGATAAATAAATCGAATAATCCCTTGCATAACTGTTTTTCGAACTAATTGGCACTGGCGATCGTTCGTTAGTCCACTCAACGTTTCGGATATACGAAATCACGGATAATTGACGTTCTTTGTACAGTTTTAATCGACTCAGAAAAATCGCATTTTTCGCCAGATGAAAAAGTATGTTTAATGAGAAGCACGATCGTTACAATGATTCATGCAACATCAATTTTGTACAATTAATATAATCGTTAATTTGCATTTAGATATTGACAAGACCAAGCAAAAGTTTTTTTACGTTCAGCATTGCAACGTAAATAATTCCACCAGTAATTTTTTTTTCCTGTTATCACTGGCGGTGCACGATTAGCAATGAGCAAGCATGTATTTTGCACACTACACCGATGGACTATTGATCACATACAAAAATGTTGCAGACAAAAGTTTCAATGTTCGAGAAGACAACTGAATACTGGACAACCCTTTTTTTATCGGCGGAGGCGCTGAAGCTATGCCAAGATCAACGTCACTTTTAAAATGAAACCATGTATTGTTTTTTTCGATTACAGTCTTACCGATTGTTAATTTTTGTTTAAATGTGGGAAAAAAGCCTGCCAAACACCAAATCGGCCCCAGAGGCATTCTCCGATTTTGAGAGTAGATTCAATTGGAAGAATTGCTCGAAACAGCTTGAAATCTATCTTCAGCGCCGTTTCGCCTCCGCGCGCCCCTCCAAGCCCAATAATTCCGAAAGCCCCGACAGCCGGTCTACAAAGTGTGTCTCGTGACGGCTCTTATTTCAGTGTTTCGCGCCACTTGACCGTCACGCGATGCCCCAACACTACACACAAGTTGATCGAGGGCGGTGTAACCGAGGGAGGCAATGCCGAAGTCCCAACAACATTAGGGGTTGCTTTGATATCGCGTTTTGTCCCTTCTCCCTTCCCCTTATAATATCGTCGCCTATGTGTTGATCGAGTGCACATATACTGTTAAAAATACAAGTAAATTTATAATGGATACAATAGTAATAATAATAATGATAACAATAAGTTTATTTGTGTCAGATAAACATTTTTTACAATTTGCTAAGTTCAACTTGGTCTCTTACAAAAAATTATAGTTTATATGTCGACAAATTTGAATCATCAGCATCTTATACTCATTAACACAATCATTTTGTTAATCATAATGTTAATCACAATGCAAAGTAAATTTAATATATAAAACGATATGGAGTTTACGAATCGAGTGTACGAATTCCATTTTAATATACAAATATTGTATTTTTTAATGACGAATGTATATGGAAATTGATATACAGTATATGCACGCTTTATATTTGTTGCTGAAATTATATATTTATTGTTGAATTTTTTTTTTACGTTGCAGCCTTATAGGTAGTCGTCATTTGGAGTCTGAAAGAATTTTGAAATTGACATTCCTTACATCGTTTGCAAATAAATAAATTAAGATCCTCACAAAATAGAAACATTAAATATTATTTTAATACTCAAGTAGAGGCCTTAATTTCGGGTTGGACATTTGGATTCCTTAAATTGGAGATTTAGGTTATTATAATTACAGTAAAAATGTTATAGCTTAACAGGACTTATATTCATTTATTTGCGAACGATGGGCGGGATCTCAATGTCAAAATTTGTCCAGACCCTAAATAATGACCATCCTCACATTATATAGTATCGGGCCGGGTGTCGGGTGCACTCGAGGCGCGCTTACGATGCGGGAGAATAATTAACGTGACGCGAGGGCACCGGAGTCGAATGTGCAGTGGTTCCAACCTCGTGTATACGCATCAGTTAGCAAGCTCGTGGGTCAAGGACGCGCGCGACTATTATCCTAATTGTCGGCCAGTCAATTCGATCACCACTACTCAATACACGCATCTCCGATACATGCGAGCCCACGCGAGAGAAAAAAAAGAAATGAAAACGAAACGTCGGCTAGTAAATGATAGATGACAAGCAGCTACACGTATGGTTGAAAAAACGATACATTGTGTTGTGTCAATTATATTTTAAAATAGCCGAATTATTTGAGTAAGAAAAAAAACGAGTGCAATTAAAGCAATTACACATATATACTTCGTTGAGAAATTAATAAATTATCGTATGCATTTAATATGTATTTCTATCGATAGAATCGTTTATTTAAACATTTCCGTATATAAACATATGCGGAAATATTTCCATACGTAAAGTCGGTTCCCTAATTAAAAGATTCGAATGAAATCAATAAAACGCACAAAAATCTGATCGAAACCTATTTCAACCGATTACTCTTCAATCAAAATTTTATTTGTTCAAGCTTTATTTATTATCAACGATTGAAGGATCAAATGGTTAATAAGAACCAAAAGAATTTTTTTGAGTGCACTGACCAATATAAGCTAAAAAACAATGAAAGCAGTACAGATAAAGCAGAAATATTCATTATACCAGATGCTCGAAAATAAATCAGGTGTATGTTTTATTACATAACCCATTTAATTGAAGCAACTAAATATATTAATCAGGTTAAAATAAATACCACATTAAAAAACCGAGAGTTCGGCGAATCGATGACCCATCACAAGGGCAAAACACGCACGAGCCTGCATCGCCCGCGGTTTCTATCGACGCTTTTGTATTAAAACGTCCCGCTGCTCAGCAGTTCACAGTTAATCGCTGGCAGATTTGCTTATTCCTTATTTGAGCGTATTAAGTATTCAATGATATCGAAAAGAATTTATTTGAGTGCACTAACCAATATAAACTAAAATCAACGAAAGCAGTCGAGATAAATTAGAAAAATTCATTATATCAGATGCCCGAAAATATATCACGCGTATGTTTTATTACGAAACCCATTTAATTCAAGCAACTAAATATATTAATCAGGTTTAAATAAACACCACATTAAAAAAACGAGAGGTCCGCGAATTGATGATAGATCGCAAGCGCAAAACACGCTCGAGCCTGCACCGCACGCGGTTTCTATGGACGCTTCTGTATCAAAACGTCCCGCTGCTCAATAGTTCACAGTTAGCTATTGGCAGATTTGCTTATTTCTTATTTGAGCGTATTAAATATTCAGTAGTGATCGAAAAGTATTTCTTTGAGTGCATTAATCAATGTAAACTAAAATCAATGACAGTAGTACAGATAAAGCAGAAAAATTCGATAATAGATCACAAAGGCAAAACACGCACGAGCATGCATTGTACGCGGTTTCTATTGACGCTTCTATATCAAAACATCCTGCTGCTCAGCAGTAAACAGTTAATCGCTGGCAGATTTGCTTATTCCTTATTTGAGCGTATTAAATATTCAATGATATCGAAAAGTATTTATTTGAGTGCACTAACCAATATAAACTAAAATCAACGAAAGCAGTCGAGATAAATTAGAAAAATCCATTATATCAGATGCCCGAAAATATATCACGCGTATGTTTTATTACGAAACTCATTTAATTGAAACAACTAAATATATTAATCAGGTTCAATTACTTACCACATTTAAAAAACAAGACGTCGGCGAATCGATGATAGATCACAAGCGCAAGGCACGCGGCGCTACGAGCATGCATTGCACGAGGTTTCTATCGACGCTTCTGTATCAAAACGTCCCGCTGCTCAACAGTTCACAGCACAGACAGCACAGTTGGCCGCTGGCAGTCGTCGCGAGTGGTTGCGCCACGCGCGGTCTTACCTTCCCCCACTATCGCCGATATCTTTGCGCGCGTCTTTTAATCAACGCTCGTTAAGGCACCGCGCGTTACGTGCCGGTGTTTTCTATCGCTAACGCGGTGTGTATCGTAACGTGAGTTTGAGATTCGATATTTTACGGTTGCTGTTAGTGATATTTGTGCGGGTTCGATGTAATATCGCGTTTCCGGGCCGAGAGATCTCCTTTAGAAAATCCTCGCGGACACTGCATACAGGATATGTGTTACAACAACGTGTGGTAGTTCGTGTCGTTGCTTCGGGGATTTGACTTTCATCGCGTTCGATCTTCGGACAGAGTGTATCGCGGGTTCTTGGGAAATCGACGACCACGAGCTGCCGGTAAGCACATGACTTGTATTTATGTTATGGAAACTCGCGTGGCGATCTAAACGCGCGTCGAAAAGGGCCGTGCTCTTGTAAATGAGAGTGGCGGTGGCGCCATCCTCGTGAAGGATCGTGGAGAGGGAGGCCACGATGTGGTTTTAGTGATGAAATTGATGAATATGAGATTTTCTCTGTAGATGTTGGTTGAATTTAAGACGCTAGTATCTATTGATTGCTATTAATTTGATCCTGTTCTGTACAGCTATTTAAAAGTGTCGAACAACAGTCGTGCTGTTGTTATTGAAAATGGCGATTTTAGTGATGAAATTGATGAATTAAAATTTTTTTTGTAGATGTTGATTGAATTTGAGACGCTAGTATCTATTGATTGCAGTTAATTCGATCCTGTTTCGTATAGCAATTTGAAAGTATCGAACACGCTATTTAAAATGGTCGTTCTGTTGATAATGAAAGTGGCGGTTTTAGTGATGAAATTGATGAATTCAAGTGTGTTTTTTGAGTAGTCGATTGAGTTTGAGAGGGTAGCATCTATTGAGAGCAATTGATTTGAAGCTCTGGTGGTGTTTATGTAGCTATTGTGTTTTGTCGAGTAAGTTGTGGAATAATTGTGAATCGTGCATGACTGTAGGATTTTTATTCGAGGATATTTGGAGTTTTCGATAGAAACGTGAGGTGTAATTTAAAAAGAGCCGTTATATTGTAGATGAGAATGGCGGTGGCGCCATCCTCGTGGCAGATCGTCTAGTAATCAGGTCACGAGGTAGTGTTAATGGTGAAATTGATGAATTTATGCTTTTTTTAGTGGTTAATTGAATTTAAGACGCTAGCATGTGTTGATTACAGTCAATTTGATCGTGTTCCGTATAGGAATTTAAAAGAGTCGGACAACAGTCGTTCTGCTGTTAATGAAAGTGGCAGTTTTAGTGATGAAATTAATGAATTTACGCGTTTTTTAGCTGTTGACTCAGTTTGAGATGGTAGCATCTATTGATTGTGGTTGATTTGAACCTCTGGTTATGTTTATACAGCGATTGTTTTTGTCGAGTGGACCCAAGTTGTGGAATTATTGCGAATCGAGCATGAATGTAAGATTTTTATTCGAGGATATTTGGAGTTTTCGATGGAAACTCGAGTTGCAATTTAAAAATGGCGAAAAGGGTCTTTATTTTGTAAACGAGAGTGCTGGTGGCGCTATCTTCGCGGCAAATCGTGAAGTAATGTCACAAAGCGGTTTTAGCGATGAAATTGATAGATTTATGCTTTTTTTAAGAGTAGTTGACTGTGAAACGTTAACACTACTTTCTTACATTTAATTTTAACCCGTTCTTCGCTAAATTCTTGCGATGTTTACACAACGATTGTTTTTGTCGAGTGGACGTAACTTGTGGAATGGTTGTAGAATTTTCACGGATATTTGCATTTTTCTACAGAAACTCTAGTAGCAATTTAAAAGTGCCGAAAAGTGTCGTTCTGTTGTTTCGTAAATTCCGGTGGTGTTTGTACAGCGATTGTCTTCGTCGAGTGGACGTAAGTTGTGGAATGATTGTGAACTCGTGCATGATTGTAGAATTTTATTTATTTCGCGGTTATATGTATATATATATATAGGTAGAGAGTGTAAGACCGGCTGTACAAAAGGGCATGCGAAGGGAATCGATTGCCGATATCGCACTGAGTGCAATAGACCCAGTGATACAGTAGAACCTCACTTACTTCCGCCGCGATATATTTTCCAACAATTTTCTCACCAATTTATAGAAGTAAAGTTTTTTCACCACTCTTGGGTAAACAGAGAAAAATGAACGAGTTCAGGGATTATCTCAAAAAAAAGTTAAAAAATGATGGATATGATGGAACAGTGGAAATATTTATTATATCGTCGTGAAAAACCCAATAATCGACAAATCTCTACAGGCATGAGATCCACCGTCTGAAAATCATTTTAGACTCTTATTTGTAACGACACGCGAAAAAAAACAACAACAAAAAAAGCACACTCAAAAAGTGGTTACCTGGCCTCATTTTTCGTTAGTCTATATAAGCATTCGTTTGTGCGCTGCGAAAAAAATCTACTTGAAATTTAATGCACATGCACTGGAATTTTTAATTCATAAACTGGTATACTAAAGTTACTACACAAGTGCGACGTGCAAGTTATTTTTGGTAATGACACAGTAATTTTAATAATTTGCCTTAATATTGCTGTAAAAGTATTTTTGAAACAAATTTATTTTAATTTCATTGCAAAAGTGTCTTAATTTCATGTCACAATTGTACATTCAATAAAAACTTCCAATCTTTTTTTACGGTTTGTGTGTATTTTTCAAGTCTTATTTAGACATGTTTATATTTTTGTCAATACTTCGCGTTTCATAATTCTCTATAACAAACATGCTCCAGCAGAAACCTTTCTATATTACTGACAAGCAATTCATTAAGCTTGGGATAAACCAACACAAAACTCTAATACTCATTAAACTAGTCTGGAGCTCAGTAACTACCTTAAAAGTAATTTAACAGGACCTGATTAGCGCCGGATGTAACGCTACAGATATTCAACTACCAGAGGTGGTGTTCCGTCCGACTGCGAACATCGAGTAAATACGACGCGCTACACGGAGAGAAAAATCTCCTAACCACCCCTATATTCGCATGGCAAATATAGGATATGTCGATAAACCGGGAATCATGCCTAACCGCTTTTAGTGCATTAAAATGCGTATTTCGCTCTAGCGTTGACGAGAATATTAATTACTACCATAATTAGTGCCCAACATTTTTCGGATTTATCATTAGACGTATATAAAAAATATTTTTTCAATGCAGTGCGAATGTTATGTGAATTGTTCAGGTTCTTAAAACGTGACATAATTGCAACAAAAAAATCGTCCACGCTTAAGGATATTTCAGGTAAATTCATTTTTTAACCTAAAAAAAATTAGTCAATTGTGCTGGTTCTTTTGACTCAAGTAATTTGACTTTAAAAAATAATTGACTCAACACAGTATTTAATTTCACAATAAGAATATCATAATTCTAACATTTGGTGGTTTTTACTTTTCAAGAAAAACTAAGAAAATTAAGTTCCAGTCATTTAATGCAATACCAACTGGGCAAGTGCGCGGAGCGTATGTAAAATATTAGCACATATATATGTACATACGTGAAAAACTTAATACATCGAATCATTTATATATGTATATATTTGTATACGTATGTACATATATATGTACTAGTATTTTGAATAAATGATTGGGTGTATTAAAGTTTTTCATTTTTCCGTTAGAAGAAAAACGTAACGCACTAAAATAGCTCATATATATAAATAATAAAATGATTAAAAATTGCTTTCTTCATATTCTGAGCGACAAAGGTCCCTTAATCCATATAATTTTTGAGATACCAGGCGATAATAATGGTGCATTCGTCGTATTAATAAAGCAATTAAGCGAATGTTATACTTTGACGCGCACGCCCAGGCGTTTAATTAAGATATGGGAACTCACGAGTTTTGAAACGAAATTATTATTTCGTAATGAACTTGTCTCCCGCAACGTTTACTTATCTCAACAGAATAAGTAATGCGTCTCTTATTGAATCAACAAAAATTGAATATCACACGAATAATATCAAACCATATAGTCCAAATAAATTTAAAACCCGTGATAATTAACAATTGCTATACTCATTATTATTATTATTCTTGTCTCATATATCCTATTATGCATCGTAATTACGAGCACTATGCGCCTGAGGCGAACTGCTGAATAACAGTGCACAGTATAGAACACGACAAGTAAGCTGCTTAGGACAAGACAATCCGAAACTGATTTCCAGACCGTGCATCTCACATTTGAATGGTCTAAGATTTTATGCATTGTTCAGAGTTGAAATTTTTGTTGTTGCGATTATCGATTTTCTCGGTGTAAAATTCAATTTTTCTATTTGTTTGCTACACTGTTAAAAAAATATTGTAAATTCATCGTGAGAAGTAATAATATGAAATTTGGAAAAACTGGTGTCTGAAATAATTATTAGAATATCATTTACTCGAAAATTAACAATAGTAGCGTAATATTATGTGCGTGAAGATAAATTTTTCAAATATTTTGATGCAAATTACAAGACTTTTGTAATAACAGTCTAGTGGAAACGTAAAATTTCAGTTCTGTTTTTAAAATGAGTTGATGGATTTGTAAATTCATATGCAGGACTTTTGTATCTCTACTAGTAATTAAGCGTGCTCCGCTTTTCACTTTTATTTAACTTTTGTCTATAAAACAAGAAACAATTAGCCCGAAAATTGAGAGATTAACGCGGGAATTACAAAATTACCGGGAAATCCGCTTTGACGGCAATTGACGATGGCGGAATTTGCGGAACCGATCGCCGATAATGCCGCAATTAGGTGCTTTAGGTTTTTTAGGTTCTTTAGACTGAAAATTGAGATTGGATCTTCACGTTGAATAAAGAATTAGAGTTGAATAATTAATACAAAAATAAAAAATAAAAAGTCTGGAGAATTGTTGGAAAAACGAACAGATTTAGTGCTGAAATTCGTTGACAGTGCAAAAAAAATGGCATCTCTTGGTCCCAACTGCGTAAAAATAAGGGAGAGCGTACTGTACTGGCTAACGTGCTGCCGAGCAATCGCGCGTGGCCATTCGGAAAACCAGAGTGGGCGAAAATGAAACGTTGATTGGAAATTAATTGGATATCTCGTGTAAAGGACAAAACGATTTTTTGATTCTGAGAGGCAGGGCAACGAAATCCACAGGTATGAGTTTGAGATGGGTATTTAATTTTGTGCTGACTGATTGGTCGAGAATGAATACAGAGCGACCGTTTGCGCCACGAATTTTCGGTGCTTTAATAGCTCCGTTATTAATTCTGCACTGCGAAAACGGATCGACTTCAAAAACACATTTTTTTTTTTCAAGGATTCTATTCGAGCGTATCAATGACCTGTTCCAATAACGAATCGACGATGCAAAACAGAACTTTTCGCATTCATTCATCATCGTTTTCCATTCGTCACTGCGCAAGCATGAGAAAATATTTTTTTTAAATCAATTTTGGTTCTCTTCATGAAATAAACTTTTTGGATAATAAAAAAAAAGTGCATATTGAAACGGGACACATTGCAGAAAATATGTTGATCAATTTTGGATTCAATTTTGGATAATACATCTCTCCCGAGGTGAAAGCTACTTGAATTAATGCACCCACATATTTTAAGTACAGATTATCGACATTTACTGATTACATTTTTGAAGCTGGATAACGTCCGGAAAATAATGATTAAAAAATTTGACATTCGTGTAATTGTAACGTAATTTCTCTACAAAATAACAAGTTCATCATGATGTAATCACAGGAAGCGGTAGAATTACCGTACCTATTGTAACTCTATCACGTGACAACCCGCACGTGTCACGGAAAATAAAAAAGCGAATAGTTATCGCGTAAAAAAGTTATGATACAGCAGAAATGCTTTTTTTGTTGTTGTAATTATGTCCTGCTGAAGTGGTTTTTCTGGCGGAAGAGGCATTCGATCATATAAATTTAACTTGTTATTAAGTTTTACAACAGATTTTGCTTGAATTTATTTTTTAATAGAAATTTTAGCATCGCTTCTACGGTTATTGAATATTCTACTGTATCGAGAAATTGATATAAAGATCGGAGTTATTTTAATTTCTACTTCCGTAATAAGAGAGCTTGCAAAGCTTAACGATGGCCGCAAGCGCGGGAAAACTATGCCACATTGGGTCATCATAATTATAAAACTGTTACAACATTGAGGAAGGAAAAATTGAGAAAAAAAAGTGATCGCCTAAATGTCTATTTAATTTCAATTCACTCAAACCGCAAATACGTTATATTTCTTTTCACTTTTTATTTTTCCAAAAAAACTTCACTTGCGAAATTATGAAAAAAAAAAAAAAAAATTATATTGAACTGCAAACCATGAAATAAATTTTTTCATATTAAGAGCCTCAGACAGTTAAAAATTACAGAAATTTGATAACATATCTAAAAGAGTTCATTTGTGAGGATAATTTTTTTTTCTCTAGAGAAAGATCCACTCACAGTATTTAACTTTGAAAAAATAGCTCTTGAAGAAGAAAAGTTTAAACGTGTGGCAAAGGCGTCAATTGATCTCTCGAAGCAGAGAACGAAGTGATCTCTTTCAGCGGCAGGTAGAAAGTCCGCTTATTCGAATACTTTTGCCTCAATTGCATTCATCCCGCTAATTTATTCAAGATTTTTTGCAGTCTTCGTAGCGAAGGAAAGTAGCGAGAGAAGAAAAATCGTGCTCAGCTCTTCTACGCGTATCCTGAATTATATTAGGTGGATATATATATATATATATATATGTATACGTACCCTTTTGGGAATGGTAACTCAGTGGCAGTCTGGGCGTCGGATCGAGCCTTTCGTTTCCAACTTAATTTCTTTCATTTCAATTTTCATCTCTGCTCCAATCCGTTCAAGTACTCGAGTTAGCGAACTCGAGAGAAAGAAGTGAAAAGAGAAAGAGAGAGAAGGAGTGGGAGAGAGAGAGAGAGAGAGAGAGAGAGGGAAGCACAGGTAGTACCTGCAGGTCATTTCAACTTGGAAGCGAGGTCACTTTTTCTCTAAAATAACTGCCTCTGTAAACTCACACTCACTTTTAGTCTCGAAAGACTCTCTCTGCTCTGGCTATTATAATAATTTTACGATTATTACGAGGCAATATTTGGTGTGAAAAATGAGACCGGTTTTTTGTCTCTCTTTAACTCGATAAGTTTAGCTTTTACGAAATTAAATTACTGCAATACCTTTGAACGTACAAATTCGTTGCAGAGTCGAAAATATTTTGGTTTTCATAATTTCAGTACGCAATTTTTTTCCGGCAAATACATGTATAAGTTCTGCATAGGTAAAAGATATTTGATAGTAGAAAATAAAAAATAATGTGAGTCGAATAGTAAGAAGCAATTTCACATGCAAAATGGCAGAGAAAAAAGAGATAAAGAAATCTAGAAAATATATCATAAAACATGTTCGATTCAGCGAATTTATTGCAAATTCAGTTGTTACATACGATTTATCCTTTTTGCAGTGATCCGAAGGAGGGACGCAATCATGTAGCGGAGGAAAGCTTCAGGAGGAGCAGCCACACCGATTTTCAGGAGCCGGTGAGTCGACGTCCTTAGCATTGGAGACCTTGGGGATTATGAGAGCTTAGAAAGGAGACGTGAGCTTCGCTTACCAAAGCAGAGGCGATGAAGTAAACTGGCTTTGAGGTGACAAAAAATCGGAATCGGCTTGTCACTCGTCCACAAGCTTACGGCTTGCGAAGGGAGGGCGAGAATAGCCGCGTAAAAACGTGGCGCACGTTGAAGGATTAATTTCCCATTGGGCGACGAGAAAGCGCGCGAGCGCGTACATCCACAGAGGATGATGAATTCATTGTATCTTTCGAATTCTCTGTCGGACAATGCGACCGCTCCAATTTGAAGATCGGAATAAGCGTACCGGAAACTTTGTTTAGCCATCCGTGGAGTAAGCATTGTCGTGGGAAACAATGGATGATCGTAGTTGCGCTCTCTTAGGCACCCCTTGGATATATAGTCGAGGGGGTGGTTTATTTCTGCGTTGCTCACGCTTCTGCCATAGCTGTTGAATCTGCAGGGCTGTCTGCACCGGTACATGTACGATATACGATATTTAATGCGGTGTGCATATAGATATTCCGGTTGAACGCTCGTTGTATCTTCCGGAAACGCAATTTCGTTCCGAGAATACCGCAGGATTGTTGCCAAATGCCACCGGTGGATGTTTCTCAAATGAAAATTCCGGGTTTTCGACACTTTTCCGCGGCTTGTGCTGCACTCTTCAGCCGGGATCATTTCCCGTACGGTCAATTGTGTCCCGCTAAGTGGTTCCTCCCTACTTTTCTACACAATATATTTCGTGCGAGAAATAACCGTTTAGAGCAATGCAGTTGTAGTGAAATTCTGGTGTCGACACTTCCGTTTATGCACAGCTTATAAAAAGGGGATGACTGCTTGGAGGTCTGGGACTGAAAATTGATTCTGATACTTCTTAGACAGTTGAGGGACTATAATTTACCGCGGTCATGTGTGATAAATGTTTTTAAAAAATCATCACTTTGACGTTCTTGAATTTTCGGAATGAAAATTCACGGTTACACTTTTAAGAAACAATTGGTTTGATCCTCGCGGTTCTATTTACGGTAGAAAATTACGTACATAACTGCCAATTAATTTTCAAACGCGACTGACCATTTTGACTGTAAAACCGACTAAGTCATCCGACCATTTTTCTTGAGGGAAATATTTTAATGAACTTTTCAGGCTCTCGACGTTTTATTCCAATTAAGAATAACATAATACACACAATCTAGCCAAGTAATATAGTTTATGTCATAGAATTCTTACTCATCTTCGCGGGACAGAAAGATTGACGGTCTTGGGAGGGCACGAAGAGTATTTACATACATTTTACAATTTTCGGAATGAAAATTCACCGTTACACTTTTAAGAAACAATTAGTTTGATCCTCGCGGTTCTATTTGCGGTAGAAAATTATGTACATAACTGCCAATTCATTTTCAAACGCGACTGACCATTTTGACTGTAAAACCGACTAAGTCATCCGCCTATTATTCTTCAGGGAAAAATTTTAATGAATTTTCCGGGCTCTCGACGTTTTATTCCAATTAAGAATAACATAATACGCATAATCTAGCCAAGTAATATAGTTTATGTCATAGAATTCTTACTCATCTTCGCGGGACAGAAACAATGACGGTCTTGGGAGGGCACAAAGAGTATTTACATACATTTTACAATTTTCGGAATGAAAATTCACCGTTACACTTTTAAGAAACAATTAGTTTGATCCTCGCGGTTCTATTTGCGGTAGAAAATTATGTACATAACTGCCAATTCATTTTCAAACGCGACTGACCATTTTGACTGTAAAACCGACTAAGTCATCCGCCTATTATTCTTCAGGGAAAAATTTTAATGAATTTTCCGGGCTCTCGACGTTTTATTCCAATTAAGAATAACATAATACGCATAATCTAGCCAAGTAATATAGTTTATGTCATAGAATTCTTACTCATCTTCGCGGGACAGAAACAATGACGGTCTTGGGAGGGCACAAAGAGTATTTACATACATTTTACAATTTTCGGAATGAAAATTCACCGTTACATTTTTAAGAAACAATTCGTTTGATCCTCGCGGTTCTATTTGCGGTAGAAAATTATGTACATAACTGCCAATTAATTTTCAAACGCGATTGACCATTTTGACCGTAAAACCCACTAGACATCCGACCATTTTTCTTCAGGGAAAATATTTTAATGAATTTTCCGGGCTCTCGACGTTTTATTCCAATTAAGAATAACATAATACACAAAATCTAGCCAAGTAATATAGAATCCTTACTCATCTTCGCGGGACAGAAACAATGACGGTCTTGGGAGGGCACAAAGAGTATTTACATACATTTTACAATTTTCGGAATGAAAATTCACCGTTACACTTTTAAGAAACAATTAGTTTGATCCTCGCGGTTCTATTTGCGGTAGAAAATTATGTACATAACTGCCAATTCATTTTCAAACGCGATTGACCATTTTGACCGTAAAACCCACTAGACATCCGACCATTTTTCTTCAGGGAAAATATTTTAATGAATTTTCCGGGCTCTCGACGTTTTATTCCAATTAAGAATAACATAATACACAAAATCTAGCCAAGTAATATAGAATCCTTACTCATCTTCGCGGGACAGAAACAATGACGGTCTTGGGAGGGCACAAAGAGTATTTACATACAGTACATAAGCCCAGAGCAACAAACGGCTTCCCGGGTAACTAGCATCGGCGAAAGTTTAGCGACGGGGTGCGGAGAGAGAGAGAACGGAAGGAAGGAAGGAAGAGTTTCGTGTAACGTTATTCCGTTGCTCTCCCACCTTCCTCATATTCTGCAAGCCCAGAAGTAGCAGCAGCATTTCCAGCGACTGGTAAAGCTACATATACACCACATTGCTGTTTTTTTTTTTTTTTCTTTCCCCAGCAGTAAAAAGTCCTTCTGCGAGGCGATGAAGTGAGCGCGAGGTGATTGCTGTGCCGCTGCTGTTCTTGTACCTTGGGCCATTATTCCTCAACTTTACCCAGAAAGTACCATTTTTGCCAGCGTGTATCTCACAGAACGTAATACGAGCTGGCGAATAGAGGCAATACACGGGCTCTGTATTTCCATGGAGAAGCACATCCACGTCCCCGAGAGCATTTACGAATGAGCAAGAAAGGAAGACAAAAAGATAAATGTACAGAGGGACAAAATATTGCTGGATTGTGAATTATGCGAAAGTATCGTACTATTTTCATGAAAGAACCAACGCCGAGTGAGCGACGCAGGATTTTCCTTTTAAAAAATCGATTCCTGAAGCGATATCCTAGAAAGAAGGAATAACAACGGATGTTAAGCGTCGTTTTTCTACGACCGACAACATTTTTCGCACTCATCTCAATACGCTTGTCCACGGAAAAAAAAAAACGAGGGCAACGCTTTCAGACTTGAATCTATCTTGACGCACCGGCAGTTCTCCCCGACTCTTTATCGGTCGCTCGGAAATCCACGTTCGCTGCACGTCTCCATAAAGATATTGGGAGACTCGAGGGTCGCACGTTGTACTGCATTGAAGTGTGCGCTATGTTATCTCAGTATAGTTGACACGACCGGCATCAATAGCAACCGGTGTCATTTCTATTCCACCTATGCTATATTTAACTGTTTAGTATAGTTGTGCCAAAGAAGAATTTTCTTTGTGAATTCTCTCGCCAGAAGCCTTATTATTAGGTTGCAGATATATATTATTATCGTGACCCTGGGTCAAATCGTGGCGTGTAGCGAGATGAGGCCCGTATCGATCACCCGTACATATCACCCAATCCCGCCAGTGGCGATAATACACTCTTATAATTAGCCACGAAAAAAAGCAGAACTCGTACATTGCCCCTTGAAGTCTCAACCTCCCCTTGCATTTACTGGAAAGTTAATTAAGGCTCCGTTGAGATAAGGCTCTGCCGATTTTAGCCAGAGGCTCGTGTTTTTTTGAGTGAGATAAAACACGAAAAAAATAGCCTCTTTTGAAGTGTGATAAGGGATTTATTTCGGGTAGATTAACTGAGTTATTAGTTCGCATTACTCAAGGCAATTCTTGCACTACTTCTGAGTAATGGGCCAGTTATTTTTAGCTTACGAACAAATAGACAGATATTCAGTTGTTTTTTCGTCAATCAAAGTTATATGATCGAATGATGAGCACATTTTTTCATATTCTTTCGTTGTTGTTTGTAAATTGTGAAATTTGGAAGAAATTGATTAAAATTGAGAGTTTACAAAGCGAATGTTGCAGATTTTGTGTTCAGTATTTTTGAAACTGCACTGTTAAAGTATTTTAAAGTTTCGAGGAATTCTCTAATGATATTAATCATTTTTTTCTTCATATTTTCACCGACATAACTTGATTTAATGTTATTGCGATATTTCTTTTTTTTTCCGTCAGTTTTCTATAGTGATTTTATAAATGGAGAAAACCATTTTGTGCACAAAAACTTCCAGTACTTGTGCATTAAATTTCAAGTAGATTTTTTTTTTGTTATACAGTGCAGCGACAACGTGCTCGCTCCGCTTGCACTCCTTTCTTTGCGTTTGTCTTTTCTTGTGCCTAAACATGATATTTGCATGTTTATACGATTCATGACTCTACGTGACTCTATTTTGGCTTCGGTGATTTCGATATAAGCGACTTTCGATGTCCCATGTCTTTTTACGGAAAGAAAAATGTATTCTATTCCATAACCGCGAAAAATATAGCCATTCAAACCACGCACGGTACGTAATTCTGCAGCGATCATAATAGTCTGAAGTTGGCTTTACGTCAAAACTGTCGACGACCAATCGGAATGTTTGAAAAAACTGGCTTCAGTCTTCGATACTCCGACTTTCGATGTGCCAAATCTTTTTTATTGTAGTATATATAATTACATGTATGCACCGTCAGAAAAAATTTGACGTTTTTATGCATAAACTTATCAATTAAATTCAATATAAAATTGCGATTTAAAATTAAGATGCTTTTGCAACGAAATGTAAAAGAGCTCATCTAAAAAATTAAGTACTTTTACAGTAGAATTGAAGAAAATTATTAAAACTACTGTACCAAAAATAAATTTGTCATTGCACTTGTGCAGTAAATTCGGTTTAAATTTAGTATCAAATTTAAAGAATTTTTTTTTTTCACTTGCATTTAGTTTATTCCTGTACGTTGCTTTAAGTGGTGATAGTTTACCGTGAAACCTAATCACAGGTACCCCGTCGACGTTTATTCAGAAATTTCATTCACTGCCTCGACAAAATCTGCCTTTACGTTAGCATTTCTGCAGGCATAATAATTACTCCATGAGCTAGAACGACTCGACATATGCAACACGCCTATTTATCATATGATAGGGTTGAAACGACGATAGACTCGTAATTGACAAAGGGACGATGACGGAGTTGCATAGGGGTTGCATCATTATGCATTTCTAGCTTACTAAGCTATGCATCAATGTTCCCTGGAACATCCCGCCATTGTAACATATTACAATTAGGCAACACATAATCGTCAGCCTCGAGCCACAGGAGATTTCTCACGAGCATTGTTTCCAAGTGTGCATTGATAGCAAGCCAGCTATAACGTTCTGTAGAAATTGCATTTCGACGAGGCTTTCACCGTTAATCCTCGCTGATAACGTATATTATGCTTGGGCTACGTAACGAACGACTCCTACCTGTCGATAGCCAAACCAGGTTAATGATTTTGTTTCAGTATTAAACAAAAAAAAACTACAAAAACAAAGCTTTTATATACTTGAACTGCAAAAAAAATGTACTGGAAAATTAATATACACTTTAGGGTCTTCATCCAAAAAAGTGCGATCATAAACAGTAACGAGATAAATTACGACTTTTTTTTTCAATTTCTGTTTTTTGCTGCTTATTATCGCACTTTTCTCGGTTTTCATGGTTTAAACTCGAGGAGGTAACGTTATGATTGTATCATAAAAATTCGCTGACAAATAATATTTAGAGGTCCCTCAATCGCGGTCTTAATTTTTGCAACAAATTCCAAATAAATAAATAACACTTACAAAATACATACTTTTGCAGGGGAAAAAAATGAATTAATTTTGTTGTGTTTTTTTTAAATTGTCGACTCACCCTAATGCACGTGCATTGGAAGTTTTGAATGTTTACGTATTCTTAACTATGACTTTTTGTTATATTTTTGGTACAGTAATATTAATAATTTTCTTAAATTCTACCTTAAGGGTACTTTATTTTTTTTTAATTCGCTTTTATATGCAAAAGTGCCTTAATATTATATCACAATTGTACATGCAATTTAATTGACGATTTCATGAATAATAGCGTCCAGATTTTTTTTTTAAGTTTGGCACATATTTCCTCTCACATACGATGCTCTAGTATTTTTGCCTCAGCACCCGCAGCTTCCGATAATATACATGACAGCATAGAAAACCCGTTGAAACTTAGTCTTCCAACTGTCACATATGGTGTGTTATCGTTTTTCGCTCCGAACCGATTTGACACGAGTGCAAATTTCCGAGTTGCAAAGTCAACAGCGGATGCCAACTGTTTTTCTCTCACTCGTTGACGAGCCGACCTTCGTTCGATTCACAAAAATCCAATTAAAAGCTCACGATCGGTTTTGTCGCGCATAACACGTGGCCTCGATGATTTGTCAACTGTCAGTTTCTTTGAAAGAAAAAAAAAAAGGACAGTCGAAGTGCTACTCGTCACTCGGGCCATTCTACTAGCCATCTGTCCTGTCGCATAATTCCGCATCGAACTGACGTCGCGATTCCGATGACAAGCGCCAATATGTCGTGGTATGTACACGTGAATCGATAGTTCGAGTGTAGGCTGGAGTCAAAAACCCTTTTCTGAGGACAGCTCACAATTTAATGAGTCGACATTTCAATAATTCGTAGTGTGTGCACTGCAAAATGAATTAAAAACCCCTGGCAAATTAAGGTACACGTAATGAAAGTTTTAATGCAATTACCGTGTTTTTAATTTCAAGCGCAAATGTATTGGAAGTTGTAAATGGACGGTACATGGAAATAATTTCAATGTTATTAGGATATCGGCAACCGTGCACTTGAAATTTAATGTACATGGAATATTTCTTAATGAGGTATCGATAATTTTTCGTGAATGCACTGTAAAAAAAATCTACTTGATAATTAAGTTACGTGCAAATGTATGGAAAATTCTAAATTATGTCATACGAAAATACTTTCTATGTTATTTTCGTATCAGCAGATCTATACTTGAAATTCAGTTTATTAATTTTTTTCAAAGTGTAGGTCATTTTATACCCCACAAAGTTTATTCTTGGCATTTTTTCGATTAGGTAAGCCAGGATTTAAAAAAAAATCATTACAAAGTCAAAATTTGATCGGTGCTGGTTTAGTCAATTTTTATGGTATTAGAATAATTTTTTGTCAGTTGTGTAGAAAATGTTGTCTTCTTCAAGATTTATATTGTCTTCCGCTTTGTCGAAAAATTCCAAAATAACTGGACTAATAATATACACAGCAGCATAGTAGGAATAAACAGTTAAAAGTTCGTCTTCCAAATATTAAAAATGGTGTGCTATCGTTCTTCGCTTTGGCACCATTTAACCCAAGTGCCAATGACCGAGAGGCAAAGTCAACAGCCGACGCCAACTGTTTTCCTCTCACCCTTTGACGACCAGACGCTCGTTCGATTCCCAAAAATCCAATTAAAACCAAACGGTGGGTTTGGGTTCGGACAACACGTGCTCCCGATGATTTGTCAGCTGTCAGCTTCTTTGAAAGTAAAAGAGGAATACAGACGAAGATTCACGCGTCACTCAGTTCATTCTACTACCCATTTACCTAGTCGCATAATTCGCTTCGATCTGACGTCGCAATTTCGATGACAAACGCCACACTCAGATAAAATTATGGTATTAGTACCTATAATGTGACGACTATTCATTTTTACTTCGTACAACCTATTTTTTTTTGTAGTTACCACAACTACCAAATAGTCACCGCACATTGTATAAAAAAATCGTCTTGAAATTTAATGCACAAGTACTGAACGTTTTTATTTCACATTTTTTACTTGAATTTTAGTATAAAAGTTCATCAATTTTTATAATTTGCTTTCATTTTGCTACGAAAGTAACTTTATATTAAAATTGTATGTTACGTTAAATTTACTAGCTTATGAATAAAAATTTCCAATTTTTTCTGACAGTGTAGCTGGGAAAATAGTTGCACAAGACTAAGAATAAATATTTGTCACTTTATAGGTGACTATTACGATTTCTCCGAGTGCGCACGTGAATTGATAGTTCGAGTGATAGCTAGAGTGAAAAATCTGGCGCAGAGGCCAATTCACACTTCAATTAGCCGGCATTATGATAAATCCTTGTATATACACTGGCTAACACATTATGTATCAGTACCGCGCACTGTATGCACACCTGGAGACACGAGGTGGTCAGTTTCGTAGTTAATGGCTCAACATGAGTGACATTAGGCGTTGGAGATGGCGGGTCTTTGTCTGGGTGGTTGGAGTTAGGCGAGCGTGCTCTAACCCTGTCTATAGAGGTCAATGAGCTATAATCGATTCTCCTTCACGCTGTATATACGTGAATGGCTGATAGATTATACGCTGGGCGCTTAAGGTGAACGTCCAAATCATCTGGTGATTTATTGTTATTGTTATTATTATTGTTATAGAGCAAGGGACCGATTTTCTAAAAATAAATGCAGGCGAAGAACTCACCGAGCAAGTGAATGTTAAATAACAATAATGCGAAGAGAATAAGATACATGGGGTATTTTACTCTAAAGTGGGGGCAGGTTTGCAAAATTCGGGCATTCTAATAAAAAATGTAGGACGGTCATAAATAATTAAAAAGGCGCTTTGAAAGGTTATTTTTTTTTTTTTTTTTGGGGTTTGGGTTCTACGATTTTAATTAAAATTGATTTCGAAAGTTTGCGTGATCGAAATCTTTTTTTTCTTTTTCTTCCACACGTGGAATAGACCATATATAAATAAAATAAGAAAATATCTGTCATATATTTTATGCGACGAAATAAATTATGTAGTTGGTTAGGTATGCATAGTTCGGGTTGACTCCGGTCGCTACACTCCAGTAGCATTGACCATACGACCATGGACATTGGACTATGTATTGGAGCTAGTTACTAGCGACAAGATTTTTGCATAAATTTCACGCTATGCGATTAGGTATTCAGCTTGGGCATTAGGTTGTATTTAATGTTTTTTTTTTTTTAGTTGTCGTCGTCTTTTCGTTTAAAGTGGAGAGTCAAATATAATTTGTGCTGCCACTACTGGGATGAGCCACCGTTTGGAAAAACAGTATAATCGCAGAACGATATTCGACGGAGTTTGGGAAAATATGCACAATCGTTTAAGAAGTTCACATTGTGACTCAAGAATTCGGGAAAGTACGATTGATACGATTGGTCGGTTTAATACATTGTTTATCGAAAAATTACATTTTTTTAATCACCAAATTTCGCACATAAACATTTTTGGTAAAAATGCTTGGAAAAAAATTGAGGCTTCTCTGAAACTCGATGAGCAACAAAACAAAAAAAAATATTTGCCTTTTTTGAGCTGGTCTAGTGGAGGAATCCAATGAAATTGCAAGAATAAGAACACGAGAAAAAAAAATAAATGGCTAAAAAAATACGATGTAGCCAGCGTAGCAGTTACAGAAAAATAGCGTTTCGACAGTGCAACTTTTTGCCACTTCGAGCGCTGTCGTCACTTTCCCCCACTCTCACTTCCGCGTACACAGCGAATAGCGCACCTATAGGCATCATTGAGGACTTTACACTTGTGAAGACGGGAGGCCTTGGATAGCTGTCACTTTATCGAGGGCTGTTTAGAGTCCACAAACGTCGTCACTCTTGGTTCATACACAACATACTTACACAGTGTCCAATTCTAATTCACCGGTGAAGTATAAATAGATTGAAAATAGCAGTGAAAGCGCCGGTCGTCGTCTTCCCTCGTGCCCTTTTTTCCTTTGCGCATGTACATACTCACACACACACAACCAACATATTGATGTGCGGTTAGAAAACACTCGAGGCGACGAAGTAGAACGAATGGTTCAAGTCTATGCTTTAAGGTACACAAAAATAGTTGGTAAAGTACGGAAATAGAGTAGCCGAGAGAGAGGGTATAAAAAGAACGAGTGACTGAGAGCTTTGACGGGAAATATACCCTCTGCCGTTAGCCTCGGCCACCGACCACGACGCGCGCGTCATTCGTTCACCGTCGCTCGCTTTCACGACTGTCCACCTTTGTACGCCCATGATGGATAGGCAATAGATTCTGGTACTTGATAGAAAATGAAGTTAATACAGAATGAATAATATGTAATCGACTAAACTAATATAAACGAAGTACAATTTGTTGAAAAATCCCTTTTTCACTGCGGTTTACAGTGTACAATGCTATTTATTTTTAAACTATATTATTCCGGCCCAACGCACGCAGACCATGTAATATCCAAAGTGTGCTTATATGGATTTATAGGTTATATTTCTCCCGGAGGTTTTTCCATGCGATCGCGGCCAATGCCAGTTGAGCATAAATCATTGTCGCGCTCCCTGTTCCGGTATATTTGGTGAGAAATACGCGGGAGAGGAAATGAAGAGCTCGGAAAAAGAGTGAGAGATTCCAGATACTCTATCCTCCCATTCGCCATCCATTTCGGGCGAAGGACTGAATATGATATATTTAAACTTTCGGGACGCTCGAGGTAAAGGGGATTTCATTCTTGTCGTGTCTTCTTCTCGAACCTCCACCTTAACCAAGAACCACCGAAAAAATGTAACCTTGTAGACCGTATGATTATATATGTTTTTTTTCTTTCTTTTTTTCGCTTATGTTGAAGTTTAGGGTTGGAAGGTACCGGTTCGTAGGACTTTTATATGTCTCTTTGATCCGCATCTGCTTTTTTTATATCCGGGTGTTAAAGCGTTCGTCAGATACACTTATATTATTGGGAATACGCGAATATTATTGGGAAATTAAGAATGCCTGATGGGCGCTAAGTTTGGGGTTGAATACGATTTTTTCTGGAAATAGATTTTTTTTAATTAAAAAATGAAACATTTTTTTTAACGTCGATTTTTTAACTTTGCCGTTGTTTTTAAGGACCATTTTCAAAAAAGAATTCTTGTTTGATTTTCAATTCAGTGTCAAACTTCAAATATTTGTAAAATCATAGACGTCGTTTCGCATTTGCACCATGAGCGAATTTTTTTGATTATTCGCTATCTCCAATTTCGTCTGCCTTTTCTTGAAGGTTCTTATCGAGGGTGGCACAAAAATCTAAACCGTAAAAAAATCTACTTGAAAATGAATGTAAACTAATTGGAAGTTTTATGCACAAACTGCCAAAATACCTTATTTTTTTGACAGTTTGGCAGTGAGATTGTTGAAAGAAATGAAAATTTCAAGCATCTTTCTTACGATTGTACATGCATCACATCACTTTTTACTCACCCCGGGTATTTCATTCGACATTTTTAGGGGGTTATAGCTTTTACAGTATTTTACTCTGTCTCACTCGTAGCCTGGTAGCCATTATTCTGGACACTCTCAGTTTGTCTCTGCCGTTATCCTCTCGCGATTCCGGGTAATCCTTTGCGCGCCGACTCTTATTCTCTATCTATATACGAAGCTACAGTCGTCCCGTTCGCGTCGGGGTCGCTTCAGCGCGCCAACGAAGTTCCGAGCTTCCGCAAATTCTCGGGCCACAGCTCACCGTCGAAAAGCCTGGAAGCCGGCAAAATAATGGAGATTATCGAGCGAGACTCGCGTACATTTCGTACCCGATCATGATTTATTTAATCGACTCGACTGGATGTTTGAGCTGCCAAAATGGCCACGTCGTTTTTCGTCGTTCAGTTCGGGGCAATAAATTATTTTACAATGATAAAAAAAAAATTTAGACTGAAAAAAGGAACTCGATTAAAAAATAAATTGGCACCAATAGTAAAAGAATAATAATTCTCTACACTATAATAGGCAAATAATTATAATTTTATCGCTTGTGTTTAGTCAATTTTTTAATAAAATAATTTTTTTTAAGCGGAGATTTTTATAAAAGTGCTATAAAATAATTTTTCTCTCGTGGTTTTTCGAAGCAAATGTAAAAAGTCGATGCATTTCTAAAATTTGGATGTAACATTTGGCTTTGTAATTTTCTGCCTTTTTAGAGAATTCATTCGTGATGTAGAAAATAGCATCGGAAGTAAAAATCGTTGGTCAGTCGGGAGTGAATACCAAGAGAAAGCGATGGTCCAGCCAAGCAATCTCGTACCTTTTGTTGTGATTTACCCTTTGCTGTTCTCTATTACCAGGCTCAATATCTTTTACCAACATATACAAGGGAAAAAAGTTGTATATAAAATGAAATAAGGAAAAAAGATAAAAGAAAACTGTATATCTGTGTACGAACTGATAGAGCTTTCTCATCGTGTCGAACACACTCAGAAATATATTTTTTTCCCCACAATATATTCTACTCGTTGAATGAAGCGAGAGAATAAAGAATCCTTTTTTCTGCGTAAATTCAAGGAAAACTGACGTTAGCACCAAAGAATCTCGACTTTTCTCGAGCTTGTTTGGATGGGCGAGTTATCCAAACAATTTCAAACTCCGTGTTTACCGACTCTTCAAAATCCACACCGTTTTATAAAACAAAAATAATGAAAATAACAATGCTGAGGGAAAAGTCCAAATGCGACAGAATAATAAAAAAAAGGGAGGCTTTTAGTGGCGAGAACTTTTTTCTTTTTGCGAATCGTTTATTTCCCAGCTCTTTCCGCTTGCGAATTCAACGAATGTGTGGGCTTTTCTATCACGCGTACATTTCTACGACCCAGCGTTGCAAATTTCCATTATTTAATTTAATGGAAACGTCGCATAATTTATTTGGTAGTTGTGAATTTTTCGCAACGATCATATACGGTTTTGATAAATGATCGTTACGAAATTTTGTTTTTTTTCCGTTGCACTTTTTTATTTATTTTTCCTGATAATGGAAAAGAACAAAAATATAACTTTTTTAATGGACTGAAAATGAGTTTTTACAGCGAGTGGAGTAAAAACTTTTTAATGACATCTGCACTGTCTTTAAGATTACATACGGTATTGATAAAACAATACAGACGCTCAACTGAAATATATATGCTTTACCATCATTTGTTTTGGCAAGATTATAGCCTGATTAAATTTCCAATACCGGATAATCTCAAAGCTGCAGTTTTGATTTCTACCACAGACTAAATAATTTATTCTGCCATTCCAATCGAATAAGCAAAACAGGAATACTTAAAAAAAAAGCAGTTAACGTTGCTTAAAAAGCATTCAGTAGCTACTCAAATCGATACATACATATATAATATTCAATCGTTTATCAATATTAATTACTCGCGGTAACTTATCTCGCCCGGTGAACGGCGATCGACTTATAAAAACTACAAATTATCATCCCGTAATGATAATCATGAAACTCATTAATTAGTGGAACCCGATTTCACCGATAATAATAACAATAAATCTATATAAGAAAAAAAAATTATTTTCAATGTTTAAATAATTAGATAAAATTTGTCCACGCACCCTAAAATTTTTCCTATATCAACAATAATGTAAAAAAATCATTCTACCCTTGAAACAAAAATCGAAATTGCAAATTTTTTGCCGAGCTTTTTACCCGTGCAAATGTATGCGCGAAGCGCGGTTCTCGATGACGTATTTCGATTCTGGAACGAAAAATTCAGTGAGCACCGCCGTTTCATCATCAACGCCAGCGATTCTATGGAGCTGACGATGCTATTGCTGGCAGTCCGAGCGATTACAAGAGAGTTGAACGCATTTCTCTCACTCGTATATAGGCAGTGCAGCTTCCGCTGCACCTGCTGGTCACGTATCGCGCTTATATACCTACGCTCGAAGCGTACGCACGTACGATAACCGAGAAAACACGGTGCAATAACTGCAGGTCGTAAGCACCTGACGTACCAGTGGCAAGTGTCTGCATATACGTACATAAATGTATGTATATGGGCATGTATATGTTTCCAACGGATGGAGGTTGATACCGAGAGCAGTCTGTCATCTCTTCTCCTCGTGCGATTACCTGGAGGCCGCTGCACGTGTGCGCTTCGCCGACGTCAAGATAATGCGGGCGCGTGTCTCACCGTCACCACGTTTTTCCATGGTAATTGGTGATAAATAGCAATGTTTTCACGTCACCCGGGCGATGATAAATATTGCCCGCAAATCCCTCTCTTTTCGGTGTTTATTTATTTGAATATCTAACGAAACAAAAGGTTGACAAGCAATCCGAGAGAAGATAGAGAAAATAAACTCAATCTATGGCGCATTAATAAACAATAACGAGAAAATAATAATCGAGTAAAAAGTCGGTGACAAAAGTTGCACGATCGTTAGGGGCTTAACGCTTTTATTGAAACGTCACGCTTGTGCAAAAACTGAGGGATGCTCCATAAGTTAATTAGCAACGAAAGTATTTTTCATTATCAATTGTCCTCAAAAACTTGATATTTTCTTAATTTTGCATTTTCGGTGTTTATTTATCTGAGTATCTAACGAAACGAGAGGTTGATAAGCAATCCGAGAGAAGGTAGATAAAATAAGCTCAATTTATGGCGCATTAATAAACAATAACGAGAAAATAATAATCGAGTAAAAAGTCGGTGATAAAAGTTGCACGATCGTTAGGGGCTTAACGCTTCTATTGACACGCCACGCCGGTGCAAAAACTGAGGGACGGTCCATAAGTTAATTAGCAACGAAAGTACTTTTCATTGCAAATAACTGTCAACAATTGTCATTAAAAACTTTATATTTCCTTAATTTTGCAGTAATTATGAATAATTGCGAATTGTTGTATTTATTTTCTATAATGATTCATGATTATTCAGTCGTGGAGGTATTTCAAATGCATTTTGATTGAATGAAAGCCAATCCATGATTCGCATGGATCGTGAAAGCTTTCACGGGTATAACATTTGCACAGCGCCCCGTGAAATGACGGATCGTTGATTTTAATTTTATGTGAAAGCGTAAGGCAACACAGGGAATATTGGACTCGATCATATATTGTCTGGAGGCTAATCGTGTGTTCTGTCGCTGCTCCTCGAAATTCGCAATAATTCTGTCGTTAAGTGGACAAGGAATTTTTGTTATATCTTCATTTTTCCTATTTTTGGGTAACGCAATAGATATCTGCAATGATCTTTCATATCAAAACTATTTTTTACACTAAACAGACTGAAGAGCAGAAATTAGTGAAGGCTTTTTTTTGCAAGGATAATTAAAAAATATTTTTACAACCAATTCGGACAGCTCACTTTTTTCGTACTGCTATTCTCTTTTTACGTACTTCGTGGAGAAAGTAGAAAAATCAATGAGAATAAGAAATTATTTGACACATAAGAAGAAACTAGTGAATCCTTTTTATTAAGTATAAAAAACTCAGAGAAAGTGTACGAGTTTGGGGTAAGTTATCAAATCATTAAAGCCCATTTAATGATTTCGTCAACGACCACATTTTTTCGTGTGTCCAATTCACCGTTCTGGTCAATTAATTAGTCATCATGTCCATTTATCTTTCATCCTAAAAGTGTCATCTCGAATAACCCTACATGTTTCCGGTGTCGTTATCCGGTCGATGTACCAGAACCCGTTATAAATACGAAATTAGTCCCCAACATCACCATCACCAGCATCTTGACCAGACAGAGTTCTCAATGAAAATAGAACCGGATGCGCTTGCCCTCAAACGTCAGCTTGAAATGCATCATCTGGTCTTTCAAATGAGACGACCTATCTCACTGTCCACTATAACTGCACCAGCAACATTTCGGACAGCGACGAAAAAGACGATGACCATAAACTTTCAGTATTCTCGTCACACCAGACAAATAGTTCTATCTTCGCCTATGCCAAGGGGCACATTTATTTCTAACGCTGTATAGCAAAGTGAAAAATCCGAATGCGAATGCCTCACTCAGTCCTTATCGTCCCTATCATATTACTTACATATCCGACAGCTCGTGAAATATATAAAGTCTCATTTTTCTTTTTTCTCTTTTACATACTACGTCGGGACGGTGAAAAAAAAAAAGAAAAAGAAAAACTGCGAGGTACGGAAGAAGCAAAAGTTTGAATACGTTGCGAAGGCCAAGGAGGGATGAAGGAAGAGGTGAAAAACGAGAGTACAGTAGTTTGCGGTGTTGAAACGTTCGGGAAAGCCGGCGAGAGAGCATCGACAGAACGGGAGCATAGTCCCCGAGGGAGTCTTATCATATCAGCTTTAACAAATGGATACCCGGTGCCAGCTCGATGGCCTATAGCGCACACCGTTCGCCCTCTCGCCGAAATCTCCGCCACCTCTCGACACACTGCCAGACTCCCACGTCGTCGTTGGGCTACCTTTAGTGTACCGCACCTACACGAGCGCAGCGAGCCTGAACGGCTTCAGGCACTTGGCTGCTCCTCGAATGAGGGTCCAAGTCATGGCCCGAACAGCTTTCGAAGCTCTTCCTCTTTTTTCTTCTTCCTCTATTTTTTTAAAACCTATTTTCCTCGGGCTTCTCTGCTTCACGATCACTTCAAAGCTTACACCATTGGCAAGTTTCCCTCGAGATCACTTTTTTTCAACACCTTTTTGTATATCCGATGTAGCATCTCCCCAATTAGGCACTCTTTATCTTTTTCCCCCTAGTCTCTTTGCAAAAAGGGCGGTTTTTCAAAGGTGTACTTCTTACTTTTTTTTTTTTTTTTTTTTTAATCAGGGCATGCTTTTGGAGTCAAAGGGAGGCTATGAACGAATTTTGCCGACAACTGAGGTCAAGTTAGAGATATTTGGAAGCTCATCCCTTTTTCTCACTCTTCTTTCTATTCATTTTCTTGGGTCTTCCCTGCTTCACAATCAGTTCAAAGGCATCACTTTATCTCACCAGCTTTTTGCATATCCGGCCGTAACATCAAAGCAATTTAATTCTTTCTTTGACCCCGTGCCAAAAAGAGTATTCCATCAATTTTCGCGGTCTGCTGTTTCAGTTATCCATCTTACAAAAATTAGAGGATGCTTCCATGGCAGTAGAAAACGTGCGAAGATTTTATGAACAAGCGAGTCCAAGTCGGAAGAGGTTCCCTTGGTTTCCTTGTTGGGTCTGCCAAAGTGTGAGGGTTCGTTGTACACATTTTACTTAGTGAAGAAGTAAAGAAAAAAAAAAGAAAAATAGGGAGCTAGGATGACAGAAGTGGGTTGTAGGGAGGCCAGAGAATGACGTGAAAACAAAGTAAGATGAAGCACATTTCTCAACCCTCTTTGGTGAGTGTCGGAGTGGCACCGCGCCTACTTTGCCTATAATGCTCCTGTACGTACAGCTTGTATCGAGCGCGAACGTCGACACATTTCCCGTCATCCCCTTTCTAGTTAGTTCGTGGAAGTTCTGACAATGAGACTCGTATACAGATTACCTTCATCCATTCCGGCGTACGAAGCCTGTGTGTCCTCGTATCGAACCGGTGCGAGGAAAATTTACGCATCACTCGGTGATTCCACTCTTACGTGAAGCTTTTTATCCTTTTTTACGAGGGTTCTTCGCCCTCTCATCGCGATTCGTTTCGTCTGCGCGAGACCCTGCATTAAAGAGCCCATTACAGCGTAACTATCATCGCAATCTTCACTCCATTCCCATAAAACAGTCGGTGAAACGTCTATTCGTACACCGAGATAAAAGATTTCATTGATCCACGACAATCTTTGCCAATGAAAAGAAATACATCACTTCCAATACTATCTTTTGAACGACATTGGATGATCTCAAGTCAATGAAAAGTAGTGACATTGAATCAAAGAAATCCTCTCTGTTCCATTCAGCGATTTTACTCAAGAGTATTTTGAGACCGATTTTTTCCTAAACTACTCGGCAGATAAAACTCAAATTTGGAGAGAAGCCGCTGGAATACGACAGAAATTGGTTACATTTTTTAAATGCTTACCACAACTATTTAATATTTAATATAGCTACCAAATAGTTGGAATGACTAAAAATTGATAGTTGTCACTTTATAGTTACCTGCACTATTATCATTTCTCTAAGTGTAGTTCGCTATAGAGAAAATTTGATAAAAATGGAAAAATAATGGGAAAGTAATGTGCACTATTTAACCTTGGATCCCGTTTTCTTTGCAATTCGAACATTTTCCAAAATTCACGTGAGCCGCTTCAGTTATCGTTCATAGATATTACATTTTTGAGTCATAGGGGCGAATGATAACGGCTCTAGTAATTTATCGAAAGCATAATACAAATTTGTACAACGTCACGGTTTAATAGATCCGGGAGAATGAGAGTCCTTAATTGATTATTATTATCATGTGCCAACGTCCGTGATAAATTTACTCGGTGGCATTATCTGCTCTGCGTTTAATTGTCGAGATATCAATAATATACTGCGGCGAAAGCGCTTGCGCTTCACCGACATTTCCATTAAAGCATATAATATTAATTTTACTACGTCACTAAATAATATAGCTTTGCAATAAGCTCTGGGTGCTGCTCCCTTTTGCCTTCTCCGTCACGAGTAACAATCTGTCCGCTCAATGTCCAACACTCCTGTGCTCACTGAGTGCGCAACCACTTCAGTGTAATTTAGGATAATTTCTCCTCTCTCGTTCGCGCAACTCTCTCTCTCATTCTCTCTCTGTCACTATTCCGCTCCAACCGCAATCTCTGTACTTGCTGACCCGGCAGAGTCTGGTGCACAATGCCCTATGAATCATCTGCTTAACTTGCGTTATACAGACCACGACATTTTTATCACGCGTTAAATATTTACCTAGTTGAAGAAGTTTCATTCCATTCCAGTTGGACGCGACCGGGTGCCAGCATCGTTAAATAAATCACTAAGTAATAAAGATACACGTCGACACGCCGCAGGTGAATACGCTTAGATAGACCCAGAAAATGACGTTTTTTGCATCCGGTTATTTGAAACTTCGGAAAAAATTGTAAATTCGCAGATATTCAAATATTTTGGACTTTTAGGTTTAGGGAAACCACTAAAAACCACGGGTTTTCACAGGTGAACATGTGAAACGATACACTGGCGGTGGGATTGCTCGATTCATTTGATTTTCCATTATTTAAAAAAAAATAATATTATGAATTATTGTATCCTGGGAATAACGCCAATAAACTATTTCCAAAATTGGGCACTGAGGACCCCGATTAATCTGAATTCCCATTAGTTTTTTTAAAAATATTATGAATTATTGCATCGCATTTGTATAGTAAATTTAGTACACCGTTTTATGAATAAAAACTTCCTGTTAATGTACATTAAATTTAAAAGTAGATTTTTTTCGCCGTGTAGATAGCGAGGGCAATATCGTATATTTGGAGAGTATATTTTGCGTACTTTGCAAATTTGCCAGTAAAACTGACGCATTAGTATAATTAATGTCCGGTATCAAGTTTTTTCCCCCTCGCGTTAGAAAAAAATTCTGCGTTGTGAAACACCGGGAAATATTCGCAAGCGACGGCAGCGTGAAAGAATGTAGTAAAAACTGTTTTTCGGCTGCAAATGAAATACAGCGACAAATTTGGCACACGAACGTATATGGATTGCATAAATCTGCTCTGACTTGGTTAGAGCAACGCGAGGCACAAAATAAATGTATTTTCTTAATGTACTTATCGCGATTGGAGATACGATTTTTTTTTTGGCGGAATTTTCAGGAAACGATGAACACAATTTCCGAATTACTTTATTTTCATGCTGCCGTTTACAGTATCATTGGAAATTCCTGTAAATATGTAGAGCAATTATCACAGGCGCGTTTACGAGCACACAATAAATGTATTTTATTAATTTACTTATTGCAATTGGTGATACGAATTTTTATTTCGGCTGGAATTTTCACAAAACGATGAACACGATTTATTAATTCATTTATTTTGAAGCTGCCGTTAAAGCATCGCTGGGAATTCCTGTAAATAATTATAGCAAGTATCACAAATAAATTTCGGAGCATGGACACTGTTGCCGGATATTTCCAGGCCGATCAAGTCGGAAGTAATTACGCCAAATTGAATTGCCGCATAATACACTCCCAACATAATCAATGAAAAGCTCAAACGAAGCTCAATAGCATTCACGAAAAATTTGGAGAGAACCGTAGATGAGAGTCATTGGAAATGTATAATAAACATCAAATTTCACGCCTGGAAATCAATTGGGTGAAACAATATTTTCAGTTTTTAAAAATGGATTTGATTAAATGAATCATAGAAAATATTAACATTTATTACATAGAAATAATTCCAAGTGATTTATGATAATTGCAAAATATTGATCGTTTTCAATTTAATTATTTATCTCCTATTAAATTATTTATTTGACAAAAAAAAGTTTTATATATTTTTCTCCATGAATGATTTCATCCCTTACTCATGTCGATCCCCTTGGAATTTTTTTTTACTGTACAGCTGAAGGGTTTCTCTATTATAAGGCTATTGTAAGTAGGGACAGCGGGTGTATTTATGACTTTGAGTAAAGCGGGAGAAAATCGCCGGAAGTCGTGTATATACGTCGTTGTGTATATGCTGAAATACATTCCCGATGGAAATCCGATTGGATGGAAGGTATAGGTAGAATCCGGCCGTGCATTTCACTGCTGTTATACGATAGACTTCATAAATCATACATGGGAAACAGAAATACAAATATATATGCATATAACCTGCTTAAAATTTCCGAGCACTGGGGAAATATGTGAGGCAGTAAAGACGGGGACTCGAGGTGACTTATGCGTCCGGTTTGGGGAGAGAAACACTGCTTTGGGCCAAGGTTGGCTTTGTGTTCTGAATCTTTCATAGATTTGAAAAACAAAAATGACGTTACCAATTCCTGTTTAAATAAGATTGCAGATTTTTGGTGCAGAATCTTCGTTAATTATTATTGTTATATTGTAGTAGTAGATTAAAATATTAAGAACCTTCCCGGAATAGCACAAATCATTGATTCCGAGTGAATTGAGGAAATCGTGGAATGGAATTATGTCTTAACCTTGTTAGGAGGTCGGCGAACTGAAACGAGATTTCCAACCCTTCGTTACAGCTCCAGAAGTGACAGATTCTACCCATTCGAAGTAATAGAAGGGCTGACGTTTGAGCGACCCTATTTCACTTCGGGTTCAGCGAACCTTAAGGATGAAATTGAATGAAGTGATAATAACATCAGCCCAACAACATTCGTAGGCTTACTTCCGAAAGGACGCTATTTTTTATTTATGCCTTCTATAAATTTATGGATAAATTCTTGCCATTTTCACAATGGAAAATAACATTTTGTTTTCAACAAAAATTCCCGATATCGACTGAAATATCAATTCTGCAAATCATGAACATTTTTACAAACAGTACATTTTTTTCGCAATGTGTACTAAATTCCAACTTTGTGATACAAAAGTGCATTTACACTTGAAAATTGAAAGTTTCCGAACCTGCCATTTTCCCGTTGTTTTCGTGCATAAAAATGACCATCATGAAAAGAAAAAACAATTTCCTTCCACGGAAAAGAGTCCTTGCCATAAAAAGGTCACATCAATTAAATGAAGTCCTTGTAATTAAAAGGTGCGTTTGCACTTGAAAATTAAGTCTGCAAAACTGCAATTTTTTCGTTATTTACGTTCAGAAAAATGACCAACATGAAAAAAATAATTTCCTTTCACGGAAAAGGGTCCTTGTTATTAGAAGATTAAATTCGCTGTATCCAATCTCACGTGAAGTTGCCACACAAAATCCTTCCGCGTGTAGGTAATACCTTGTACCATCGCAGCAACGCATCTACGAGTTATTGGGCCATAGACCGAGCGACTCTGCTGCAATATTAGCGGCCAGCAAGTGCATCAGCTCCGGCACTCGCCGAGAGCGAGAGAGAGAGAGAGAGAGGAAAACGAACCTCGGAACAATCTCGCTTGTCCGTATGGCTCATAGTAGCCCACCGGGGCCACCTATGCAGTCTTCCGGTCTTACGACACGCGATGTGCTTTCGCTTCGTGCGTGAGGTATTGCGATTGAGTGCGCTAGTCGCTATACTTCGGTATAACGTAGCTTCGGTGGTTAACGGAGCTTGCGGCGTATCAGTGAACGACAGTAGGGTCGCTTCTTCAGCTTTATCTTCACCATGAGCACATACGGATTGCATAAATCGCCTCTGACTTTGTTACAGCGACGCGAGACACAAACTAAGTCTAACATTACATGAAAGTTCATGCACTCAAATAATCATGACAGTTGGTTAGTCCAACCAATTATTTCTTTCCTTGTGGTCACTGCAACCAAAGATATGGAAGTGACAAAAACTGCTTGTTCCAACTCACAAAATTGATCACAAAAACCACCTCTTCTTCAATGTACCCAACTACTTTTTGATTCTTCGTGGTATGCCGTCTTCCGGTCTTTGGAAACACGAAGTGCTTTCGCTGCGTGCGTGAGTAATTCCAATTGAGAGTCCGTAACCCAGCTCTCGATGGTCAATGAGGTTTGCGGTGCTTGTTGGTCAACATCAGCGATGCGACGGCAGCGTCACTTCTTCAGGTTCATCTTCAACGTCGCGACTCTCGAGCTGGCAAACTGCGTGGCGAAAAAACATCGCTCGGCACTTTTCGGCGCGTTTGATACGAAATAAAAAAGCGTTCGCGATAGACACAGCATGAGAACGGTCTAAAGTGTCCGGTAGCGTTTATCGGAGACCGTTAGATCCGTTGCCAGTTGGCAAGGGGCCGGAAAAAAGAATGCCTCGAGCCTTTCCGACGTGTGTTATTGTCGATACGTTGTATCGCGTTTCTACGTCGCCTCGGGTCCGTCGCTGCAACAAATCATCGCTTACTCGGACGATAGTCAGTACCGCTTCGAGTTATGCAGTCTGAGTCTTATATTTTATACGCCGGGCTGCAAGGGTTGCCAAGAACGGTCGAACGAAAACGGTTCGGTGTGTGTGTGTGTGTGTGTCTGGGGACGTCGTTTTTGCTTTTAGGCTTGATTATTTATCGATTGTTTTATATAGTTATTGCGATTCATCGAATTCACGGGGATAAAGATCGGAAGGAAATTTCCTGAAGAATATTTGCGGCGCGGTTGTCCCAGAGCCGGTTCATTTTTGTTCAGTAGGTACGACACAAGCGAAGCCAGTCGGTTTTCCGGATATCGCACTCGCTCGTTTTCTTCTCGGGCATTTTCTCCGAGGTGTTTAGCTCATGATACTTTTTACCCTCTATCGGTGATGCCAGTTGGCAGTGGGCCTCGCGCGTGCTTTTCAAAGTTGTGAAGTGACGCTCAAATCGTGAGGTTTCTAGGGTTTCAACCGAACTGAGAGTACGTATTAGGAAAAAACGAAGCTAATTAAAATTGTGCCTGCAAGTTTTATTTTTATTTTTATGAAGAGTAGAGTTAAGAAGACTATTTGTCGCGACTGTTTAATGAAAATAATGTTGAGTCGTGGCTATTAACTGCATAGTTGAATGAATTGGTTGGATGGGCCCCAAGCGATAAAATTCGTTGGGCCAATAACGTAGTTGATTACCGCAACAAAGACGTTGGCTCTAACGACAAATTAGTTGATTGAGACAACAGATCAGTTAGTTGGCAGTCGACGAATTGGGTGACAGAACCAATTAGTTTGACAGCTGAAGCGAAAAAATGTTTAATCTAATCTACTTAGTTGCCGGAAACGTGTCATTCAAGGCGGTTAGGGCAACCAGTTATTTTGGTTACTTTGGTTAAACCAACCAAGTTATTGGTTTACCAACCAATTTATTGGCTGACAAACCAAGTCATTGGTTAACCAATAACTTGGTTGGCTCAATTATAATCCAGCCTTTTTTGCGTGCGAAGTGTACCCAACTAACTCCTTGCGTTGACACTCTGTTGTTTGAGCAAACAACTGTTCAATTGTGCCAATCACCTCGTCGGCTATTTTCTCTCTGTGCTTTTTTTTTTTGTCAACATCACCATTAATTCCGATAAATGACAATCCTTTTGAAATAATAATATTTCCATTGTCAAGTGTATTTTCGAAAAATAAAAAGAAACTCTGTAATAAGAGTATTAATAAACCGTTAACAACGTGCACGGGAGAGCGAGAAAACCCGAGACAATGAATATACTTGCATCCAACGTGCACGGGAGAGCGAGAAAACCCGAGACAATGAATATACTTGCATCCATTATGTAAGAAAAAAATCGGTAGAGCTCGTCCTCGCGTGACTCCGAGTTCGTTTGCTCGGGCCAGCGAGTTTCGACGGCTTTCGCCGAGGCTCTTGTGTTGGTCTACTGGGGCACCGGTATCCACATTCGTTATTGCACTCGTGTGAACATTTACTATCCCTATACAGGCAGTTTTATCAGACAGTCCACAGAGCCACGCTTCTAACTACATACATAGATATGTATACACAGTCCACTGTCGTTACATGCATCTCTATGTACTAGCACAGCGCACACAAGCCACCAGAGATATTGCGATGGGCGCGCATGTACGGAGGAGCAAGCACCTGCAACTGACACGCCTGCCGACAGAAACGAGTGCACGTGGATCAAAGTGCGAAAGGGATGGAAAACTTTTAGCTCAGCCCTGATTTCTTCAAAGGACAAATGTAATATTAAATAGAACAAAGAAATGCCGAATGTTTAAACAACAATACATATATTCCTCACTTAAATTATCAATGCAATTGTGAAAAAATTGTCTAAAAGCCAATTACCAATTTCGATTTTATTCTCGCAGAGCTAAATCGATGAGTTGAGATAATTCGAGTAAATAATCAAGTTTAAATGAAATTTATTGGTCAATTTCGAACGCTAATTTTGATTGATTATAATCTTTAAGACTATTTAAAATATTTTTCCTTTACTTTAGGATTAGGGTCCACGAAAAAAATTGAAAAGAATTCATAATTCTTAATATGGATATAATAGTTTTCTTCATACCGAAAAAAAAAAAATTCGACGTTCTTAAGGTCTTCCTGTTCATTTCCGAATTTCAAATGGAAACGAGGTTCTTGCATAGAACTGCAAGCTCTGCATTCCCGGCTGCATCCCAGCAAGAGTCTAATCTGGCTGGGCTGCTAGTACGGTGACCGGTTACACGCTGAATCGATCCGGTGACGATTCCAGATTCACTCTCAGCACCGCTTATATCTTTCATCGCAGTTCGAACCCTCTGTGTTTCGACCCATATTCCCGTGGCTCTTCCCACCCTCGCCATTTCTCGTCTCTCAATGTCTAGCGCGCCTCTCTCACCATCTATGTTTGTCTCCTCACCCAACCAACATGCTTTTCTAATGTTACCGCTGATGGCAGAGCCGCGGATACTACGAACAGCCGCACCCCTATCCGTCGCGATTATGCGATAGAGAGGAAAACGGGATTAACGGCCGTTTCATAGCGATATATGAAAGCGACATTAAGGGAGTCACCTAAAAACAGTCATAAAAAAAATTCCGTAGATGTCACTCTTCTTCGAAAAATCTTACATTCAAATCTTATTCAGCACATACGAAGCATTACAATTTTTTTTACATACATAAAGTGCGCCAAAATGGTAAAGAATTTTTAAGTACATTTTAGGATAAGTGCATCAATCCTGGATGTACTGAAAATTTAATTTACCGTAACGAATTGTTTACTGAGTTTTTAATAGAGAAATATTTATTTACATTTCAAATAAAATCGGATCTTTGTCGAAAAGGCCATAAAAAATCCCTGCACTCATTTTAAAATGCACTTTTCGACAGATGAAATAAGGCATCGAATATAAAAATTTGTTAGCAGGCTTGGTCTAAAAACTGAGGCAGGCTAAAAGTGTTATCTTTTATTTCACAACTTGTTAGTGCACTGTATGTCTTTGAGAAAAAAAAAAGCAGAATTATAATGCTTGACATGTACTTGATGAGGTTTTAATGTAAGCATTTTGAAAAGAAGGGTATCGTCTACAGAATTATTTTTCTTATCACTTTTTTTAGTTGACTCAGGCCTCTTAAAGATCCTCGTTCTCGTAGCTTCGAGCCTGAGAATGCCACGAAAAGGCAAAGTATTTGGGGCGGTCGCGACAAAAAAACGCAACCCCTCTCAATATCATATACAAATATATGTATACGTGATATATATCGAATAATAATGTGTACAGGGCTGAATATACAGGAAACGATCGGAGGCCTCCTCCCCGATGGCTTCCAGCCCAGCTGAGACCATGATCGCTCTCTATCATGACCCTTCAGCTTTCAGGCCTTTTCGCCTCTGCGATGCTCAACAGAGAATTCGGTCTCTATTGTTCGGTGGAAAAAAAGCAAGAAAAAAAAACGTGTCTATACACAAAAGCGATTTCACGCAGCAGAGAATAATTAATGGCCTGCCTCGTGTCAAGATTGTCCTTTTTCGGAAAATCTTTTGAAGGAGCTTTTATTTTTTGGGTCTCCTAAAAAATTGAGATTTTTTTTTCTGTTCTATACTAATTTGCTGATCGATATAATGTATACAGGACTTCATATGTAGGAAGAAAAATAGGACCAGTTGCAAGATTTTTTAATGAGTTAGTGAAAATAATCTTTCTTAAAAAAATAGGTATCCAAATTCATTGTCTTTCTTTGAGTCCGCGATGGCTTCCAGTTTAGCTGAATCCACGAATATTTGCTGTTGGGTTCAACCTATAACAGTGGGTCAGGACGTAATAATCTTCATTATTACCCCTTTCGGCTTTAAGCCCTCTTACCTTTGCGGTGTCGAGGGGAGAATTTTCATTCTTCGCTATTACCACGCAAATTACGAGTCGAATTTATACTCCCAAGTTCGAGTTCGAGATCTAACTTGAGTTTCAAATCAAGTTACAGCGAATCAAATTTCAAGTCAACTTTGTACTTGACTTTTTAGAGTTAACTTGTAACACTTCTCTACTATTATCCCTTTTGGCCTTAAGCCCTCTTATCTTTGCGGTGTCGAGGTGACAATTTTTATTGTTCGGCATTACCACGCAAAATAAGAGTCGAATTTATAGTCCCAAGTTCGAGTTTGAGATCTAACTTAAGTTTCAAATCAATTTACAGCCCTAGTTCCAATTGAAATTTCAACTCAACTTAGCAGTTGACGTTTTTGAGTTAACTTGGCTTCTGAAATTTCGCTAGAACTTGAGTTAATAAATTATGATGCCTCGTGCTAAGACTTCATTTTTAATTCACCGTGTGAAAGAGCTTTAATTTTATTGGATTCGGTGAAACGGAGGTCTTTCTTTTGTGCTCCAAACTAATTCGCCTGTAGATTCCACTGAGAGATCGGGCTCCGAGTGTGAGAAACATGTTCAGCGATACAGGAGAATGGATGAGAGACGAAAATCGTCGTGGAACAAGTAGAGCGTTTGTCTGGGCTATACATAGACGATCGATGCGCTGTGGTCACCTGATTTTGCTCTGTGTGGAACGAACGCGGATGTACCTCGTTTTTAAACGGACCATTGTCACGACATGCGGAATTCCATATTCGTGTTTTGGGGAAGATGAATTCCTAGAATATTTGGCAGAGATTAAATCCATGGGAATGTGTAATGAAATGTAAATCTTCTGTTTTTTTTTTTTATAATTAATTCACATCCGTTTTATTATATAATTATTTGTAGAATTTATACGAGACGTTCTATTTACGGTGGTTACCTTTTTTTTTTTTCTTTGGAGGGAATTGCATCGCTCGGATTTTATAGACATGAAAGGTGCACCAGAGCGTATAAGAATTATACATATTATAGAGAGTATATCAGTGAGAAGAGCCGCGTGCACGAGGCTCGGGGCTTCGAGCCAACGGGGATACTTTAGTTGAACGATTTATCGAACCGCAATTTAACTTTGCGTCATTGCAGATAAGCCACGGGCCTTTTCCTGGTATTTCTTGGAATCTTACGTAGAATATACACGAGAATAAAGAGAAATCCGATGTAGCGTCGCAAATGCGAAGACAGCAAGAACGCTTAGGTTTTTAGGGGGTCCGGTGTTGATTTTTTCTCGAGTCCTCTTGACATAAGTTGTACTTCGAGTGTTAATTATAAATGACAATGTGTATGTGCACTGTCAGAAAAAAACTGCAAGTTTTTAAGAGACATTAATTATTTATTATCATCATCGGCAGCAAAGGGCGTGCGGTTGGAGTGGCCCTTCGGTTATCTCCCATGTTAAGCACTCGTTAGAAAAATTTTATTCGTCCTCGTATCGAAAAATAAACTGTTCCTTAGCCGCTACTCCAAAAAGTGCATCAAGATTACACCATTTTATATCTATATATCGCACCAGCATTAAAATCACGGATATACTTGAAAAAAGCTTTGAGTTTGTCACGCCTAACCCAGTGGCATTGTTTCGATTTTTCGACTGAAAGAAATCCCTGATTTTCTTTTTCTTTTTTTTTTCTCTTTCCTTCTGTCGCCCTTTGCCGAGTTGAAACTCGAGTGAAACCTTCGAGGGGCTCTGGGGTTAAGTAGCGGCGAGCCCAAGTTTTACAAGTGCCGAGGGACCGACCGTCCGGCAGCTTCAGCTTGACTCGAGGTCTCTCTTTCGTGGTGCTTACATAGACCGTGGCACCAAGATTTTATCGGAGCTCCGTTAGACATTGGAAAAGTTGAGTTGGATTATAATTTCGTGGCGAAGGTGGCCGTGTTTCCTCGGCGCAGTGGAAGGACATTCTCGGGGCTCTCCGCCCTCTTAACGTTTTTCCGTAAACGGGTCCTTGACGCGCGATATTTTGCTAATTTATTTTTCAAACCGGAGAACACGACCTTTCTGATAGTACGTGCTACGCCATCTGCCGGAGGGTGCACGATGCGTATCTCGACGGTGGAGCTGCTGTACTTTAGGTACGGCGCGTTTAAACGGCGTCCACTGCTTGTACACGAGGACCTCACGAAATGTCGATCACGCGAGGTTACCCGCCGACAATTATTATCACGCGAATGCTATGCCGCATGATGTATCTTGTCGAGAAAACGAAAAAAAAAAAAAAAAAAACTAATTTTATCGAGAAAAATTATAACCGATGACATTGTCCAAACTATTCTTGTATTAGAGCCGAGAAATCGTGAATTAGTTTTCCAAATATACAATTCAATGACAGAAATAGCTGATTGACTTCCTTAAAAAAAAAGACTGGTAGTTTTTATTCGTAATGATTTAATTTGAAATTTGAAGTATGATTGTGATATAAATATTTAGGTATTTTTGCAATGTAATTAAAGAATATTGGACAAAAAATGAAGTATTTTTACAATAAAATTGACGGTGACTGTTTTAACAATTATTGTACCAAAAATAAATTTGAATTCGGACTTGTATTGTAAATTCGGTATACCAGTTCATGAATAAAAACTTCCAGTACATGTGCGTTAAGTTTCAAGTAGATTTTTTTTTCACCGTGCACCGCTAATTGAGCATTTAAGTGTAGACTGAGGTAATTACTTGCTAGTGATAGGCAAATTGAACGTTGAGTTAATCAGGCACTTTTCTTGATACGTTTGATAACCAAAGAGCAATATTTAGTATTTTGCGACAATTAATCACAGATTGTAGGGAAACATGTTGAATTTGTTCAAATAATTATTTGGATATAAAGAATTGCATCAATTAAAAAAAAAATCTGAAATTTGCTTAATAAAATTCTTTAAATGTCTTGTAAGCACTTTTAAAATATATAATATAAGAATAACTTCACTGCAATTTTTTATTCATAAACTTGTCAATTAAATTTAATATACAATTATTATATAAAATTAAGGCATTAAATTATTAAAATTACCGTGCCAAAAATAAATTTAACATCGTACTCGTGTCATAAATTTAGTATACCAGATTATGAATAAAAACTTGCAGTACATGGACATGAAATTTCAAGTAGATTTTTTTCGCCGTGTAGATGGCTATCTACAACTGCTCATCTGAGCAGGATATTACATTTTTTTCCGCGTCAAACTATATGAGTAACCTGAATGCACTTACCCAACGTTCGTGGTTGCAAATGCCGATAAGAACTCTTTGACACGGACCTACGAACGTTGCAGAAAGCAAATAGAATTGCGCTAGTGCTTCGTGCTCAATGGGGTAGACGGAATTTCACCGGAAAATTGTATACTTCAGTACACTCGGCGGTGTATACTGGCATTTGGACGTCGCCAGTCGGTGGAAACGAGTGGTTAGTCGGTCTGAAATTTTCTCCTCAAGTTCGTGTAGGACGCATGCAAGTCTCGGAGACGTGTAAATAGTTTTTACTTGCTCCAGAAAGAAGCGTTGCAAGATGCACGAAATTGAGAAGAGTAACTCTGCGGCATTGCTGGAGAGTTTTCAGGCTGGCAAATGCCCATGAGTCGACGGAACGAACGTACGTGGTTGCATGAATAATATGATTTCACTGGAACAACAATTCTTTCACTAACGTAGTGACACCACTGCCGTATTTGCCTCATAGAAAAAGTGTCTGTTAGACTTACAGACTGTTATTGAAAGACATTTGGTTAGTATAACAAATATTGGCAAAAATATTTGGTTGCCTAAGAATTTTCGGTTAAAAATATATATTTAATATTTGTTAACCTAACAATTGTTGATATAAAAATATTAGCTGACCTAACAATTTTTTGTGCAAAAATATTTGATAATCTCTAACAATTGTTGGTACAAAAATATTAGTTGACCGATCAATTTTTGGTGCAGAAAGATTTGATAATCTAACAATACATATTAGAAAAATATTCGTTGGTCGACCAGATTCGTTTTTTTCGTGATGCCCTTCGGTTCCTCTTAAATTCAGGCGAATGCGCTTCACAATCGTGTCCTCACGTTCCTTCACTCACACGTAGACGTCTTAGTTAGTCATGTAGAGCACTGTGGGATAGCTCAGTGACCCGTATTAGTTGTTGCACATGTCTGGGACACCACAACTTTGCACGTACACCCATAGATACTAACAGCCCGTACCCGTTTGTATAGACGTACCTAGTCTCTACGCAATAACATACTGTACACGTATATCGGACTCCGTACTGACCACTAATTTCCGGTTTGGCGCACGGTCACCGCCTCGACCCGTGGGCAGTACTTGGAAATCTGAGAAACTCCATTCAAACTACTGGAATTTCGCACTGTCTCTCATTTGGCATCCTCTCGGTTTGTCGCTTCTCTGGCCTTTCCACTTTTCAAAGTCATCTCAGTTGGAATCAGAAACATAATTTTTTAACCTAAGAATTATATCATTTTTTTTTTTCGAAAACATTTTCATGAAAAAAATTTCTTCTGCTTCGAAAACCTAGGAGTAATTATAGGCTGGCATTAAAATCATTTTTTTAAATTAAAAAAAAAGTTATTCAAGGTAATTAATTTTTTTTTACAGGTTTTGGAACTATTTTGAACATAGTTACTTTTTCGAACATTTGTTTTGCACATTTATGGTGCAAATTCGAAATTATTAGAATATTGAATGGAAGCAAAATTTGACCATTGTTTTATCCTAGATCAATCCATGGATTGACAGGAGTGGACGACAATTTTTATCGCGACATCTGACCTTAATCTGCGAGAAGATTAACAGCGATGTACTGGAAAATTTAAGTGATCGGAGTGAATTTCCATGGTCGAACATTTTCGTTGAACTTTTTCAAGGAATAATAATGTCTTTATCGATTGCAATGGCTCACGGGTGATTATTTTCCTCGGTATTTTGTGGAAGGTCAGGAGTTCACCGCGTACATTTTTCGGGTATTGAATATCCGGTTATGAAGACAGTTTTATCGACAGTTGAACAATAAACGGGTATTTTTAAACGATCGATATTGAAAAGAATTGCAAGTGCATGTTAGTACCCAAATATGTTTGAACATGATGTCCCAGAAATTTCAATGAAGGAGGAACCTTGCAAACAAATCGAATTGTTGCACAATTTTTTTTCCTAATCTTCTTCATAGTCGATTTAACTTTAGCCTACACTTCGGCTTTTTCAATTTTTTTAAAAACAAAAATGCAAAGTAGAATCCCCCTCATTATTTTCAACTTTTCACAACTCTCCTTTATGAGAAATCCAAAATTCATACTTCCTCATGAATTTGTAAAATAATGAGGAAACAATATGTAAGCTTCGACCTTGCACACTTTTTTATTTGTTTGCAGAATAATTTCTTCAAAAGTCAATCTCATTTTCCAACAGTAAATATGAAATGACAAGTTGTAAAATAATGAGGAAGCAATATGCAAGCTTCTACTCTGCATACTTTTTTGTAAGTTGGTAGAATTATTTCTTCAAAAGTCAATCTCACTCTCCAACTAATTTCCAATACCTCTAAGGGAATTTTTTAATTCTGTTATCGGTCGTTACCACGTGACGTGTCCAGCAATACGAACGAATAGTTTTTTCCGAAAATGTCCTCACTTTCCTTTCATGTACTTACTCCAACGCATTAAACGAGCAGAGTGGAGACATAAATGTCAACGTCTAAGAATCGTAGAAAGGCGTAACCTATATAAGTTCGCGTACAAGCGATCCTTTCGATTGGGAGACGTCGTTATATACACAGTAAGAATGGCTTTACATCAGTTTGCATTTAGGATCTCACCCTCCGATTCTGTAGGACCTAGGAAAAATATCAAAGTGTACAACCATTGGAATTTACCGCCGTACGACCATGTTCCTTCTCCAACCATCCTCCGTAATGTTTCGGAGCCATTAGCAGATTGGAAGAGATAATAACGCTGGGAAATAAAGAAGAAAAAGGTCGTTTCCCGGACAGGGACTTGTTGAGAAAAACGAGGTCGTCGTTCGTGGAGACGCAATCGGAATCGAGCCCGTATTTGGCGCCCCTGGCGAAATCTACTGGAGAAAGAAGAACAAGAAAAAGGACGAGCCGTCGCCTTGTAGAGCCGGGAATCGTTTGGAGACAAGGAGACTATATGTAAAGCGTAGGGCTTACAGCTATCGGGCGTGGCCAGTTGTAAATGCTTGAGGGCGAAATCGGCAAGGGCTTGAATGTTCATACATTGGGCGTTTTCTCAATATTTGAAAATTCGATGGCATGAAATTCTGAAGAAAGGATAAAAACGAGAAATTTCAATTCTGCACTTTAGTAAAATTGGAGATTGTCCTTCCAATTGTGAAGGCAATTGGGCGTTGTTCTGATATTTCAGAATTCGATGAAATTCAATTGGGAACGAAGGATATTAATGAAGCGTGAGTAACTTTAGTAAAATTGGAGATTATCGTTCCTATTTTGGAAGCAATTGGGCATTTTTCTGATATTTGAAAATCAAATGAAATTTAATTGGGAACGAAGGATAAAAATGAAAATGAAGTAACTTTGGAGATTATCGTTTCTATTGCGAAAGGAACATTCTCTTCGCAGTTGTACACCATTTATGCGAAGTAATTCTTTTTAAAGGTCATACTTGAAAAGATTTATGTCTCAGATGCCAGAACGATCACGAAATTTTATACATTTGTCTATGCATCTGATTTAAGGATGTCTGAATAAAACCGCCGGGCTTAAACGTTGTGCAGTGTACCTTAAAAAAAAACTGAGATCTAGCGAAGGCCAATTCTTGGCGCAGTGTTCTCCGGATCACGCGCAGAGTGTAAAATTCATGAATCTGGTTTGGAAGCAACTTGACCCAATCGCTTGGTCCACTTACTGAGAAACTGGTATACCAAATTACGAATTTTATATACCAGTTTATGCATTAAAACTTTCAGTACAGGTACATTAAATTCCAAGGAGATCTCAAATCATATGATTTCGGATAGTGCATTTCACATATGAGGCCAGCAATGTTCAAAATATTTTAGAGACATCAATCTTCCTTTACGGGAAGCAAAAAAGCCTTTTTTAACCATTACACGCTTTTCATGTGATATACACATACTTAGTACATATATATTGTATTATACGTTAACCATGCGGGTTGCTGGCGACGACAAAGCTTTCGAGATCTGGTCAATGGATAATTCTGTCATTGGTTAGCCGTGAGACATGTTAGTCGTCGATAGGGCGAGCTTGTGATCCATTATACGGAGCCGAAGGCCTCTTCAATCGCGAGTTACGACTTTTCTGTACGGCTTCTGTCGTTTCGCTCGCATCCGGTAATTAATTATGCATACAATTGGCTCATTAGGTAGTCAGTGAAAAGAAGAACGGACGATTTAGTTAGTTGTAAAGGTACGGAGAGGTCGTTTCTGAAGCTGACGCACTCGAAATTCGACGGGAAGCGATTAAATCAAGATGCATCGCCCACTTGGTTTACTATAAAAAGGAGGCAGAACGGCGAGGAAAGCCTGAACGTTTTATTTGCTGGTTTCCGGGATCCTCGTGGTGTGCATCGCAGGCGACGTGGATTCAGGGTGAACTCTTCTCTCTGTTGGCCCACCAAAGGGACAATGGTATGAGTTCAACCGGCACTAATCGGCGAACAATGGTTCGTCCCACTCGCTTAATATATATATATATATATATATATGTATATCGTTTCCATTGCTAGGTACTTCGTTGTCCCGTGTAGTATACTTCCGATAATAGAAATCCACTTTTAATCGCTAACGGGGCATGAAATTCGCGAGTACGAAATAGTGTTTGACCAGATAAAGACTCGGGCCTTTGTTTCTATTGTTCGCCGGAAAATAGACAAAGTTTTCGACTGCATCAGTCGGAAAACAGGGACGCCGATTGTCCCCGAACATTTTTCGTTCAACTTTGACATCAGATATCAATGAACCGTGCAATTGAAAATGGCTCTGTCTGCTCGAATACAACATCCTCTATTCATGTGCGAAACAGCATCGTTTGCTAGCCCAAACTATTAGTTGAGCGACTGTAACAACTAAATACCTGAGATACAAGGTGAATGCAGGAGTATTCTCACCAGTGAGCAAACAAAATCTTTTTCATAGATCATGAGAAGATTTAAAGAAAATTTTAACTGAACATTCCCCATTTCATTTGACTATTTTTCAACTATCTAATGCGATTATATTTGCCGCAGAAGTCCATTTTCAACTCAAAGTGTGGATTAGATTGAAAAAAAAATTTTAACTGAATTTTTTTCATAGATGCTAATACCAAAATAATTGCTTTAAGCTGCCTAAAAATTCACGATCGACTTAAAATGAAATTTCATTGTTAGTCAAATTTGTTTCTAAATCTAAAAATTAGATTTATCGGGAAACCTTCATTTACACCTTTTATCTTATATTAATGCGTCGAGCTAATCGTGTCAATTTTTCCTGTCTGCTGAATACTCGTAAATATTCGTTAAGAATTAATTTCTCTCTGCGATGAAAAAAAAACGCGAAGTTAAAATATAAAGGAGAGGATTAGAGAGGACGAAATCAGCGTAGGGCCCTCGCCAGAGTCGTTGGTTCAATCACCACGCTAGTTACGTAACCCGCAGTGGCAAAAAAGAGACGAATTACTTTTTAGCGAGCTCATCACCGTCACGATGGGATACCCGCAACTCGTTCTCCATCCTCCCCAATGTTTTCCCGCATTTCATCAGCTTCGCCCTCTCCGTTACTGGATTAACTTTTTTTCCCGGTCCTCCGAACACCAAACTTCCAAGTCGAAACTGCGATCATGAATTTTCCAGGGTCTCTTCTACTTTGCCACTTCGGCTCTTAAACTTCTTAAATATTCCCTGTGATGCATGCATATACATCGGATAAAAAGCTCTTAAAGCTCCTCGCCCAGCTTCCTGAAACAACACCGTCGTCTTCATCATGATGCAGCGTTGAGCCCCCAGTAAAGTGAGAGTAGGGCGAGATGCTCTCAATGTCAATGTTGGCTTTTCCCACAACTTGTTATAGATATTATGGCTCTCGCAGCGTGAACCGTCTTAATAGTTTTCCCGATGTGCACTCATCATCATTTTGTACTCGAGTCAATGAACTTATCGGTGACCAACTGCTGAAAATCAAAGATTAACACCTGCCACGAATTTTTGAAAAATTCCATGGGTAAACAATTTTTCAAGAGAAAGCCTTGAACAATTTTTTCGAATTTATTTGACTTTGAAGAAAAAATATTTGATTGGTCGGCAAAATAATCGGCCGTACAATTTTTTAAATTCGCTAAAAGTTTTGAAAAATCTTGAACTTTTCATCCGTCCCAAAAAATCAGAATCACGAAAATTTGTATATTTGAACGTAGCCCAAATAAAAAATTATTATCCAAATCATCTATATAACGAGTTAATCGAACTATCTTAATTGCAGGCCTAAATAATCACAATTAGTTGCTGTTTATCTCCGCGAAATTCGTGCATGATCTTAATTACGCCAGCTAAGTTTCTCCTTTCCGCAATGAAACGCCCGTAACTGTTCGCAAAGCAGAGATTACGTTTTGTTCCGGCATTTACCGCGAGCAAAACTGACCGGAACCTCAAAGCTTTTGCCCCTCAGGGGCAATTGCCTCGATTCCCGTACAAATACACGAAGCATCGGAAGAAATCTTACGGAGAATTCGCGGAGAATATGAAACACGGTTATCGGAAAATGAATGTACGTATATACGTGTGGGATTCGCGGTCTAACTCTGGCTATATTTACCTTTCTTGCGTTCCTCTTTGGACTGCTGTGGCACCCGAGCTCGTTTGCCATCCTTGTGTGCCTCACTGTCGGCGGCCAGTTTGTGTACAGAAGCTCGGTTCGCTCAGCCAATTTGCGAGGGAATAGAAACAGCGCTGTACATATGCTCGTGAGTTTAGGGGGTGTAACACGTCGGCGGGGGTGGCCCGGAGAGTGCAAGGGGAAGGTATCGGCTCGGTTAAGGGAACGGGAAACGCAATACACGAAATGCTACAAGCGATTCGACGCAACCACATCGCCAAGTCGACATGCCCTTTTGTCGACAAATAGGGTTCTCCCATTATACCCAACGCCCAAGCATACATATCCCCCCTCCACTCCTGTCCTCCACGAATCAAGCATCGTTTCGTTCGGGCATGGAATTGTCGGGCAAACCTGATGGAATTGGCGGTTTCAAGGGAAAATACGTTGTACCAAGTGCGCAATGTAAACCTGTGAGGTTTCACTTTGCCGGCTAATTCTGAGGGCGAAAAATGAGGTGATTTGGTGGGGGGTCATGAATTTAATACCGCGGGTTTTCCATCCTTTATTTATTTTGTTTATTTTGTTTAATTGAAAAAATTGATTAATGAAAATTAAACTTGAAATATTGCGGTCCAATCGCCAAGTTTACATGGTTTTTTTAATCGATAAAAAGGACTCTCGTATTATACCCCATAATAGGTATATTTGTGGGGACTTTAAATTTGTCATTTTTTATTTCACGTTATGTTGCCGGACTAAATTGGTTTTGCAAGATTCAATTCTTTCGCCAACAGGTTCCAGCTGTTCGGAATATAGGAATTTACATATGAAGAGCTTTTGCAGATGTGACTGGGAAATTTTGTAACCAAAGTTACTGCGCAAGAAAAATTTAACTGTAAAAGTGACTTTACGTTATTTAATGCAAAAGAGAAATTCCTATGAGAAATACAAGTAAAAATAAAGGAACTTTGCGAATCTAATTTGATATAATTATGTAACCATATTTCAACAAGTGCAAAATAGAAAAAAAAGTCAACAATATTATCAACAATCCGGTAAATTTTTTTTTGCAAAATCTGTAAAGTAGCAACAAATAAGTGCAATAACAAATTAATAAACTGACAAGAAAAATCTTCTCATAAAAATGTTTCACATTTTAATCTCGACTAATGGTTTTTTAAAAATTTTCTCATAAAGGTAAACATTTAATGCAGCACCATTTAATTCTTATGAATTCATCTGATGCATTTAAAGTGAAACGCGACTTTGATGAATTGGGGGGATAATTAAACGGTATTTTCGGCAACGTTAGAGAGAAATACTGAGCAATGGGTTTGTCCCCCTCTTAACTAAGTGCGATAAATCGCGTTCTCAAATGAAATGGAATTTGCTATGAAGTAATTGCCATTTTGTGAAGAGGGGTAAAGCGAGCTTAATATTCTATGTGTATAGAAGCAGAGAGCTGAAGTCTGGCTTTTAATGTGGGCGTTTTCAGCCCACATCTCTGCATTTATGCACGTTTCTGAAAGCAGGACAATGAATAACTAATCACACGTCGATGCGACCATTAGTGGCGAGCTTTCCTGGACTCTGCCACTATAATTCTATTTCCATTGTTGTCCCATACACAGCAGATGCTCCTCCAGTTAATAAAGTGAAAGCCTCTTGACGTGCGTCATAATTATTTGTTAATTAATCACACGGGTGGTGATTGTTGATTTATTACAAGTGTCACTAGAAAAGGAAATATTCCGATCTATCGAATACGCGATTAGTAATTATTTATAGGTAAATAAAAAACGTTGCAGCTCTAAAACGGTGATAGACAAACAGAAAATATTTTTTTCCCTAGGCTTTAGGATTAATTGCTCCTTCATAAAAAAATTAATTACAAATCACAAAATAAATTGCAAACTTAGAATGGCACATTCCTTTCTCATAAATATACCATTGGTGACCATTTTAATTGTTGAAATTCTTCAGATTATTTTGAAAAAATGTGATGTTGCGTTATAGTGAAGTCTTCGCAAAAGCATAATAATCAAGTGAGTGTGAAGCGTTCAAAAAGTAATCAAGAAACGGAGAAACGTTCCTTGAGGATTCCAGTGGTGAGGTAGATGGAGTGACTAACGATGATCCATCAATGGGAAGTTAGAGATATCTTTTTCCTTCGACGCTTGCCACCCGGTAAAATATTCAAGGTTTTTCCAGCGTTACTTTTACATAGTGAGAAAAATACGGAGCTCTCCAATCCGACGAATCACGGCGACGATGAAGAGAGAGAGAGAGAAAGGGAGAGAATTACTGGAGATGGAAAGAAAGGTAATACCATAGTAGGGAGTACACTTCCTGTATAGTGGATATATTGCTCGATATCACGATCCCCAATTTCCTCTCGTCGCGGGACGCAATCTAGACGAGATTTATCACCGCGTTACCTTTCTCTCTCTCTCTCTCTCTCTCTCTCTCTCTCTCTCTTTCTTTCTTTCTAACGCCCACACTCCGGAACCAATCGGGGGCTGAAATTGTACTTGGTCCATTCGACTGCTCCCTGTTTTCTTTATTTTCCAGCTTCCCACTCCGTTTTTCCCTTTCTCCTTTCTCCTTTCTCCTTTACTTTCCGACCTGACGGGCTTCCGTTTGAAACAATATCCACGTATTCCCGCGTAATTAAAGTCCGATCACGTGCAGCGCACCATCTTTCTCTCTCACTCTCTCTTTCTAACTCTCAGCTAGCGGCTTAATGGCTACGAGTAGCCATAGCGTTCGGTACCACGGCTACTTGAATGCCACCTTCAATCCGCCTCGGTTCGACTCGCGGAGATCGGGCCAACTGCACTCCTCGATCTTCGCGTGAATCGATATATCGATTGAAAATCAAAATCCCGGTGAATTAAATACCGTATGTTCGGAGAAATGCTCGAGGGAATATTGTGCCGAGGTTCATATGGCAGATATTGCAGACGTCTGTGTTCTTTATTTGGCTTATCGGATCAAAAGCTATAACGGCACATCCATTTTATTTGACGTTGTTAATTTACCCAAAATAGACACGACAAATGGACTGCACATTTTCAGGCTGCATAAAAAATGCATCATTGTCGAATATTTAATACTTTTGATTTATTTATTTTAGTTTTGATAGGAGGACGGGTTTCTAATTTTTCAACATATAAAACGCATGTATTGGCGGTATTCTAAAAAAAAAAAAAAAAATTGATTCAGATTTTGGTAAAAATAAAAAGTTGGTTTTGAATTAAAAAAAAAAGATTTGATGCATTTCTGTATGTTTGTCTGTTTTGAAAAAGAATGTAGACAGTAGTGAAATTTGGTGGTTTTCTATAAGGAAAATACTTCTTTATGCTACTAGGGAGGAAAGTGCGTGATTATTGCCGCGGGTAAAGTTTGTGAGCGAACCGAGAGCACAAAATAACCGCGTTGAAAATCACGCTCCCTCCCGTGGGGCATACGATATTCTTTTTTTCGATTGGTCTGAAAAATAACTCATTTCATGCTTGTAACCAGGTCCCAAGAATTCCTCATTTTTAACCGATGACGAATACGCATGTGCATTTTTCATTAAGCTCTTCACTACTCGTAATGGGAGAAAATTAATTGTTTTCCTCCCGAGGAAGTAATGAAACTTAGTCGGAAGTTGAAATATAGTGATTTCGCACTCGCGTCACGTTCAAAAAATGTAGTTATTTCAGTGAACTTGAAAAAAAAAAAAAAAAAAAAAATCACTTCATCGCGGAATCGGTGAAAAATTATATAAAAGCGCTGCAGTATAGAATTTTAGGACGGGTGGAATGCGTCATTTTACAGAATAATATTCAACGTTATTTACATTTTTTTTAAATTAATAAAGAAATTGAGGTCTCTACCATCTATATTTGATAACAGTTATATATTATCAAAACGAGATAGCATGTAATCGATTTTGTGAAATTATTTTCAACATTTTTTTTACCGATAAAATAATAACCACTTCGTTCCCTAAATGAATTAAAGTCTTCGTTTTAATGGATAGTCGATTTTTATTGCGACTAGCAGCCACTAGACATCTCAATATTCATGCGATGAAAAGAATTAACGTATGCATTGAGTTCAAAGTGCAAAGGGTCCCTGGAGAGTACCTACGCGGGTCGCGTGAACGCCAGAAACTGTTTTCAACTAGTTTACAGCGGTTCAAGGTAGCGCGTAGTAGCAATCATTGTATTAGCAATAGTAATTGTAATTCACGACTGTTTATACTAATGCCCGCAGAGTAGCACTCACTATAATAAGCCGGGCCTTGATTGGTTGCGCAAAAAGTCGTGGTCGCGTGTTTGGTCGAGTGCACGGAGAAAATGATTTTGCTGATAATTTGGTCCTAAGATAGTGACAACATTACGGCATTCGGTAGCCTAACAAATTGTTTCGTCCATCCAACAAATTTTTTTGCGAAGGCATTAATTTTTTTTGTTAATCCAGCCAATTGTTTTGCTTATTCATCACATTATTTTCCCAATTCAACAAATTGTCTCGGCAGTCTACCAAATTGTTTCGCCAGTCCAACAAGTTCTTTTATTAATCCAGCAAATTGGTTTTTTTAATCAAGCAAATTGTTTTGTTGATCCAACAAATTTTTCGCCAGGACAACAAATTAATTCCCTAATCCAGCAAATTATTTTGCCAATTCAACAAATTGTTTCGCCAGCACCACAAAATGTTTCGCTACGCTAGCATATAATACAATGCTCTCACTAATTAACGAAATGATCTGATTGGGAAGCAAAACCGGCTATTGAACGAAGGCTATCAATAAGAATACGTGGATAAAAAACTTTCATTCACTGGGTTTCGCCGTTTGCTTAATCGTTCAGTCATTGGTCGGGTCACCCTAGCTCTTTTGTTTAGTCACCAATTCTGCCCCTCTTTCCATGTCTCTGAACTCTGCGCTTTATAAAGTGTGCCGACGGTGACTCTACGATTCAACAGACGAGCTTATCGAGATTCCTCCGGTTCACTGAGCGGAGATTCGACCGACATTTAATCGTCCGGGAATGGGCGACATACATGTTCCCCGTGGGACTCTTGTACAGGGGTTGGAAACGCTCTCGGTTCTCCAATTCGAACCTACTACAACCCGAATCTCCGTCGACGATCTCCCGGTTATTCGATGGCTGCGCGAAATATGTACTATTCCCAGTGGAAAATATCACAAAATCTAAAAACCAAAAGTTGATACGATCAACTTTTATCCTATTTCTCAAAAGTTATATATATATATTAAATAGGTTCATAATTAATGCATAATACATTTTTTAAAACGATTAAAACGAGATATGACTTAAAAAATTCTAAATCGCAAGTTTTTGAAAAATTGACAAAAAGTGGAATTTTATTGGGAATTATTGATATTATTATTCTATATTTTTTATTAAAAAAAAATGAAAACGTATTTGAAGTGATTAACAAAATTAATTATTTTTATTGTTGAATTGATTAAATGTGGACATATAATTTTTGATAATCATTTTTAAATGCCTAGCGTGAAATGCAAATAATTAATATGCTCATCATTTACAGCGATTTTAGAAAATCTATTCTTTCGTAATATTGATTTAGGAAACTCTTCAACATTTGGCAATATTTGTTTATTTTGACTATCGCACGGTTTTCCCATTGAGAAGCTTAGTCAACTAAGTAACGCAATGCTTGCTGATTTAAAAAAAAAAATTTATAGAATAGAATAAAATTCGGACAGGCAAGAAACTGCATAAAGAATTTTTTTCTCAACGGCACAAGTAATTCTGTGAACCGGTTTCTTTGGAAACCAGGTTCATGCGTTTTCGACGCTGTGCGTGATCCAGAACAGACTGTTTGATGGACTTTTTGTCTGCGAGATCTTGTCTTGTGCGCAAAGACATTCTACACCGGATGAACGAAGCATTTTTATTTCCATTGAAATTTTAAATTGTACCTGACCACACGTATATTATTGGAAGTATTACATTGAGTATCACTTTTTAAAAAATCTTTCGTTCATCCGTTGCAGAATTTTCTTGTGAATAAAAAAAAAGATTTCACACGTTTCATAGGTTCATTGATAAGCTAATCGTATGTGAAAAATGTGGGCAAAATTTCACGAAAATCGAATTGAATAATCTTTAAAAAATCATGCCAACAGTTAAGGAAAATGCAGTTAAAAAAAAAATACGTTGATTATTTTGATAGTTGGCCCTCGCTCCGAATAATTTTGACGTTTATCCACAATAAAATCGAAAACACTTGAAATTTCGGTTTGGAAATAAATAATTATATTCTTAAGACATTTAGCTACCATTTTATGAAATTCGCCTTTTCTTTTCTGTAAATGGCACTACCCGCTTAAAGGCTCAAAAACCGATCCTTTGAAAATGATGTTTCGAAAAATTATCATAGCCTATCATTATGATTAAATACTACAAAAAAAAATCTAAGACAATTCTGAAAATGCTCGCATATGTGACAGATAATAAATCGCTGTCACTTGATAGTTGCAAGGACCTTCAGGATTGCACGAGTGTAACTGTCAGCTCAAGCACGATACCATATTGGCTACATGGTGCCGAATGACCCTAAATTTCGAAGTGGCAGTGAAATATACGTTCATCGATTGCAAGAAATGTCCCTTCAATACTTCTACTTTATATTGGGCAAGAAAAGAAAAAGTTAGTGATTGGGGATAAAGAAAAAGTCAAAGGTGATAAATCCTGTAAGTGGAAGACACATAAAGTCAACATCATAAAATCCGACTAATAAAATCGATCACCGGAGTAATATCTCGATTTTGATTGAATATTTTCACGGGATTTTTGGTTTTATTGCATTTATCACCAGAGCTTTTATTCTTATTCTATTAGAATTAAATAAAAAAAGACATTCGATTAAAATAATAGGTGTCGTTACTCGCATGTTCGAATAGCTCTTTCCACCGTTTTTGGTTAGTCTCTACGTCTGTGGTCATTATATTCTCTGTTAATTAAATGACAATGGCATACGTACTTCGTTATCTTTTATGGCACAAACCAAAAGCTGTGCTTTGTCGTTCGAGGACTCGCCCTCCGTACTCGAGCACGCTCAATTGTACATTTTGCCAGAGGTACTTAATGCTCATAGAGCTTTTGAGAGAAGCTTCATTCGCTGCTCTGGCCTCCAAACTTGCGTCTAACCGACTGCGATTCGAGTTGCAATATTCTAAACACACAATTTAGCAGTGATTATGATAAATCGTGTCGAGTATGAATTGAAACATCCTAAAAGAAGTACGTATTTGAAAATAATTATGAATCTACCATCCAATTTTTTAAATAAAATATACAAAATAATATAGCTAAGATATCACATCAACTTAACTGGTCACAATTTGTCAATTTGCTTGACTTAAATGTTGGTTTCCATTATTCCAACAAAACAATAGAAAAATTCGTAAAATCTCTAATTCCATAAAAATTAGCGTACACGAATAGTTTATTGGATTGAAAATATTTCGGAAAAATCATCAAAATAATCTGTGTATGTGTGAGGAAACAAAATTTTACAAAAAAAAAATGCAATTTTGCTTTTCAATATTCCTATTATCACACTTTTCGTTGGTTCTTCACTCGCATTGCAAAACCTTGAAAATCTGCAGTTCTGAAATTTGCTTCTGCATCGAAACAACTATTCAAATATCTCAATACAGAAACTTTTGGTATTGCCTCCGTACATAAATAAATTATCTAAAAAAAAAAAAAAACACCAAAATAACAGAAAATAGAGGAAAAATTGAATATTCAAAAATTCCGAACGGAATTTTTACGACGATGCCTTAAGCCCCTGTCATTTCCCTTTGGCTCCGGACGTCAGAAATTTGTAAAGGCAAATTACAGGTATCAACGTCGTTGTCACGGGTGACGTTGTGTCAGTCGGCGTTAACCGTGGCATGAAAATTTTGATGCCTCTATGCGCTCGCGTATGTGCGCGTGGTTCTATCCTTTGAGAAAATCCCATTTGCGCGCTATGCCATACGCTTCCGGTGGAATAAAAGCTCTTTCGGAGATAGCGCTGGTGCAGAGGGCGTTGCACAGTAGCCGAGTACTTGCACTCGATGGGCGGTGGTACTCGTGGTATCGACACGACAGCGATAGGTGTGCTATCTGATAAAAGTTGGCGGGCATGCAGACCGGGAGAGTTCGCATTCATGTCTCGCCGATGAATAGAGCTTGCAGGGCGGCCCTCGCAACTTCGTCCCTTTCGTTACAGCGCGAGTTACCGAGGCAAAGCGAACGTGGCAGTGCACACTGCAAGCGATATCAGAGAAAGAGAGAAGGGGATAAATGAAAAAGAGTAGAGGAGGCGGCATCGCTGATGAAGGGAAAGGGAGAAAGGGAGAAAGGGAAGAAAGTGGAGCTCCTGCGCAGTGTGGAGGCCGCGAGAGTTATGTCGTGCTTATCAAGCCTCCATCGCTTTGTGTGTTGCCAGCTTGAGAGTCGTAAGATATCGATTCGCTGTCTCTATTTCCTATGTATATAACTCACCATTTCACGATGCTAATATATCTCCGCCACTGCCAACCATTGGCACTGGGTGCTAAGTGAACTTGCGAAGTCGAGTTTGATTTACCACCGTACTCACTGAAAATTATATGGGTCTTCGTTGATTTCATATGTTATGCGGAATTATTGCATTTCCTGGTTATTTCCATTCCAGCACGAGATTATTTGGTAGTGATTTAAAGAAAATATTTGAGGTTATTTGTCCACTAACATATTTTTGGTCGTTCGTAGAGGAAAATTCATCATGGTGTACTTTTCATTTCATTCATTGTACTCAACATTTCACGATGCTAATATATCTCCGCCACTGCCAACCATTGGCACTGGGTGCTAAGTGAACTTGCGAAGTCGAGTTTGATTTACCACCGTACTCCCCGAAAATTATATGGGTCTTCGTTGATTTCATATGTTATGCGGAATTATTGCATTTCCTGGTTATTTCCACTCCAGCGCGAGATTATTTGGTAGTGATTTAAAGAAAATATTTGAGGTTATTTGTCCACTAACATATTTTTGGTCGTTCGTAGAGCAAGATTTACCATGGTGTAATTTTTTTTAAACCAATACCTTTTCGTTAAAAGCACAAAAATTCAATTGTACCGCGCGGCTCTAAAAATACTTTAACTCATTCACCGCACTATCCGATAATTCACTGGTAACTCAGTCCGATCAGTGAATGGTGCATGAACATTAAACCTTCTCAGCTGTTATGTTACGTACTTCCAAAGCCCATTATCACGGTGAAGAGGGTGAGTGAATAAGTCTCCCCCAGATTCGTCTCTTATCCAATAACATCGTCGCGATTGTCTCCGGGTGTTCTCTTTGAGCGCGACCATTAAAGTGAGCTAAAAGGCTTTTCTTTCATTCTTCAGTCTAAGCCAGATAAAACTGCACCCAGTAAAACGAATCGAATATATAAATGCAAATGAGGCAGTGATTTTCCTATATTCCTCGGATATGTTTTTTTATTTCTTCCCTTTTGTCGACTAGCAACGGACTAATACTGTTACATGTATGAATAACGCATGGCTGATTTTAGGATTCGACAGCCAATCCTCCAATCCGAGTAGGTTCAAGTCGGTTAATCGTGGGGATGGCCGAAAAATTTTTTTTTCTTCACCTCTTTCTCGTCGTCGTTTTGCAGACTATTTCTCCTTTCTCGAGTGGATAAAAAGTTTCGAGCCTCCTAATCGACTTGGGCCTGGCCTTCCTCTTCATCTTCTTCTTCGTCTTCTTCTTCTTCTGGCTGTTACTTCTCTCCGAAGCTGGCGCCTTGCAAGTCTCCTCGCTCACTTTCTACCTCGCTCTCCCAAGAGGCTATATCCTCTCGACGTTTTGTTTCATGTCGGAGTCTCTCGTTTTCGTTCAAGCCCGAGACCTCTTCTCAGAGTGTAGGCACCGTGGGAGGAGGTCTCGCCGGGATTACCTTCAACATCTTGAGTTTCCCCGGAGCGCGGTGCTTTCTAGGAGGCCAACCTACCGCGTTCGCTGGGATGATGTAGATACACACGTACTACTACTTTGCGTACGACGTTAATCTCGCGGCAGTCGAGCAGCTGTACCGAAGGAGAGGGAAGAAGAGGGCGAGATTATCGTAGGTCCAACCGAGTTATCCTCCATTAGGTTTGTAGTGTGCGTGTGACTATCCGTAAGCAGTTCATTTGTCTACGCACTCACCTTTGATGACGGTCCCTTTGCAGAGAGAGATCTCTGTGAGAGGCTGTGAGATATTTCACTCCGCTGTCGTGAAAATTGTTTTGTTCGAGGATTGCGGGATATGGCGTGTCGAAATTTGGGGATTCGATAGACAGCACTGCAAATTTTTATTCATAATATCGTGTTGTTAGTTTGGTGGACGATTGCGATTTATGATTGATTGGGAAAGGATAAAATGATTTACTTTTGCTTTTTTGAATGAAATAATTTGCCAATTTGAAATAATCCAAGTTAAATTTTAATTGTAAGTTAATATTTTGAGAAAATTATTAACAAAGCGCGCTGAAAAATAATAAATATTTTGTGAAATAAATATTTCCGTTGTGAAGAAAAAAAATTTTTGCGCGTTTTTGCAGTAATTATATTTGAATATTTAAATATTTTGTAGGCTTGATAGATTGTAAATATTTGATGAAACAACGTCTACTGAATTTATTTTTCTTTTTTTTTTTTGGGTATACGCTATTCTTACTCCTTTTGTTGAATAACATGCTTACTATTGTGTGTATACAACCGGTAATTTGGAGCGGAGTCTGTATGTGGCAGAATTTGTATGCAGCTTTTATCCCCTTGGGCTGCCCGTCATTTACATCTCACTCGACGCGAAATACCGAGGGACGAACTCTGAAGAAAAGCTTCAGCAGATGTTGGATTCAGAAGATTGTATGTACATGACCGCGCAATTGTATTCTGCAATACTTTGGTAAAAAACTTGAACATCTTTCTTTGTATACACGGAGAAAAATAATACATATATGGTAAGGCAATAAATTATGTATCATCAAATTCAAATTCGCGACATTTGAAAGTTTGGATTCAATTTAAAAAACAAACTCTAACGTCAGAAGCTTCACTATTATTTTTTTCAAATTATAGTCGTTTTCGCCAAACTCTGCAAAGTAAAAAAAAAAAAACAATTATTTCCTTTACTGACAAACTAAATTTTGTTTTCAGGTATTGTATCAAATCTATGCCCATTTCGACCATAAATTAGAGGAATATCATTCTCAACAGTTTCGACAAATTAATGTTTTTAAATCCCGTAATTAACAAGAGCAAACATTAGCTACATAACGAACAGAAGCACGGAAACGAAGTAATCTGCCGTCTAAAGGTTTAATCAAGAAGAGCTCAGTGTTACTTGGGGTTTATTATGCCGAGTCAAGAGCTTGAAATTAAGGGATGTCCGTATCCTGAGGGTTCGTAGCTATGTACAGCTATACATATATATTATGTAAAGGGGAAAGTTGTCTGTGTCCCAAGAACCTGAAGAGCCATTGAAGCATGATGCCCTCTTCAAGTTTCAAAGCTGGCTAAGTGAGGGCGTAAAGCACCCGCACTACAATAGCCTGCGAACTTATATATACACCCACATATATCGTTGCTCTCGATTCTGCAAATACATGCGTGTGTGTTCCGTTTAATAACGATAATAGCTCGAAGGATGTCTTCGGTATTAAGAGTTCAGTGTGGTCTAACACCGTAACTCACTATAATATTGTCAGGGGTCGCTTCAATCTACTTTCCTGCATAAGCTTCGCCGCGGTTTTTGTCAATCCCGAGCATTTCTTCAGCAACAAACGTGATTTCATTGGATAAATTATCAAGGAGACGCAAGACAACGTCAAGCTCCTTGCATTTCGGACTATTACGTGGGATAACACCGGCTAAAGCTGTTCTTTTAAACTTGACTCGCTCGTCGCCTTTAGCTACCGCTCTCGTCTCGTTAATGGACCGAAGTTAGTTGATGAAGAGTACAACCTGCCGTATAAAAGCCTTAGACGAGACAGTCGACTCTACACCGGCAACTCTTCTTCCCTCACACAACTTTCCTATTCTTAAGTAAACTTTGAAGGGGGCACTGTAAAAAGAGGAAATGGCAACAATGATAGTTGCAATCGTAACTCAGCGGAACATTAAACGTAACAGTTTCTTTTACAGTCCGCAACCATGACAAGTTCAATGGGGTTTGAAGATGTACTGACGTACATGGTGCATGTCTGCATGGAGAAAAAAGGTTAGTTGAGAAAACTAACTAAATATGGCCATGTTTTTGAACTTTTGACTGTATTTTGTGAGTTGGGTATAAATTAGTTGCATTTCGATTGTGGTAAAAGTTCTAATAAAAAAAATATCATTCATCGATAACACCATACAACAACGACAATTGTCGTCATAACTCGTTCAGCGAATAATTCGGCAGAAAAATTGGCATCTCTCCGAAATTCGTATCTGTAACAAGTTCTATGAGCAAGCAAAATAATTTGTTTTGCAAATTATCCAAGCTCCAAACTAAAATAATTAGTCAGATTAATTACAGCCTCATTATCGTATTTTTAATTTAATTCAACAGAAATTTTAGCTGCAATATAAATTGAAGAAATTACAACTCCATTAGCGTTTGATATTCGATAGCGATAATGCAATTAATGTGCGTGGGATGCGAAATTAATTTGCTGAAGGTTTCAGCAAAGCATAGAGTTGATTTTAATCAGAATATAGGCATACTCGCCTTAAGGTACTGCTACATTCGAGAACATAGTACGACTTTCAGTGTTTTATCAGAAGTCGGCATTGCTGGAGGTAAAATCAGTTCTTTGCAAGGGTTCTTCGCGCTGAGATGTGTAAATAGTCTCTGGCAGTTGCATATCCGCTCAGTCGCCATTGCTGCCATAGTAACCCGGCATCCGGTCACAGGCAATACAGCCAAAACTGTAACATGAAAATTCAATTATTAAATTAGGTTTGCTTCTCTACGTCGTAAACGTCGTCGTCGGAGATTCTGCTAAATACAAGCATAAATATATTCTCGGCTCGCTTAACGATGCTTCATAGGTACATTCCGAAGAAAAATTTTCAGATGATTTCAATTTTGTCACAAGAAATACAAAAAAATTGACATTGCAGATATTGAGAACTTTGATTTTCGATAATAATTCAATAATAATCATTTTGAGACATCGGTAAATATTTTTTTTCAACATCATGACTTCTGAAAAATCGTACATTATTTTATTATTGCTGAAGTTTTAAACAATTAGTCTACTAAATTCTTTATCATTAAACATTTTTTTTTTATTTTACAAAATCCATATTCTCACACTGAGAGAAAATTATGTTATTAGTAACTATAAAGTGACAACTATTCTCTTAGTTCGTCCATTAAAAAAGTGATCGAGCAAAAATTTTGCTTGGGAGTGTACGAGTGAAGTATCCATAGCCGAGTAACTAATAGAACGTCGCTCGGTAGATTTGCTTCTTCCTAAGACTCTCTTCGTTTTCTCGTCTTGCATTTCTGACTCTCTTCAAGGCAATTGGCTTCTCATATTGAATTGCCCTGTCAATTGAGTTACGCATTACACGTTGCGTTGAAAACTAACGTTTCATTCCCCAGTGTCTGCAACCCAAAGGACAACCTGCAGAGCTTTAAAATAAGGATGATGAGATTGGTAAACTTCGTTTCGATCCGCGCCGAGAAGACGCGGAAGCTGAGAGACGACAGATTTCTCGCTGCACCTCAAAGTGTACTTATTTTCCACCACCTACCGCGGTACATAATATAAAATTTAATATAAAGTGCATAGTGCGATTCTGCATCACACTCCAGGCAGAATTCTACCTCTTCTCGTTCTAATTAAACGCTGGATCCTCGCTCGGTGAGGAACACTGATGCGATAATGGGTTACAATACCTCAATCGGGTCCTCGTGTAGACTAAATAGCAATATAATGTTGCTAATGGCTGAGGGAAGTAATGAACTCAAATAACTTCCCCATCAATATTCGATACAACAATAATTGAATATTAAGAAGCATAATTTTCCAATAATGTGCTTTTCGCTCCAATCTTCCCTCCTTAAGGTATATCAATTGAGGAAAATAAGACTTGAAATAATTATAGCACTGAGTAAATAATTTACGTAATTACTTTGTGTGTGGGTTTTTTTAAAAATTATTTATTTAATTTTATAAAACATTTTCCGTCGACCAAATGATTAACAAAATGGTAATGAATTTTCTTTTGCAAAAAAGTAACGAAAAAAAAAATGTTGGGGTTTCGGAGAAAATGCTTATTTTGGTGAAATTACTCATGAACGAATGCAATGGTAGCATAATTTTAATGAAGAGAATATATGCATTACATTAAAAGCAGTTACAATGTGATAACACCGGCAAAATTTACGATTCCGCAAATTCTCCGGAACACTAAAACTTTGTAGTATTGCAACTCTAGCTCGTGACAATGCCTGCATTTCAAGTATATGAATAGCTGGTTAGATTACACGTGGCAAAAGCCGTAATTTATAATACAGCTGAAATATAATTATGCCCGTGACTCGAATGGAGTGTAGAATAAATATAATATTATATCGATCTTGTAGCAATTTAAATTTTATAGATAGAAATCACTTGTGATTGGGTAAATACCAACAAAATGCCAAAACATCGCAGCCCCTTTTTCCCCCAACGTAATTCATTTATTATTAAACGTCCTTCGCTTATTTTCTCAAGAAACCAACCGTAATTATTTGCTTTACTTTATTCCGATTTTCTCATTACGAAAATCCACCCGATAGCTCTTTTTTCCGTGACTGGTTCTCCTCAAATCCATTAACGACCACCGTACATGCGAACGTTGGTATCCACCGGACCCCTGCCCGGTCCTCCATGGGAATCAAAGCGGGGGACATAAAAAATGAAGTCGAGCCTTTCCAAACTCGAGTCTTGACCCTTGCCCCACTTAGCCTCCGGAATCGAAGCAGAAATGAAGTCGAGCCTCGTTATCTAGCCCTTGAATAAAAGTGCGCAGTTGTTTCATCGTTTATAATGATACGGAGAAGTATGAAATAACGAGCTTTCTTGTTATCCGTCGCTTTGCGTAAGGAGAAAAAAATCATGATGACAAAAGTAAAAATAAACAGAAATGTATATATATATATATATATATATATATCAACGAATAAAAAGAGGTGCCTTTCCTAAAAAAAAGGCCCTTTAAATCCAGCCAATATCGAGAAGCATACATAAAATTCTGCTATGACTCAAAATGACATAAGATGACCTCAGCATCAACGACGCCGCCTAAAGGGATGAGAGGAGTCGATCCAGTGGGCGACGGATGTATTCGCAAGGGCGTCAATTACCCAACGATATTACGAAGACGACTCGCTCTCGAGGATTCAATTAACGGTCCTTTCGTCGGAACTAATTTATCGAGACGCGGAGGACGGCGCACTAATCGGACAAGGAGAGATGCAGCCTCTCAAAGACTTTCATCTATATAGCCTCGTGCCTCCGCCTCCTCGAGCTCCTTCACTGATTGTGTCTCCTCGTTTTCTTTTATCTTCAGTCTCGCTCCTCTTTCTCGCTGTAGTTCGTCTTGGAACGTCTACTTTCCGCACGAGCGGCCGGATTCGAGGACTGTATCTCAGGACGACGAAGAGGCTCCGGTGGCCCGAAGCCCTGAACGGGCACTACCCAACACTGGCAGAAGAATCGCAGGAAAGCCAGCAGCCGACGTAAACTAAAGATACAAGCACGAGAATGGTCATCGGGCAGTTAATGGAGGCAATAACCGTTTCCAATAATAGACATCCTTGCAATTCTTTCTGTACGACATCCCGGAACGCAATTCGATAAACGTGGCAATCAATATCTTCGCCGAAGTACGTTAGAACTGGAGATTCCTTCGTTATTTCATTATAGTTTGCACACTCGAGTTCTTTGCTTCCTCGTTGAGAAACTTTTGTGACGGAAGTTTCATATCTTCGGATTGAAAAGTTGAAAATCAAGTTTTCCATTTTGTTCGTCAATGCTTGCGGAGCTTGGATATGACGTTCTGAATTTTTTCGAATGAAATTATGCAAACGCTACAGACTCTGCAAATTCTGGGATATCGAACTCAATATTTCTTCAGGTAGTTTTGGTATTGGATTCGAGACGAGTCTAGGAAGAGAGAGAAAAAAAAAAAATACATGACCCAAGTAAAGTCGATAATATCGAAACCCTTAAGCCGAAAAAGAATCGTGTAGAATCACAACCACCATAAACAAGTAAATATCATTAAGTAAAGTCTGCAAGTTGGAAAAACTTTCGAAGTAGAAAACCGCACGTTCCTTCTTCATTTCCCTGTCCAATAATCCACAAAAACGTCTTCACGAAGAAGCCAAAATTGAGAAGAGCCTTTCCTCGGTTCCCATCTCCTCCTTTTTGTCAACAGGTGCATTTCCGTCGGATTTCCAGTTATATGCTTACCATATGTGAGGAATACGATATATACGTTTGTAAAGGAGGGATCATCCGAATGGTTTATTGAGAGTAAACCAAAGTACATGCAAAGAGATAAGCTGACCGGGAATATGTTGTATAACGAGAGTCGTACTGCACTGAGACGGAGAAAATGCGGAGAGAGCCAAGGAAAAGAGGAGCGAGGGACTCGTGGGCTTCGTCGAGTTAAATCGATGCCCACGCCGGTCCTTTCATGGAGAAATACGCCGAGGCTCCACAGGGTTTTACCCATACATACTGGTACTCGACAGAGTACGATGTACGTCTCTCTATATATATATATATACACATATATACATTCTCTGTTGGCTCTGCGCTCGTGTCTCATATTCCGGAGGATAACTTTCCTCGACAACTCGCGAATGAGTCTAGCAGCATCATCAGTGGCCCACGAGCTACCAGCAGTCTGCACACTGGAACGAGCGTCATGGCCATACTAATACTACCTGCAGCTATTTGCACACACATAGCTCGTGGAGAGTGCTGGCACTCGCTGCAAAACCCTCCGCCACGATTCATGGTAAATTATGAAAACTCGAACGGTCGCAGAACGTGCAGATTACATTTCTACGTAGCTGTAAAGAAGTTTGTTGGCAGAACGTTAAGGCGGATATTCGACCGCAGTCTTCACACTACTTTGCAAGTTATTTATGATCGAGCCACGAGGAAGCCGCGAAAAGTGCTCGGGGGAGGCAGTATTTTTTCTCTAATTCTCAGGTTAGAATTGTTCTTGCTTACGCATAGAGATAACTTTGTTTTCGTGATTTTTTTCGGGATTTTCGTGTGAGGACAATAAGAATGGTCCGAGATTGTCAGGTGGTTTAGGAAAGGGTGTTTCTAGATTTTCTTCCAAGCACGATAACTGTCGTAATTTTAGATGTATATTCGTCAAATTTGACACGTACGTGGGCTATGTTTACGGGGTGTAAATGTTGAAGCGAATCGGTCGGAAAATTTTTGCACTACAGCATTTTGAAGATTTTGGAAAAATCGTTTTTACACCGTAACTTTCTTGGATTACGAGATAGCGGACTGAAACTTTGTACGTCAATGGGCCAACATCGCACAATTGTGGGTATTAAATTTGGCGTAGATCTGTCCAACTGTTTGCAAAATTAATTATTCATTTTCCAAAACCTCCCACTCTCGTTTTGGATCGTATTCGGAACGATCGCTGTTCCTTCAGGTCGCCATAAACGCGAATGGTGTGGCGCTTTACGTGCAATATGTATTCCTAGATGCGTTTCGTGCACCGTAAACGCGGTGTACCGATAATATATAAACCATACGCCAAACACTAAAAACATTTTTCAATATTTTAGGCAATATGTGAATCGTAATTTTTTTTACGTTTCACGAGACCAAACAAGCCCGCAAAGTAGAACTTCGATGCTTACAATCGATTTTTTCATAAACAACGTACGCTGTAAAAAAAAGACTGGAAATTTTTATCCATAAACTCGTCAATTAAATTTTCTGAACAATTTCAAGTACATTTTTTCCCAGTATACATACCGAACGCTTTCACCATATCTACATTTCATCGCCATAGAAAAAAAAAAAAACAATTTTTTGACGTTTCCAAAAATTTCAACCTGGGAAAGGGAGTACTAAATTTTTTTTGACAGCTCCCTTTTTGCGGGAGCTTCACTTTTAAGTAAAACGTCTTGAATCTTGATGAGCAAGCAGATCAAAGAACACAGTACTTTTTTGATCTGGTTTAGGCTTGATGTTACGTCGAGTTGTTTGCGTCGCACCAGTCTACTGGAATAGATTTAATCCAGTATGAATGGGACATAGGATTGTTAATGCAGTATAGCGAGCAAGGTACGTTCGCAAGTTATATCGTAGCGGACGCCTCGCGGCTCCGACTCGAGATAAGTGGGGTAGGTCGAATCTGCTACGTCATCATGCCAAGGAGTTGAAAATCGAGGGTGCTTAGCACGCGACTTGGCAAGGCCGAGACGCTCGGAGAAGGCCATTTCATAAGCAATTAATTTTCCACTTCGATATCTGCTCCTGCCCTCCAGGCGTTTTTCTCCCTTTTCTTCTCCCTCGCTCTCGACAGTGGCATACGCGCGCCCCTTTACAAAAGAATCCACAACGAAGGAACGACTCGAGTTGTCGACTCAGCAGCCGTCGAATCGGCGAACACGGAAATCAAAAAATGGCTCTATACCTCGGCTCCCGGTCCTCTTCAATTCGTATACCAGAGATGCATTCAATCGGAAGAGACCAATCTGTGCTCCGGAGCAGCAACAAACTGGGGTCGATACTCTCGAGATTCGGATGAAAATAATGCAAGCCGCAGGGCCGAGTTTAGGTATCGATTCAAGTTGATATTAAGGACGTACGACATTAAATGTCGAAGTAAGGCTGCTGAAGGACTTCATTCCAAGACCTTCAAGCAGAGTTATGCTTTGTTTCAAGTTGTTTTTGGTTTGTCGTCTTTATGGAGATGAGAATAGGCGAATTCTTTTTTTTTTTTTTGAGGAATCAATATTTTTCATTAAGCCCTTTCATTATCACGACAATGTTGACTTAATTAGAAACGTTAAGAGTGACCGGTTCAATATAATTTCCGGGTGATAAAAATAAAATTACGGACAAAGTAAATGGCGACTTAGGCACTTTACGTTGCGGCCATCGCTTCTTCTTCATCAAGAAGCGATAACGCAGCTCACGAAAAATCTGCTTTTCTTTATTTGCTCGAGTCGATGAATTTTAAAACTTGGTCCCCATAATTTTTAGGCAAAACCTCTTGAATCTAGTGCTTTTTGTAATACCGATTTTCGAAAAACTAATCTTCAATAAATCGGCAATTCGAAGGCAATTGGAAACCTAAAAACGATTAATTTAATATTGAGAGTCACTTGGCGGGTTACTAATTTCTTATAAAAAATTTAGAGCAATATGCGACGAGGTGAGGAATAAAGTGAGTCGAAATCAGCTGGAAGGCCTTTACTCGAGTTTCGATGCATCGAAAGTCCTGCAATTATTTTGACAAAGTTGCTTAGTTCTGTCCCACTCTACCCTGAAGCTCTTATCGGATCGATAAGAGTATTCAAAGTACAATTATTAAGTTTTCACCGTCTAATTAAAATTTAGAGTCTGTCGTTAATTGGCTTAAAGTATTCTAGGAAACCAAGATTTCAACGTCATTACTAGTGCACTTTAAAAAATAAATTCCTGCACTTTTCTCGCGTAGGCCTGGGGCATTTTCTGAGAAAAACAAGATTGCGTCGGCGAGAAGTGAAAAGTGCGGAGTGAAGGAAAGACCAAGTGCATCTTATCGTTTCTCTGATTTCTTCCATATTTTTCTGAAATCATGTCTCGCACAATTCCACGCGTCTGACGACTTCTTCAACACCAATGTACGCATACATGGGCAGAAATGCATTTGAATGCGGGGGAGGAGTGGTGGAAATTCACGGTTCGCGTGAACCTTTACTTGCCAACAGTTGGAATTTTCCGGAAACGTCCTCTCGAATTTCTCGTTGCGTTACGACCACGTTGCACGAATCTCGCATTATACGAATACCAATCGTTCGGCGAAGCGGAAACAAGTGTCCCGTAGATGCCTGGATTTGCGCGAAGTGCAAGGTGGAATATCGTTTCCGGTTACTGTGGAGTTTTTAATAATCGCACTGAGCTCTCTTTATATCAGTTTTGACATTAGACATAGAAACAAAAGCTGAGAAGGAATCTATCGAAAAAAATTGATGACTCGTGACATTTTTTCATCCCTGAAATTAAAAGGACTTTTTACTTTATTATTACATACGCAGTATGAAAAAAGGGAAAATATTGCGACAGAAAAAAAATTGACTTTAAGGATTTCATGGAAAAACATATTTTGGGTTTCCTGGGTTCAAAACCAAAAAAAAATGAATTTATTTCTCTTTGTCTGTTCGGCGTATGTCCGAAAGTGCAATAACTTTTGAAAAAATCTATGGACCGCAATGAAATTGGGCATATTCTTACAGTTCGTCACTATATTCCAGTAAATTTACGATAAAAACTTTACGCCAGTAACAAATGTGATGAGAAGATCGCGTGCTACGAATACGCCAGTAGCAACTTTTCTTCGCTTCTTATTTTACGCCCCCGTATGAGACGATTTTACGGCTGCCGAACGGACCGTAAAATAGTATTTCACAGCTTAGGACGTAAAAGGGAGTCCTGAAACGTGAAAATATTACGCGCATAGGTTAACGAAGAACTGCAGGTTAAACTGGACCAATTTATGACCGGTTAACCATTCGGGTCGCCTCCAAGTAGAAGTACTAGTCGACAGAACTACTCAGCTAGGCAAATCTGGTTAACGACGACTTAGAATTTAAAAGACGTATTTTTGGGTTCAAAAAGATTATACTGAATTTGTAAATGTTACTACAATATTGATCATAAGACAAAATGATTGATATATTTTTATAAACACCATTTTGTTTCGATTACTATTTTTTATCAACTTGAAAACGAAATTAATGAAATCATTATTAATACTACTCAACCTTAAAAGTGGCTCATTACGTCCTTGCGACGAAAAGCACTAATTTACAAAAGGAGCCAAAATTTGTGTTCTACTTGTCTGCTAAATTTCAGCTCATTCACTCCTTTAATTATTCCAACAATAACCCTTTAGCAGAAAATTGAGTATTTCATAAATTTTGTGTAGGTAGATCGAATTAATTTTTTTCCCCTCAATAGAACTAATTTTTTATAATGAAGCCTATTCTTAGCATCGTAAAGTAAAACAATATGTTCACTATTTATGTGAAGAGTCGTAAAGTTCTGGCTAATATTGCTCATCACTGTTACATAGACAGCAATAACAAATAGTTTCCTTGTAATTAACAATGTAGTATCTGAAGTTACGTTCTACGGTACCAATTCTCTGTACAGCTACAGCGTCGTGTGATCTTGGAGCACTGAATTTACCATTTATGAGTCCTGGAAACATGTATGCACCAGAGTTCCACTCATGCTCTCTGGGTCTGTCATCAGTGCTTCGTCGTCGTCGTCGTCGTCGTCTCAGACGTCTTATTGGATTGCGTACACAGGTTCCACGTGTAGTGTATCTAATATCGAATGTTTTGGCCCGAGGCAATCACAGGTAGTTTCGCTGCTTTACCTTCCAAGTCCCTGAAAGTGCTATCCGACAAGTCTTACTCCAGAGAGTATTCAGAACTGTCTCTGTTTCCTTACAATTTCGATCCAACATCCTCCAGACGAACTTAGGTGCGCCCTGAAACTAAGGAAGCGAGAATTGGTGATTATCGCACGTATTGCTAAAAAAATGATACTTAAAACTTTTTCCTAATACTTATATTGGTAGCATAATACTTCCTGCTATAATTTTATAGAGGAGAGCCAATTTTTTGAAAAAATTACAGTAGAATTTTCAAAAAATGATATTTTTAAATAATTTTTCATCGGGATTACCACGAAATTTCCTGGCAACCAATCACATCACAAATAAAACGACAACAATGGTTTCAATAAAATATCGTTACTCATAAACTTATTAGTGAGGAATTTCATATTATTGCAAGTGCATCTCATGCACAAATTTGATTAATCTCTGTGGATTTTCTAGAAATGGAATTTTACGACATTTTCTATGACTATTGGAAGGTGGAATGCTGGATATCCATAAATATCCCGAGTATGTCAATAAAAGATCGTGTGACAGTAGGAGCTAACAATTTAGTATGAAATAAAAGAAGATATGTTGAAATTGGTATTGAATGAGATGATACTGTATTATTTTTAGATCCGTCGAAGATAATCTTATCGCATCGCATACACCAGTCACTTTACGCGTTACCTATAGTAAAAGTTGTACTAGGATATGGTAAATATACAGCAAGCCAGTTTTAGCTGCACCGCGGTATATCGATTTCACCTCCTCAGCTTGCCCTTATTTTCAGGACACTATTTTATAGCTGCATTATCGATCAAACTATCCAACTCACGTTTGCTTGTGCAATACTCTGTTTCTCTCTCTCTGTCTCTCTCTCTTTCGTCTCTTAAATCGCGAGGTATAAAATCGGCGCCTCGGCCAAACAGAGGCGCCGAAGAAAATCTCGGCGATGCTGCATCGAATGGGTCTCAGGTGTACAAGAAATCACATCCGACGTTCCGGACTCGAGGAGCTCAACCAAACGTTTCTTTGTGTCTTGATGTGTTTCCGTATTGATCTTGTATCGAAAAAGCGTCAATCTCCAGTCTTACTCTCCGCTTTACTCTCTTCTACATTAATTCTCTTTGCAGCTGAAGATCTTTGACGTTTTTTGCACCTGTCCCATTAGATTTCTTTTTATTGTTTTTATTATTTTTTATCTGTGATTTCATTCTTTTCTTTCGACGATTTTGGAAATTCCTGGGTCAGAAGTATTTATGTACATTAATTGTATAAGCAATCTTTGCAGCTGAAGGTCTTTGGATTTTTTTTCTGTATTTGGCACATAAGATTTCTTTTTCTTCTTTTTATTATAATATACCTATGATTTTATTCTTCTCTTTCGCCAATTTCAGAAATTCCTGGACCAGAAATTTTTCAATTACGTTGTCGGCGAGCGTCATGCTGAGTTTTATGGATCCCGAATGCAAGAAATCGCATCCGTTGGTCTGGACACGAGGATCTGAAGCAAACGCTTGTTCGTGTCTCGATGTCTTTCCGTATCGATCTTGTATCGGAAAAGCGTCAAGCTTTTCGTCTTATTTTGCGCTTTTCCTTCTCCATGTCTTCTCCACATGAATTCCCTTTGCAGTTGACGATCATTGCTATCTTTGTTGCAATTGTCTTTCAAGACATCTTGTATGCCTTGTAACCTTCTATTCGTCGAAATATTATTGAGACCAAAGAGTTATTAATTTCAATAATAAGATCTGTCAAAAATGGACAATCTGCTCCAGTATATTGGTAAATAGAATTTTTTTTCTCTGCAAGAATAAGCACAGATCAGAGTGAGATACAATTTAACATCTGCAATTGATGCTGCACTGTTAAATAAAAATTGCAAGGTGTGCGATCTCAAAGATTTGAGATATTTTTAAAAGCTTTTCGCGACTCTTGCACCTCCTCCATAATTCAGTCGATAAGAAAAGGTCTTTCAGGATTGTGGCGTGTGCGGTTTGTGGGAAGAAAGGCAAAAAAATAGTCCGAGCTTTTTTCTGGGCTGTTGGATCGAGTAAAACAAAAAATAACACGCGGAAGTACGACAGGAACCTATACGAAGTACACGCTACAGCGAAGGGTGTGGGTGTGACAACGGATTACTCTCTGCAATGCGGAATAATAAGCAATTATACGTTTATGGTTGGGGAAACCCCCTGAAGGTTTCTGACGTCAACACGCTCTTCCTATCTTCTTTTCACCTCTGTTTATTTTCCATTAATTCTACCACGCACCGTGTGGTCTTATACCAAGAAAATTCCTATGCTATTTTCACTGGGCATAATTAATCATTGCGAGAGTAAAGGCTACTTATATTGCTAGATACCCAAATCTGTTTATCAACCCAACCGAACCTACTTGGCTTGTAGATGCAAACAAATTCGTTGAGTAAACTCGCTGTTATCCCAGTTGACAGTAATATGTTGTTTCTATCACGTGATAAACAAAATAAAAAGGTTCTATACTTTTTTATTTTCCGATATTCGCGGAATAACTTCGTGCAACATCGGAGCTCATCTGGTGGATGTTTACTCACAGAATGCAATTATTTTAATGAGGCGTTTCGAAAACCAAGCCGAATACCATTACGCGCTTGCAAATTGGAGAAAATATATTTGATCAAAGTGGAATGAGAGTTTTTTGTTGACTCCCGTCTGTTTATAACGAATTCTGAATTAACCGATACCCAAGATTAATTTTCGTTGAATTGAAAATGTGAATTTATTTTTCTAGTTGAAAGTCTCGTGCTTGCGAATCGTGAAACGTTTCTGTAGTATCTATAAATTTTTACTTTGCTTAAATTATCTCAGGAAAGTGTGAAAAAGGTTGGAAATCGGGATATCGTTTATCAGGTGCTTTTATTATCAAGCAAGAAAATTTTTGGAGCTCTGACTTTTTTTTTTCAATGACATCAGGAGATAGACGACTGTTAATAAATATCAGCGATTTGGTTCTGTTTCATTTCCCTTACAAAACTTTTTCCAATATGGTAACCGAATTATAGAAAAAATTGATTAACCCAAGTCTTACGTCTTTTATGGTTACATCGAATATGTCGTAATAGTTACATATAATATTGTTCTCATTGCCAAACCCGATGGTGTACGACGGCCAGTCGTCGATAGGAATTCGAAACACGGATTATCGGATGGAGAATGGATTCCTGACGAGTCTCGCGTTCTCGGGCGCTCTCCTGGTCGGGTAAAACGACTGGTGTCGTGAGGATAAGGGTGGGAGGGTGAGGGGGAGGCGTTGCTGCGGGTCAATCCGATTGTGGGATTCTCCAAGCCCCTGTGAAAATTCTCTGTCGAGACTTGTCGCCCACGTTGTACTTGTCATATACCTACAAAGGTTTACCTACCATAATCTATAGGTTGCAACACGATATTTGCCGTAAAAAAAATCATCTGCATCCCCGAAGTCAGTAGTTCCACAATTTTTCTTTTTAATAAACGAAATTCCACCCGATCGAAAAACTTCCGGTGATAAAGCTACTCTTCTTATAACATACATTTATTTCAATTTTTCCAATTTTCCTTCGAGAAATATGAAAATCACATTACCAGAATATTGCATCACATAACTCGCTGGAAATTCGATGAAGTCTTGAACTCGTCCGGAATCACCTCGGGCTGTGCATCGTGGATTGAGATTAATTTTGTGATGAACACATTCCAATTGTTGTATAACATCTTCGCTGTTACAGTGCAACGAGATGACAGCTAACAATTGCTGGTTCAACTGTTGCTCTTCCACGAAACTGGACCTAAACTATGCACAGCGAAACACGACGAGTACAGTCCCAAAGGGACCTTAACTATATAATTATATTCGGCAGGATACAGCTCTAGTCAAGCGAGTGTAACAAATTTGTATTGTATTCTCGAACTCGGGTTCACTTCTGCCGCCTCACTTGTATGCACTTTGCTCTCTATCTGCTCGAGTATCAGCGCTATGTTGTAGTTGCTGGTGCTGTGCAGGGCAAGAGCTCGTGGACTCGAGAACACTCAGTCTCCTGGCAGACAAGCCTTCACTTGGCGACACTCAACCCTCGGAATAGTTCAACGAAACCAGAGAATATCGAGCCGCGGTCAACCTCAGTCGACGATTGTTTACATGGGCTATTCCCTTTCAGATTGTAACCACTATATTCATAGATTGAAGGTTACTAACCAACGACAACTTGGTTAATACTTCACTGCACGTGACTACCGAAAATAGTCGGCGTTACCAAGAGATTGTAATCAATGTGAGTTGAACTGAAGAACCAACCACGAAAATTGGTTCCCTGGACCGCCAATGCGACGAAGTTATTGGCAGAATTGAAATGGCAGACGCGTTTAACTACTTTGATTAGCACGATGCCATTAAGGGGGATGACTCAGTCAAAAAATTATTTGTTTTTATTAGCGGGTAAACGGTATGGGCTTTCTCTCAGCGATAAAAAAATATAAAATAATCTCCTGTCTTCAGAATGGTCAGAATGGCGATTTATTTGTTTGTAAATTGAAAAAATTGGTACACGTTTCATTTCTGTTTATTTCAAATATTCGAATGCCTTCATTTTTATAAATTATTTGAAAAATCAACATTTTTTCAATTGCAAATGTTTTCCTCGCGATTTTGAAAAAATCTTGTATACTTTATCATTTTCTATCTTTTATTTCGTTTTTGATAAAATTTGTATTCCACCGAATATATCATAACTATGAATGGAATACCTAAAAAATATTGGATTCAAACGAACATATTTAAATAGCCGCATAACAGAATTATGAATTTTTGACAGCTCTCATTTTGAAATCGAAAAAGCTGTATTTACCGAATAGATTAAAAGTTTTAGTGCGCGCGATGTTAAATAAAAATTGAATTGAAACGAAGCAATTTACATAATCGCACAACGGAATTGTGAATTTGCAATGTCTGCTATTTTGTTATTGCTGAAAACTTTATTTTAGGGAATATAATAAAACTATCGGTACACGGAACACTTTCGAGTGGGCGATTTTATTAAGTCGTCTAGTACAGCGACGGGGATTAAGCCAAACCACCGGGACGAGAATCGATCCTTGTCTCTGGCCGTATAAACCGAAAGATAATTTACCATTTTTGCCGTGGACAGGAACGTCGCTCCCAGGGCTGATTCTCTGCTCGTGCGGTTTCCCTTTCCACTGAGCACGAGCCGCGATTTTCTCTTGAACCTTCGGTGGTGGAGTCTATCGCCACCACGATACCATCTCTCTTGCTACTCTCTCGCCCTCTGCGTCGAGCGGCTCTCACGCTCCTCCACCTCACCAAGGCCCCCTTTCTTCCCCTTTTCAACCCTGCCTACAAATAGCCCACCCCGTTTATGACTCTATCGAGCGCCCCGCTAACAAAAACTAATAGAAAACCTTGGACCTAATACTTAGCCCGGAGGCATAAAACCACGACTTTACGCCGGAGCTAGTGACAAGGCCGCGGAAAATTTAATTTATGATATTTTTTGAAAAACTCATAAATTTAATAACGATCCCATCAGGGCTCACAACTAATTATTGGACTTTCAGAAGTTAAAGTACACTACTTTCAATCTTTGTGATGCTGAAATCACAACGTCCAAATTTCCACCGTAAATTCTTCATGACTTTTACGTCACATTAAATCGTGACAGTGAAAAATGAAATTTTGAATTTATTCTTATTTTTTGTTGTTGCTGTAATATTATTGAAAAGATTTTTTTACCAATTGGTTTAATTAAACTGGAATTTAAGGAATGGGAGGAAAAAGTTATTGGGCATGCTGAAATTGGTGATTATGGATAACAATAATAATAATAATAATACTTATTGATTATTGAATATTGACGAATCAGTCAAAAATTATGTGGTAAATTCGACAAAAATGCGTTTTTCTTCTCAAATGAGATATTCAACTTTTCCGAAGACATAATATTTTTGAAAAAAATTCGATCTTTTTATTTTTCGACAGCCGGAAAAGGAATTTTCCGGTTTTACTTTAATAAGGAAAGGGATTTACTATCGTTAACTATTCACAGTGATGCTTTTACGATCCATATCTTTCAGTAGCTCTTAATTCTTTTTTAATAAGGCTAACTAATAATAGAAAGTAATAGAAAAGAATTAAATTAGTGTGGTACAGGGTTTTAGAAGAATGAGCGAAAAAAATCTGCAAATGACGTCAGCATTCATGCCTTTTGTCGTGAAAGCACGTGGAAGAATTTTGGTCGCAGGGAAAATTAACGAGAATGTTTCGCGCGTCTGGCATGAGAAAATAGTGCAACTTGGCTTGGTAGTGTTCTCGTGTATTTACGTTAAAGTGAGAGTTTTTGCGGTTGAAAAATATAACCGCTGGAGTTCCCTTGACCCGGCGAGTATTACGTTAGATGATTTTAATTAGGTTGCGACGCTCAGTTTGGTTGAGAATTGTTGAGAACGCGGTGGTTGAGCCGAGAGCTTCTGCGGCCCGAGCGCTTGAAAAAAGCCACCTGTCGGATTTTGCTCCTGGAATTTACTTCCCGGGTTTATCGGGGTGTTGTCGGGTCGAGTCGTCTATACCTCGGCAATACCAGACCGCAGGCATCGAAAGGAGCCACTATAATATGCTTTCGCTCCCTCTGACCCTCTTATATTCCTGCCAACCCATATTGGCTTGTGAATCGAGTTCTCTCACACGACTCTTCCATGTATTGGCAAGTTCATCCAACTAACAATTCCGAGGGGAAGACCTAAGATTGAACCTGATGGAAATATAAGAGGACCCTTCTCATTCGCTACTACCACAGCCAACAGGTTACTCTACGAATGTATTTGGGACACTTTCTCATACTTTCGATCTGAGGACATACAATATCACTTTTTTTACCATCACTCTTACATATGTCTGCATATGTGTTTGGGACATGTCTTCATCTGTGGACATATAATTTAATATTTTTTACCATGACTTTTACGTATCGAGAAAAATAATTAGTTTGGTTTAATTACTAGAATTGGTTGAGTTAGTCAATTTATGTAAACATTTCTCAACATCAATTTTCCATATGAAAAAATATGAAGAACCATCAATTGTCCGTATGGAGAATTAATTAATTCCAAGCAATAAAATTTGATAGATCAACCAGTTAGTCACTTAGGCTACCTAAATCGTTGGTGCCCTTAATTAATTGTTTGCGTCAACCAATTTCCTCGTCTGAAGAGTATTTAAATATGCAAGTTGGAGAAGGCAACTAATGATCTTTCTCCGTGTATTTTACATCACAATCGGCGTTGCAATTGCCCTGAAAGCGGAAAAAGAAAGAAATCGTAGGCAGAGGCTAATTACAGCGAGAGCGCCGTCGTGAAGAGCGAAAAGGGCGAGCGAGATGGAAACCACTTTTAAAACTAATTTCGGAAGTCCGTAGCTCACTCCGAGTCACATCCGAACAATGAAACCCACTTTCAGAACATCCCTTCAGAAATATGGATTCAAGAAAAATATCTCGAAACAGAATACAGTCATTTAATTATAATATTAATGCCCAATTTATTCAACTTCCGTTTCAAATATAATTAATAATACAGCTTTATTTACATCTCACTAAATTCTTACGTCAAGAGGGGAAATCTAAGGTTTAGTTAGAGGAGTACAATCTTCGATATCTTCAATGATCGGTTCAGCAGAAAAACGCATGTGGCCGTTGACGAAAGGGCCAATTTTGTAAGTTGCCTTTTTCGTGATATGGTTTTACAGGTAACGATCGAAATTGATCATTATTCTTCAAAATTTATCATATTGTATTATTTTATTAATTTAGCAGAACAGATGTTGCGTTGATTGGCAACGATTTTGGGTTGAATTCCGTCTCTAAAGATATTTTTTCACTCTACGAACCCCAAAAACACGTTGCCCATCGATTAATAATGGTACAATTTATAGATAATGACAAAAGTTCACTCATGGCGATCTAAGGGAGACTTTATGTGGTGGTAATGCCACATAACTCATGATTAATCTGAACGCCCAATTTAGTTGAACTGCAGAATTTTTTTTTCTCACCCCTTGTTGATCCAAGTTGATTCCATCACCCCATTCGTCGGTTGCCAATTAATTGATCTGTTGGCCTAACGATCCAATTTATCATTACAGCCAATATTCGTTTCCTTAACGAATTTGTTGATTCTCCCAATCACTTTCACCACCTGGAAAATCCCCCTTGAACCCCACAACATTTTCTTCCATATATTCGGAAAGCGCCAACTTAAAAAAAAACCAACTAACCCGTCCAACAACAACAAAAAACATCACTTTTCCCCCAAATCAAAAAATTATAGAAGACACCATTTCATTGTTGTGTTGGACACAAAATTCATAGTAGGCAAATTTGTAATTAGAAAATTGTTCCACCTCTCTCTCTCTCCCTCAGATAATCATAAGTGCGAGAGAGAGAGAGAGAAGTCGTGTGGTACATAACGTTAATGCGCGCTGTCGGCAACGCGGTGACGAGGAAATTTGCGGATTTCGTGATTGTACGAAACGTTACACAGATGCACACGAGCAGTGTACGTACTGAAGAGACACGACAGTTTCAAGACCGCTAATAGCACAGTGGTATATACTGTTTGTTGGGAAAACGTGGAAAGGGAGGTACTAGATAGAGCCAGGTTTCAACTCGACGGTCAGGGTGTGCCCTGACAATTGCCAATTAAGCCGCAGCTGTCTCCCTTTGCGGAATAGTGACACGATTTGATCGAGGTAGTAGTCGTCGTCGAGTCGTCCCGCGGGCCACAATCTGGTGTGCTGACCTTATAATACGGTTGAAAGGAAGGCCACGGGTTCGATTTATGCTCGCGATAACGCTTTTTTGTCGGCGCAGCAACATGACAAGTACATCTTCACACTCTGGGCGATAATAACTATGCCATAAGACAAAAACCAGCCTTCCCTTCGATAGATTTCGTGAGCCTTTCCTACGTGTAAGCTTATATACGGGCTCTTCGACGTATTTCTTCAAGGCCACACTTAAAGCTCCAGCCTCCACATGCACAGAGATTGGCTTTTTGCAATGACAATTGTTTTCATCTCCCACACGAATAAGATAAGTTTTTATCAATATATATGTATATTTTTAGTTTTGGACTGTAGATTGTGGAGACAGATTTTGGCAGAATTTACAAATTTGGAAATTATTACTCAAATGAAATATATAGAAATTCACGACATTTTTTTCATATATTTCTCTTTGTTTTTGATCTCAAGAGCTTAAATATATTTTTCTAACTAGTTAGAGTTATTGTGGAAAAAATTTTTTTACAATTTTCTTTCTGTGGAATTAACAGAGGCTTACAAGTCTTTTAAAATTCGCCGATTTTTTAAATTTTTATCTGATAAGAGTATCTGAAGATGAGAAAATCATAAAGAATTTGAGGTCGATAAATACGTGGTTATAATATATAAGGAATGAAAAAACTTTAATGAATTTTTTTTTTTTACGTTGCATGGTTCGGTCAATTTGTTGATATTTTGGAGATTTTAGTGAATAAAGTTCACTCAAATAGCACCGTACATTTTCGTAAACGAACCACCCACATGAAAGTATTGGTAGGATTATGTTAATCCCATAAATAATACCATACATCCTTCTTCCAGGGATTAATAGGATCGTCTCTAAATGTACGTGACATTGGATGGTTCTGCAGTAAATCCAATTTCAGTTAGGAATTGAAAAAACATCTATTCGTTTTCGACAAGTCCAATAAAATGAAATGAAGCAAAAAGACAAATGGGCAACAGGGAATGTAAAAATCAGGAAGGAGACAGGCATGAAGAAGAGGAGTATACAGATCAGCAGTGAAGCAGGTGGATAGATCGAGGCACCGATAAATGCATGAATAATGGATGAATTTTAACGAATGAAGTCCACTTAAATAGCGCTGTAACTTTCCACAAGTGGATCAGCCAAATGAAAATATTGGGAAGATTATTCCCATAAATTATGCCGATACATCTTCCGGGGCTTAATAGGATCGTCTCTGAATGTACGTGACATTGAATGGTTCGGCAGTAAATCCAATTTGAGTTAGCAATTGAAAATACATCTATTCGTTTTCGACAAGTCCAATGAAACGAAATGAAACGAAAAAGACAGATGTAGCATACGAGGGTGCAACAGGGAATGTGGAAATCAGGAAGGAGGCAAGCGTGAGGAAGAGGAGTACACAGATCGGGAGTGAAACAGGTGGATAGATCGAGGAACCGATAAATACATGGATAATGGATCAGAGCAAGTGCAGAAGGATATATAGATGGATATAAATGTTATACATAAAGCCCATATAAATAGCACAGGGCCCTGTACATAGGAGAATCACATAGATCGATAAAAGGATGGAGGGGATTTGGATACATAGGTTCGAGATACAGATATAGCGATGGGCAGAGAGGGAGAAAGCCAGGACTTGAAGTGGGTGGAGGACACAAGAGAGGAATAGTAATAGTACGCTTTCTGAATCTCAATGAGGCTAGTTATAAAGGTAGAAAGCTCCATCTCACTCTCTCTCTCTCTCTCTCTCTCTCTCTCTCTCTCTCTCTCTCTCTCTCTCTCTCTCTCTCTCTCTCTCTCACTCTCTCACTCTGTCTCGTATCGCTGCCGCTGGTTGAGTCCCTTTTATATACCTATAACTTCTTTTTTTTTTTTTTTTCTCGTCTCTCTATCCAGAATATATACTATGCTGGTATTGCAGGTTGGTGTTCGAAGAAAGTCGTGCCCTGTTCGTAACGGTCGCTCGTATATGCTCGTTCCCATGTAACTATATATGCGTTAAATTCCACGACGATATATACGCACGTACACATAAATGTCCTACTGGTGGTGCTCTCTGCAGTAACGCCTCCGCTTCTCTCTCTCGACCACTGTACGTGCACCAGGAAGCTTTCTCCCGCACGCTTTCGAGGCGTTGCAACAGTTTTACGAATCGCTGGCTCTTCTGCCAGCGCTGGTTATTCCCGTTCTGTTGTCGTTTGCTGGGCTGACTCGTGTTGGCTTTTACTACTGGACTTCTATTACTCGCTTCTGTGTTCAGCAAATTGCCTGGCGTTTTTCGAAGGATATTCGATTGTGTAGCTGTGAGAAAATTTTTCATCAGTTCTTTGAGATGTGGGACGAAATAGACAAAAATTATTGCGTGACGTATTGTTTCGTTTTACGTAGTTTAATATGTGATTCAGGATGATCCATTGATGGTTTTACAAATCGCTGGCTCTTCTGCCATCGCTGATTTTTCTCGTTCTTTTGTCGTTTTCTAGGCTGACACGTGTTGGCTTTTACTACTAGACTTCGACTACTGACTTCGGTGTTCAGCAAATTGCCTGTCCTTTTTCGAAGAATATTCGATTGTGTAGCTGTGGGAAATTTTTTATCGGTTCTTTCAGATATGGGACGAAATAAAAAAATTATGTGATGCATTGTCTAGATTTACGTGGCTTAATATGTGATTCAGGATAATCCATTGAGGTTTGTTACTGAAATAGTTTCACGACTCGCTGGTTATTCCCGTTCGGTTGTCGTTTGCTGGGCTGACTGATGTTGAGTTTTACTCCTGAATTCCATGTTCAACGAATTGGCTGGCGTTTTTTTTAAGGATATTCAATTATTTAGCGTTGGGAAAAATTTCATCAGCTCTTTGAGATATAGGACGAAATTAAAAAAAATATTGTGTAATGTATTGATTAGTTTTACTTGGTTTAATATGCGATTCAGGATGATCCATTGAGTTTTACTACTGAAATAGTTTTACGAATCGTTGAATCTTCTGTCAACGCTCGTTATTCCTGTTCTGTCGTCGTTAGTTGGGCTGACGAGTGTTGGCTTTTACTACTGGATTTTCACCAATGATTTCCATGTTCAGGAAATTGCATCGCATTTTTCAAAGAATATTCGATTGTATGGCGATAGGTAAAATTCAATAAGTTCTTCAGATATATTCAGTATTACTTGCTTCAATATGTATAGTTCACGATGATTTATTGGATTTTACTGCTCAACTCTGCTATTGAGTGATTTGAGTTCCACGTTCGGAAAACTCAGTTAAAATTCTTTGTCTCAGAATATTAAAAAAAAATCAGGTTAAATTACAAGTGGATTAAGTAATGCTGTTAACCATTTTTTGTTCTTGAACTCCATCAAAAACATTTCGGATTGAAATATCGAGCATAAAGATCACGACTTAATATTTTAGTATTTCGATTTTCAATAACACCATGAGAAGCTATGTTGCCGGCCTAGTTGTTGCCAACTGATCTGTACGACTTTTTATGTGATGCTATAATCGAGGCGAAAGAATCGATCGCTTGCGTTCAACGACATTTGACCGTTAAAGAGTTAAAGCAGAGAAGAGTGAAAGAGGGAGAGAGAGAGAGGGAAAGAGCGGTGCGCTGGGGAAAGGTGCATGGGAAATGACACCTGTTGAAACAAAACACCGTTTCAGGTACGTGGGGGCACCTCTCGCTTTTTTTACGAAACTTTAACGCTTCCGATAGTCATCTGCAGCGTACACATCTAAAAAAGGTGAATTAAAAAATTGCACCTTTCGCACACTCTCGGTACATCGTTTCACCTCACAATTCGCGAAGTTCGTAGAAAATATTTTCTATATCTACACAGCGAAAAATTCGCACTGTAATTTACGGTGTAAATAAAAATCTGCAAACGTAATGAAACGATTACGAAATTAAAAACACCAAAAGTTTCTACTAAAAACTCGACAATAAAAGTATTTTTTCATGAATAAATTTATGAAAATTAATGAATTATTGTTAGAGCCCTATTTACGCTTATGGAAATTTATTTAAAATGGTTTTAACACAATTTATACATAAATCCAAAATAACAGTCTGCTAATCAAACAAGATAGAAATTTTTAAGGATTTTTTTTGTATGTAAAAACAAATTAGTATTTAATTCTGCGTGGACATTATGAAAGCTTATTTTATTAGGAGGTGAACATTTGCGTATCTGAAAATCAGGGTAAATTGACACTGTCGAAAATGTTCGTAAATTTACTGTACTAAATATTATATCCACAATTTTATATATAAAGTTTAATAACACGAGTGTCGTTAATTACCAATTTTTAAATTGAATTTCCTTGAATTTATACAGTGTTATGCCATGCCACCGTAAAAGATTCTGATAAATATGGTAATCCTATTTCAATTTTATTTTAAAAAAAATTCTTTTCGCGTACTGGGTCGTTGAAAAAACTATATATTTTTGAAATCGAATCACCAGGTCTGTTCGAAATTAAAGTCACTGCTGCGGATAATAAAATTCAACTTTCTCGACTTTAATGCCTGGAGTTATCCGCACACCTATTTTTGCAATTCGTACATGGAGAAGTCCCTGGACACGTGAATTCAGTAAATGTTTGCCAGTGTTCGATTCAATTAGCCCAATTGGTTCACAGATCATCGGATAGCCTACGAGGTCGATCGGTGACTCTTTTCAATCGTTGCTCTATGGTGCTTGTCGAAAACCTTGTGTCACGAGCTCCAATATTTGTGATTGGTTGAAACTGTCGCACGGTCGATGAGCTTTTCGAGTGGTACGACCGAGCTTCGTTCTGGGCTGTATTTGTAAGCAGCTGCACTGCAACCTGTTCGCGCAAATGCAAGTGATATTTGAGTTGATGAAATTAAAAAACAAATTTATCTCAAAATAATTGTATTTGCGGTTTCTACGAAGCTTAACCAAAAAAGGATATTTTTTGTTGATTAAAAAGTTTGTGGCAAAGATTCCACTTTGTAAAATGGAATTGAAACTACAAACTTCAAAATAATGAATCAAATTCAATTTTTTGTTCACTGAAATATTTTCGATTTTCCACTTGAAATTTAATGTACTCGAATTTTTTATTCATAAACTGGTATACTAAATTTACTGTACAAGTGCGATGTTGAATTTGTTTTTTATGCAGTCATTTTTATAATTTGCTTTGATTTTACTGTAAAATTTCTTTATTTATATCACAATTGTACATTAAATTTCTTCTTCTACAAACATTTCCAGTTTTTCTTACGATTCTGTACGTACAGGAATAGGAATTCTTTCCACAAGATCAAAATACTTTTACAAGCAATCAATCACAGGGGATTTTCCATATGATATCTTTTTCTAAAAAAAAAAAAAAAACCTACCATGGTTTTTTGTTGGGAATCGCCCAAGGCTGTTCGTGAGAATATTTCAAGTACAACATTTGGTTCCTCGAGATGAAAGTAAGGAAAATATATTTTGCAGAAGAAAGTGGTCCAAATATTGTGAACGTTTTTTTCACCGTTTATTTTTACTGAACTGTGACGTAAGAGAAGTTCGTTTCTTGCCCTTTGTATCATTATGTTCAATCTGTTTTACCATAGGGATGAGGGAACTAATCCAATCAATCTTTCGAGAAGGTTAACTCTCAGAATGAGCTTCGATAATGTCTTCGCTTGGTGGTTAATTTATAGTGGCCAAATGCAGTGAAATGGATTAATCCAAGTGGAAAAAGACAAAAGCTTGAGAAAGTGTTTTCTCTCCCTTTGTGAAGAAAAAGCGACTAATGGATAATTGAGAACCGAGAAGAATGAAAAGAAGATATAGGACGACGAGGAAAACGCCCCGCATTGGCATTGTCCAATGCAATAAAGCTCTCTGAGAATGTTTCCTTCGTCTCTTGGTGCAGGGCTTACTCTTTTTTTTTTTTTTTTCTCGGAATCCCTACAAGCGAATCCAGTGACCTCTCTTGCAGCGGTAATCGACTTCCCTTTGACCACACACGTGGCTCCAACATAGACAATAACCTAAATCCGCAATTCTTTAACTTTTGAACATTTTTTAAATTTTCTCAGTGAAGATCATGTTTTCTATAAGCAGACACTTACTTTTGGTACGATTATAATTTGCTTACATAAGGCCTCTAATTTTACAGTAAAAGAACCTTAATCTTATATCACAGTTGTACATTAATTTTGATTAACGAGTTTACAGCTATAAATTTCCAATTTTTTTGTTACAATATGAAGAAGACTTTCTTCCACATTTTCTTGCATAAAATTCTATCAGATACTTCGTGTCTTCTTCCTGGAAAATCTCATTGATCCGTTTAAAGAATCGATAGCAGTCCGCACCAATTTTATTGGAATAGAAAATTGCGGATTTAACGTGCTCGAAAGTTTTTCACAACACACGCGAAACCAAAGTGAATGTATGGTGTCCTGCAGTATGCAGAGGTATCGGTGTACACAGCGGTACGGAGAGTGCAGGAAGAAAGCGAAACAGAGAAAGGAGAAGAAACTTTTAGCCGTCGGCTGTTCCTAAAGGGAGAATAAGGGGTGCTCTACTTTTTCTTCACCAACTCTCTCTCGCGTTTCACTTCCACTTCCTCCTCCACTCTCTCCCCGCCCCTTCACAGCCCCTTTCATCCCTTGTTTTCTCTCTCTCTCTCTCTCTCAACAAACTTATACACATGCGCATCTACCCACATAGCCACTACTCTTTCACTCTTTCTTCGATACACATCTCTGGCATTCAAACTGTTAGCCTCGGGCGCCCTCTATCTGCACCTCCGGCTTCTCATAGGCTCTCTCACTCGTGCATCTTCTTCGTCATCGACGCTCCTCTTTATCCAACTTTATGCGTGGCGAGTCCAACGAAACGTGGCAGGACCCTTAAGACCAGTACAGTTCCGTAAATCCGGTTAACGTTCTTTTAATGCGCTAAAAGTTCTTCCCTCCCCAGTCAGGCATTAAGTTGAAAAAAGAGGAGACGAGGTAGAAGAGGATGCAGAGATATATTGTGCGGGAATAAGAGGAGCTCTCCCCTGATGGAGAAAGTCAAGTTTCTGGCGATTAGTTAGAACCGGGCGAAAATACACAAGCTCCAACTGCGAATAGGGTGAAAAGGTTTATCGACGCCTTTGGCTCGACTCGCTGGCACCGTTCCAACAAACTCACCGACCTAAAATTTCGCGCTCTCCTCTTTGACGATCACCTGACGCTTTTGAAGCTTGAGATACCGATTGAAATTTTTTTTTTCTCTTGTTTCCGGTACTACTGCCTTATTAAATTGCTCGCTTCGGCGTAATATAAAAGTTGCTAACTGACTTCATATCATCGAGACTGTTATCGCGACGTGAAATGGTCTATAGATTAGTCTACTTAATTCAAAATGGTTGTTGTACTTATCAGTGTATTTATTCCTGTATTCAAAGGTCTGCTGGTATTACGAGCGTCACGAACTTACGAGCAATTGAATGGGGGAAAAAAATTGTAGTTTTCAGTGTCATTTTCGAATTTCGTTGGGTTGGTTGAAAAGTGCTAAAAACGAAACCTTTAAATTTTTATTTTCTTTTAACTAATTATTGTGTTATCGAGATTGTATCAAAAAATTATGGAGAGTTTATTACTGAACTTCCGATTTTCGTCGCTCCAAATTTAAAATGCAACAAATTCAAAACTAAACAAAACGTAATTTCACGCTGGCCTTTTTAAAGCTTGATTCAGTACGAAGAAAATAGCTCAAGCGGCTATTGCTATTAAATTCCTCTTTGAATTTACAGCTACTTCAATAGAAAAATCTACATTCATTTGCCAAAATGTTTTTATTTGTACACGAATTTGTGACATTTCTTTGGTTGAAAAATAAGTTTCTCCCGATTCTATTTATATATTCAATGAGCCATTTACATCTCGACACAGATTTTTTACCATATAAATTTCTGTTTATTTTTCTTTTCCATAAAAAAATGTTGGACTTCCAAAAAATGGTGCAAAATGTCTTAGGTCTTGTGTATACCGATCTATTTTCATAGCAAATACTCCATTTGACTCCTTATAGGAAAGAATATGGCAAAGACCTTTCTCAAGATTGCGAGTGTATAAAAAGTGTCTACCCAAAATGAAAAGAAAAAAAAAAAGTGTGTGTGTAAGTGACGCACGTTGAATATCCACCGCAAAGATGACGTCCGCGACTCCCCTACATGGTTGTAGACTAATGGTCCAGTACCATTTAGCTGCAGAAGGGAAAGACCGAATCCTTTTGACGTCGACGGCTCCGTCGTCGTACACAAGAGTTCACGTATACTCCACGTTCGAGACTTATCCCATTTCATTCCTTTTTGTCAGCCGACGTCGAGCGCCCTTTTTCACTTCTTTCACCACTTTCTCTGATCTCTCAACACTGAGACCCAATAAAGCTAGAAATTTATATCTCCCAGTATTCTTACCACAATGTTTCCCCTTTCGTTTCGCATGCGTGAGAAATAAAATACCCATGTATTCTTGCTCGGCTCCTCTCGAAACTGCATCGAGACTCGCTCTTTTCTCGTTGAATATATTCTATATATGTTCCGATTCCTGTTACGTAATCCAGCGCGTTTGTACTGGTACAGCTGTGGGAAATAGAGGCGCAATATCTGCCATGTGATGCCTTCGATTTCATTCGATTTTTCGGACCCCATATTTCCATAAATTGTGCCATTTTTTAATGAACAACGGTCGCGAGAATCATACTTTGAAATTCGCAAGAAAAAAATTGCATCTTTTTGTAGGCCCTCATGTAGAAATTTATCGATTTATTTAAACTCGCTTTACATGTATTGTTACATTTTTTTGCGTGTTCGTAACGAGATAGCTAAGCGTTATTTTTAATGGTACAAATATTAAGGAAATTACAGGCAGAACAAAAAGTATCCTCCATGAGGTAAAAATAGTAATATGTGGCCAATTATTATTATTTTTTAATTTAGGATACAATGTATAGCAGGAAGTACATGCACCTAATTTTCGTGATGCCATTAACATTCTTGTTAGCTTCCATAAATATTTCGATTTTTTACGTGTGTTTGTAAACAGTGAGTCGTATGGTATTGTTGAACGTACAACAATAAATAAATTTTTGTTTTCTTGTTTGAAAGTTTGAAAGGGCAATAGTGGCAGCAACTGTGAAAACAGCGCATGGCACATTGTGCTCCTCACACAGATCTCCAATGATAATAGTTTCCAACTTAGCATACCATGTATTGCAGATAGCTTTTGCATCCAATTTTCACGGTCCCATTGGCATCTATTTGACCAAACTACGTGCTATATGCAATGATGTTGATTGTACTACGTGCCCTATGTGCTACTCTATCTCGAGTAGCATAGTGCACAGCACAGCTTTCCTTAACTATTTGCATGTCACGTTCCGTGTTCCCTGCTTTAATTTTTACATTCGATTTTGTTTTCATATAATCACATTCTTGTATAGTATATAGTGTATATAGAGTGAAATAAATTCTCAAATTGAGATGACACGTGACACATGTATCTATGGTTTGCTGAGAAAGCTTTTTCTTTGAGGCTCAGGTGCATGGTTACCTGGACAAGCAGCATTTCTACTGTGTGTGATCTGGAAAAAGATGGTCGGAGGGAATATCCCCTTGGGGTGTGTGCATTCTTGCGCCTGGAACAACAACACAAAGGCAGGAAGACCGCACTACTGTAATCTCCCCATCCTCACTTACTGTTTGTTCGTAAAGCACGTCAGTACATATACAGCACAGTTGGTGTAGTACATTGCACATGTAAGTACAGTTCAAGTGTGCAGTGTGTTTTCACGGTGCGAGACAGAGATCGTCGAAGCCAAAGCCCAGGAGAGGCGACAAGTGCGTAGAAGAAAGACAGGCCCTTCCGGAAACTCGTGACCAGACGACTAGACAAGCTCCGCGTTCTTCTTTGTTACAGTGAAAGATTTAATTACGCGAAAAGCACTGGAGACGTGACGGAAATTGCAGTGCCTTGAGGCTTCTCTCAAATGCTTCGAATGCCTCAGCACATATATATGGACATGTTGGACGATATAATAATATAGAAACAACGACCATTATGGAATGGTCTAAAATAGAATGTTGTGCACGAGAATCAATTTTAAATAACAGGAGCGCGGCTTTTCCGACGAATTTCCTAATTTTGGGGTTACAGGTAATTTCTGTATATCAGGCATTGCCGGTAATTCCAATCTGATTTTTAATGTTATTGTTTCATCTCTAAGAATCAACCACAATTTTAATTAGATTTTTTAAAAATCAATTTCCTGATTGATTCGACTCTAAAAAATTCTACTAGCTATTGCAATTGCCAATTATTAATCATTTGCATATTTTTACATTTAGATTACAATATTCTGCCATTACCTCTCTATATTGATCATAATATTTTTTAAATAACTAACGCGTAAAAATAGGTGCATAGACCAAGCAATAAACGTTAGGTATATCTATCAGTTGCCATTGGGCCACCTCATTTCGTTTCGATGCACCACATTCTTCTCCCTTAACGTTATATGAAAAAGCCACTATTATATAACCTCGTTCGAGAATACATAATGCGATGCGAGAGATAAAAGAAAAAAATACAAAACGAAGAGAAAATAAGAGCTGCCGCACGCATAGAATTGTCCGGAGCATATCACAGAGATGCAACCGGAAGAGAGACAAATCTGTCTAGAAAATGTCACTATCTCCCGCGCTTTATCTCCGTCGTAAGAAATCTCGTTTCTCGCGCACTGCTTTGTCATCCTGTGCACATCTTTTGTACACACGAAGAAGCTCATCCTGCGTTATATAATATTTTTCGCATTGTGCACTTCTGTCCGGCATAATCCATCCATGAAACTTCCATTCATGTATATCTTCCAGTTACATTTTTTCTCTACAGTGTTTTACATATATATATATGTAAATACGATATAAATACGTTCATATTGTCTTGTCCTTTGGTCATTTTCCAACAAATAAATTTGTTCAAGCGAATAAAGCTCGTCTATCGTTTTCCAACGGCCTGGATCGCAACAATATCCTCAGCAACAGGTCCAACATACGTATCCTTCAAGAGCGGTCAATCATCCATGCGTACATAACTTGAGTCGTTCATGCATGCGCTGAAAATAAGAGTCTCCTCGTCGACATCGTCGATAGCCACTGCCGAGACTCGCGCCTTATTTAGAGTCCTCGTTGGCGGACGATTCCCGTCCGGTAGCCTTGAAGAGCTGCGCCAGAGGCGAACAGACGAACAGAATTACTTATGGACTTGTCTTCTTCCTCTCCGCCTCTCCCAATCTTTATTTTCACCGAACTATCGTTCATTCGCCATGCCTGACGTTTATTAAAACTGCTAATAAATGGTCGGTGGTAATTGGAAAAGGTGAGATTAATTGAAAAAAAAAAAACTGGAATAAAAACCGTAATCCAAATTACTGGGCGTTGATCCGCCGAGTAAAACCTGAAACCGTTAAGCTCCGTTCACAAATTCCAAAGGGCAGGACTTTTTTTCTCAAACGCTGCAGCAAAGATATTTGTAATTGGAAGGCTAATTCCATGGCTCTTGGAGCTATCCATCTGTTGCATCACTTTCATGCCGAGCGATACATCATCCGGTAAATCCTGGTTCGAATATTCGAGAGGCTTCGGGAGATCGTAAGGAAAATTGCGAAATTCACAAGGGCCTACGTTATTGGATACAAAACACATTAATCATCTTCCACTTTTAAGGTTTAACTGCGTCTCCTGTTCAATGCATTAGATATGGAGATCAATTCCAATTATTTTCGGTTGGCGAAGTGATGTGCTTAAAGTAAAGCTCATTACGGATGAAAATATCGGAGGTTCAATAGAAATTTGCAAGAGATCGTAGGCAATATTACAGCATTGACGAGTACGTAAATTGTATTGGATTTAAATCAAATTAATCATCTTCCAGTTTTTACCGAACGCTCCTTCTCGGGCTTCCGGTATATGAGGATTAATCCTAATTATTTTCATTTCGAAGGGTGAAAAGAGCGCTGAGCACGGATAAAAATATCTGTTTCAATGGTTCAAATGTTTTCCATTCCCCAGCGAGTATCAGCAGCTCAGGGGGCTTGGGAGACAGGAGTAGACGTCTTCAGAATGTTCTATGTACTCTCTTCCAAGTAACTCTCTTCCCGTCTAGTCACCCCTCGTAGATGCTTCTGAAAGCAGCTTATAAACCTCAGGAACGACCCGCGTCCGCCCTAAATGTCATGCGGCCATGGCACGTGGAAACTGATAACCTCTGAGAGTGGGAAAAGGCGACAGAGAAACGGAAGACCGAGAGCATGACCCCGAGTGAAACAGAAACGTTGCAGTGAGGAAGAGATGGTCCTGGTGAAGACACTGCTGATTCTCGTGTCCATCGACTACGTCAACGTCAGCGATAAGCATTATCTCTATATTGGACAGTGAAGGCAAGGAAAATGTGAACAAGTTGGTATTTCTTTCTTCGAAGATCCTGTTTGGTCAGTAGCCTTTTCACATTTCATGGGTTTTTGCAACCAGTGATGGTAATTACATCATTTTTCAGGCATCATTCATGCTCGCTTACTTAATTAGGGAAAGGTGGAATTCAAGCGAGTTCCACGTTCTTTGCCATGGTTCGATGAACCTCCTCTGCAAGAATGTTCATTTATCAAAGCTTCCTTAAAAATGGGAACTTTTGCAAGGACTTGGTTATCGATCAATCATGGCATTGATTTTGTGATAATAGTCTCGTAACTCTTTGAGGGTTTTTTTTTTTACAATTCTTATGAAAATCAAAACAATGAACTCTGTGTAAGCTCGGTGGACTTTTGAAAGGACCAGTTTCAGTTTTAACTTTGTAATATTTAATATTGCCAATCATATTTCTTAGTGGCTGGAATTCGATGATTGCGTTTTAACCGATATTATGATTGTCTCGTTAATAGATAGTCTTGAGTGAAATTGAAGTCAGCGATGAGTCTTCTCTGCGAGAAAGTGCTTTCACCAGTTCAAGTTTTAAAAAGAGCATTTTTCTCAGGACGTATGAAATAAAAATGACAAACTGTCGAACCATGACGGATGCTTGAAGCAATCTGATGAAGTCATAACTTTCGAGTATGCATTCCATATTTCCATTCATATTTCTAAGCGGCTAAAATTTTCTAGTGGTATTTCAGCAAATATGATAACTACCTCGTTAATACGTGCTTTCAAGTGAAATTGAAGCTAGCAATTAACAACGTACCACTGGTCTACCCACCTTCCCGCAGAATCTGTTTCACTGACGGCATAGATGAAATGAGGCAGATCGTATTACAGATCAAATACCGAGAATATCAATACTGAAATGTCACAACTCTCCTTTATTTCATTTCAAACTAACACACCGAGAATCATGTTCGTTTACAGGATTAAAAAAAGCACGCATTGAAGTGAAACCAATATACTCAATTTCCTGGAATTGATTGCGATTTATTTGCATGACATTAAGATTTTTTTGACAATTTTAGTCTCGGAGTCTCTTATTCTTGCTGCTTCGACATTCAAAAGAGGAATCACTCGCTCATAAACATAAAAAGAGCCTGAAAAGGGCATCGGATTTTGCCAAATATGCCAACCTATCCATATCATACTTCCATAAATCATGTTCATGTCTACAGTTCACTCTCACTTCAAACTCCCACGATGAAGAGACCATTGGGAAAGTTCTCTGTTCTTACACATCTCATATATGAACTGTGGACAAAACTTTCTTCGTAAAAGCCTTTTTCTTCCGCCCTTCATTCCTGGCGATTTTGTCCCTCTTCGAGAGGTACTTCCTCCAGTTCTGATCTTTTATTGCTGTGCTCAACAGTGTGCACTTTTCGTCCTAGTAACCTTATCATCCGAACTCCAGTCTCGACTACTGGTTTACATTTCTCTCTTCGTAATTCCTGAAAAGCTAAGCGATCCAGTGCCTCCTTCATTCGCAAGCTCATTCTGATTCACTCGAGGGTTCTCGCTGCGGTTCCTCTCACGAGGGGAGTCGCTCCGACGCACGAGAGGAAAAAGTTTTGAGAAAAAAGAGCACTATCGGATTTCGGCTAATATATGCTAACTGATCCGGACCTTCTTTCCATAAATCACTTTCGTATACACAGCCAACTATGATACTCCTACGATGAAGAGTATCGGAGAAGGTTTTCCTGCTCCTGGTACATCAACTTTCAACATTTTTTTTCCTGAAAAGACTTTTCTTTTGCTATTCTAGTAATTTTGTCCCTTTTTGCGAGGTTGTTCGTTCGGTTCTGATCTTTTATCGCACCACTTAACAGTAAACCCTGTGCAGTTGCTGTTTTAGGGGTCTTATCCACTTTCAACCTCGACTGCGAATTCAGATGTCTCTCTGCAATTGCTGGGAAGCTAAGCGACCCAACGCCTTCTGCATTCTCTGTTTATTGCATCAGATGACGACACCTCACAAAGTGACTCTGATTTCCTTGAGCGTCCTTTGGGAAGCAAACTCATTCTGATGCAACCTTCAGGTAGGAATCGCTTAAACCCTAAAAAAGCGAAAGTACTTTCGGCACGTACATTGATACCAACATTTTCGCCAAATTGTCAACCCTGAAGAGATTTTTCTTTCGCCCTTCGCCTCTAGTGACTTTGTTCTTGTTCCAAAAAATTGTTCGTCCACGTTTAATCTCTTATTAATATTCATAACTGAATGACTTGGGCAGTCATTGTCCTAGTAACCTTATCATCCGTACTTCAATCTCGACTGTTGCTTTAGATCTCTCTTTGTAATATCATTAAAGTTAAACGAACTAGCGACTCCCACATCGTCTATTATACCCTTGTGTCAGAAGATGACAAGTCACGAGATGACTCCGACTCACGTGGGTGTTCTCACTGCGTTTTGAATGACACCATCTGGAAAATAAGTCATTCTGATGCAATCTTCAGAGAGGAATTGCTTAAACCCTAGAACAGGGAAACCTTGAAAAGGCCACTGCCCAATTTTACCCAATATGCCATCTAATCTGGCATGTTATCCTTCCTGTAAATCACATTTAAATACATAACCCATGATGAAAAGCATCAGACATCTCTTTTTCGGCAGGTATGTACATTAATGACAACATTTCGGATAAACTGTCAGCCGTGAAGAGACGTTTCTTTCATCCCTAGTGATTTCGGTCCCTTTTTGTATCCTGGTAACCTTGTCATCCGTACTTCAACCTCGACTGTTGGTTTAGATCTCTCTCAGTAATTCCATTAAAGTTAAGCGACCTAGCACCTGCCTCATTTTCTATTATACCCTTGTAACAGAAGATGACACGTCACGAGGTGACTCCGATTCACTTGGGTGTTCTCACTGCGGTTCCTCTCACACGAGCTGGAGTATATACGACCGGCAACACCAGATAAACTCGGTCTTCCGTTCTCTGGTTCCCTCTTGAATCTGAATTCTGCGCATCTGTCGCCGCGCTGCTCACCCCCTCGGCCCTCCCGGCCCCTCGTCACCCCATTTTCTTTCTCAATGCAACCTCCTCCTCTCTCTCTCTCTCTCTCTCCCATTACCTGCCCACCTCGTACTCCCTCGTTCCCCGTACTCGAAGGGTAGCGAGTAGTATTTCCACCTCCTCCGCAAGCCCCTGTGGCGGTTCATCAGCGTATATGCATTTCGACCCACGCCCGGTGCTCTTCTTCACCTCCCGCCTCACTTCCACGTACATCAACCCATCTTCCCCCAGCAAAACCGTTATACAGACACACGCGCACGACCCAGTGCTATTTACCTCTGAATTTCGCGATCACAGCTGCCTCCCTCTGCATTATCATCATCATCCCTTCGGTATCTTTCTCTCTAGGCAGAGCGTTAACGAGTTTAAATAGGGTCGCACGTACCCAGGGCTTCATTAACAATAATATCGACACTTTGGACTTTTCTCAACGTCAACGAGACGAAAGAGACTGCGAATGAAACTGGAATGCCGGTTTCTCGAGTAGCCCTTCGACTTTTCCATTGCCTCTATGTGTTTTACCCTCGACTAGGTGACCCTTCTATATATATGTATCAAATACCAGTAACCTTCCCAGAGCATTTTACCTTTTCTCCCTCCGACTCAACGTTCACTTTGTGCTTTTTCTTGGTTTTCTATTCACCCCCACAGACACACACACACACACACTCTCATTGCACTTTGGTCATGAACTTTTTGACCGACGTCACGGCATTATGAACCTTATCGGTCACCGCTATGTGACGTCGGATTCCCGAGCCCTTTTCCCTCTCAGGCTCCTTCCGTGTTTCACGTCTTGATCGGCTGCTCTCCACTATCCATCTCCTCGCACACTCCGGTGATCGTCACGGTCAGCATCAATCTTCCTCCTCGAACACTGATGCGCTTTCCTTTAGATAAGTCGGCTCCGCAGCCTCGGCTGCTTCCCTTTCGGAACAGATCCTTGCGTTTTTTTTTTCTTTTCCATTCGTGTCGTTCAACGTTTGCGACTGGAATTGGCAGGCGAAGCTAGCAGGTCGTTAAATTTGCTCCACTTAGCCAAATTGAGTTGGCCCTTGCATTTGAAATTACGTGACAACTGTTGAGGAGCCAAGGGCTGCCGATTATTCAGATGTGGCTGGGATTACCGTGATTATTTTGGGGTATTGTCAAATGTTTTATTGTATTGTTTTATTGTACAAGCTCCAGAGCAGATTCAACACAAAACCCGAGTACAATAATTACATGTAGAGCATATAAAAAATATCGATACCTTCAAGCATAGAATTGGGAAATATATATTCCCAACCTATACTCAATTAACAAATTAACAAATTACAATTACACAATTCCAGTACTGACAGGACGGGGTCGAAAAATAATTACTAGAAGAAACTTTCACCAACGCGGAAGTGAAAATCAATGAAGTCGATGAAATGAAAATCACCTGTACTTTCGCACATAGCTGCGACTTATAAATAGATTGGATTAGCGATTATTTTGGGGGTAGTACGAAATGTTGCTTGACTTTCGTGAGGAAGTGATTATTTTGGGGCACGATAAAATGTTGCCTAACTTCCGTCTGGAAGTTACACGGTAGTTTCAGAATAGTTCCAACCCACAAACGGGATCGTTTCACGTGTGCTCGATGAGTTTGCATCAACTTTATGATTTGCTTATGGAACAAGCGTAAAAGTGAGTTCATTATGGGTGTTGGGCGGAGTACGGTGGACTATTATAGTGCCTTTGGTCAAAGATTAGAGGGGACTCTTGAGGTTTTTGATGGAAGTGTGTCGAGCGGAATATCCAAGGGCGGGTGGTCCTTATGACGCCAAGACGTCTGGACACCGCTCGTTTGATGGTCTCGTGTGTCGCCCCATTGGCTCGTTCCGTCGGTTGCCATTGAATTCACAGCGAGCTGCCGATTGATGGCGAACTTAGTCTGTGAATTTCGAGCTTCTGTAGGTCGAGAGCGAAGGGAAGAAACATGGTCGGGGATTGAGCGAATAAACGAGCGGGAAGCAGTTCAACGATGGATCTCATTTGTCTTTTTTCTCTTCCCTATACTTTGTCGGCCGTCTCCGTCCGCTTTTACCTCTTTCTCTTATTTTTTTCCTACACAGTCCTGGTATTCGTTTGTTTTCTGGCACTTCAACATCCCGACAGACTGAAAACACTACATTTTTTATACACTTGAACGATGAAAAGCGCTACATTTGTGCGTAGCGAACAAGGAGTCAAATGGGTTATGGGCTCGAGGACATAGTCGGTCATGACACAGAATATCTACTTGTTTGTCTCCACCGACCAGTTATGCGATTGGTTCAACCACTTAGTTCGTTGGTCCAACTCACTAGTCATTTGATTCAAGTAACTGCTCGGTTGACTCAACTAATCGGTTGTCTGGTTCGATTAATCCGTTGATTCGTTCAATTAATTAGTTTTTTGGTTCGATTAATAAGGTGGCTTCATCGATTTATCGGTTTATCGCTTTAATGAGTCAGTTGGTTCATTCAACCAATCGGATTGTTCGTTCCACTAATCAGTCGGTGCATTCAGTCAATCAGGCGATTCGTTAAACTGATCAATCGTTTAATAGAACCTTTCAAGGAATCAAATCGTCGTCTGTTTCCTTCGACAAATGATTTGCGTCATATAACTCGATCAGATCCACCAACTTGTATATTAAATATTTTGAAAATTTTCTAGGGCACAGAATGCCAAATATTAGTGATTCCCTCTACGCACATTCATTCAATACTATATTGTACATCAGCGTGATTCTCTGTACTTCTTACCTTGACCAAATCGTAAAATTGTAGTCTCGTAACGATCTGTGTTCATTCTCACTATTTATTTTTTTGTTATCTTTCCATCTCTGCGCACTCGCCCTCGCCGCGCTCTCTTCGTCTTTTTCGCTTTGTCTCCGGCTGTCAGTAAAGCGACGCTCCAAGAATTCTGCTCTTGGTCCGTGCTTCTGCCCACGCGCCGATTCGCTTGCCTCACTCACTGTCTAGTAGCAACAGCAATTGCACCAACAGTGCGAGGATATGGTCAAGGCGAATTCAACACGTACCTCTGTTGAGGCTCCTGCGCTGCAAATGCTTCCCAAGAGCTCGCGTATATATATATATATGCTTTGTATGCGAGTGTGTATGCTTTTCTGAACGAGGACGAAAGAACCAGTGAGACTCGATGAATCCTAAGGCCGTCCCAGTCTTTCAACGGTATCACTGCAATCGACACCGTGCGTATATCACTTCACTGTGAAAAAAATATCTGCTTGAAAATTAAGATACATTTACTGGAAATTTTAATGCAATTAAAAAGAAAAAAAATAAGCACAAATATATTGACAGTTCTAGATGAGGACAGATAAAAATAATTTTAATGTTGACAGAATATCAGAAAATCTGTACTTGAAATGTTGATTTACAAACTTGTATGTACAAACATTTTTGAGTATTGTAACAAAAAATTAATGTACGTTACGGAATTGATATTGCACAAGTGATATCTTTGAATGAAAATAGAAATGTGTTGGAAATTCCAAATGGGCTTGAATTTTTTTTTAATTTCACGGTTTAAAGTGCAAAGTATATAAATTGTATAACCCTAAAAAGATTAAATTTGAAGAGTTTTTTTTTTACTGTCGATGCTTTCACCATAGTAATATCGATATTGTTGTAACGCAACGGTCGATTACTGGTTCAGTGTTCGATAAATTGAATATTCATCTTGTATGAATTTCTTGGTTCCTTTCTCTCGAGATTCTATCCTCGGTTCCCTGTTTGCAAGTCGGCCTACTTTTTTAAATTTACGATCATGTAGATACTGCAATACGCGTAAAATACGGTAATCACAATATTGGCTGGCGAATATCGATCGTAATTCATATAAACGTCCATTCGCAAGCAGACTTCGGTGATCGGAATAATGATAAAGAAATTAATAAAATTTAATAGCTGTCGTAATAATAAAAAGGGCGTCGGAGTAGAAATTAGCGTTTCTCATGTGCCTCACAAAACCACCTCTGAGAGAAAGTATCCCGATCAAATTCAGCTTGAATAAAATACTACTTTTCACTCAGAGAGAGAGAGACTCAAATATAAAGTGATAACTATTAATTTTTAGTTCATTTTATTAATGAGTCCAATTATTAATTTTTAATCTGCAACTATTTTCGAAGTTACGGTAAATGCATAAAAGTGCGAATGAAATACATAAACAATTAATTAAAAAATGCAAACACACAAGAAAAAAGAGGTACTCTATTAATGGAGAAAATCATAAATAACGCCGCCGAAACCGGCTCAATGTTCCAGACATAAAATATGCCAAATAGCGCTTTTTTTCCAAATATCTTTCACAGAGTAACGAGATTCTGATAATACCGTCGTTTGATCAACACGAAGAAAGTAAAAACGACGATACCGTCAATTAAAAGCGATTTTGAGGGGAAAGAAACGGAGAAAGCAATATTTATCTATTGTTTAAAATGAATTTCTTTACAATAACCGGGACAAGTCCTTGAAATCCTTGAAAGTGCAAATTATATAAATTAAAAATCAAACAATAAATTACAAATTATAAAAAGACCAAAAAAAAAATCTACATTAAAGGAGAAGATTATAAATGAGGCCACCTAACCAGGCTCAACGTGCGAAACATGAAATATGTCAAGCAGTGCGTTTTTTTTTTCTTTGTAAATATCTTTTATAGAGTAACGAGATGCTGATAATACCGTCGTTTGATCAACACGGAGAAAGTAAAAACGACGATACCGTCAGATAAACGAGATTTCGAGAACGACTGATAGGAAGAGAGATAAAATGACAGGAAAAATAAGAGAAGGAGAGATGGTGGGTTGCTGTACGCGCGCTGAGTACAGTAGGAATACGGCGTGAGGCACCGAGTCGCGCATGCGGCGGGCCGCCTCACGTTCCGAACCCCCGGATCTTGTCAGTGCGTTCAGGATCGCGGACGCGGCAGGACGTGAGTTCCGTGTAGCGCGTACATCGCCGGGCTATCGACGATTAGAGCGAGCTTTCGTCCCCGGATGCACTCTTTCTGTCTCCCTCTCTCTATCTGTTTCTCTTTCTCTATCCTCAATCTCGAATAGTTTCTTAAATAAATAAATAAATAAATAAACAAACATAAAAAATAAGTTTTCGAAATATAAATCTCGTAATTCATGTCAAATAAGAATAAATAAATAAATAAATAAATAAATAATGATAAAAGTACGTAACAACAAAAATGCATCATTGACTGAAATACAAAATTACGCGCTAACTCTCGTTTAAAAAAAGTTTATTTTACCTTATGTTTAGTCAAAAGATACTCAATAAAGTGTACAATGAAATTAAAGTTTGAAATTATTTCGATGATATTCCAAGTTTACCGAACAAACATTTGACGAAAAACATAGAAGTGTAAAAGACTGATAAAAATTTGTGAACGGAACTGAACAGTCCTCGAGGATTCTCGAGCGTGGATTCTCTCGCTATTTGGACAACTCAACCGGTGTTTAGTTTGGGTTATCGCGGACGCTGAGGCCTCTTGTCTGAGTACGTCCACACAAGCTGACGGACCTCATGGACGATCGCGGTAAATCAATCATACTTGATTTTCACTTAATATACACTATATATTTATTTGTTTACATGGGATTGAGGGACTTGGTGTTTATATATTTGTTGATCGAATGCAATAGCATTATGACAGGAATTTACCTTGGGTACTTACCATATTTTATTCATAATAAACCCCACATTGCGACTTAAGGTGTCGTTGCACTTTGGGGCATAAATATTGGTCAATTTATTCATAAAATATCAGAGCACTTTTTGCTTACTGTTTTGTTTTACAAATGTTACTAACAAAATGGAATGTAATAATAACATTACCTTCATAATGATTCTGACTTTACGCCTTAAGGTATCGATGTCTTTTAATTCATAAATATTGGACAATTTATTCACACGAGATCAGAGCAATTTTTACTTTTTTTTTGCAAAATTTACTAACAAAATGATAGGAATACAATCCAGGAACTTAATTTATTACAATTATAATAATCGACGCTTTATGAATCGACATACGGCTGCACTTTAGCCGGTTAATATTGAACAATTTATTTCGACGCGATCAGGGCACTTTATGCATATATTTGTTTATCGAATCCATTAGCAAGATGACACAAGTTCAACCCCGGAACTCACTTTATTGCGTTTTTAATAATCCCCACTTTGTGAATTAATGTACAGCTGCACTGTAGCCAATAAAAATAAAACTGTATATTTACCCAAGAACACAGCACGTCGCTCTGATCTTGGGGCATATTTTTTTAACAAATCCACCAACAAAATTACAGGAGTGCAAAACAGGAGGTTACTTTGTTGCATTTTTAATAATCCTCACTCCATTAATTAATTTACGGTTACAATGTAGGCGATAAAAATTGAATGTCAATTTATGTACACAAGATCAGAGCACATTACCTAACTCACTGACATAATAATCGAGCTTCAACCCAGGAACTGAGTTTAGTGCATTTATAATGAACCCTAGGTAATTTCTTAATTTACAATTGCACTTTAGCTTATTAATATTGCACAATTTATTTACACGAGATCAGAGCACATCGTGCTTACAGTTTCTATCCAAATCCACTGTCAGTTTGACAGGAGTGTAGAAAATTTAGTTTACTGCATTTATAATAAACCCTACTTAAAGCCTTAAGATACCGTTGCACTTTAGTCGATTAATATTTCATTATTTATTATTACACTAGTTTTTAGCCTGATCCACTAACAATTTGCCAAGAGTTTAACCCGGCAACTCACTTTATCATATTTATAGCAACCCCTAATTTATTAGGTAAATTTGATTTGCAATAAATTATTGCAATTTTCAATAACATATTGAACAAGCGCTGGTGCATGAATTTCCAAATAATTCCATACAGTCAAACCAAAAGACGTATAAAAATGCACGGAGCCTCGAGCAGATTGTCTCCACGTGCAGAGAAACAAAGTTTATGTAATCGTCTGAAACTCATGAATGAATGCGATAACGCCGAAGCGTCCGGAGTTCGTCAATTACGACCCGAACAAGGCAGCACTTATTTATTTTTATTTTATTTATCGCGTTAAATTAACGAGGCGACTCGTTTTACGATTCTGTCAATGCGGTGATTCCGCGAATGGTCGTACATATATTTGTGGTCAACGCGCGTCTCACACATTGTCAGGCATTGTTTTCTGAGAGCCGACGATTCGATCACACGAATCCGCCTCTTGTCTAATAAATTAAACAGTGGGAAGAAATAAAAAGTTGACGTCGACAGCTAAACATGCTCAAAGTTTTTTCTTAACTTATTAATCGCCGACTTTTCTCGCACACTTGTCTCTAGATAGTGGAAATAGTAAAAATAAGATAAGACTAATGAATACCCTCGTTGAAAAATAATTTAACAAAAATTGAAAAAATTCCCGATTAAAAATAAATTTTGGGTAAAGAAAAAATGATAAAGTAATAATCTTCGCATATTAAGATCGAAAAATGTTTACATTCTTGAGGAATTGATTTTCCGACCGTGATATGGTAATTATTATTGTTTTATAACTTTATGTTTACACAAAATTAATTTTTAATGGTGAATCGATGGACAGATTCAAATATTACAGCATTTATACCATTTTTCCGATAATTATAATGTTAAGATTATTTCACACATTTAAAATCAAATATTTGTAATTATTCTATCGTTTTTTTGTGTCTAAGCGATTTTTTTGTGGATTCACAATAATTTATTAGCACAAATGAATTTACTTGAAAGAATGTCTGCTGTTTCAATAAATTTTTATTGTCCCTCAAAAAAAAAAAGAAAATTCGAGCAACCACAGTCTAAAAAAAAAAAGATTAATATTGCGGAAGTAGATGAGGATGGGAAAAAAGTAAAAGTAAAACAAAAGCACGAGGAGGTGCAGAATAAGCGGCCGGTACACACGCGAAGAGGCGAAGCTTAGTAAAGCGCCGTTATTTCCCATATGTGGTCAACCCGCGTCTAACACACGGCCGGGGGCATCGCTTTCAGAGCCCACGCTTCGATCCTCCGCGCTTGACTCTTGTCCAATAAATTAAACAGCGGAAAGGTACAAAAAATTGGCACTGACAGAAAAACATTACATTTTTCCGCGTTTATTATCCTGCGCGCAATTTAAAAATATTTATCGAACACTTTTCCTGTCATAACGAAACACGTAGCCACCCACGCATCATTACAAGTCCTCACTGAAAAAACGTAATATTAGAAGACATAAAATACCAACAAGCCTTTGTTTTAATGGAATTTCCTTGAAGGAAACGGTTTCTTTAAACGAAGAAAACCATTTCTTTGAATGAAGGAAACCGTTTCTTTAAATGAAGAAAACCTCTTCTTAGAATGCAGGGAACTATTTCTTTGAATCAAGAAAATCGTTTCTTTGAAAGAAAAGAAATATTTCATTGAGTCGAGTTAGAAAAATTCAATCCTCCCATTATTTTGGAATCAATGAAATCTTTTTTCTCGTTATTCAGTAGCGCTGCATGAAAAGGACAAGATAAAAGATAAAGATGAAAAAAAGCAAAAGAGCTGTAGAGTAGACGGCCAATGCACTCGAAGTGTGACGAAGCTCAGCTTCATCATTATTTCCCGTGTGTGGTCAACGTGCATCGAATACACATTTTTCATTTTCAGTTCCGATGCTTTGTTTCTTCGATCCTGGCTCTTGTCCAATAAATTAAGCAGCGAAAGAAAAAAAAAAGCAAAACTTAGCATCGACGGAAGGAACGTTTAATTTTTTTCACATTAATCCTGCATACAATTCAAACACTTTTCTCGCCCACTTTTCCCCTCGCACCCCGACAATTACCCGAACGGTGGTTCTACCCACAGAACATTACAAGTCCTCACAAAAAAAAAACCAAACAGTAAGGGGACATAACGAAAAAAAAAAAAAAATTGTACAAGAGCTCAAAAATTCTGCTGAAGAATTTGCATTTCCTTTCTCAAGTAGCTTAACGTACATCGTACCGCTGCGTGCGTTGGATGGTTTAAAAAAAAAGCGGAAAAAATTTGGGCCACGAGAGCCTGAAGAAGAAAAAAAAAAGGGAGTAGCAGTACAGTAGCGGATGATGACGAGGCTCGCGGAAAAGCGACGAGGACGAAATAAAAGAAAAATGAAAGAAGGAGAAGGTGAAGAGTAGATGAGACGGCCGGTGCACTCGCAGTCAGCCGGAGTGCAATAGCAACCGAGGGAAATAAAGAGAAAAAAAAAAAAAGAAAAAGAAAAAAAAAACGGTAAAGAGAGGAGAAGAAGCTCAGCAAAGCGTCGTCATGTCCCGACGACTAGATGTTTTGCGGCCGGTGCTGGCGCAGCTGCTTCTCTCGTCCTGGGACAAAGGCGTACGCCTAGCGTGTTTCATTTTCAACGTATCCTCAACGTACAACGTGGCGGCTGGTGCTGCTATCCGAGCTTCGCGTATATACTTGGCTAATATTTGCGAGCGGTCTCGTTAACGCGGGGGGTATGTAGTACGTGGGCACCGGGTGGTTGACGGCAAGTTCGCATCAAGAAGGGTTGACACTGCGGGCGTTTCGTACGGTACAGCGTGAAATTGTGTATATGTATATAGATATTCTTATATATGTATATGTATGTGTTGCAATGTGTAGTGCATATATACATAAGATGGATATACATATATATATATATATGTGTCTATATGTTGTACTACATAATACTGAAGGTATGCAAAGTGACTGCGCGACGCCGTAAGCCACCGGGAAAGCCGCTCGCCCGCCGGCGTTATCGGAGGTGTTCCGCTGTTGGCCAACTGATCCTACAGCATATACATGTCTGACTTGTACTGTGCCCTTTACCGTAGCCCCACGTGAATACTTCCTGCCGTGTCGACCCCGTGCGATTCTACTGAAAAGAAAAAAAAAAAAAATAGAAAAAATAAAAAGAACCGAATGCTGATCCTGACGATTTTTCGAGCTACCGATTTCTATCGGATTTCGGATGAGTTCGATAGGAGTTTTGAAATCCTGAGTGCTGCAGGGAGGAGCATTGTGTGATTTGTTCCTGAACGCTGTTTTTATCGAGGCTTTTTTTCGAATTCGTTTGGTTACAATACTTGCCGATTTTTTTTTTTTTTTTGACACCGATTGTAATGAATGTAGCCACGAAAAATTGTTTTTGCACCACTCTTGATTTTTAAGACCCCTGAGTGCTGCAGGCCGCAGCATTGTGTCATTTGTGCCTGAACGCATTTTTGTTTATCGAGATTTTTAAATTCATTCATTTAGTTCATACTAATATTGTTTTTTTTACAAATTAAGTATTTAAAATCAGAAAGAATTATTAATAAAAAAAATATTCTATCCAAAGTATCTTTCGCCGAAAATGACGGCACTGATTAATGAGGTAATCTCAGTAATACATGCGTAGCTTTTGAGGTTGTGTGAACGCGCACGGAACGAATAATATCCCTGCTTGGGTGGACACTTCATTGGCCCACAGTGAGTTAACTCTAAATGGGTCAACACTAATGAAAAGTTGACACCAATCACCTGTAACGCGCCGGAATTTTCATAGTGTTCGTTGGTTCGCCCAAGTACTCAATTAGCTTAACGAATTAATGAGTTGGTTAGAATAAACCGTCAGTTAATTAATCCGAGAAGCAAATTTGTTGTGGCATATTTATCACATAATTGGATGTAACTACTGGTGATTTTTCTCCGGACACTGGAAATGCATGTTTTGAGCGTCCTCGCTTCCAAAAAGAGCATTCACTCATTTCTGTCTGTAACGTCCAAAACCACAATAACTTTTGTAAAAGCTGTGAAAGGCAGTGAAATTTGTAGCGAGTTATATATGTTCGAAATGCAGTTTCGGAATTAAAATCCGATTAAAAATCTCGATCCCATTTTGTAGTTTATCTACTTTCAATTTCGATTCTTCGAATTACCGATTTTGCCTTTTTAAATGGTACACAATGACACATGATTTTTAATCGTATAAAATTTGCAGCTACTATGGCATCACTTCGTGATCCTTCCATTTTCTGTATATCGCTTTTTTAATTTCCATTCTTTCTGATCAAAGTCTTCAAAGCACCGATTTTTATCGTTTGAGGTTCTGTACACTGATGCGCGATTTTTTATCCCATAAATCTTGGGGTTATCATAGTATCGGTTCATCTTCATTCAATTTTCTATACATCACTGTTTCAGTTCCGATTTTTTGGGCAACCGATTTTTCCTAATTGAATCCTAAATTTGCAAGTATCAATTAAATTTACACGGCATATGTAATCACACGATGGTTTACAGTATTGTTAGTACTGAAGTACCTTATCTATCATAACAACATTTTTCCTACATTCTTTTTTTCGATTTCGATCCTTCGAAGTACCGATTTTAGCCGTTCAATGTAATACACTGCGACTTTTAAGCCCACAAGCTTTGCAACCACCGTGCTATCGTCGCTTCCTCGTTTCCCTTTTCGTGTATCGGTGTTTTCAGTCTCGATTTTTCGACCAACCGATTTTTCCCGATTGAAGTCGTTACACAATGGCGTCTGACTTTCACACAGACGGGTCGTAGGGCTGCGATCTGTATACAGGTGGCTCGATTCTCTGTATCGTCGTTTTGACTCTCGATTTTTGTTCCCTCGTTGCTCTCGGCCTTTGTCGCTCGTGGATTTCCAACAGAGGATAGCGATCGATGCGTCCCAATTACGTATTCGTATGAAAATAACTGCGAATGCATCCGGCGGTTGCTTCGTATGAAAGACTCGCTCGATCGGCCTCGTTCATGGAATCCAACGGGATGTTGTGCTACTAGAGTTCGAGCAGTCTCCTCCCCCGCTCCACTCCGGTATTGTCATTATATTGTTTGTGGTCGATAGTTCATAATAAGGATCCTCAATTTTTCCTGATTTTGTAAGCTTTCTACACAAACCCCTAAATTAAATTGAATATTTAATTATGATACAAAATTACGGTACCTTTGCAAATGGAATTTATATTTCAATTATTAAAAATACTGTAAAAATAAATTGTACATCACACATGTGTAGTAAATTTAGTATACTGCATATTTTATGCACACAAATTTTTGGTCCGTGAAATTTCAAGTACATTTTCTTTTTGCAGTGTGGAATTTCTTGTCACGAGTGTTTTTTATGAGGGAATGAAAAAATAATCAAAAAATTCAGCGCTTCTTTTCTATTTAAGTTCTCGCAGTGTTTCTATTTTCTCGAAGTTATACCGGCGCGCCGATAGTGAAGGGGTTCGGAGTTTCGTGTAGAAACTATCAAGAACTAGCTGAAGAGCTTGAGTTTAAAGTAAAAGTGAGGGGCGTGTGAGTTCGGAGTTGCAGTGTTGTGTCAGATTCGGCTCCCGAGGTTTTCGGCTGTTGCGCCAACTACTGGCTACCGATTCTCGTGAGCGAAACAGAGCTACTAAAACTTAATGACTTGCATGAAGCCTCACACTCATGGCAACGAGCTGAAAATGCTATTAAACTTTGTGCTCGGTTTCCTTAGACACCCCCACATTCTCAGCTTGTACCCGAGCGTCTTGAATTACTCTCGCGCACCTTAAACGACTTCGATTTGCAGAAACATTGCCAATATCGTTAACCAATTGTCCGCGTTTATTTTTCCAGCAAACAAACTCGAAATTGCACCCACAACTTCTTCATCCTTATTGATTACACTGCCTCTTATCACGCACGTGCTTCCGAATCGATAACTCCGAAACTCGGCTCTGATAATAATCATAGTTTCTCCACCGGCAATAAATTGCTTGTGATAGGAATAGCCTGAAAACTATATTTCGAGCTCGGTGAAAGTGGAGGGCTAATTTCTCTTTGATTGCCTGATGTGGAACTTTATTTTTAGATTTATAATTGAACGAATTTTACATAATGAAGTAGTAAAACGCAATTGAATTGGTAAAACGAAAAACTTAATTAAAAGAAAAAAATTATACACTGTAAATCAATTTTTGAAATCAAATCTTTTTTCGGACTGGAGTAGAAATATTCTATTCAAATTGTTTATTTCTTTCTATGTATTGACAATATTTCGTTTGGAAATTTGCTATGAAATTAGAACTCTTTATTTGATGTTCATTCATTTTTTCTCGAATTTCTATAAAACCTGGTTATCGATCACGTTATTTCAATGTATCGAATATCCAATCGACTGCCATGTTGCAATCGGAAACTGTCGTATGTCACAAAATTCGAATATGAGTATATTCGTAGCTCGAGTAAACAGAGTATGTTTGTCCGGATGAACGATGTTACTGAGCTTTACGAACGAATGATTGAGCGAAACGACAAACATCCTAGCTAAGATAAACCTCCACATTTCATCTGTGGCAAATAGTTCTCTATAACGATTCTGACGGCACAGAAATACATACAACAAAATGTGAAACATGAAATTTGCCTTTTCTACAGTCGGATGTTAAAATTAATATCAATAACAAATATCATCAATTGTCTTCTTAACTTTGAGAAAAATGTTCTATAGTAATGCAATCAAATGAATATAATAACATTTTGTCATGCAAAATAATTTAGTAGCATCGAATATAATTTTGTAAAATCGATTAACATAAATATGTTCGAAATGACACTACGCTGCACATTTGGATAAAATGCGTACATTAAAATTTATTCACTGTAAAGAAAATTCTATTAAACCCCGAATAAATAAATATGAAGTGTATGAAATTATTCGCGTTAACTCGTATTTCGTTGCGAGGGTGTAACATAATTTTCCGAGTGTTTCTTTGTAAACGCCTGTGTGCCGTGTGTCTCCGGAACGAAGGCGGAAGCTGAAGCGCACGTTTGAGCAACTTGCTCTACGTGGCGGAAAAGTTTATCACGAAAACTTTTGTCTCGGGGTAAAACGAGCCCGGGAGATGTGAAGGAATCAGTGACTGTGTGTGTTGTGTGTGGGGATATAAGCTCGAGACACGAAAGCGGAAGTGGATAGAATTGGAGGTAGGATACAGAATTGCTACGAGCTTTACGGCGATGCTACTCTCTATAGATTCAGAGCGGAGGAAGACCTTTCCTCAGGAATAGAGCCCCGCACGAGTTGTGGGCTAGCCATCGATATGTACTTGAAAACGTTCGCCCGGATCGTTCCTCCAGCTGGAAGATCCTACGCTCGATCGTTCCGCTTCCATTCTTTTCCTCGCCGCCGCCGCCCACTGACCTTTCGACTCGCGGCGATGGTATCCCCGGCGAACCGTGCAAAAGAAAGACGATTAATTCCCTCTGGCGTCTTGTCGCGCGACTCCACCCTTCGAGGTATTTGTTAAAACTCTCCGGAAACTCAAGCAAAGATGGATTTCTCCATTATGAACGTTTCCCGCTTCGAGTGAACTTGTATTCTGCAGGGCTGAAATATCCCCGAATATCATCGGAGTCGTTTTCTGGCGTTGGCCAACTTTTTAACGTTTTGATGAATGTTCGGATTCACCATCATTTTTCATGCGGATCTTTGCGGTTTCTGGATACGAGGAAAACTCATCTCAAAGCAATCTGAATTTTACTCGCTCATAAAGAAAACTTCGATTTCGTGAAAATATTTTGAGGTGAGTGCAGATAAAATGGCCTAAATCCGTAAAAATGGAAGCTCAAACTGAGATGGATTTCTTTATTAAGAACGTTTCCCGCTTCGAGTAAACTTGTATTCTGCAGGGCTGAAATATCCCCGAATATCATCGGAGTCATTTTCCGGCGTTGACCGACTGTTTAACGTTTTGATGAATGTTAGGATTCACCATAATTTTTCATGCGGATCTTCGCGTTTCTGGATACGAGGAAAACTCATCTCAAAGCAATCGGAATTTTACTTGCTCATAGAGAAAACTTCGGTTTCGTGAAAATGTTTTGAGGTGAGTGCAGATAAAATGGCCTAAATCCGTAAAAATGGAAGCTCAAGCTAAGATGGATTTCTTTATTATGAACGTTTCCCGCTTCGAGTAAACTTGTATTCTGCAGGGCTGAAATATCCCCGAATATCATCGGAGTCATTTTCCGGCGTTGACCGACTTTTTAACGTTTTGATGAATGTTAGGATTCACCATAATTTTTCATGCGGATCTTCGCGTTTCTGGATACGAGGAAAACTCATCTCAAAGCAATCTGAATTTTACTTGCTCATAGAGAAAACTTCGGTTTCGTGAAAATGTTTTGAGGTGAGTGCAGATAAAATGGCCTAAATCCGTAAATATGGAAGCTCAAACTGAGATGGATTTCTTTATTAAGAACGTTTCCCGCTTCGAGTAAACTTGTATTCTGCAGGGCTGAAATATCCCCGAATATCATCGGAGTCGTTTTTTGGCGTTGACCGACTTTTTAACGTTTTGATGAATGTTAGGATTCACCATAATTTTTCATGCGGATCTTCGCGTTTCTGGATACGAGGAAAACTCATCTCAAAGCAATCGGAATTTTACTTGCTCATAGAGAAAACTTCGGTTTCGTGAAAATGTTTTGAGGTGAGTGCAGATAAAATGGCCTAAATCCGTAAAAATGGAAGCTCAAGCTAAGATGGATTTCTTTATTATGAACGTTTCCCGCTTCGAGTAAACTTGTACTCTGCAGGGCTGAAATATCCCCGAATATCATCGGCGTCGTTTTCTGGCGTTGGCCGACTTTTTAACGTTTTGATGAATCTTAGGATTCACCATCATTTTTCATGTGAATCTTTGCGGTTTCTGGACGCGAGGGAAACTCATCTCAAAGCAATCTGAATTTTACTTGCTCATAGAGAAAAATTCGTTTTCGTGGGAATGTTTTTTTCGACCTTTTTATGTGAGTACCGATAAAATGGGTAAAAATGGTTTGTAATGTGGACACTAATGCGTGTACGTATGCTGAAAGGTCCAAAATTCATTCTGCTATAACCGCGAACCCACAACCTTGAAATTAGTAGTGCACAATCTTGACCAGTAGGTTATCTTTATCTTGAAAAATTTGGCGTGGAAGCAGTTCGAATGAAATATTTCTGAGTCTATAACATTATCCGTCACCGTTTTTCGCTTCCCGTGAAATTGTACACAATCCAAATATGCTTCAACACAATTTGTATTTCAATATTTTTCTGCACTGTAATGACTAATTTACAACAAAAAAATTGAATGCTTGAAACGGTTTCTCTTGTTTAAGAAGCATTCAAGCTAAAATTGTAGTGATTAAAAATCACATTTTGCGTTACGATAAGAACAAAATTATTTCTCTGACGTAGGAGACAGTATAAGTGCCTTGAGATTTCCACTATAACTTCAAGCTATTATGGGTAACCAAGTGAGACTCTGAGAGCTCTGCGGTCTAAGGAAGGATTAAATACACAAACTAATCGTTATTCGATTCGGCTTTGTGCTATAAACTTACCCCTGTAGGAAATTGAAGGCTTTGGAACCAATGGTTAAACTTGCGCGTTATATTCATACTGTAAAGTTGCTCTGTAAGCTAGAAGACCTTCGATTTCGCTAAATCCGAAACCTGCTGAAAGATGAAAGCCCTTTTTGCACAAAAGCAGCCGATAGACTTCCTGTTTCTCAAGTGCGATAAATCTGTTATCGGATGCATCAGCGATTTAATTTTTACAATATAGGCATCGAAAAACCTGAATTAACATCCATTTTTTTCATCAGGAAAACGTGAAAAAAATGAGAAGAGATTTTTCTTTTCTTTCGTTCGAATAGAAATTAATTTTTTATTCGTGAAAAAATTATTTACAAAAAATTACTCGATTTCAAAGGCGTTTTCGATATATATTTCTATACGTCGTTCATTGTTTTTAGAATTGCCGACAAGGAAAATTCATTTCTCAAACGTGTGTTTCTGTAAAAATTCTGTAAAAAAAAATATATGCCGGAAGTCTGTGCGCTGTATCAAAGAACTAAATCCAAAAGTAATCGTTATTTGAAGCGCTTTCCGAAAATCTCGAAGGTCTTTGAGTCGATGGTTGTATGTACATGCACGTGATAATCATGCTGCAAAGTTGCTATTGAAACTGAAAGGCCTTCTGAGCTAAATGCTGAAGTCTGCTGAAGATTGAAAGACCTTTTGGCAAATAAACATGCGATCAGTTTCGTTTTTTTTTATGTTCAAACGTAGAACGTTTGCCTTATGTCAAATATAAGCCAACATGTATATGAATTTTTGCAAAAATATTTGTACTTTTAACAAAAACAAGAAAAACGACATTGCTGTTAACAAAAAGCTTTCATCCATAAAATTCCATAGAAACATTTGCATTTTCGTTAATTTCACTAAATTGTGTTCCCACTTTTTTGAGGACAAGATATTTACCAAAAATCTGTTATAAAATAGACCACAAAATCCTGTGGTCACTTATAGACAAAAATTTCAATTAAATTTTTACCGCGTGGATTTCGACGGTTTTTTTAAAGGTAAAAAAGGGTATTTATGTCAGAAACTTGAATACACAAAATCTAATCGCTTTTCGATGATGCTTTATCTTGTATACACACCCCCCTAGGAAATTGAAGGTTTCATCGGCAATGATTACACATGCACGTGATATTCATTTGGCGAAGTTGCTATGCAAACTGGGGACAACGTTCGCCTTCGCTTGGTGAAGCCTGCTGAAGATTGAAAGACCTTTAGGTACAGAAGTGCGCGTTTAGATGTGTGCGTTTGAGATGTGCGGGAAATCGGAGATCTTGGGGAGCGGTTAGTGGTATTCGCCTCCACAGAACTCGCTCCCTCGGGTTTTCAAGCGTGGGCTTCTGTTCCAGCTGCTGCTGCTGCTGCTGCTGCACGTTTGGCCCTTCGTCCCACCACACCAACCCAAACTAATAGTTACACCCCGACACTTTGTACACTCGGTAATCCAACCTGCGCTCAAGCTTCTAATGCTAGTCGTAGTGAGGTGCCGCGTGTGAACCTTCTGCGCTGAGAAACACTTGTATGTCCTAGACAAAATAACTCGCGAATGCGAGGCAATTACGTTATTACGTGTGCACAAACATCTCGATACAGAAAAATATATATTTTTAGTATAAAAAGTAAAATAAGAATCGATTTTCAAGTATAAATAGTAAAGTGAGAATTATTTTTCGGTGTCAAAAACGAGAAAGTAATACTTTACGGTACTAGTGCGATCAAAAAAAATTCTGACGAGTGTGAGTATTGCAATTACACGAGTTAAGAGACCCATTATAGCACGAGTATCGTACGAAATTTAAATAAAATATTTTGAGAGGGATAAATTATAAGACACTTTTTTTTTACTTTAGAGACAAGAAATGTATGAAATTTTATAACAAAAATCCAATGATTCTTTGTTGTTGTGATATGACAGCAAAATTTCTGACCAATTAATGCGAATTATTTTTTTTAAATCAGTTATTATTAAAGAGAATATCATGCTAAAAGGCGTGAATGACGAAAAACGTTTTCGTTTTCAGGAGTTAAAACGACAGCGACTTCAACCTCGCTATCTCGAGGTAAAAGAATCAGCCAAGTTGAAGAGCAATACTTCTTTCTTTCTCACAGACGCCGTTATTAATTTACAAGCTCTCGCGCTCTCGTAGAATAAAAGTTAATTTAGATTTTTTTTTTTTCTCTCCCATTAGACGATGCAATGAACGTGCCGGTAGAAAAGTCAACTGGTTAAGTGGGAAGAAACCTGGTGCGCGGATAAGAGAGAAAAAATTCATATATATGGGGCATTCCCTGCCAACTCGATCAACGACTGACCCTAAACATTCCAAATCAAGATCGCGATTTTTTATATTATTCTTCCACAAACAGAAAGATGTAGAATATTTTTCATTTCTTAAAGATATCGCTTTTCGCTTAGTTTCCACTATCAATAATTATGAAATGACATTAAATAGAAATCTGAAAAAAAAATTCTACATCTTTATTTTACGTAGAAGAATAACATAAAAAATCGCAAATCATATTTGAGAAGTTGAGATTCAGCGGTTGGTCCACTTGGCATGAAATGCACCGTTTATATATCCTAAACGTGGCCCAAAAAATTGTTCTTTATTCAATAATCAAAAACATTGAAATTTACGAAAAAATTGCGTTTTTGTTTAACGTAAAATATGTATAATTTGAAAACCACGTTAAAACCAAATCAGAAATAAATTCGATTTTTTTATTCTGAAGAACAGCGCGAAAAATTGCCAACCACATTTGGGAAGTTGAGAGGGAGGGTCGCTGCTAAAGTTGGCATGGAATGCCCCGTATAACGTCGGTGGCTGGAAATGAAAGGCAGAAGAGTTTGGACCAGAGAGAAGTATGCATAAGATAAAAGTTGGAAAGGGCAAATATTGTTAAGGCGGAATGGTTGGACTCTTGGGCAAATGAGAAGAACGAACCGGTGAGACGGTAAGGGGTGCATAAAATCGGGGCGAATCAGACCGGGAAGAGGGGGTGGGGCCAGGGGGGTGCTCGGGCCGAGAAAGGAGATGGAGGATCAACAGAACCAGAACTCCGCTTATAATTCGACAAGCTGCAAATTGAGAAGTGCACCGTACAGACGTAATTATTGCTCCAAGTTCGAGCAACCGGTAGCATTAGCACCGGCTAAAAGTTGGTTATCGCGAAACCCGGGATACGACGATGGTCACCCAACAAAACTCACTCCATTTCGATCTCGCCCTTTCTCTGACTCCGGTGAATTCAAAATCTCGTTTGCGCTCGATTGTTCGTCTCCCTAGCGTTTCATTGAAAGTATCTGCGGAAAAAAGTAAGTCAGAGAAAAACGAAGAAATCCAATTCACTATGGGAAACGCCCAATTTTCATTTTTAACAGCTGATTTTATTTATAATACCTATATCTGACTCGTAATATCCGATTCAAGGCGAATTACACACGTTTTTGACCCAACGTCTTACTTGGTTAGCATTTTGGTAGCTTTTTTTGGGTGGACCGGTTCCAATATCATTTTTGCGTTCGAACGCATTCAGCAAAACGAAGAAAATAGGCGATAACAGAATTTCGAGTACTTTTCAGAAAGTAAGTACACATCTTCAATTTTCGGAGCTTTACCTTCATTTATCAATGTAATCTATTTATTGGATAAGTCAATAATGTTTTATGAAGAAGTCCAAAAAAAGGATCTTCAATCCCATTTTTTTTTTTCGAGATTCCATTTTAAATGTTCCATATTCACAGTCATCCGTAAATTTTAAATATATGTAAAACAACTGAGATGATTAACCCCCAAAATTGATCAGCAAATAAACACAAATACTCGAGATATTGTAGAAGATATTTTGAAACCAGACAGGCGTTCAAAGCTCGCGGGAGTTCAATGACGTTTCCTTTCGCTATGTTATATCAGGGATCCGCCACATAATAAGGTTGTGGCGAAGGAAATTGTTATCATATATACTTGGCTCACGGTCCCAAGACCAGCTCAATTCTGTTGACTCATTTAATTTACAGCCAAAACTTCAGCTACCCAAGAAGTTATATAGATTCTATACATGATCTGACGAGGTCCAGAACTTGTCAAGTTAGCCTCGAGCTTCTCCCAAAGTTAGTGAGAGCTCGAGAGCGATGACCAGAAGGCTGAAAAATTCATCACCGAAAGTTCTCACGTATCCCGCGATAAATCCTCGTGAATGCACGAATTTATTCGAGTAATTGGAATAGCAGAACACGCTTTTAAAATAGAAATAAAAATGATGAACCGCGGATTTCTGAAAAAATGTGTTTCGGTCATTGTCTTTTTAAAGAATAAAAAATAGTATTCGCCCCGACATGATAAGTGATTGTTCATTTTATTTATTGAATTATTTTTATAACATTTGTCGTTGGAAAATGCCAAATACAATATTTCAGTTCCTAATCTTACATAAGGTTAAACAAACGATCATAACTTTGTATCGATTAATAATACAAAATTGCAGTTCGGTGAAATGATGCACAATCTTTTAATATACAAAATCAATTATCTCTTTTTATAATCAAACTAATAGAATTATTTAATCCCAAAAGATACTGGAATACGAAAAATCGGATATCAGCATAAATTAGTTGGTTCTTTTTCAAAACCCGCGTAAGTATATTAAAAACTCGTGATATTGTGTAAGCTGAATTTTAAAAAATTACATGAATCACAGAAAAAATACAAATATTTTCAATTCGATGGAAACCAGAAAAATGCAGTTTATGATTTTTCATCTGTACGCTACATTTATAAATCAATACCAATCTCAGTACACACAGCATGAAGTAGAATCTATAGTATAATCATAACTGCAATGCAGTACAAATACACTAACACTGTTAAACAGTAAAATTTGGCGTCGGATATCCTGACTGGCCATCACACCGAATGAGCAATGAATTATCCTATCGATAGGAGTGTGAGTGACAGTCTCGATCCGTCCAAGTGTAGGATGAGTGGTAGAATTGAAAATTGAAACGCAGAGAACTGGGACTGTTATTGTCACGCACAGAACCGAACAATATGAATTCGGATGTGCATTTAATCAGAATTTCATTCCAAATCGGCAGATGCAATTGATATTAGTGCTCGCGTGTTATGATTCCGGCTATCGTCCGGAAATTGACATTTCCCAAAAGCATTATAGCGCCGTTACTACATACGCATTCAGCTCTCTTAATTATTTCACTAATTCCCGAACGTAATCGAAGCTTCTACGAGAGCTTACGCCCAATGTATACCGATTTGCGGAGCGATACCGTATCCCGAGAGAATCCGTCGTAATAAGCATTGAACGTGATCTGCATAACCATCTTGGAGCTGTTACGCTCCCTACAGCATTTGTGTACGCCTACGTGTGTGTGTGTGTGTGTGTGCCTTTATGATCGATCCCAAGCCCAGATATCGTGGGATATCGATGTGTCCCACGTATGTAACGCACAAAACGCCCCTCAAGGATTATCCGGGAATGTCTCGTCGAGTCTCTTCCCGGCACATATTTCTCACCAACACTCGGCTCTCCAAACGATCTTGCGTCACACGTGAAATTGCCTTTCCTCAAATCTAAAAAAAAAGAACTCATCCCATTGTTGGAAGTGGATGGAAAGTAACTGAGTATTTTCTCTTTCCTTCATTCACGAGACTAGAATTATTTGTCGCACTTATCAAATTTGAATTTTCCCTGCCGATCCCCTTCCTGTGTATACGTTTTCGAAGAAATTTAATGAAAATTTTCGATTTTATACGACTTTGAATTTTTGAGCCAATAAGCTTAAACAGATAATTCTTCACAAATAAACCAATGAACAATTACGATCGGTATCGACATTAAGCGAAATTCATAAACCGGTTTAGATTTCATAGAATTTCTAATTTCCAAAGTATTGTAGTAAATTCTCCTCTCAGATGCCACCAAATTTGATTTAGATAATTCCTCATAGTGGTAACTTTGTATAAAGCAACACACCATGAGAAAGCAATGTGCAAGGTTTTACTTTACACCCTCTTTACTAAAAATAAAATAATAATAACAATAATAATAAAAATCTGATAGAGGAAGTGGAAAAGGCAACTCCTGATTCGTGTTTCTCTTGTCAATGTGTCCAAGTCAATGAAGAAATATGTCGTGTAGGGTCAGAACAGTTATATATATATGTTTGTTTATGCAGGATTCTGGTCCCTCGTTCGCATTGCTGTTACCCTCTGTAGTCTCACGAGGACTCAGTAAATGCGCTCGATGCATGTACCTCAACATCACGTAGCTGCCATAAAGCCAACAAAACTTTTGAAACAAGAATCTGACGGAGAGCCCGACGACGTACTCCACTCACTCTGCGCCCGCGGTTTCTCCGTCAGAGTAAAACTGTCACGCGTACGCCGCACATTTCCCAGGGGAACTACTCGCGAGACTCGGCCGTACACGTGCGAGGCATAAACCCTGGCTAGGTGTTGTATACGTACCTGATATGCAGGTACGTATGACCACTAGCTGTCTGCTTGTTGACATCCCACATGCAACAAAATCCGAGAATTTACCATACGTACCGCAATTTCTTCAAAGTAATTATCGGCACACCGAGGGACATCAAATAGGCCTCAATTTTCGTCGTTCGCTTTGGAAACCTCATTTGAATTTGAGTCAGATTAGTTTGGAAATTTCAGTGGTTTTAATTGAACTGGCTCCGGATTTAAACATGACCACTTCCAAATAACAAAAGTATTCATTTTTTGTGAAATGAAAGTATTTAAAGTAAATATAAAATTCATTTCTAATGGAATATCTCTGTTTTTGGATTTACCATCTGATATATAGAGCTATGCAACTTTCAACATAAATCTTTTCAAAAAATTTTCTATATTTTCCTCCTATTTTAGCAATTACATAAAATTTTGTATCGCTCATACAGTAATAGCAAAATTTATGAGATTTGGTGAAAAAGATATCGTTTTCGTCACAGAAAAATCAAAAGAAAATATGAATCGGCCGAAGAAGAAAGCTTTTTTAGTTTATTTTACAAACTGACGTGCAGGGGCTCGAAATCCGAAGCTTTACACTAGCAATTGCTCGAAAAAAACTCCCCGGAGTTTACTCGCTCCGCTTGGCATATAAAGTCCGCGTTAAAATATTTTCCTACGGTGCGAATTTACGCCCACATTCGGTGGGCGTTTTGTGACGCTGTTCATGCGTACTAAATAGGAATTTTAACGACATTTCTGCTTCAATTCAATTGGTAGTACGAGTGGTCCTGCGATGACCAAAACGACCAGAAACTTGTTGAATATTATCTAGTGGAGTCTATGATTTTTATTGATTACTTTTACAATACGTCATCCTCTGAACGCGCTGATTATACTTTCATACGAAGTATAACTATTTTTTTTTACAAATTGCGATGAAAATTTTTCACGCCATCTCTTTGAAAAATCCGCACGTGTTTTCTCCTTGCTAAACTGCATATTATTGTATAGACAGTAGTTTTCGGTTATGTGGAATCAAAAAGTTATAAGACATTTTAATAAACATATTAACTTCAGGGTATAGAAACAACAATAGTAATAATTGAAATAATAAAATAATAATCAAATGATTAATGTCAGTTTCTGATCAAAATCGTGGTCCCCATTTTCTATTATTTACTAACGTATTATAGCATGAAATAAAAAATTTTAAAAATTGTATCGTCTATGTTGATCAATTTTAGTATGCAGTTCATCAATTAATACGACTTTCGTCAAATTATCCAAAACATCGGAACATTGGGTGCCCGAAAACTGGTACATTTTGTTCATCTTGTTTATCTTTTCGTGTGTAATTAGCAGATCATTAATTATTTACACAATTAATTGATTTAAAAACTAGAAATTACGCGCTTGATATTTTTACTTGAGTCATCTTATGAATAAATCTTTGCTCGACCATCTAATAAATACTTGAACCTGAGGATGTCCTTAAACGTCGGAGCATACGTACCTTCACCTTATTCATATCATCTTTATGCTATTCAATAGTCACTTGAGGGTATATTCCACGTGTGCCGAATTTCGACTACGAATGTCGGTCAAAAGTCACCGAAACGTGAGTTACGATTCACTAATAAATCTCAACGTGAAATATTTTACAAAAACATTCGTACCTCTGCAATATTCGGCAGTAAAAAGGTCTCTCTCAATTTGCCAGTGAATGTTTTTGAATATTTGATGAAAACTTTATTAACTACGGATATAAATGTACAGTCGGTGTGAAAAACTGGGCCGTTGGCCTTATGAATACATACCACACTATTCACGCAACCCTCCCAGAGCTTCGCTATTATTTTCGCACTCTTTTCTCCATTCATCTCACTCGTCCTCGATGAGGTCCTTTGCAATACGCATTGATCGAAAAAAATGATCAAACAGGAGAAAAAAATTGGAGGCTACAGACGAACGAGTTATTATAGTAGGTCGAATGCAAACGCCCGAGGTGAGGTTCGTGAATGTGTAATTCACGAACCTCGGCGTTGCTATTTTGCTTGTGTGTCTGTATATTGTTGGCAAACAAACAGGCAAAAAAGAAGGATTTTTCACCAACGTGTTTTATTTTATTTTATTTTTTTTTTAAGCCACGAAATATTTGTTAAAGAGAAATAGATCGGAATTTTTAATACCAATCCCGACGTGGGTTGTCTACGGCCTAAAGCCTGGGGGTGAAAAAGCAAACGAAAAATAATCGTGAGGTAAATACTCCAGTCAGTGAGGTAAAATTCGGTCACTCGCCATTGAACAGATTTCAAAAAATAGCCTACGTGCATAGATATAATTAATTCCATTAATAATTTATGATATCAATTAACGAAACAATGTGATCACCGGAATGGCATTAATGATTCAACATAAATTCTTCACTTGTCGATGAAATATCATCTTGCAACCTGGGGCTGACTGCAAATGAGGTATTCAATAACATATTCAGATTAATTAGTGGTAATTATTTTGTGGTATTGCGAAATTGGTTATGAAACATCTACCATACGTCTACCATAATTTGTACGTGAAAATATGGGAAATGTTTTCATTTTCAGCTAACTTAAAATAATAATTGCAGATTGACGTAATCGAATTACACCTGCAGCGTATTTGTAAAAAAAAAATTATCCAGCATTTTTGCTCGCATTCTACAGAAATAATTTGGTCAATTTCTAGTTCAATGAATTACATTTATATGGGAGACGTTTGAATTTTAAGTTAATTATAAATAAAAACTGCAAATGGACCAAACGAATTACATCTGCGGTACATTCACAAAAAAAATTTGTTCTCAAACATGCGCAGCCTTTTTTTTTCGCTCATTCTACAGAAAGAAATTCCTCAATTTTTAGTTCAATTGGCGTGCACTTTTTTGTGAAACTGAAAATGTGCCAAATGATTGATACGTTTTACGGTAATTAATTCTTTTAAATGGACCACCATGCAAAAAACTAATCTGGACGTTGGGTTCGACCGAATTTTCATGAGTTTGTGTTGTTTGGGCCATAGACTGGGAAAAACGAGATGCCTACAAGAGTGCAATTTTATTTCAGTATTTTCCGTTTCTCTCGATATTTCGGTCGCCATCGCCTAAGCCGTTGTGTCATACATATCCCCGCGTATAATTGAAGAGTGAACATTTACACTCTCACAGACACACACACGTATATGACAGCCGCGGTGAGGGAAAGTCGCGCGCGAATAATTTTGAATAAAAAGAGAGAGATGGACAGTGCCCAGCGTCGAGCCCACTGGCAGTGGCAAAATAAAATAAAAAATATGTACGTTCCCACATGCACTAATATAGTCACGGTTGCACACACTTTCATTGTGGTGACAGCACGAAAGAGCAAACTCAAAGCCAGACAACTGATGAAAAATGGCAACTGTTCGCCATCGCCATTCTCGAATTCCCTTAAATTTTATTACGTTTTTCGGATGTTAGTAATTTTTGTAATCCCGAATTTTAGTTATATTGATTTATCCTTATACGCGTTGAAATCTGCCGTGCTGAAGAGGATTTTTGTTGAAGAGTGCTTAAAAGTAAATTCCAAAACAGGATATTGTGAATTGCTTCGTCATTATTTTATAATGTTTTAAAAAATAATTTGAATTCACATCTGCTTCGCGATTTCTCGCCGATTACCAAACTGCGAATTTTTAATTAATAACTAAAAAAAATCAAGCGAAAAAATTACAAAAATCCAGTTTTCCTAATTTTTACGTATTTCCGAAAATTTCGAGCTATTAATTTTTCGGATTTTTCTCACTATTTGAAAAAATAATAATAACTTTTTAAAAAATCCAATTCCCGTCTGCAAAAATATTTCTGTGCAGTTTTAAAAGAAAATCTTTATCGAATACTCCAAGAATATCAATATTTAAAAAATCATTTAAAAATTGGCGTTTTTTCAATGGAGAATCACGCTAATTTAAAAAAATTCATATTTACAATATTTTGTAAAAATCTATTTTTAAGTTTTTCACTCGCTTCGAAGTATTCCCAAACGTAATGATCTTAATTGCTTTTTTTTTCTTTTTGCAGAGGCCAATCTCGACGATGAGGAAGCGAACGAAACCGAGAGTCCGAGTCTGCTTATGGGGGAGTCTGAGAGACTAATCAGTGAGCCCTGGAACCGAGGGGCTCAGATGAGTGCGCGCACACACTTCGAGAGGATATCCTAGGCGAGCTGAGCGGCCAAGGATTTTGCAGGAAAGTCAGCCACCGTTGGAATAAATAAAAAATGCCACAAGCAGTGAAGCACTTAAGGAAGGACTGGACCCTCGGACCGCTGCGGTACCTGCAGTATTGGAAATATCGGAAGATCGTTTGACGAGGCGAAAATCTGGCGTCTAAGGGTGCAACGGATAATTAATTCGGTAAATGCCGAGGAAGGAGAGTCGCTAGGCCGCGGGCCCCATCAAAATTTCCAACCCAACCCCACGATTAATTAAAGCTAATAAAATAATAAAATCCGAACGTAAATTGAACTTGGTTAACCAACAATACAATAGTTTTACTGGCTGTGATCTTAATTATCGACATAACGTGGCGTATTGATAAGCACGTGAAGCTATTAATTGTCGGCGCGGTTTAAAACAAGTGCCGTGAGATTAGCTAAATATATTTACCGTAATAATGAATGAAAAACAGAAATATAATAAAACGTTTGAAGGCTGATTAAAGAATACCGTGTAAAAATATTGTTTATCGTTGAATAGTCTTTCTTAATGTTAATCCAAAGGTAACGGAGGGTTTTTTTTTTTCGTTATTCCACGTTGACTTCACGAGTTTATTTTTATCTCTGTCGATAAACAAAACGGTGCTGCAAAAAACGTTTTTAAGTGCGTGTAATAATTAACGACAGACCGTAACTTTAGTCACTGTGGTCCAAGTGAAACCAAAGAAGTAATAATTCACGGTGCCGAAGTGAGACAACGAACGGCCGGGTATTCTCTCGCACGGCACCGAAATTCCAAACTTTACCAAGCCAAGAATCACCGAGTGCTACGACACATCAGTTGAAAACTTTTATACTCGAATCGCGAGAGAGATTCTTCGAGTGCAAAACGAAATATTGGGTGCGCGATAGCGTCACGGAAAATGCACAAACTCAACGAGGCGACTGAGAATCCTCGAATCTTCGGAGCTTCGAACGAAACTAACGACAACGCCTGTTAGGAGAAGTAAAAAGCGAGTAAAACATCCGAAAAGCTCGGGGAGTTGGTGAGAAAAGTGATAAAATCAATCGTCACAGTCTCCAGGAGGGAATCGAACCAACTCGGACTTGTCCGAAGCGCTACCAGTTGACAATTCTCACGCTCACGAGTTCAAGTGTTGTTTGAAACGTGTAGAAACGACAAAGACGTAACTGCTTGAGGGTTTAAACCGAACCGCTCGAAATCTCCGTGTACCAAAGTCGCGTTCTCCGTGTGCAAACTCTTGAAAACTCTGCTTTCGTCTCTTTTCCATCTCTCTCATTGCTCTCTTTGATTCTCTCTCTCCTATGGTCCTGATCGCGTAATATAAAGTAACGTAATATAATATACGAGAGCTCCGAGAGGATCGAGGGCAAAGAGAATAAAGAGGGAACAAAGAGAGGGACGAAAAAAAAAACAAAAAAAAAAACAAAGAACAAAAAAACGTGAATACGTACAGAGAGAAGCAGAACGGTCGTGGGAGAGGTAGACCAACGACGGAATGAGGGCTGAGAATCAGCGGTGCAGGCGCTAAAGCGGCGATGCGGGACCTAAACGCCACCGCCTGTGCCGCTTTGTACGAGGAGGTCGAGTGGTCGGGAGCGGGTATCGTCGCGACCCTCGTCGTACTCGCGATCGTCGACGTTATGGTCGTACTCGGCAACGTTCTCGTCATCCTCGCGGTTTACCACACCACCAAACTCAGGAACGTCACAAACATGTTCATAGTTAGTCTAGCGGTCGCCGACCTTCTCGTGGGAGTGGCCGTTTTGCCTTTCAGTGCTACCTGGGAGGTGTTCAAGGTGAGCTCGTAAATGTATCGTGCTAGTGGTATTGTCGGCTGATCTACTCGGCCACTTAGTATAGTCTTGTGCATGTCTGGATGTAGTCTGCCCGGAAATGCTCCTTTTTTAGAATGGTAGAAGGTGTAATAACCACGTGGGACGATCAGGTCATTGGCCTTCGGCTTTTTTCAAGTTTGCGAAAGTTCTGAATTGTTTGAAATTTATTTTAGTCCACAAGTTATTCGTGAAGGGACACAAGGGCAGTCTACTTGAACGTCGTGTTAGGAAAACTCTTCTGCTTTTCCATTTTTTGGGGACATTTTAAGTTAAGGTATCCATTTTAAATCCATCATCGTGAACCTTAAGCCCTTCGGTGGCACGATCTGCTCAATGAGGCAGTATTAAGTCAATGTCAACGAAGGGATCAAGGGCTACCTTGTTCTTATCACGGAATTCTTATTGTTCCCTGATCCACTCATCTACTTAGTCTTGTGCATGTCTGAACGTCGTCTGGCAGGGGATAATCCTCTTTTAGAGTGGCTGAGGGTGTAATGACCCTTTGGGACGTACCGGGCGTTGGGCTTTAGCTTTTTTGAACTTTCAAGATCACCGTATTATAGGAAGACTCTTCTGCTTTTCCTTTTTTTTTAGCCGCATTTTAAGCTTGAGTTATTAATTCCAAATAACCCTTTGTGAACTTTCACCCCATCGGTGGCACGCACCGTTGATCATCTATAGCGTGTCGGGGCAGTAATGCATCAATGCCAACAAACCGACCAGGGGCCACATTTTTGTTATCACACAATTCGTACCGTTGATCCACTCATCTCCTTAATCCTACGAATGTCTGGATGTCGTCTGGCTGAGGATAATCCTCTTTTAGAACGGCTAAGGATATAATGACCATTCGGGACGTTCCAAGGCAAAATAATTGAAATCTGTGTGTTTGTATATGTGCAACACACCATTTTTTCCTAAACCAGTTTTCTCGATTTTTTCGAATCATTCTACCACAAAAATCACAAATTCATTTTTCAATACAAACGAAGTTTCCTCCACGAGAACACAAATAAAAAACTCTCACTCGCAGGTTTTCCCAAAAATCAAAACGAAATGTAATTTGGAACAAAAACATGGCAACAAAAGGTACCATTTGTTCATTGAAAACGTGACATTACCGAACTTCGAGAATACAATTTGTTTGATCGGGATTCCCGGTTCGAAATTTAATTGATTTTCACATTTTGCTCTGCCAAGAAACGCCCTCGAATGTACTGAATAACTTGCATGTATGCCGTAAGCCGATAAACCTTCTCTTGGCTTATCTAAGGCACGAGGATTGCCCATGTGGATTCCGGATTTGCGGTTTTTGCTTCAGCCTCTATTATCCCACTATAGCGTCTTTGATCGCTCGTATCAATGTGTCGACTAGTGAAAGCGTGCGAGTCCATTAGGCTGATGAATTTCCGGTGTACTGCCTACGTACGTGCAGCATTTTAGAGCCAACTGCGTATATAAACTGCGCGCCGCCCTTGCGAAAGCTCGAAGCAACGTACGGCTTTTCACTTTCTGCTTTACTGCTTCCATTTCACATTGTATATTCGCTACCCTCGCGAGCTTTTGCCCTTTCCGAACATGTGCAATGCGCGAAAGCGTCTCTAATTATGTTCATGAGTGACTTTTTATTCGGTAACCTTATAACTCTGCCATCAATTTTCGTTACTCAAGCTCAACGTGCGGGGGTGGGAAAAAATGATGGAGCGCTTTTTTTTATACGTTTTAAAGCAAATCCGGATTTTTCAACATCGGCAATGGAATTCGGAATTGAAAGCACTGTCAAAAAAATCTTTTTTATGAAAATTGATATACTCCCTTCGGATGTTCTTATGCATAATTCAGTGAATTAAGATTAATGTGTACATGTGATATAACGTCTGTATATTGTACAAATATTTCGACGCTGTAAAAAATGTATGGGGCGTTCCAAGTGAAACGGGATTTCCCTTCTCGATTTTTTTTTAAGCCCTTCGTGATTCCCACATAAAAAGGGACCGTATTGTCTATTTTATACAAGTATGGAATCCATTGCGCTTGTTGATCGGTCTTTATAAGACACTTCAATCAAAAAAGAGTCACAGTTCCAAATATGAATACTCTTAAAATTTGTCTCCGCTGGATACGAATTGTTTTTCTTTACACCAAAAACCATTTTGTAATAATCTCAGCAATCCCTGAAATTACGTCACCTTTTTTATAATTAAAATCACTTGTTACTTGTCAGCCAATGCAATTTAAAAAGTTCGTCGAGGCGAATACGGAAGCTGTACAGCCGAAAATCAATAAGCATAAAGGCAACCGGAGTTTCGATATCCGTCTGTCGCAGCCACGAAGAAAATTCGCAATCGTGAGGTTGTCCCATCGGTGTAACCAACGCTGGCCAGTAGATACGGCCCGTACCGCTCAGACACACACACATATATATATATATATATATATATAGCTACCTCTACGGTAGCCACGGAACCGTGTTGCGGTAGAAACGAGACCGCCGCGCAAAACCGCACCGCCGTACAACTTTCGCACCCGACCGCCCCCGCATCTACCTCATCATTGCAAGTACGAAGGCGACCATCGGTAGCTAACATCGGGTGGCCCTCTTTCGCCGTCTATAACTTCGTGTCGCAAAACTTTTCGCAGCCTCTGGACGCCTCGGACTCCGAACTCTCGTATTCATCAATTCCATTCGCATTTACTCAGACGAAGGGAAAAAAAATACGACAGCATGTACACAGTCAGGATTTCTGCGCATTCGTTGAGTTGTCCCGAAAAAAAAAGCAATTTGTCTCTCACAAATGGTAAAAATAAATGGTTGGTCGACGAAACGAGGTTGATGCGTAAACTACAGTTTACGCAACTAATTAATTAGTTGTGCTAACCGACGGCAATGCTGAGTTTTTTAGGGCGGTTGGGGATTTTTTTCTCCTCGTGGATTTTTTTTTTTCTCTTTATCAAAAGAGTATCGCGGGGACTTTTTCCGAACTACAAATATTTGAGTACATCGGTGCACTTTTTTCATATAGTTTATAAATAGTATGTATATTGTTTGCCTATGGAATTTTACTGCGAAAGGACAAGTTCGTATAGAATCTATTTTCTTTGCTTATGTTTTTAATGATTGTTTAAACCATAAATGTATGTTATGTTTTTTTAACGATGCTACTAAAAAAAATGTAATGTCTGTGGCTTTGGCGGTCCCTGCAGATAAACAGAATTTTTCGCGACCATTAATTTTAATGATACAGCGATAATACACATTTCCGGGAATTAAATAAAAATATTCTTCCCCTGCACTATTTTTTTTTTTTTTTTGCGCGAATGTAAATGCGAGTGTGTTACATATATTACATATATGAACCCCATAAAGTTTTCCATCCGGCGTCGTCCGCTGGGTTATACAGCCACGATATCTTTTTTTTTCCTTTCCTTGCTTCTTCGTTTAAGGAAACATGAAAAATGCATGCAAGTTCACCAAGGGCAAAGGACATTATTTCGTCTCTTAGTGCGACTTTCCTAGGCAATCTCGAGAACCTCTATAAACATTATTCCGAAATAACGTTGAAAAAACACAACGTGACCCGAATTAAAAAAGAAGTCGTGGACTGTGAAAAAATCTCCTTGAAATTTAATGTACGAATTCCGAACATTTTTACACATTGATTAGTATACCGAATTTAAGGGAGGATTTAAACAAGTCAACTTTTTACGTATTTTCATCGGGGGGGACGAGATCAGGATTATATTCACAATAAACGAAAGGTCCCAATAAATTAGACTTTTAAATAACTGTTGACATCCAATTACGTATTTACTATTGAAATAATATACTGTCAAATAATTTTTCCGGCCGATTCACTTGCAAAGGTTACAGGGAATAATTCACAACATTTTTTGTCATACGACCGAATAATTTCCAGATAATTAAAAAATCAAAAAATGGCCAGCTGCCGAAACAAAGTTTTTGAAAAATTGCTACCAACAAATGCTTAAGTCGTGTATACGTATAAAAAAATTATTCTACCGTACGATAGAAAATGTTATAAACTATGTTCTCTCCAAATTTGAAGTGAATCATTTCGTTTGAATAACAAAACCTCATGACATAAGAATTTTTTTCGGTTAAAAAAAATCATTCCAATACCGAAAATGATAAAGTGATTATCAATTAAAAAAAAAAAATCTTCCCAATGTAAAATTAATTTGCAGTTGCGTAATAATAAAGCCTTAAAATTTATAGCTTGTTTCGATTTTAATTGAAAAAAAAAAATATTCATATTTCATAACACAATTATAAATTCTATACAACTTATCAGTTTATGCATGAAAATAATTTCGATCGTTGTAAATATGTAATTTTTGTCCCAATGTATATTTTACGTGCTCCAAAATTGTGTGAATATTGATACAGTATTTTGATTTATTTATTTGTCAAATAGGTCTGGATCTTTGGTGACATATGGTGCTCGGTCTGGCTGGCAGTCGACGTTTGGATGTGTACAGCTTCGATTCTCAACCTCTGCGCCATAAGTCTCGACAGATATCTGGCAGTGACGAGACCCGTCAGTTATCCTCAGGTAAAGAGCATTAACCCAAGGTAATACTCGATCTACCCTCGCCAGCCTCCTCAGGGCTTCAATTCCCTCCGACATATTATCATTGCATCAAATCCATCAGCTTTCGAAGAAAGATACTCCCAAACAAACACAAAAAATTTATTGTCTTTCAGACAGTTTCATCGATTTATATCTGTTGCATTTATTTTAGTTTCCTGCGTACGCAGGAAATGGTCAAATTTTCGTTGGGTGGGTCCTATTGTCCACTTAAAGATGTTTTATAATCTACCGGAAGATAGAGAGACAAAAAGAGAGAGTACAGCTAAACCTAATCTACATTTTTATACTTTTATTAAAAGAATTTTATTCACAAACGTCCGAGGAAAATTCTTGTAGATTCTACAGAAAAATTTGCATCAACTTTCAGCTTAACAAATTATTTTCTATTCATTGCTTACTCATAGAGGAAACTTAAGAAAGCAGAGAAAAACATGGATTTTAATGTGAGGCCATTCAGAATGATGCAAACCGTCCAACAAAGTGCTTTAAATAATGTTGAATTATAAAAAATATAAACTTTATCGTATTAACTTTTGTAAAATTAGTGATATCTAGCCTGAATTCAATTTCCATAAATACTATTTATCAAACTCATCACATTTATCACCTTCTACAATATCTCACATCTCCCTTAATTCAACAGAATATTTTTATACTCGTATAATACAAGAAATTAGGGAATACTTTGCTATGAAATCAATTTAAAAAATTTGCATGTATAAAAATTCTACCCGATTATAAATTCTAAAGTAAAGTGATAAATATTAATTTTTCGTACATGCAACTATCTTCATAGTTACGATGAATATAAAATAATTTATTTGGTTTTTATAGTAATTATTTAATAGTTGCAGCAACTATTTCTTCAAACAATTTGTCACTCTGAAGTTAGTAGCACAATAATTTTCTCTCAGTGCAGATCCTTGAAAATAAAGTTTTCAGTAATTTATTCAAGACTTTTAATACCGTTATACGTTTATCACGAATTATGCTTTCCCATATGTCACTCCCCACAGAGCTTTCAAGCATAGTAGCTAGATTAAACGAAAAAAAATGTGCAAAAAAAGTGCAGTTATGTCAACGCATGTAACCCTTTGCTCTTTGGGAAAATGCGAGGGCGTTAGCGTTGAAAATGCTCGGTACTCTCCGAGCCACAACGCAACTCATCCCTTCATATCGTGTTCTTCCTCGTCATGCACTGCGGGCTCGAAAGGGCAAAAGGCAGACACGTTTATGAACTTGTGAAACGACGCAATGTCCTACTGTTCGTATCAATGCGCTCCCGAAACGCAACAAAAAGACGAATTATCAAAATTACGTCACCCATTTTGCGGTACGCGATAATAAAAAAAAGTAAAAAACGTCCAACATTTAATTCATTATTGTTATGACTAATTATTGTGCCACGATAAAATTCGTCGCAACCATAATTACGTCGAAAAAGAATTATTTTACAATTATAAATAACATTATGCAGATAATAATCCACAAGCATTTTGTTCTAAAAAAAACCTACTAAAGTTGCTTCCTTTGAAAAGAATCCCTCGATATGTCCAAAAAAATCAGGATATTATTGGAGCATACATGTCCAAAAATTGAATTTAGTTTTCATGCCCACAGATAATTTTTTAATTACTTTTCATTGAAATTTTTTTTTTTACCTGAAACAAAATCTTGATAATTCATATTTCGAATGTAAAAATTGGAGTTTCTTCTATTCACAGAATTTTTTTTTCTCTCGATATGTCTAAAAAAATTGAAATGTTATTGCAGGACGCACGCTATAAATCTCTCGACGATAAACTGAATATATAAAAGCTATTAAATTTCATTTCTATGTCCACAGATAATGTCGCCAAAGAGAGCGAGATTACTAGTCGCCGCGGTGTGGGTGCTCAGCTTTGTTATATGTTTTCCCCCTCTCGTCGGATGGAAGGATCAAAAGGTAGATATTGTACCGAACGGAATACCAAGAATTTCGCCCTCTCGCGGTGTCGTCTCTTTTTACGGCCTCGTTATGAGAATCGCTACAATTCGTCGACCGTATACGGAAATATATGCACATGGAATATATACCAACGATATATGTGACTCATATTTTATATGGGTGACATATATTCCGCCAAACTGTTGCATAATTATTATACATCACGTATATATGCCATAAATGTATGCCACGTATGTATTCAATGTATTTCACATAACTGTAAAATATATGTGAAAATGGAGTCTTATATAATTCGTATATTTATGCATGACGACTCCAATTTAAAAAAAGGGGGTTTTTCAATAACTTCAAGTTTCCAAGCCATGTTCACTTGAAAATAGAAAACCATTTTTTTAATATTGGAGTAAAAAATCTGAAAAAATTCACCAAGTGCTTTTTAATGGTCGCGATATGAGTAATAATGGGGCAGACCTGAGATGATCGAAAAAAAAGTGGCTGAATTGACTTCTTGATACATTTCACATATGGCATATATCCAGACTATGTACCATTTATAAATTTATAAATTTATAAATTCTTTTGTTTTTCTATATATTTTTGACGTACAGTTCAATCTAATTTGTCTCCATACGAGTTGGCAACGTGGGAGGCAAATTATGGCGAGAAAATTGCCTCGTGCCTTTTTGATGTATTGATCTGTTCATGATCACTCTTTTTTCTCTGTCTCTAATTTTCCGATTGATTTTTACTTCAGCCTCACACTCCGCCCAACGTGACTTCCGGGCAGAGCGGACCTTACAACACAACGACGATACTCGTGCAGGTGAAACACTGCCCGTGGATCTGCGAGCTCACCAACGACGCCGGTTACGTCGTCTACAGGTAAAGGCATTTTATTACGTCAATCTCTATCGTGTTCCTATTTTTTTTAATTTTCTTCTTCACTTGCCAATTATTATTTTTTTTTCGTTTCTTCAGACGTTGCATCACTTTTTAAATGTAGTGAATAAAGGTGACGAGGCAAAAGCGTTCAAGTTGAGTAAACGTCAAAGTAATTAACTAGGAAATCCCCGGGGGTTTAATATTTAACGTAAAGCCTGATTATCTGAGATGGATAAGATAGATAGAAAAATATTTGTTTATTTCCCTAGATTTAAGAAATTCATTTTTTAATTTAATGGATAGGAGGATGCAAAGTAGAACTTTGTATATTGCTTTCTCATTATTTTTCACCTTTAATAAACCTACCTCTGTGGAGAAGTACATTCCTCGTTTGTAGCTTCCCTAAGGAAGAAGCTATACAAAGAGTTAATTTTAATGAGAAAGCAATATGCAAGGTTCCACTTTGAATCCTTGTTTTTCTACCGATTCCCGCTAAACAATGTATCTAGCATCTCTACACTGTAAAAGAAACTGGAAATTTTTATTCATATTCTCTTCAATTAAACGGAATGTACAATTATGTGATATAAAATTCAGGTGCTTTTGCAACTAAATTAAAATTTTCTTAAATTTTGTACATTTACAGTAAAATTGCAGCCAGTTGTTAAAATTACTGTGCCAAAAACAAATTTGATATCACACTTGTACATCAAATTTATTACCCCACTTTATCAACAAAAACCTTCAGTACATGTACATTCAATTTCAAGTCTATTTTTTTTTTACAAAACACATAGAAACAAAATGTGGTGAAGCTCAGGGAAAAACCTTCAGTCAAACACCTAAAAATCTTTTTAAACGATTCCAAAAATCGTGCTTATTCCGTACGATATTCAATTACATATACACAGATTCCATAACGTAATGTAAATAAACACAGAGAATTTCTTCTCGTCCCATGGACAAGCTCTGTTGTTGTTGTGGTTTCATTAATTTTCTCCGCGTATACCGATTAGAGCTCGGTGTATCTCAGTCTGAGCACAAGAGTGGCATCGCGGAGGTTGTCCCTTTGCGCGCGGTCGGCTCACCATCGTCGATTAGATCCAATTAATATTCGCGAAGCGCGCGCGCCACGAAAGAGGCGTGAGTATGCCGTCCTCCTCGCGTTACTAGCGATCTCAGGGGCTGCTAAGAGCGCTTTGCTGAGTCTGTTTCAGGCGCCCGGAGTACGTATTCACGTCCTCCTCGGCCGCCCGTCGTCACGCGCCAAGATTAATTATTATATATAGTTACTGGAGCAAACACGGTTGCTAGAAAAGCTCGAGGATACGCCGGGAGCGGAGCTTGTTTCTCTCTCGGCTTCTAAAGCTCATCTCTGAGAATAATATCAGTACCCGAAGACAATTAAAAATTGTGAAAGAGAATAAAATAGTGTTTTATTCTATTGTACAGAATTGTATGGAATTGAAGACCTTTTTTTATTATTGTGAGATACAACAATGTTCTATTTTACTCTTATGAATAGAATATAACGTGAATCATGAATGCACGTTGATGATCAACAAGTTGCTTCTAAAACTTTGGGCAAAATTCCGGTTATTGCGGCCATCCTTTTTTTAACTTCAAGATAAATAAATATGTTTGAAGGAAATAGAATGTAATAATGGTGAATTACATTAATAATCATTAATTTGCTTAATTGAACTTAATGTACAATAGTTTTTCGGTTATAGAGATGGCCTTTTTATTCATTATTTTCACTGGAAAAGAATAAGTAATCATGGAAAATTGTCACCAACGTTTTTCCTTTTAAAAATTGTTATAGTGACCCAATTTACAAGGCCATTAAAAATCGTGGAAACAAACAGAATACAACAATGCAGAGTTACATTGATAAAAAATAATTTGCTTCTGAAAACGTGATGTAATTACCCGATTATCTCTCCTATGGTTTTTTATTATTCATTTCTGACATAACGCATTTAAAAATCGTGGGAGAAAATATAAAGCAAAAATTTCGTGTTACCTTGATGAACAAAAATTTGCTTCTGAAAACGTGATGTAATTACCCGATTATCATCTCTCCTATTGTTTTTTTATTATTCATTTCTGCGGTGAAGCATTTAAAAATCGTGGAAGAGAATAGCATATAACATTGCAGTGTTACATTGATAAACAACGATTTGCTTGTAAAACATTATGTAATTATCGGTTATCTCTTCCACCTTTTGTTATTTTTCTCTCTTATCGCAAAGCAATTCAAAATCATGGAAGGATATAGAAAGCAACAATGTTGTGTTACATTAATAATCAACAATTTGCGTCTGAAAACTCGCTGTAGTTTTCCGGTTATCGTTCCTATCCAATTTTCACAATAGCCACGGCTGCTTGAATCTGTTAAAATTCCACAAATAACGCGCGCCGCATTCTCTGCCCCGTGAAGCATTCATTGGCTGAACAGTATAAAATAGTATTATAGCTTATTTTCTCGTCGGAATATCGATCTCGGTGGAACGTGACGAATGCTCAATGCCTTCTTCGCCTCTTTCATATCTTCCAAGTATTTTTCGTCTTGCTCTCACTCTGACAAATTTTTTTTCTTTTTTCTTCCTCTCTCTCTCATTTTTCTCTCTGCTTTATCGACTCGATCCCACGCTTTGGCATTCACTGAACTCGCTCACTTATATACCTCATTTTTACTTTTTTTTCTTTCAGTGCCCTCGGTTCCTTTTACATACCGATGCTAGTCATGCTGTTTTTCTACTGGAGAATTTACAACGCGGCGGTATCCACCACCAAGGCGATCAATCAAGGCTTCCGCACGACGAAGGGCTCGAAGATGCTGGGCTCGAGGTAATTATTTCCGACGTCGATGATTCTGAAACCGGAGGCGTCGAGACCGTGTTTCAACCGAAGGACACGACAAGGTTTTCCCATTCAGGCCGTGTTTTAATATATTGCGCTTTCCGAACACTCGCCGTTTCGTTCGAGAAACAGAATAATACGGACATTTCATATTCCACGTTTTAGGTAAATGTCGGAATAACATTTTTTTACGTTCCTGAAATAATATTTTTGAATACAGCTTATTTTAAGTTCATTTTAAATTCAAAATTTAAAGAAATAAGTCTAATCTGTATTGTCCTAATGTAGGAAAATACAGAAAAAAAATAAATAGAGGAATAAGGGTAGAAATAATAGAACATTTATTGAGTGAATCAGATTCGACTATAAATTTCATGGCCATAAAGCTGCATAGGTGCTTTTTATGAACACTATAAACTTTGATAATGATGGACAACCTGTAACGTTTAGTATGGTCGTTAACTAGATAAACACGTTCTCTCGATGCTTGCTATTAGTACGCTAGCTTCTGCAACTTTCTCACTTTCGTACGTCATTAAACTTTCCATAAACTTGCCCCCATAAAGCTCAATGCTATTCGCGTTTCCGTGTACGCTGTATTCCATTTTCCTTCGCCCCTGGAGAGCGAATTACTAGATTTGCGTATGACTATTCAAACTCTGGAACATTTCTCACGTTACTGCAGCTAATAATCCTTAATTACACGGGCTGCAAAGCTACTTAATTGTCACTACGGAGACTCGTAACCCGTCAGAGATACGCCCCTATAGTACCTTATCTAAATATACTGTACAAATATGACGCGCAACATTTGCGACTTTTGATTCCTCCCGGGATTACGGGCATTCTGTACCATTTTCTAAATAATTAATGTAAGAGAGCTTCCATATCTTCCAACATCCAATATGTTAAACATTTTCAAATCTTTGCAGATAGTCTAACTCTTACAACCTTCGATCAATCGATCTTACACTTTTAATATTGATGCACTAACATTGAAATCAATAATCAAGAAATGTTGACGAAACTTGAATTACAGCGAATTGATTTCTTAAATTTTTTTGTTAGTAAGCATAAAATCATAAAAAGTAATGGCATAGATTGGGAAGTTTCAATATTGAATACTGCACTGAGAGAAAATTATCGTATTAGCAGCCATGAAATGACAACTATACATTTTTCATTCGTGCAACCAACTTTTTTGTAGTTGTCACGATAACCAAATAATTACCGTAACTACAAAAATCGTTGCATGAAATAAAAATGAATAGTTGTCACTGTATCCATCATATCCATCATAAAAATCATTGAACATCAATGCATAAAAATCGTAGAATAATATACAAATCTGGGAAAAACGACGTCAGATGTTGTCGGAAGTACATTGCGAAGCGTCCTCGAATATCGAGACGAAGATTGTGAGACGATGCCTCGGGGCGTCGTGGAAAAATGTTGAAAATGCAAAAACCGAAGACAGATAAATTGTAGAAAGAATAATGAGAACGAGAGAGAGAGAGAGAGAGAGAGAGAGAGAAAGAGAGAGAGGTGGGCATGAAGCACGATGTACAAAGTAACAAAAAACGCAAGGTTCTCTCATAGCTCCGATAAGTATACTAGTCGCCCACGAAGGTGCAATTTGTCCTCGAGAACTGTCCCGGTGGCGCGGAAAGATACCGGAAACTTGCGTTATTAAAGCGAGTGCTTACCCGTGGGAGAGACTGAGAAAGGAGAGATGAAAGAATGCTCGAGAAATCTGTCGCAGCAGGCCTCGAATCGCGTCAATGTACAGCAGAAACGTGCACGCGTTTATACGTACATATGTAACAGCAATCTTATATCATATACTATATAGACTGTACATGTAGGCCAGTTATGGATGTAAGCCGCTCTCATTGCTAACGAGTTACCGCCGCAGCTTCCCATTGATAGAAACGCTTCCCGGAACTCTCCGAGCACGTACTTACGTACCTCGCTCGTTTTAGCTCTCGTGAAAACTCATTCGAGAAGTTTCCCTCAAGTGCAGTCAAGATTTAATTGCCAGAGCTTTTAACAGTGACACACCCCACGGAAATGTAATTCCTCTAGTGCGTCATACCGCTACATGACTTTCGTAACGTTTGTCAGAATAATTTTCCTTTAAACCCACGTGCGTTTCTGCATATCCGTAAAAACAGTGTTTTTTCAATTTGTCAAGAAGATTGATTCTGCAATTATTGAATTGAAGTACGTTTGAAGTTCTACAAACGTTTTGAACTGCACTGTCGCCTGCGGCAATTGGCGTGAATACTGAAAATATGAAAGAACTTGAAAGTACAAATATTTTTTTGGGTCACTGTGAAAATTGAGCCATGGTTTTTTGACAGATAAATGAAACTCAAAATATTTGACTTTACTAAATGTAAACACAGGTGGAGAAAAAATGGGAATTGGCTTCAGCACCAGAAAAATTCTTGGGAAAAAATTTTGTTTGAAACAACTGTGAAAATTGAATATATATTTTTCATTCAATAAACAAAAATCGGGATTCTGAAGTGCACTAAATTTAAACACACGCCTAGAAGAAATAATTCGGCCCTTATTGGATTAAGTTGCTTTTGGATTTACTTAAGTAGTTTTAATGTTTCTATGGGCTAAAAGAACCGGTGATAGTGAAGGATACATTTTCACAGTCACCATTGAAAAATCACTAAATTTTTTTTAGTAGATAAATGAAATGTTGTATTCCATGGCTTATTAAATGTCACACACGCTAAGACAATAATTTAATACACTGTCGTTTTGACTCTGCATCTCTTTATTTATCTTAATGGCTTTTTTCAACATTTATGCCGTTGTGATTAGCGGGATGAAAAATATATAAAATTCATTATTGTAGAGTCTTCGTGTATCAATTGCCACCAGGTTCGACGAGCAGCGTCTCACCCTGAGGATACACAGAGGTCGTGGAAGCGTTCACAACGGTAGCAGCAACAACGGTAGCCCGAGAAGTCCGGAGTCCGGAAGGAGTTCGGTGAGGCGTGAAAAGATCAAAATATCGGTGTCCTATCCGAGCACCGAGACCCTTAACACCAAGTGCAACACCCTCGAGCGAACACCGTCCAGGTGCTCGCAAGTTTCTGTTCACTACACCAACGGACAAACTCAGAGTCAGCTGTGTCCTAATTCTAGGAGTACCCACCTGAAAGTGAGTTATTTTTTTTTTCACATAGTAAACGATAACCCGACAATCCATATCTTCAAAAATTATTTTTTCCAACGAGTAGACTAACAGATCAAAAGTTAAGTGCCGACCGAAATTCTGAAAAGCTGAAAGCCTCAAATGCTGAAAAATTCAAATACTCAAAGATTGAAATTCTAAAATACTTAAATAATGAAAAATCCAAATACTCAAAGACTGAAATTCTAAAAGACTAAAAAGCGGCACGCGTCAAAAAACGACGGCCACTCGTTACTCGACAGCAAAAAAAAACGCAACGGACATTATCCACTAGCTCAGAATCTTGCGGTGGGGAATAATACAATTCATAACAAAAATAACAAACCTCAAGCTACCTTAAAGCGAGTTTTCGCCCAGGGGAAGGCTCGCCAGCAGACGGAGTTCAATTTTCAGCCCTGAGGATTACGACAACAGCAGTAATGGGATGCGCGGAAAACACACAACGTTAGAGTGCATTGAGAGCAATTTCTTTAATTAAATTACTTGTAACTATTTTACTGATTCAATTAAGGAGATATTTACGTAATTAAAACTCTGTTGATGTAACAAAAATGTAGTGTAATGGAACATATTATCCCCTACGAGAAACTCGACCACGACCGGCCACGTACACTCGATAACACGATAACGGAGAAAAAGAGCGTGCGAGGCACCAACACGAACGACCTTCGATGATACGAGCGATAACGGACGATGGACCGAACAGTATATGAGTTGGGAACGCAAGGCAACGTTACCTTGTTTCTTACCTACGACGCCATCCCATGGGTCCACCAAAATCGCCTTGCGAGCTCCGACACTGCAAAACCTCGCTGACTATATTCTGGACTCACCCTCTGGCACTGACCCGCATCTTACTTTCCCCTTAAGCCAATCCAGTTCCGTAATAAGCCTTGACACTGATACTGCAATTTCCTACATTTTCCCCTTTCTTCTTTCACTATCCTAAATTTTCGAAAGGGTGATCAAATAATTTCTTTATTTTATCACATTATTATTTGGTTTTTCATTCAAAATATAAGCCTCGGTACTTATCGAGATCCTTAAATTTGTATTACCGGTAGGCCACAAGACTGCGTTGTCCACTACAATTAACTTTTGTTTTATTATCCAGATTAAAACAATTTGGGTGAATGTGAAAATAGTCCTCGATACTGCGTCGATCATTGTCATTCTCTATTCCGTCAAGCCTCAAGTCTCTCGCTGCGCTCATAAGGAAAAAAGTAAAGACTGAAATGCTGAAAAACTGGAATGCTATAAGACTGAAATGTTGAAATTCTGAAATGCTACAAAACTGAAATGTCGAAAGTCTTAAATACTGGAAGACTGAAACGCCACAAGACTGAAATATTAAAAGTTTAAAATACTGAAAGGCTGAAAGGCTTAGAGGCTGAAAGAAATGCTTTGCTTTCCCTCTTTATAGGCCTCGAGATTACCTCGGCGCTTATAGGGCAAAAAGGTCAACATCCTCGGGACTGTCTTCGCGTGTGAGTCTTAGCACTGCGCTAACACTCCCTCACGTATCTCACATATAAACCAGTACAAGAATTCTCGAGCGACGAGACTAGTTTTTGCAGACTTTCTTCTGGCAATTTCGCGCCTCGCTCTACTCTATTTCGGGAACGAGGAAGGGTCAATCCCATTACAATAATTCGTAATGTTATTTGCCTCTTGGTATTAAGAAAACCTGATAAATATTTCGCGCCCCAGCAATTCGACGAGGAACCATTGAAAATACCAAAACTCACAAAGTTCTCGAACGGTTTTGCTTTTTTTTGTGAATTTCACACAATTTAGATTAGAAAAAGAATAAGAGACCCTGAGGAAATAGACCAACTCATTCGATAGTTCTTTTAATCTTATCCCCTGAATTAAATCCGAAATCAAATCATCATCCGTCCTATAAAATTATCCACTAAATCCTGAAAAAGAGTAATTAAAAAATCAATAATTCTCTGAGATTGATAATTTTATCCCTGCGGATTTTCCATTTTATCGAAACTCCTCGGATCAACGGAAAATGCCTCCGAAATACTTTCAATCCTCTATCAAAAAAAGATGAAACCATTATTTCCAATAAAAAAAAACCGACGTAAACCGATAAACCTTCGAAAAGCTCCCGGCTGGTTTCAAAGACTTATCAAAATATCTCGGTAAAGAAATAGAATGATATTTGAAGATTTCGCATCTCTGCAATGCAGTAATATACCATTTTTCCCGAGCTCCTTTAAGAGGAACATCCTAAATACTTTAATGCTTCCCAGATCTTCTTCCTCGTACTATTCTCTAGTTTTCTTTATTCCCTACCACTTTCTTCTCGGTCCATTCTCATAGCCCGAGTACTCCGAAGGCAAAGGCGCAATCGATCGTCGACAATAGCCACAGACATTATCCTCGACTTCCTCTCTCCGTATCGATCCCTCAAAATACTTTGGAGCAATCATCTCGCAAGGTAGTTTCGCCTCTTTGCGTACTTCCTTCCTCTCTGCCTATTTCACTACCTTTCTACACTTGCAACTTTCGTGTCGATCCACTGCTCCCTTTCTCTCACCATATATATACACACACATATATACATATATACCCACATATATACAAACGTACGCCGCAAAGTCTGATACGGAGCAACGTATATCGTCAGCAACAATAGCTTCAAGCTCTTATCCTCATCCCTATAGTTGTGCAATATCGATATACCGGAGTGGTGTGCAGTATAGCTCAAGGTCTGCACTGAGCAGAGGCTCCGGGCTTGCTCTACTGTTCAGTATATCCTTAAAATCTCTCGCCTCTCGGGTCTTACACTATAGATAGAGGAACAATTGAAATAGCAAGCGACGAGGAGAGCGAGATGGGGAAAAAGGTGAATGAGGAAGAGACGGTGCTCTCGGTTTCGCGCCATTTATCAGATTGCAGAGGAAAGCCACGGGCCCAAGGAACCGGAGACAGGCACAGTGCTGAAGAGAATGGCGAGACTGAATAGTGCAAGAGCCATAGGCTTCTGCGGTCCTCCCTTGCCCGCTTATATACAAACCACTGCTGTGCATACCCTTTGCGATACGTCGAGCACGCGTTGACTCGCATCACTGGCATTGTGGTCCGACCACTCGCGGACGTGACTACTGAAGCTTCCCCTCCCTCCCGAGGAGAGCCCACTCTTTCCCGCTCCCACTTTTCATAAAACTCGTCGGGCGAACTGCGAATCCCAAGCGACGAAAGTCAATTATTTCATTCCACTCCCCGAACACTTTGCAGGGTAGCCCGATTTTATTCTCCCCGGGATAAGTCGATTGTACCCTTAATGTTCGAGTGACTCTATTTATTAACTCTGTGAATTATTCAATGGTCATTGATTTTTATTTTATTTTTTCGAACGTAAGGTTTCGGGGGCATGGCGGTTTTCTTAAGGGAGATGAGTCAGTCAAATAAAGGATTTTTTTATTGCAAGGACATGGCAAGGATTCAATGAAATCAAAATTTCGAAATTTTAACACATTGGGCTCCTACTAATTTTTGTGTTACAGGAATTTGCTTTTGAAATCTGAGGGTGGAAAATTCGTGTTTAACGAATTGAAATATCAATTGTATTTCAATAATGCATAATAACTTGGGTTAAATCTTACAATGTAAAATTTAATTAGCATGTCCTCGTTGAAGCTGAACAAGGAATATGCCAGAAGCTGTGGATTTGGCGAATGCATAGGGAGAGCCGCGAATATTCTATACAAGTATGAGGGCATTGATGGCGATGCGCTAGAGGCGATGCCCAAACAAGCAGGTCAATTAGTATGCACTGGCTGAAATGGCTGTACGCAAATATGCTCGCTCTCTCTCTTAGTCTCCCTCTCTCTCTCTCTCTGTCTGGTGCACCCTGTGCACACCGATATTTTCCTATGCATATGCTCAATTAACCAGTCCAGTCAGCACGCTTCCTCGCGTTAATGTTATCGGCGCCCCCCTCATATTTAACGTTTAATCAACTACGATTTCAATGGCTTCAATCTGGTCTGGATAGAGACGTGATAGTTTGGCGTCAGTAGCCTCCAATTTTCCATTCAAATCTATGTATCTTTTGTACGCTTTGGGATGTTACTATTACCATCATAATGAACGTACTCTCCGCGAGATTTTGATTTTTCCATTGTGAATTAAAAATTGAGTTATCCTCCAACTCCTGGGATTATACGTACATCGTAATTAACAATACCAAATAATTTCTCCATTTGACATTAACATACATATGATTACCCCAATCGAAACATAATATTCAAATAAAACTGAACCTGTTATTTGAATTTTTCCGAATGAATCTTTTTTTCACTACATTAACGATAACGTAAAAATTACATTATCCTGAATTATCACGAAATAAAAAATTGCAAATAAATGTTAATAATGCTATTTATCTTTTGTTTTTTTCGCAGGTCGGTGGCATCAACAGGATCGGAAGCAACAAGAGGCCGAGTCGCAGAAGCAGTTGCGAGAGTCAAATGACCGGAGACGAGGTGTCTCTGCGTGAGCTAACTCAGGGCAGCGAGGAAAAGCCCCGGGTAGTAAAAATGGGCAAGAGGAACATAAAGGCTCAGGTAGCATACCCAGGAACCGCACTATTGTACTCGCTAACGATGAATTCCTACGATTCACGAGGGCACACAACGAAACGATCGTAAAATAAAAAGGAGACAGCGTATATACCGCCGAATTATACTCACTATAATGACTCAGTCTGCGTTGAGTGAATAGTGTGCGCAAACAAAATACCGCGAAGCCCATTCTACTCCACGTCCATTCGATTCGCTATTATTCGATTAAAATTGTACACCGTTCGACGAGCGACAAGAGACCACCGAGGTGACGAGGAAACAGAGGCAGACAGAGCATTTGCGAGCACAGCTCTGCACCGAAATCAAGCAAACACACAAACACCCAACAGCAGACTGAATCTGATTTCGATTCTCGCGCATAAAATCCCACACCTCGTTCGCAGCCTAAAACGTCACCGAATCCGTCGTTAGAATTGATTTCGAGGTCCAAATAACCATTTATCGCATTCCAGCATCGCATCAGATTGAATAAAAACCTGGCGGTTTTTACGTAATCCCCTGTAGTACAGTAATTTTTGCAAAATATGCATATAATCGCATTGTTGTTTCGCTATTTTTTCACATTTTTTCATGTAAAAAAAAATATGCAAAGGGTGAAAAATAGTTTAAAAATAATAGAGAAGGTTTAACGATGCAATTTTTGCTAATTACACAATCTGACGCGGTTAGGCTAATTGTGTTCCTGAGAATAAGTTAACAAATCATAGACTTGCAGTGCTTGCCTTGGTGGATTTAACGGTTTGTTATATGCAGAGATGGGTGATATTCGAATAGTTTTTGTTTGAACTGCGATCAACTATAAGAACAAACTTGATTTGTCTTTCAACATCGTATTATTACTCGGAAAAAATTATTGACCATTATTCAGATTAAAGAATATTACCCATCTCCAGTAGAAATCACTTTTACCAATAACCTTTTTTTTTTAACTTCTATTCTGTGAAAATAGAATTGACACAGACTGATAAAAAATGGATGGTAGCAATGCATGCTAAAAAAGCTACTTTTGCCATGAAAATTGGGATTTTTCCTGCATGTGTTACACCAAATACTAATCCTAATCGCGCACTTTACATAAAAACTTTGGCTCCAGAATCTCAGTGATAAAGCTAATTATTAATACCTATACCCTTGATAGTTATGAAACCAAAAAGAGGCGAAAACTGGAATAATTTAAGGTGAAATCAGTGATACTATATTAAGAACTCTAGATTTAATTTGTAGATATAAGTTGCACAGAGCAAAATTTAAAGGGTTGACGAAGCCTCAGATTAATCGATAAACAATAATACCTTCACTGTTATATTTTAGGTGAAGAGGTTTCGAATGGAGACGAAAGCCGCCAAAACTCTGGGCATAATAGTCGGTGGCTTCATTCTCTGTTGGCTTCCATTCTTCACGATGTACCTGGTGCGTGCCTTTTGCCCAACGTGCATCCACCACACGGTATTCAGCGTGCTGTTCTGGCTCGGTTATTGCAACTCAGCGATAAATCCGTGCATCTACGCGCTCTTCAGCAAAGACTTCAGATTCGCTTTTAAGAGGATAATATGCAACTGCTTCTGCAAGAGGAGAAAGAGCGCGCTGAGAAGGGGGAGCGACGGAAGTCAATTGGCAACGACCAGGTGAGTGTCGGTGAGGTCGAGTCCATCTCCGCCGTACGTCCATCGGCCTCTGTATCGTCATGCTACCCTCAACATTCGCAGAAACGAGAGGAGCCCGAGTTACTCCATTCGCGTGCCTCATCACGGGGTATCCATCGAGGACTCCGATCCGGATCCGAATTCCGATCACAATGCCCATTCGCAGAGCGACTCCAGATGACTGTAGCATGTCAGGGCAGGCGTACATCGCGTCGCCTTCGACCCAAGTACTTCCGAGATAAGCTTCTCGTCCCGTTGATGAAAAAAAAACGTCAAATCCAAGTTACAGGACGTTAAATAATGTTCGGGAGAGGAGACGAGAGCAGACGAAGAGCTCACCGGGCCGTCCGAACTTTCCTCGTGTGCCCCGGTAATCAGGGATAAATAAAAACGTGTCTGCCGGATCTCCGGATGGACACGACAGGACGATAAAGCTTCCGAGGACTTGTCATCGTTGAGCGACTACCAAAATCCTCGGGCAAGTGTATTCTAGTCGTTATTCTATAACCATGAGACTCGATCGTGTGTGAGTGATTATTAAGAGCGCAAGATTGATAGGATTATTAAATTGTGTAAATGAGGACACGAGTTTTAATAAATAAATGATTGAATTAAAATGGAAAACGGGGCGCGTGGCGAAACGTTTTCGCATCGAATGCACAAAGGACACATAAACGTTAATATGTATGTCTACCGATAAATGTTTAGGAGATATGTACGTAATAACGATGTTATATATTATTATTAATATTATTATTGTGTATACATATTATAAATGTATATTCGACCCGGTGTTTTTCCAAATGGCGCCTATTTACTGTACGATAATCACGATCGACATGCGACACATTTTGCAACATCGCTTACGCCGAGAGGATCTGCCGAACGAACGGAACACGATCGTCAATTCCTACGACGTTTTCGGTACTGCAAATGTCGAATTAACTACTCCTATTCATGTATCGTATTATCGCGGAAGAAAGACACGAAAAATGTGAGAAAAATGGTTATTATACGTAAATGAGACAAGCAAGAAGTGAGATAATGATAATAAATATGACAAGTCGAGGGTGACGAACTCAGAAGTGTCTTTGATTATTTATCGTATTATCATTTTGATTACAGTTTTCACCTGCGTTCCGTCATTTCTTCAGCGCCATTTACCTTCGCCTGTATTTCGACGACGGCTTTTCCATTTGTTTTCGCGAACTCGAAGAGAAAGAAAAAACTTCATCTACCCAAATTACGCAGAAAAGTAATCTGAAAGAGTAATCAACTGTTCCTTCGCCTGTGAATCTGCAAATGTAGAATTAAACTCTCCTATTTTAATATTGGATTACCGTGGAAGAAAAATGAAAAAGAGATAACGATAAAGCTAATTTCACGTAAATGGAAAAAATGACAAAGTAAAGATTGACGAGCTCTGATGAGTTTTTGATTATTTATTTACATAATTTTTTTGCTATCATTTGTACTCCATTTCTTTCTGAATCATTCCTGATTCATATTATCGCGAAAAAACGTTGACTACCATGACAAAAAGAGTCTAATCTCTATACTCATGTGTGAATCCCACATTTTTATCTCCTTCTAATCATTAATTGTAACGGTTTTCAGCTACACTTGATCTTCCCGCGCTCAAAAATAGCATCGTCTGGATTTCCTCGATGATTTTTCTTTTATCTTTGAGACCGGAAAGAGAACGAAATAAATCCCAGCTACTCAGATTACAGGGAACAGAAATCTGAAAGAGTAATCAACTCTTCCGTCGCCTGTGACTCTGTACGTATAGCATTAACTACTCCTATTCATGAACTGTATTCCCGCCACAGAAAAATAAGATTAAAGAAATGGTAATTGTAGGTAAATAGGAGAAATTACATAAAGACGAAGATGAAGAACTCAGATGGGTTTGTAATTATCTATATTTTGTTTAATTGACTATAATTCGCACTCCGTTTCTTCCTGTCGATATTTTTCCGAATCTCGGCCCCTAGATTGTCCAGAAATAACTTTAGCACCGTATAATTTCGCCTGAACTTCATCGATGGTTTTTCCTTTCGTCTCTGGAACCAGTAAAAAAACAAAAAAGGTTCCAGAAACGCAGATTAGGGCGAAAACTGCATATGAAGCTGGGAGACCGATGAGAGATTCCATGGTCTGGAATACTTTGGTCACCAAAAATGCCAGGGTCCAATTGCAGGCAGCTGTTGAAGAACTAGCGATTCCCTTAACGTTACTTGGAAATACTTCGCCAATTATTATCCAAGGGATGGGACCGTAACCCATGCTGAAGATTATGATGAAAACGACGACGGATAAAAGCGGAAGCCAAGTAATACTGGAGACGTCGTAATTCTCCTGAATAACGTAATTTTAGAGCGGATTAATCATCGCGAATGGAGAAGTAATAAACCATTACGAACTATTTATGAGGTATTCCACGTAGTTTCGACCTGACCCTTGACCCTAACGATTGGATCCACATTTTTAATATAACTGGCATAACTCTAAAAAGCCTTAAGTTGGAGAAATTGTTTAAACAGATTATTTTTTAACAAATAATTCGTGCGTTTTGGAGTTATGGTGATGACATAAAAATCTGCATAACCAATCGGCAGGGTCAAGGGTCAGGCCCAGGTCGAAACAAGGTAGAATCCCTTTTGTATTCATATTAAATTTCATTAGATCTACAGTTAATTCAATTCGTACGGAAGACATTACCTTAGAGTAAAAATAAGCAGCTAACGAAAAGAGACAAGCTGCCATAACGCTGGAGCTGATCATCAGGAGAATTCTCCTTCCCGTTCGATCGACCAACATAGTCGAAGCGTAAGTTGCAAAAACTTGGACGACTCCGACGATGACCGAACTCGTGGTTGAGCCCATTTCCGATCCTGCGGCAATGAACATATTCTCGGCGTAGAAAATGATTGTATTTACGCCGGAAAGTTGCTGAAAGACCATGAGTCCTGTAGGAAATAAGTTTTTTCATTTTTCCGATGGAAATTGCACTTTTTTACATTTGTGGAAAAGAAATGGGAATTGGTAAAAGAGTCGAGAGCGAATCCCTGTTCTTTCTCGATGTGAGGGCAAGCAGCGAACTTACCCAAAGCAATCAATAGACCCTTTCGGTGGTGCAAGAGCTCGGCGACACCGACTTTCTCGCCTTGCGACTCTTGGCTTCGCTCCAGAAGCGACAACTCATATTCAACGTTGCAGAGAGGTCCCCGGAGACGACGAATCGCCGACTTGGCCTCGTCAATTCTACTTTGGGCCACCAGCCAAACCGGGGATTCCGGCATGAAGGGAAAAGTCGTCAGAAGTAAAGCCGGAACCAAGGAGCACATTATCGCTATCAAAAGCAAGCTGCCCGTGTACCCTGTTTTACATAATCGGGAGTCAAAGGTTTTATAGGTAATGCAACTTATTATTTAGCTCCAAACTACATTATCAAATTTGGCACCCAAGAACAAGGGCATGTGTGTGATCCTTTGGTTCATTTGTGAGACTGAATATTCAAACAATATCTGGGCGTTCTCTAGCTACCGCTATTTGTTTGGCTAATGAGGTAAATTCTCCTTAATGAGTAAAGTAATGTAAAAGGGCAATCGGTATTGAATTTGAGCTCCGCTATTTTTTTAGCTAATTTGGTAAATTGTTCTTAATGAATACAGTAATGTAAAAGTATAATCAGTATTAAATTTGAGCTCAATTTACCGTTTAAATTTTTGGAAAAATTGATGTTGCTAATCTTAATTATAATAAAATTCGATCAAGTTAGCACGGATGACGACATAATATAATTAAATATAATATTTAAAGAAAATAGATCTTAAATTCTATTTTGGCAATAATATTTGGTATCGAATTTCGAAAACAACAACTAAAGCGTTAGAAGTTTTTGAAAGTAAAATGGTTGTAAATTTTTAATTCATGTGAACGACGATTATTTACCATTAAGATATCCGAACAGGATGCCAATCGTGATCTGCAACTGAAACAAACTGCCCAGAGAACCTCGAATTCTCGTTTCAGCTATTTCAGATATGTAGACCGGTACTACAACTGTTGCTGCTCCGGATGCCGCTCCGGCAATGAAACGTCCCAAGCAAAGGCTGCAGAATGAAAAAATTGAATGAAAACATGAACAGAATTGTTTTTGTAAAAAAACCCCCTATTTTATTCAATTCCTTCATAATGTTTTGGCGTTATTTAATTTGTCAATTTGACACGTTTCTGTCATTTTTCTTATCAATTTTTTATTTAGAAAATTAATTTTATTAAAGGCACTGGAAATATTGTATGATAATTTTATTTTTATTTTTTGAATTAATTATTTTTAAAATTCTTATAATTTTGTATAATAATACACTTGGTACACTGAAAGAAAATAATCGTATTAGTGACGATAAATTGACAACTATTCATTTTTATTTCGTACAACAAATTTTTTTATAGTTCACACAATTATCAACTAGTTCCCATAACGATTTCCGTCGTTACTGTAACTTTGAAAATAATTGCATACAATGAAAATTAACAGTTGCCACTTTATAGTTGACTGCATTATTACAATTTATCTGAGTGTATCTTCGATCAATTTCATTTTTACGATAATACGAACTGATTTTCCGAATAACACGAAATCAATATTTCTAGTATCTTCAATGAAGTTCTCTTTTTTTTTTCTTGGCGTTGTACATTGAAACTCTGATCATCTTGTAACTTTTACCTGACGACAAAACTGTTTTAAACTACTTTTCCTTTATACCCACAACTTTTTTTACAAAAGTGCGAAATTGATAGATTTTCTCATAAAAGAGACTTAATCAGTCGCTTAATAGCCATGGAAGAAAGTATTCGTTGAGAACGATTAATTCCTTCAATGACCGAAATTACCTAAACACGTCCGGTGCATAGGCGATGATGATCCAGCAAAGCAAGAGAGGAAGAGTAACGATCAAGATACTCAACTTCCGGCCAAGTTTATCAGCGAGAAATCCTGCGGGTACCGCGCCAACCAGAGCCCCAAGGGGAAGCATGGATCCTACCCATGACGCTTCCTCGAGACTAACCTGAAGCGCTCCAGGCCGATTGAAAAGGGGCACTGCTGGCGAGGTCCAGGCCAGATACGTCCCAGCGGAAAATATGGCGAGGGTCGCTGAGAATCGACAGGATCCACGTAAAAATAATTATGTCAAATCCAGATCACAAATCGACATATATAAAAAATTAAAAATTAGCCGTTTTTGAGATGCGTGAAGACAGAATATCTCTGAAAATTATAAAGCGATTGTGAAATCGGTTTCATATGACGTTTAATGACAGAAGTGGCCGCAATTTGTGACTTGATGTTACCAATTTTTTAAGACGGTTTTATAGTTTATCGAAAAATTTACTATTTGACTAATTTGAACGTTGTTCGAGATAAAAAGCTGAAACTAAGTGATAATATTTGCTCAAATTATAATTTTTTAAATCACTAATGGCATTTTTAGAAATGTCAATTTATGAAATAATTTGACAGAATTATTTCAACGCCGGGATAAATTAAAATAGTGCCACTCCAGATTCTGCATTTCGTCGCTCACCAAAATCTTATTTAAAGCCCCATTTCTATTCATTAATCCAATCGTGAACTTAAATCAAACTTTGGAGACCGCGGAAAGCCGATAGGAAGTAAACCTCTGAATTACGTTAAAATTTCGTGCGCCTCAGAAATGAGTTATTAGATTTCGTTATAAATGCTAATCAGAGATTGAAAATGTACGTGTGGGTGAGTGAGTGTGGTGGAAGTCCTGCCGTAGGCTCGGAGGAGCCCAGAGCACGTTCTCGTCTATATCGCTCCAGAAACCGCTCGGCCACCACCCACTCGAGTACCTAACATGCGATTCGAACATTTGGGCTAATGGCATGACGTCGTTAACCGCGACACCGACAATCGATGTTCAAAGCTTGCAGAGAGGGCGACAACCTTGGGTCGGGGTAAGCTTGCGCTAATTTAGCACGATCTTCTATATATATGTATATGTATATGTATATGTATATATAATATCTAATTCATCGTACATAGGATCCCAAAATAGATTTTATTGGCAAATGAAATAGATAGGCGAAGAAGAAACTATATTCTGAATTTTTTTCTCGAGAAATAGTTGATTTTATGGGGGGGGGGGGGGAGATTATGATAAAAAAAAGCATGTATTCTTCTATATTCGTGAATTTTTTCATGAAAATGTATCGACATAAATATCGTTTATTGGCGTCAGCGTAAATCTCAGCATTTTTAAAAGTGTAAGCCCTTGAAAAAGTTTTTCTTGAAGAACTGACGTTTTTTTAGATCTTGAAACTTTTTTCAAAAGTACTTTAAATAAGTTGAAGAATAGAAACTGATCAAAAGGGAATTTTTCATTATTTCTATTATCGATTTCATAATTCGATCGATGATCAAAACGTTTGGAGGGATTTTTTTTTATGAACTGAAATAGATTTTAACAAAATTGAAAAAATTGCGAAACTAATTATTATAAGAATTATCGTAAGAATTCATATTTATTTTATAATAATAACCGATTTCTAATGCGTTTCGTGGATGAAGAAAAAAAATTTCTTAGCGATTTTACGTGCATTAGATCGCAAAATATTTTCTTACTCATAAATCTTAAAGAACAGAAAATTTTTATTTCTTAGTATTCCTTCTTTAATAATGAATTTTTATTAGCTTTCATATCGGTTTTATAATTAATTCCGATCTTCGATGCGTTTTGTGAATTAACTTACCCAGAAGCGAAGCGACGATTTGCGGAAATGCATTTCCATCTGTTGGCTCTATAGTAATATCATGATCGGCGTTCAAGCGCTGTGGCATCGTTCGATAATTATTTTTCCTTTCTTTATTATTCTATAAAAGAAAAAAAAAAAGTTGGAAGCCAGCGAACGACGCCGACGGAAGCCACTGAGTCGCTGCGAGGGAAAGTAAAAGCACCGCAAGAGCGAAAGTCGTTGAAAGTTTTACTTATCTTTGATTTAGCGAAAAACAGACTGTGAGACGAAACTTCATCGCTCTTGTTCGCGAACAAGAATCTGACTACCACGGAGATCAAGTCTTATCGATATTGATGCCAGAAAATGCGGGCATCATCATATAATATGTAATGTATATATCGGGAGAGCAATCGCTGAATCTGCCCCTGAGGCTCTTATCAAATAAGCACTTACGTATTGCGCGGATCGTAAGAGTTACTCAATATTAAATGCAATTGCACACTTTTTCCTGTGAGATCACTTCAAGCTTGAATTTCGCTTCTTTTCTGATCTCAACGCCCACCTGTTGAAACAAATCTTACAGTATAAATTTGATACATTATAGCAAGGATGAAAAATGTTCAAATAGCATTTTCAATTCTTTTCCATTTGAATAAATCGAATAATTTTCAATAATTCTTAACTGCAATTTATCAAAAATAACACCTTTTAAACCTCACCTTTTAAAAAATCATGTTTAATATAAAAGCACTGCAATATTATTACTACAATTGTACATTTAATTTAACATACCAATTAATGCACAAAAATGCCAATATTGATTTGCGGAGCACTTTCGACAATGTACTTTACGCTGATATAGTGGATCATAATCGTTCGGAATCTCTCCGAAGGCCTTTGACCTCACCGATTACGAATAATGCATCTCCACTGAATAAACCATTATATTACTCAACGAGCGATTGCGACAACATAATGGCATAATAATTATAATAAGGAGAAGAATCCATGGTATGCAGACGACTAAAATTCTCATTGTCTTTTATTATTCATCGTATTATATTAACATGACACTGCGGTGCCTCGCGCCATAACTGAATAGTGTGGCAGAGGAGCTGAGAATGCGATAATACGTGCGGGGGACGACAACAGGCACCGTTTTAACATTATCATACATGATTACGGCGCAACACACAGCAATAGCAACGTACGTAGCGAATACGAGTCAAGTGTACGTTCGTACCGATCGCAATTTATAGTCGGCGTCGACTACGCTCGATGCTATCGAACGCGAACTCGAAAAGCATTCATTTTTTAAACGTTTACAACCGATAGTACAAAACCCACCACCACGCGACGAGTTTGACGACCTGAATACCGCACTGTTCAAAATATTTTGTTCAAACTTGTATAATAGAATTTAACTTTACGTCGAAGCCATCGAGGACCAATCAGAATGCTTGAAAACTGCTTCTAGTTTTCGATATTTCGACTTTGGATTCTTCGTGTCTTTCTTTCGAATGGAAATTGGTATTTTAAATTCGACATGAGAGAGGAATGTAAAATTACAGTATTTTTTACCAAATTCTATTGAAATTAGGACATTAACAATAAAACTCGTGTATTGAATTTAATATACCAGTCGATGTATCAAATTTCCGGCCATGTAAGTCCGCAGATATTTTTAACAGTGCAAGATTCTCGGCAACAAAAACGGAATGTATTTTCTTTCTACTGTAACGAGCGTTCGTATGATTCTGAAAGGTTTTATAGTATAACACAGCTACGTGACCACATATATATAAAGTATAAAAGCAAAACGGGAGGTAAGAGAGAAAGAGAGAGAGAGAAAGTCCACCCCACGACACTTTTCCAATCACATGCACTTTATGAGTTATAAAAGCCCCTATTACTTCTAACCGACGCGACAGATCGTGCATATAATGCGAAAAGCTATAAAACGAAATATAATAAATGAAAACGGAAAGTATGAAACGTATCGACTGTTGAATGAAAGATAAATAAAGCAGAAACATCTTTAGGGTCGCCACAAATTTTACTGTCGCATGCTCAGCAGGAGCTGCGAATGGATATATTTTGATAAATGTATAGAAAATAGTTTCATGGGATGGAACTTCACTCTAAACCGTAAAAAAAGTAATCTAGCCTGAGAAATAACGATCTGCAGATTCGCGGTCAAAGATGGTCAGCTGTGTTGATATTTGATCGTATACTATTTTTTATAATTGTACATAATCACACTCAGAAGCTAGTAATTATTTTGTCACTGCAAAACCATTTTACAACTTTTTTTTTTCAATCAATTGACAAACCAACATATCTTTATCTTAAAAAAATTATTCAAAAGCGTCCACAAAAATTTTGATTAATTGTACAGAAATATTTCGTTCAACACCAAACTCAACAAATTATTTTTGTACTTGGTAAAACGGAAAATTCGACACAGAAAATTCGATGAAATCAACGAAAATTCAATCATTTTTCCTTGAGTGTTGAAACGTCAATTAATTGATCCGCGTACAGTGATTAAAAAATTATTAAAAAAATGAATTTCTCCCAAAACAATTCGTTGAGCAAATGATGAAAATCTTTCTTTTTAAAGAGCTACAATTGTTGCTCCTGTGATTATGCGATTACATTCGGGCATGCATTCTATTCGGAATCGAAAGCATCGTTACAAAAAAAAATTCGTTACTCCCGGAGGAATCTTTTCGAGCGAAGTCGTCGTGAAGCTTCAAGCTTCCGGTAAATTGGTCGCGACAACGCGGAACCCGTTATGATCGGCGATATAGTGAACTTGCTGAAGAAGTCCATTAGCGTCGAGGTAACTGTAGGCACCGCGAGTCGTGCCATCGAGGGCCCGAGATTCGGTTTTGGAGCTGGTGTCGCCGACGTAGCTGTAGTCGTATTGTCCGAGTGAGTCCTGGGTGTGATGAAGCGAGCTGTGGAGCAGCCTGTAGGGCACAACCGGAAGAACGTATGAGGCCGAAGGTGCCGCAAGGGTGCGCTGGATGTTCGGCAACGGAACGACCTTGATATTCTCAATATTTTGGAGCTGAGAGTAGCTCTGCTCGTTCTTGAGTCTTGCATCCTCATTTCCAGCGGCCTTAAGGAGGCTAGGGTCGGGTTTTGGAATTTCGATCCTCGAGGCTTCCGCTCCGGAGAGTAAAAACGGATTTCTCAGCTCGGAAATCTGCTGCTGAGCCTCGCCGACGTCCTTGGAACTTACGTCACGTTGTACCTGCGAATGCTTCGTGTAATCATTGGAAAACGCGTTGGGAACGGTTTGGGAAGCCTGGAGAAGCTGCCAAGAAGTTTTTCCACTCGATTCCTTGCCAAGATTGTTCTCCACCTTGGAGAACTCCTCCAGGTGACTTTTTCGCGCAGCCGCGACCTCTGGCGTCTCGCTGACGACGCTTAGACTGTTGGCCGACGGGGGCGCTTGCGGCAAATTGCTCGCACGAACTCGGAAGCCGTTCTCAGCGTCGGCTGAGTAAGCTACCGTCTGCAGAATTCCGTTAGCGTCTATATAGGAATATCCTGTGCGGGAAAATAGAAGGGATATTAATGCAGCTGGTAATTGCGAGTGTTTGGGGATTGGAAGCGATAATGCATTAGGGAATTGCAGGCTTTTATGGCCGTCGACGGCCTCGCGAGGCTATTATCGAGGGGGAGTTTCCAAAGGAGGAGCACCGGCGCTCCTCCGGTGTAGGCGCCCTTTCAGGTGAATAATCGGTTAGGTGTTTGCGCTTCTCTTAACGTGGGTTGGGTTGTATCCGTTCGTCGTATAATTGTGTTTTATCGCTGTTGCTGCTGTGGTAATTAATCTCGTATGTAAAGTTTTGAGTGCAGTGAATGTTCATCCACTGCCTCCTTATAGAGTCAGCTTACTTTTTATTTATTCGCATATTAATTTGCATATTTTAATGTAAAGAAAGTATGAATTACAATGCTTGGAGAACTCACTTAATGATTTACAAAAAAAATATATTTATATTATATTAGTTGATCACTTTTTGAAATTTATAGTGTTTGTCGAATATGAAAAAATTCAAGTGTAGTATCGAAAATTTCATTATTTAAACCGTTATAATTTATATTCAACCACATTTTCGAAATTCATAATAAATAATTTGTTGATATCGTGGAAATAATCACTTCAAGTTTTATTAAAAAAATGATAAACCCTATCATGTATCAGATCACTTTAAAATTAATTAAAATTTATAGTCAAGTGATTATTGAATGTTAAGGAAGTTCGTATTGAGTGTGTACGATGCTTGAGTAGTATCGGAGTTTCTCAAGCATTTCTAGTCCATGTTCGATCAGAGTTGGAAAATCGAGGGTAACGCACGTACGTTGTTCGGTCTGACAGGTAAAGTACATATGAGTATAGAGAAACTATTCGAACTTACCACCCTGCGTGACTCCGTTCGATCTCGTTTCCATCTTCGCGTGATGAGGCCCCGTATATCCGTACCGGTACGAGCCCGAACCATCCTGAGCGTGATACTGATTTAGCGGAAGCAGAGAGGGCAGAGGACTTAGCCAAAAATTGGCCACCGGCGAGGACGAAGATAATCCCAAAAGGATGCTGCTTATCACCAACGTCTGGAGCAATTATTAAAGCGTAATTGAAAAGTATATATATATATATTACCAATTTTTCACTCCTTACTCTAAGCACTTTTCTGTTCGGTTGTCAAAAAATTTTGTATTACAAACAAAATCCCGTTTTAATTTCAGTTTTTTTTTTCAACTTTCACGTGATGGGAAAAATGTAATTCATTAACAGATAAATTAAGTTTATAATTTTTATTATCGAGTTTGATATATAGCGTAATTTATTTTTTTACTCGATAAATAGTAATTCAATAATTCAGTTAAATTTGCTGGGAATTATTGATTTTCATTATGTGTCATAATTGTTTCCATTTATGTGGATCTAAAGTTCATTAATTTCAAGGGTTATCGTAGGTAATTTATTCTCATTTTCAATTTTGTATTAAATTCATTACAACCAGAATCCGTTTAACTTTCATACATTTTAAAAAATATTCTTTCAAAAAAATTTCGAAAACCGGAACAAAATGAATGATTAAATTTAATTTCTCATCACTCTTAATCAAGGGGTTGAAAATAACACTACTCACGGCAAACATGTCGAACGATATTCGATTGAACTTTTTCACGTGCTATTACAACGAAATCCCAAAAAGTCAGTCGAAAAATTTGCACAATTCAATGGAAAATCCTCGATTTTTATGTCGCGGAGCTGGATAGGCTCTTGGGGGCACGGAAGATGCGAGCGTTAGGGCCCGGGCGGGATGCATCCTCTTATATAGGATCCCCGTGGATGCAGGAACGCGAGGCTCGAGTACCCGCCGTGCGTTACCCCCCACCACAATCACCGTACCATCATCATGTGCACCATCAGCGGTGCAACAGCGGCAGTCGCGACTCTCGGCTTCCTCTCTGTGCCCTACAGGGCCCTTGCCGCGTGAGAGAGACTCGCGAGGAGCTCGCTTGTGCCCCTGCGACCACAAATCACCCCAGGTTCGATTTCCACGCCGATAAATCAAGCTTTATTGGTTTCAGCGAGCTCGCGACCGCGCGCGCGCGCTCACATTTCCAGCACGAGCCCCACAGCCCCCGGCTATGCTCGAGCTTTGCTCCGTGCGTGTTATTCAGGCTCTTTCTTTTACTTTTTTTATTTATTTTTTTCTTTAAATTAAAAAAATATATTTGTTATTTTTTATTTTATTTATTTTATCTCGTAGACGGGCACGCAAATACGAGCCGAGATACGCTATATAATAGTGCATCTGCAGTTCACGCTATAAAATTTTTTAGGGATGTACTGCGCTAGGCTGGACAGAAAATACGATCGCGATAATGGCTCTTTCCCAGCAACACGTAAACTTTTTTTGTTTTTTTTTTGTGGATAAGAATGAATGGCGATTTTACGGTCGCACGAAGCACCCACGCGTAATAAATCTGAATTAAGCAATATTTGAACGCTGGAATAATAAGACATAACTTGATAAGCTCAGGAAATGGCTAGGCAATTATTAAAATGAAAAATGTGTTTATGAGAAAAAAAATAAGCGGGTAATTGCTGCGGTTTGAAGCTTAATTTCTGGGATTTGAGCAATGGCTTGATTGACGCGTGATGCAATTATGGCTGTCTGTTAATTGAGGTTCACAATATGTGAATACAATTTTTTTATTCTAGATGAAAAAATTCTTTACGAGGGACCAGGTTATTTATTATTTATATAAAGGTAATTTTCGTCTGCAAATTGTCTGCAAATATTATCGTTTGCCAGATGAAGATATTTATATTTATGCAAAATCAATGCTTACCAAATCATAAGAAATTGTTGAATCAATTCATTGATTGAAATGATAGACAAATTTATTTTATACACTTTTTGTTTCGTCTGCTCGACGTAGATTTTTTTATTGATATACATTTCATTCTTCATAAATCATAGAGATTCATTTAATTGATTTATTGGATGAAATAAAATAAATTGATAAATTTATTTATTACATCTACTTCTTAAATTTGTTTATAGACGCATGTGTAATCGATTGCACGTGCTGTTTCGTCACAGAAGAGTTTATATCAAGTTTATATGAAGTAAGTAAGGACATGGCTCAAGTTTAATGTATCCTCAGAGGAGTCGTTCCACGTTGAGTTCCGCAATAAATGCAAAAACACGATAGGATGGATCTGTAAGTGCGTTATACGGGAGCGGTAAAAAGTTTGTCGCTACATCGGTAGGCCTTTTAGTGCCAATGTCAAATCCAACGCAGTAACACCCACGGGTGTCTCATTGTTCGTGAGCGATGAATTATTCGCGCCCGGATTCACGGAGCGCGCTGAGTAACTCGAATGGAATTGCCGTGGAGAATGGACGAGAGCTCAAAGGCGCGTGCTATGCGAGTGGATGTCGCGTTCTCGACACCAAACACCTCATTTATTTACCATACCGTGAATAATTCCGCGCGATCTCAATCACACTCAATGTTTCAACGTCATATTTTAAGAAATCTACCACATTAACTTCAGGAGTCAATGGAATTTGATATCAGACTGCTATTCAAGTGCTCTTTGATTAACAACGATTAGAGAAACTTAATTTGAGTACAAAAAAAAAATTTTTTTAAATTCCAAGTCAATTAAATTTTAGCAATGTAAAAAATTAATTTGATTGAAATTGAAAAATTACATTTGATTCAATACAATTTTATCTAAATGAAAGAAATTAAATTTGTTTTAAAAAATGTTGCTTTGAATTAAAGAAATTAAAAAAATGTTATTCCATTCAAACAATTTCTATATTCACAAAAAAAACGTTACATCAGCCAAACAAATTAAATCTAAATCAAAAACAATTTCCTCTCCGTTAAAAAAACCGCATTTGATTCAAAGACCTACAAATCAATCCAATTAATTAAATTTTATCCCAATAAAATTTGATCGGACTCGCGAAACTTCAATTTCCATTTTTCTCCATATTCTTATAAGCCACGATAATAAATAGCCTTCGCTTAATTCGAGCCGAAAGCATTTACCAATAATGCCCCCTTCTCCCATTCGCCGCCTTCTCTTAACCCTTCCCATTGCTTGTATCGTCATTACAGGATCTCCGGGCCGTATTAGATTATTCGCTGGGTCAGCTTGAAGAGCACCCGCGCGCCTTCAAGTCCATCTGTTACGCCCACGCGTTTCCATCCCAAGCATTACACATAACGTCCGTATCCCGACGTTCCCACCATAAAAAGGAGAACAAGTTTTCGCGCGTGGAACACAAGAGTCCTGCACGCCAAGTGGTTTATGCCGGGATCTATGTATTTATGGTGCGTATAGATCCCATACCTACGTACGGTACCTACTCTCAGTCGGGATACTCACGCTCCCAGACGTGATTCGACTACCTATATACTATACAGTAGATACTGCCGTCTATACCTACGTGTTTATTTAATATATATATATATGTATATGTACATATATGTATATGAATACAAATGGAAATGGAGTGTGGAAGAGAGCGTCAAGTATATAACCCAACGTATTAGGATATAGTTCCACGAGGCGCTCTATAACCCGCGAGTTAGCTGCGAGGACCGATCTAATCTTAGAAACGCACTAGGGTTCATTGCCACGTTCCTTCGACTCGTACCTACTCACTGCACCACAGTTGTAAGCAGCCCATTACGTCCGATCTTATGCCATTTCTACATTTATTGCTGTTGTCATCAGAGAAATGTGTTAATTTTTTTTTTTTTGATCAGGTCATAGAAAATACACTGTGAAAGAAGAATACTTGAAATTTAATGTGCGGGAAGTTTTTATGCATCAACTGGTGGAATCAGTGTTATATGTATGTACTCACTGAACCACAGTTGTGAGCAGCCCATTACGTCCGATCTTATGCCATTTCTACATTTATTGCTGTTGTCATCAGAGAAATGTGTTAATTTTTTTTTTTTTTTGGATCAGGTCATAGAAAATACACTGTAAAAGAAGAATACTTGAAATTTAATGTGCGGGAAGTTTTTATGCATCAACTGGTGGAATCAGTGTTATATGTACTCACTGAACCACAGTTGTGAGCAGCCCATTACGTCCGATGTAATGCCATTTCTATATTTATTGCTGTTCATCAGTGGAATGTTTTAAACAATCTGATTTTTTTGGTTTTTTCGATCAAGTCATAGAGGTCACTGTAAAAGAAGTATACTTGAAATTTAATGTGCAGGAAGCTTTTATGCATTAATTGGTGTAATCAATTTTATATGCAAGTGGAATGGGAAATTAACGTACAGAAATTTCAATAATCCACTGAAAATTTAATTTACGAGTTCATGGATAAAAACAATCTTTTTTTAACAGTTTTGTCAAAACAAAACCTTACTTTATTTCTTACTTATCAGAAATAAAGAGAAAAGAAATGTTCCTGATCGATCACCTGAAAAAATGCACTGAAGAATATCGACTCAATACTTTCATTTTCGTGTCTTGGAAAAAAAATGCCTGGAAGAACCTGGAAACCTTTTTATTATAGATAAAAATGATTAAATTTGCAAATATGCTCTTTGTACTTGATCACAATTTTGCAGGGTCTGCGGATATTTCAGTATACAAGTTTGACTGAAGAAAAGAGAGAATCTTTTTTTTCTCACTTTGCGCCATTCAATCTTGCCCTTCCATCCCACGTGTTAAGTCACTGCGAATTTTCTCTGAAGGGTTCTCGTATTTTATTGTACTTTTGATGTAGGAAGAAGGAAGAAGGAAAATGTTATGTTTATTATAAGCTCTCGAGATCCGATCAATACCGCTCGGCTGTGAGTAAAGAGCTGGAATATTTGCTTTGCTAGGTATTCGGGGATGGAATTATCTATGCACAGTGCAAATTTCATCACAATCTATACAGCCACTGCGGAGAGTTAGAAGCGTTTGAAATTTCGGCGAAATTCCTGTCGATATAACTATATAGTCGTGTACGCCTGATCCACAGTTCTCTGGAATTACCGTGGGATGGGCTCAGAGCGCTTCCTCCTGCCGAGCTATTTGCCGTGTTGACTGCAATGTAATACAGGCGAGAGGCATCGTCTCTATGAACCATCTGCAAGCCTTTATATGTAGTCAAGTGTAAAAGCTACGGCAATGGACTGCAGTTTATTCCTCCATACGTCATATTATGCAAAATAACTGGAAAACAATGCGTAATATTTAAAAAATTACATGAATTTCAACAAATTTTTTACTTCATTTCCAACGAATGAACATTTTTCAGTGATAATTAATTTTCTTACGAAAAAAAGATCTTTTTATCAATCCTGGAAATGTCGAATTCAAATTCAAATTACAAATTTGGGCAATTTTTTTAAATAAACACCGAATCATTTTCATATTCGATAAAAAAGTGCGCAAAATTTTGGAAATAAAATATAAACTTGCACATTGCTTGCCTTTTTACAAAAAAAAATCCTTGCAAATCGCTTCATCTTAATTTTTTGCTTTTCAAAAAGTTTCCTATATGAGAAAGTCAAATTTTATCAACATACTTTTCCACAAAGTAAATTTTCCAAAAAAACAAAAAGTATTGAAAAAGCTATATTTGCAAATTTTAACCGTGCAGGCTCTTGCAGTTGCCCCATGTTCCAAATATTTACTATAACTACAAAATAATCGATATAACAATTTCTATAATAGTATCTGTACTCATGAAAATAGTTTCATGGTCTAAAAATTAATAGTTGTCAATTTATAGTTGACCGTGCTACCACAATTTCTCCGAGTGCACCTCCAGGCTATCTAACGTATAAGGTGTGGGTGATAACGCTCCTGTTAGATTCAAGATTAGCTCAACCACGAATACATTATCATGGTAAAAGAACGACCATTGAAGATTTGCCTGGGATTCGCGATACAAGATTTGAGAATAGAGCTCCTCTCTCCCGTATTTCGTGCGGATTAAAATCATCTCACGGTAAACGCATTTCGCTTTGACTTCCTCGTTCCTGGGGGAATGAGCTCGTTCGCGCATGCGCCGAGAACACGGAAGAAAGACGCGCGGAAGCGCAATCGTGGTCAGCACTGAACGGGAGGAGTTGGAGGTCCGCGCGCGCGGCTTCCAAAGCGGGAGAGGATGATCCTTAAACTGATCATGCTCGCACGCTTCGCCGCATCTGCTTATGGGAATACATAAGCGTATATAGTATAGCGGTATTCACGTAATAATTATTCTCGATGGTTAGCGGTGATGTATAGTGGACGGTGCTAACATAAGACCCATTAATCTCGATGCATTAAGGCGCTGTACTAATGTGAAGCTTTGAAAAACATATTCGTATTATGTTGAAGTTCCTTCTAGAATGTTAAGATTTTAGATTTAGATTTTACGTTAGACACAAATATTTAAAAAATTGTAGCTTTTCAAAGACCAAGTGTTTGGAGGAGCGAAACACTGCGTTTTTTTCTAATTTGCTGCAGCAAATTATACGTTTGACTATAAATTGACAATATTTTGACCTAGGATCATTTATTGGATGGGAAATGACAATTTGGCATTGAAGAAACATACATTTTTTAGGACGATGAAATAATTTCTTTTGAAACAGTTTTTAAAAATCGATAATTATAGAGCGTTTATATATAAGAAAATTGTTAATTAAAATTAAGAACAAGGTTTTCATTAGACTTGTTTAACTACTTTCTTACATACAAATGTGTTATAGTTTTTAGGCATTATTATCAATCTCTATTTAATATTTTCATTAATATAGATACATTTTTTTCAGATTTTTCCTTGATCGCTTCATTATTTGGCAATCTACGTGTAAAGCGACCTTAAGGCGTCCAGAATGAGAGTCTCTAGCAGCAGGCGCGTAGATCTTATCGTATCAGAACTGCGTGGGCGTATGCGCTCCAGGCATCGCGAGCTCTCGTTTTATATCCGCCTCTAAATCATTTCGTCGCCTCAAAACTACGTCTGCTTCACTGCATTACACGCATCTGTTGGTATGAATTTATTCAAGGTCTTCAAGGCTGTATATAGATGAAGAAGTTCAATGAAGATAATTGGTGTGACGTTCAAAATATATTTTTCGCACTTGAGATGAATTTATTATGTAAGTAATTTCATTACAGATTAAAACGTCAGGTGTCTATTTATACATTCATTTATTCAAAGAAACAGTAGGAAACAAGTTGGTTAGTACGGAAACTTAGAGTAAAAGGAATGGCCAGACGTTATGATTTATATGATCCATCAGTCTCGAATTTGTTGGGCGTAGTGATTGAGCTTCAAGCTTGCGTAAGTAGAGCAGTTTCGTGGTAGGCAGCAACAGGTGAAGGAACAACCCCGAGGCCGACGCCAACCGGGCTTCGGGCAATCAGTGAATCCGAATTTATAGTGTGTACAGCGATAGCCGGTTGAATTTTGAGCACTCCGAATCTCAAGGGTTGATGCAAAGCGTTCAATTCCAAGTTCGAGCTGCGGTGGACCTGAAAACGTCTCTGATTGGAAGTCGCAGTCGCTGCGGCGGTGGGAATGGCGTGTATCGTCTCAGAGACGACGGGAATCGCGTGTACTAGAGGTGCAGGCACGGTTTCTACTCCAGCGGAAACCGCAGCTACAGGTATTTCCGTTTTCAAGCTGTTATGAACTTGGAGTCGACTCTGGCTCGATGTGGCGGTTGGGAGAGAAGCAGCGACGGTGATTGGTGCGGCTGCGGGTACCGCTGCAATTGTCTTCGGCGTTAATGGTTCGACCGCAGCGACAGCGGGAGCGACTGGAACTGCTTGAGTGGCTTCAACAGCGATTGGTGCGCTGCTCTCGATCTTCGAGCTCTTATGAATCTGAAAGCGAGACTGGCTGGACGTAGCGACGGGTATCGCTGCGGCTACCGCAACGGGAACCTCCTTGGGAAGGACTTCGATGGTTTTGGCAGCGACCTGAACCGCTGGAACTGCTACAGGAGCTTCGGGAGTCGCGGCTACCGTCTCAGCAGGAATTTCCGCCTTAAGACTCTTGTGAATCTGAAAACGAGACTGACTGGATGTGGCGACGGGTACCGACGCAGCTACCGCTACAGGAACAGCTTCAGGACGAACTTCTATGGTTTTGGTGGCAACCGCAACCGCCGGAAGTGCCACGGGAGTCGCGGGAATCGCGGCTACCGTCTCAACTGGAATTTCCGCCTTGAGACTCTTGTGAATCTGAAACCGGGACTGACTGGACGTAGCGACGGGTACTGATCCAGCTACTGCCACAGGAACGGCTTCAGGAAGAACTTCTATGGCTTTAGCGGTAACTGAAACGGCCGGAAGTGGCGCGGGAGCCGCGGATATCGCGGCTACCGTCTCAACGGGAATTTCCGTTCTGACATTGCGGTGAATTTGCACGCGACTCTGGCTAGATGTCGCTGTTGGCAACGAAGCGATAGCCAATGGGGCGGAAACGGCTCCCAACGCGACTGGAACTTCGCTGTAGCCGATACTGCGCGTTTTTCGGCTCTGAGACTCCGCTGATTTAGCCTCTGTGCCTATCGCCTTGGATTCCGGGAGTGCTTGAAGCTCTGCTTGAGGCTCCAGCAGGACTGGAGTCGCGGATGCCGCGTCGGTTGGTATGTTCGTACCGGCCACGCGGAAGCCGGCATCGTCGGCGATGTATCGATAGTGCTGCACGATACCGTGGGCGTCGACGTAGCTGTAGGCGCCGCGAGTCACGCCATCTGACGTCTTGGATTCCTCCCTCGCAACAGGGCCTCCCGCATAACCGAACGCGTACTCGCCGGTTTTCGTGTCCTGAACGTGGTTGTAAATATTTTCCGGCACAGATCGCAGCGCCACGTACGCCACGGGCACCGAATAAATCGGACCCGCGGACGCCATGCTGATCATGACGAGCAGGGACGCGAAAAACATCTGCAAAAAAAAATTAATTCTTAACGAAAATCCTTATACCCTAATATTTTCGAAATGTGTGATAAATATTTTAAAATATTCGTTAAAATCAAAAAAAATTTTAATGTTTGCGCTCTGATAATTCTTCATAGCGGGCATTTCACTATTGGTTCGCCGAAATGTTCTACAATAATATAATATCAATATTTTCTGAATGTGCAATTGCACATCACTTTTCAAAAATCGGTAAACTCCACATAAACAGAAATTCATCATGAATACACTTTTTCTACTTCTTAAAATTCGTGATATTATACATGTTGCATGACAACAAAAACAACCTTTTCTGACGCAAGGAACTCGCGGATGTAATTCACCGATCGGCGTTGTAAGGCCTGATCTCACGCTGGCGGTGACGAAATCTCGCTGGTCAGAAATGCCGTCAGGGAACTTAATCACCAACGATCTTAATAAGTTTTTATTGAAATCAGGGGTGAAAGTGTAATTTTAACACGAAATATTTATTTAAAAAACATAACAGAGATTTACACTATTTCACTTAACTGCACATTAAGAATACAGAGTCAAATTGTTTAGTCTTGCACTTGTGAACTTAATATAATTTATGTACTTGTAGCCAAGATGCGACTTCTCGTTGCGATGGTAGATTTTAGACTGACTTCGCATTTTGACATGCGACAAAGGGTAGGTGTGTCTTGGACTGTCGAAGCGTTTAGAGCCTGCAAGCCGATTGGTTAATGACAATCTGAGAATGGATTTTTCCACGAGGCGTCGAGTGCATTTTTGGGAATCCCCAGAGGAGAGGCAAATGCTCGCCTGGGTTGGCGTTCTTTAGCAAGTAAAAAAGTTTCACGCTGACCCTTGAAGTGCCGCACTGTACCCGAGACCATGTGGGCTCCTAAATGACCCGTTGGCTGTGCTTATTGCTCTGCCGTAACTCTTTCCCAATTTCGCGGATTATTTTTTTATGATTTTATGGCAGTGTAACTCCGATTGCCTCGCAGATGTCTTTTATTTCTATTGCTCGAAAGAGTCTAAGATATCAAGTTTTCAGACGGTGGGAAATCCCCGAGACGAGAATATTTTACGTCAAAAATAAAAATATAGAAAACTTCAAGGCGACGGAACACAACCCTTGTCTCAAAAATTCCTATATTCATAGTGAAAGAAAGGGTATATCATCCGGCGATAAATATGTGAGGGAAATGGACGGTTTGTCGAATTTTATTCATTGACGGCCGGCAGTACATCGCGCAAGTTGCGTGGTATATAATATACCTATATAACTATATAGACCAAGCTGTACGCGCATATCTGCGATAGCCGACCGCACTAGCCTCCTCTCGTGAAGAGCTCTTGAGCTGCGAGGCGCAACCTATACGGTTTATACTTGCATGAGCCTCTCCCGAGGAAATCCAACTCGCTCTGTTTACGATCCGGCAATAAGAATGCTATGAAGTGCGCGAGCAGGCGAGAGCGCAAGCACCCACTTGGAATATATGTTCAGCACCGCGGAGCGACCCGGGCGCTCCGGGTATTTCGGTAAAAAACGGCTGTGCAGAGCCCGGCTCAACAAGGAAAAGGAGACCGACTTCAATCTGCATTGATTCCCGACACGCACGGATTCCCGGGCCGAGTCCCGAAGATTTGAGATCCCGCGGTGCTCCTCTGCCTTGTAACCACGTCCCTTCTTGACGTTCCCCCTCTCATATGTAATCGGACGCTACCCTCGACCAAAAAGCCTTTATTTCGACCCTCCGATACCAGTTCACTTTCGATTACTCACGCGAAACGGTTATGTGCTGACCAATCGTATCGCTTTATGACGTATAACGGAAGTATGTTATTTATTTCTTTTATTGAACCGATGATATACTAGGATTTTTTTGCTTTTTATGCTCACGTAGTTTCTTTCTCAAATCAGAGTGAAATTCTTATGCCATTCTTAAATTTACAATCGAAGTATATTAATATAGAATTTTAATACTCGGTTTAAAAATTTTGCAATTTTATGTAACAATTTTTTATTTGAAGTTTTATATACCGGTATATAAAACTCGGATGCATATGTCGTAAATTAATTTTTTGATGGATTCGTTATTAGTGAATACAGTATTGGTATATTAAAGATAACTTTACATACTGTAATTTTCCATTACCGGTATCGGACAATTCTCATACTATTTTCAAATTTCCGATGAAATTATATAAATATAATCTCATTAGTTTTAGATATTAAATTTACTCGCATTATTAACAGTGCAAGACTCATAAAAATTAGAAGATTGCAAATTGAGGACTTGCACATTGCTTCCTAATTTTCAACTTACTTCAGCGTCATCTCAACGAAGAAATGCGCTACCTAAATTTGAATTTCGATCAGAGGAAGTTTTGAACCAGGCGCAAAATGCGGAAGCACTTTGCAGCCGTTCTTTCATTTTCATTTCTCAAGTTCATTAAGTTAATAGCTGAATCAGAACTCAATATTAATCGCCGCCGGTGTTTTTGCTAACGCGTGATAAAGGGGGGCCTAATCTATTGGCTTATCTCTTAATTATACTCACGAGAGCCATCGTCTTTGTCTTGCTTGCAACCTCCTTACAGCACTAAGGACTGTTGAAACATTAAGCGCTTAATTCGATCATGTTCCCTCTTATATAGGCCGGAGAGGCTGTCCACCGAGGGCGGTAGATAATCACAACGAGAGCCTTCGACCCTGCCGGTTCGATGCTCGAACCTGAACCAGGAAGAAAGTTAAATACGCTGGAACACGGGGCGCTCCGACGAAGGACATCGAAATCCGCTCTCCGCTTGTTCGATTCCCTCAAGCGCGTGTACGTATTTCCTCGGCCGTATCGTCCGCTTGTGTGTTGCGCACATTCACACGCACTCGGGACTAAAGACGCGGCTTCGTGGCCCTGAAATCGCACGCGAACCGGAGACAACGATTTTTCTGTTATATTTTTCACGCATTCCCCAACTTCACTCGCATTGTCCGTCTTGATCCTTTTAGTAATATAAAGTCGTTCGCTGCATCGTAAAATAGCGGATGCTGAAGAGAAGTTCGATCGAAGACCAACATTTTTCTGGTTCAAAATTTTATCGTATATCAGTTTGCAATATTGAGGATAAGGAAAATGATTTTGTCGCCGAAAAATGACATTGTCAATAATATTGAATTCGATATTGAGAAAGTGAGAAATTCAATCTTTACGATACTAGTGCGATAAAAGTTTTACGAACTATAAAGAAAACGTTTTTCGCACGAGTATCGTAAAGTAATATTATTTTATAAGGTGTGAAAATGGGATTACGCTCATTCTTCGCACCGAATAAAATAAAATAATTTAGAATGCGATTGATTGTAATTAGATTATCACCCAGAGAAACGTATAATGCATTGAAAAAATAAAAAGTACTGACTGCGTTTGAAAAGTCGGTACTTTTCGTCTACTATTTGCAAAATTAACCGGGACGTTGAATAACACTTTAATATGTTTTAGCTCTCTCACACATGGCGATCTGAAAGAGACAGACAACGTGTCGCATAACATCACCTTAATTCAACCTCGAATGACCTCAGGCGACAACATAAGACGCAGAGCAAGCGGCAGTAATAATTCTCAGAGTCCCGAGGTTTGTATCCCATCGATCAAGGACAATTCTAGAGCGAACCTCGCCACGATTTTCAAAAAACCATCGCCCTCGCCGATTTACTGAAAATTTAATAAAAATCGTGGTCGCGATTCCCGTCCCACGGATTAAAAAACAATCGCGGTTCCTCAGCGTATCAATTCGATCCAACAACCTCGAAAGGCTCGTCAGGACATCCACGATGTCCAATTCCTTTTCCAGAAGACTTTGTGCTATCATTTCTATAAGACAATGCGAAACGAATAGCTACAGGTTTCAGAACACGCTCACAAAAATATCTAAGTTGTGACTGTCCGTTGTAGATTTTAGTGTTTCTTCCTACAAAGTGAACAAACTTGGCACTACGAATCGGTAACACACCCACTGCGATTGCCAGGATGTCGACCGACGCCAAGAATGGAATTCCTACGATCAAAGTTCAATTACTTTGCGAGAATTCTACTTATTCGTTCAGCATACACAAAATAGTATATGACATCGATAAACGTGGTTTAAAAAAAGTCTATACCTGTGCTTGTGTTAATCTTTAAAAAAAACACCGGTAAACGGTGAAACATCTTTCGAGACGTTATTTACAGTTTTTTAGCAGATGTTTTTTTCTGTGTACCATTTAATTCTGTGTGTGTAGGTGTTTGTATATGTGCAACAAGTTTCTAAGCTTCACGCCCGTATATCTCAAGAACGGCTTAGCCAATCGAGGTGAAATGATACACGTAAACAGAGCATTTGTGCTTCTTCACTTCTAACGATACTAGCGACAATCCCCTGTCTTCGCTCGCACTGCCTAAAATTTCTTTTTCATCGTTTCCTCTCCATATGGATTGGATACTTTCATCTTTAAGGTTTACTATGAATCCGGGCGATTTTAGATTAAGTGTGTTTATCTAGGTAACGAACCCTTAAGGAGGTTAGATCACGTAATTTGTGCGAGGAAGTGCGCGGGTTGTCGGGGAAGTAATGTGCGAGAGAGAATTCCGCGATACGCTATCGCCGGCGTACACTTTGCATTTTTGCTATATCGCCCATATAAAAGAGTAATGTAACTTCAGTGTACCCATATGTAACTTCAATGATTAGTTTCTCGATAATCATCCAGACGATTGACGTGAAGTTTGGCTCGGAGATGCGATGTTTATCGACGAATACACTCCAAAAATTTAAGCGTATTTTTATCATTTTGCGTTGGATATCCAACCTCCTTAAAACTAGCTTACGTTAACGCTTTAACATACTAATAAAAATCAATTTGTGTAAATTAATCAAACTCCCAATAGATACAGACGATAACATACAATAATCCAATCCTATAGAATCCAAATTCTATCAATCTGTATCAGTCTCTGTAACATATACTTTTATCAGAGTTTCCTTTTCCCAAAGTGCAATTGTGGCATTATTACCGTAAGAGAATGCAAAAAACCAAATAGCTGCAGGTTTGTGCAGCAGCCTCGCAAAACTTGCTTCTAAAGATACCCAAGTTGTAACTGTCCGTTATTGATTTTAGTGCTTTGTGTTCGTACAAAGTGAAGAAACTTGGCACTGGGAATCGGTAGCACACCCGCTGCGATTGCCGGGCGTCGAGTGTGACACCGAGATTGGAATTCACACTCGCCCTCGTGTCTGCCGAAGCTGCTGCTGCGCCGCTGCTCCGCCTAGTGGCAGGAACAGATAGCCATAGCGAGATATTGAGACACGAGAGTAGCCCGCGCGAGGCGAGGAAGGCAGCAGACAACGGCGGAATGAGACGACTCCGCTGGTGCTCGTGGGTAGGCGCTGTACCCCGCAATCGGCAGGCTATCGCTCGCAGCAGAGCCGCGCGCCGCTCGGAGAAACAGTGGAAACGCGAACAGCAGAGGAGACAAAGAGAAACCCGGGACTCTACGGCGTCTTGCCGATTTCGCGCGTGTCTATTTCTCCTTTTTACCCTCGTCCTTCGCACACGAGAGCACGCACAGAGACAATAATCTCAATGCGTTCCTCTTTTCTCCACTGCGCGACTTCGCACACAAGGTTAGACATGCGAACGGTAAATGTGATAATTTTACCGTTTTTTGAGGAGGTAGATACTCGATATATCACAAATACGGTTAATCGAAGGTTTTACTTCCTCATAGACGAGCAATCCTGCACTTTTTTTTTTCGTCATTTTCATTTAAGTTTTGTCGCCCGTCCAAAAGTTTGCTAGTAGTTTTGAAAAAAAAAAAAAAGCTCTGGCGATCAATTTTATTGAGGAATGCCTCGTTTGAATTGAAACCATAATGCGGTCGTTCTAATGAGGACCTCTTAAAGTTTATTGCCACACGGAGAAAAAGAATGAGTTGGGAAAACTAATTTTCCGAAAAATTTGAGTTTTAGCAACTATGATTACTTCCGGGTGAAGTTCAAGATAGCGAATTGCTTAATTACAATTTAACCAAATCAATAAATTTGTAGATGTGAATAAATTACGATTCGCTGTAATTGTTAATCTTTTTTTCGGAGTAGAGGAGCAAAATATGGACACTGAGTGAAGTAAGTATCTTTACAAAATAATCACAAAAGTATAAAATAATGACAATGTACCCATTACTCTTGCTAAGTTTAATCATCACATTTTTTAATTTTTTTTTCCTGGAGATTATAATTTCCGTTATTTAAAGATCTCTAGGCAAAATATGTACGTGACTCACGTGCAGGATTCGCCGCTAGGACATCGTGGGTGCGAATGGTGCAGTCGGCAGTTTCTTGTCGCAAAGGATCGCAAAACCCAATTAATCGCATATATACATGGGAATGCAAAAGAGAATAAAACGCTGGAGAATCCTTGACGACGTACATTTCGAAGCTCGAAAACAAATCCATTTGTTTTGTCGCTTTACAATCCCACACTTCACTACTTATATATATATATATATATATGTCCCACGATTATGATAAGAACCTCTCCTCGAAGTCACTGAAATCCAGTTACCAGTGGTTCGAATATTTGCTAATAATATGTGATATTTATTTGATCCTTATCCCTATCGATTTATCGCTATGATATGGAAAATCGTTATGACGATTTCCATGCAATAAATGGCCTGAAAACCCTCTGAAAATTCCGCGGGAATTTACAGCGGTATTGCACATCAACATTCAAAGTTAAAATATTCCTTCTCGATATTCAGTATCATACTAGCACTGTAAAAAATATTTGGAAAGTTCGTATACTGTATAGTAACTTAAGACCGCATGGTGTCTCAAAGTATTCGATTTCGCGTAAACCAAAATGGTTACTTTTGCAAAAAACGTTTAGAAAATGCTGTAAATATTATATGAAATTGTACACGGAGAAAGAACACTTCATACAATTTATTGCTCGACATTAATATGCTTATCAAAATAACTAGTACATTTTTTTTACCACACTCGTCTGCAAACCACGATTTATACCCTAAAAGAAGGCCTCGTAAAAAGAAAACAGCGTGAGGATTTCTCCCAGCGCCATTAAACAATTTTCATACTTTCTATTCGTTATACATCGGACAGTAAAATGAATACACACGGCGTTATCTTATTACGAGGTTTAATATTATGTTATAACTTGGCTAATTCATTTAATCGTTATCCCCACAGATTTACAGCGACACTATGGCAAAGCCCTATGAAGATGTCCGTGCAATCAATTCGCCGAACACCCGCTGAAAATTCCCCGACTATTCATAGCGATAGTGCACAGTACCCGACCGTGGAATACTATGCTCGACGATGGCTCGGAGTAGCGGCAGTAAAAGTTGCGGTGAACGGAAAAAAATAATGCGAGAAGAGCCTGCAGGACACACCCACACGCGACGAGGGTTGAAGCTGCTGCGGGTATGCACCGAGGAAGAAGGGGGGCAAGTTCCGGCCACATATTTGCGGAGGTCGCTTATGTCGTAAACAACAGGGAACGCAATGCGAGGAGATGCTTCGGCGAGGAGACCACACCCGAAGTTGGGTATACCTACTTGTTCTTGCATTACGAGTCTTTGCGAGCGTTCGTTTTGCGTGCTCTCGCTCTTAGCGGACGAGCACGCGGGGCGACCCTTAGTTTTGCATTAGCTCGTAGTACCAACTTGAGTAGAGAATGCGCCAGAGACTACAGAGAGTAAGACAAGTTTTTAAAAGAAGAAGAAGAAGAAGAAAAAGGAAGAAGACGAAAAATCACAGCCCGAGACTCCAGATAACTCGTAAAGAACGATGAAACGCTGTACTTCGTCCCCCGTCGCCCTTCTCGTCTCTCTGTAGTCCTGCGACGTACAACAGGATAATTCCCTTTGCAGAACGATAAGCCCTGGCATAGTATAATCGATGGCGTATTCGCCGACGTGTGGGTGGTCAATTTATCTTCCACGATACGCCCTCCGAGGAAGTTGTGAACCGAAAGAGAGAAAGAGAAGGAGGCAGAGAGACTGAGATAATCGGCGGGGAAGTGGAAAGGCAGAGACGCTGCTTGAGAACCCGATTGTTGTTGAAAGATCGTAACTATTTATCATTCCGTATTATTGGATCAATAAGAGACGTTGTTGTACATTATCAGTCGCAATCCTATGGTAATAATGATACAAGCTCTTCGGTGGTACGTATTGCGATGATAGAATTGTCGAGGCAGCCTTGGAATTGTTCTTTTGTGCCTGGCAGACCAGGGAAGGTATTCTCGCTGTGTGTAGTCGTCGTTCGAGCTCACACATCTTCCGGCTCGATCTTCACGTGCAAGAGCTTGCCGCTTCTTAACACTGTTAGATTCAGAGGGCCTGGCTCCTCCAGAACTTTGTATATACTCGTCGCTGCTATCACTGGATCACCGTTCACGTGCGTCACGATGTCACCGGCTTTCAAACCACCGCTGAAAGTAATTTATCTTATTATTTATTGCTTCGAGATGATGATTAAAAAATACTGTTCATGGAAATTTTGTATCAGCGATGTTTAACATTCATTTTTCTTCGCCATAATGGAAGCTTTCTGTTCTTTACATTAAGTCTAATGATTATAGTTTCGGTAAAAAGTCTTTTGTTTGAAACAAATCATTATTTCGGTTAAATTTTCAGACAAGAAGTATATAAAGCTGTAAATTTGTATGAGCCATGGTTATGAAAACACAATTTTTATTCAATCAATAGCTAAATGGGTTTACTTAGAATAAAGAGGTTCAAATGTCAAAAAAAAGGCTTCAGCTTCCACTGTTGGAAAAAAAAATGTTCAACTTGAACTGTCAGAAAGAAAAGATTTAGGATTGCATCCGCAATTGCCGTTTTTATGTTTATAGAGATGATAATTCGAAATAGACTTACACGTAAGCTGGCGAGCCGATCATAACTTTCCACACGAGAACTCCATGTCTCACAGACGATGGAACATTGTCGTTCCTCTGTTGCAACTCGAAAAGTATGTCAGGCGTCAAGGTCAGCATCGTGATTCCCATATATCGTCGCCTGACAGGCTCGAGAGTGTTGTCCATACCTACAAGAACTGTGCGAGTTGCTATGGTAATTTAAGGGCATTCTTTCGCGGGGATTAGCGGGATTACGACCGTGCAGGAAAATCCTGAACAGTTTCGTCGGAATACGATTAACGCTTCGAACATAACGTTGCGTAAGAATTCTCGAAAACATACATTCGTGCCTTCGATCTTAAGATTAAATCTAATATGAATTTTTTAACATAATTTTGATCTTGAGAGCGAACTTCACACTAAAAATTTGACTTCAACAATTCCCTGTGAAGGCCAAATTTTTAGTACTAAACGTTTTTAGGATGTTTCGGCTGCACCGAATACGATGGAATAGGCTAAGAAACTATAAGTTCTATAAAACCTTTGTTTTTGCGACGCATCTCCGATTTCGTCAAGAATTCTTTCGCATAATCAATGGGTATCGCGAAGGAAATACCAGCGGTGACTTTCATGGCGTTAATTCCAATCGCTTCGCCACTGAGATTGACTAGAGGACCGCCCGAATTACCGAACTGCAAATAAATAAATTAATTAAGCAATAAGTCATTTTGATAAATATGAAAGTAATGATGTGTTAACTATCATAGTTTTTTACCGTAATTGCCGCGTCCGTTTGAATATATCCCATATTTTTATTGTGAAGTCCCAACTCCTCGCTCGCTCTATTAACGCTGCTTACCACGCCGCTTGTTATTGTGTTACTTAGGGACAACGGCGAGCCTATTGCTACGACGAATTCCCCGGGTCTTATACTTGACGAACTACCCAGCTTCATTACCGGTAAATTTTTCTGTAACAAACACAATTACATTTTATTCGTATGTCACAAATTATGGGAAAAATGTTAAGTCAAACCTTGTCAATTCGAACAGTCGCAAGATCGCTCTGCATATCGACATCCTCAACGATTCCCGTATAAGATGTGCCATCCTGAAGTCTCACCTACAAAAAAAAATTAATAAGTAACAGCATTAATTACACAAACATAAATATAAAAAACTTACAGGCAATAATAATAAGAATATTCAGTAAATAAGCATTTCATAAAATCAAATTTATTCTTTATTCTTTTCAAACTCTGTATTTTATCTTTTTATTTAAGAATAAGCTGTGAAATCATTATTATTATAGAATATTTTCTCATATTGGTAAAAAAAAAACCATAATTTGATAAAATACAAAACAAATAGATTCTCCTTTTTCCACAAAGGCAAATTTCTAAATTAATTACTCATTCATAACTAAATTAACATGATTCACTTGTAATTTACTAATTAACTATGAACTACCTCTTTCAAAATTCCTTTTCTACAGAATATTCAATAACAATTATTTTTCTGTTGGTACCTTAAGGCAGTAGGACTACTAGGAAAGGAACCGGAGTGGGGAATCTCTATAGGACTTACATTTACCTTCACAAGGGTATTGGGCTTGTTAATCACAACATGAGCATTGGTAAGTATTAACCCATCTTCCCTGACGATAAATCCGGAGCCATTGCTTGTAGTCGCCGGTTTACCTGTGAAGAAATCTATCCTATTTTTTTTACATTAATATCTGCCAAAATAATTGTTGGAGGTGAAGAAATTGATTGGGAAATTTGAGTTGCGCACGGATGCGATTCGCACTTACCTCCTCTGGTCTTTAATTTCAATGTACACCACAGAGGGAGCTGATATCTCTACGACGTCGGCAATAAAGTTGTATCTGTCGCGATTTTGGCTAACGTCTGCGATGTCGAAATTCCTCAAAGCGTGGATCGTCGGCACGATTGACTGGCGAATATTGAGCGAGGCGAAAAACTCATCTTTCCACTTGTAAAAGCCGTAACCTAACCCAGACGCAACAACGAGCGCGTAGGTTAGGACATTGCTTTTCTCGTCCGAAAACTGGCCTTTTTCTTGGCAATGATTCTTTCCGGAATTTCCGGACTCGAAGCATCGCTTCGATGTCACGGAAACGAGGATTTTCGAGCGGGGCGAAAACTCTTTTTTCACGGATGCACTTCTCACCAGACGAGACAAGGGCGCCGCCATCTTTACAGTGATGGCTTTTCAAGGTTACCCGGCATTTTGGTACCGCGTTTGAAACCCGGTTCACGCAAAAATTCTAGATTTTTACACACGTGTCGAAAGATACTCGTCTGGGCCTTCGCAATGACTTTTTCATGTTAAACGACTAATTTAAGGACGCATCACGGGAAAATTTTTATTGTGTCATTCGGTGGACGAAACGTAAGTGAATTGAGCAGGAAATAAATTTAGTAGGTTTTCGATTTTGTTTGAAGGAAGATTATCGATTTAATCGGCGCCATAGATTTTTTTAATTGACGATGTCATTAGCGACTTTTTAAAAATTGTTTTTTTAAATTGGATCTACAATATGAGTACATGGATAAATTCTAGATCCGTTGCAATTATAAAATGCAATTATGGCATTTTAGTGCGCTGCGTTTGAAATCTGGTTCACTTAAGACGTATATTTTTTATTAAATGCGTCGAACGATAGTTTTCGATGCTTTGACAACGATATTTTTATTTTACACATTTAACTACGTGATATATTGGGGTAATTCAATATTTGGCATTTTTAAACGAAATGTAAGTGGATTAAGCCGAAAATGAATTTGACAGGGTTTCGGTTTTGATTGAAGGATGATTATCGAGATAATCATCATCCAATCACTTTATTATCTTTCTTAATTATCATTGAATATTCTAATTAGATCTAAGATGTGATTCTGTGGTAGATTGTAGATTCATTGCATTTTCTACTGATATTTGCCAATATGAAGGATCTGCCAAGGTCGTCGCCAATTGCTCAGTCGTTTTGCAGTCCAATTTCTCTTGATTTTAAAAAAGCTTTTGAAAACGCTGACGAGCTCAAGAGATTTGTCGAAAATTTCTCGGCATTAATTACGCGGATTTCCGCTGTAAATGTCGTCAGGAATACTGCACGTGGAGTCCACGGAGCACGAATCTATTAAACAGGACAATATGACAAAAATGCGATTTTACAGAATTTAATTTTTAAAGATCAGCAATTCTGGTGTTACAGTACCTTGCGTACAACATATTCCCTCCGCTGCGCATCTTCCGGTGTTTCCTTTGCACATTGCAAATCCAGCGATGCAGGGTTTTGAATAAAGACTCTCTTTTCTACATCCATAAGACTCTAGAGTACCGAAGAAACAACCGATCGCAGTTCCGCAACAAATGTTGGGCCCAAAGCATTGGCCCTGATGATTGGGCCCGCAGGACGGACACTGCGAAAAAATGATTCGAATTTTTTGACGTTGCGATATTGCGTGGTGGTATTTTCACATTTTTTTAGCGCAAAGGAATCATTTTATTAAATATCTCTAGGTAATTAAAATAATCGTCTCATTTTGATTAATATTTTTTTCTAGCCCGCAGAAATAACTTGAAAAGTCAGATGCGCGTCTAATTTATTTAATTAGAATTATTAACGGGTGTCGTAAAATATTTGAAAAGTCAAATGTGTATTCAATCGATTAAATTAACCAATTTTTTAAATATTTCTTCCTTGCGGTTAAAATGAGAGTACTTACTTCCCGTACGATATTCTCAACAGAAACCAAAGTATTGCTGCGCTTGCCGCCCCGAGGGCAATTCGTCACAAGGCAACCAGAGCTCAGACAAATGAAAATCGTAAAGATACAGATTGCCTTCAACATAATTCTAAGAGTTTGTGTGTTGCGGAGAAAGGAAGACGAGGAAGGTATGAACTCACTGTCACGGTTAAAAGTCTACTGCAGGAGAAACATCGAGGGAAACCGTATTTATATCGCCGGAGCTCCGGTTTCCAATATTCCGAGTGAGTTTCCGCGAGGGATTGCTCACAATAAAGCACTCTAAGGATTATGTAAATAACTGTCTACCCTTATGAAGTGTATGAAAAATCTCAGTTATATTTCTGTACACATCATCAGCGAAAGTATCACACGGAGTGAAAATTTCTTGTAACAACAATGCATATTGCTATGCATTAGCGCGAGAATTCCTATCACGTTTGCTTCGTCTTCCGTTTCTTTATCGTGTTCTTCTGTAGATTCTTCGAAGCCTTCAATTCAACGCTGGTCTTCGAGGATTTAGCCTTTGGCGTCTTTTTCGTTGATACTTCAACAGTTTCTGCAGGTCGTTTCTTCTTTATTATTTTCTTATCGTTTTTAGTTGTTGCCTCAGCGGATATCTTCGTTTTCTTATTTTTAGCTGCAATAACTGCACTGTTCGAGTTGCTTTTAGCAGCAATACCTGCACCGGTCGATTTGTTTTTAGCCGCAACAACTGCACCATCCGATTTGCTTTTAGCAGCAATAACTGCACCGTCCGATTTGCTTTTAGTTTTCTCTATATTTCCGCCGTCGACCCACTCTATAGGCGCTTTTTTCATCATTCTCCTGAGTTTCTTCTGCTCTTTAGCAGACAACACTGGTGTTGTGTCAGTTTCTTCATTTTCCGTAACCGGAACTGTTCCGTTTGTCTGTTTTTTCGATTTCTTGTTATTGTCTAACTCCGTCGATTCTGTGGATGCTGTCTTCATAGACCTCTTCAGCTTCTTCTCGCGTTTTGCGATTGGAGCGGCGATATCATCTAAGGCAGCTATTTTTCGCTTTTTCGTTGCAGTTACGGTGCCATTTTCCAGATTCTTCGATTTCTTTTTATCAGAAAATGCCGACGATTCTGCAGTTACAGTTTTCGTTGCCTTCTCCACTTTTCCGCTAGCAGGAGACGTTTTTTGCTTTTTCGCAGAAGTTTCTAACCCGTTCGTTTTATTCTTGCGCTTTTTTCCATTCTGAACTTCGGTAAGTTTTCCACAATCTTTTTCTACATGATCGGATTCTCCGCATTTGAAACAGCGACCAGAGATTTTGGGTTTACCGCCGCAAGCGTGTTTTTCGAGCGAGCAACGCTCGCAAGTCTCGCAATGTTTCCACGTGGGTTTGACGCATCTTTGACACAAGTCGCAATGTTTGTAGGTTCTTCCGTCCTTAGAGGTGCAAGCTTTACATTTTTTGCAGTGTTTGTTCTCGGCGGACGTCCACTTTTGGCATTTGGTGCAGAGTTTGTAACCATCTTCGGCTGGAAGCTCCAAAAGTTTCAAATTCATATTCGTAAAAATGCGAACTGGCGAGCCGAACTTTCGTCCTCCGGATCCGGTGAGAAATAGCGGGTGATTGTCATAATCCACCTTGTAATCCGACATTTTCAAGTCCTTCAGACCGCCACTGACTCCCGCAGGATTGGATTTGCGCTGCATTATCGATTCCATGAAGTAGGGAAAGATAAAAAAGAACTTCAGCTCCTGTTCTGGGTCTTTTATGTCGTTTAACTTTTTGTGCTGGTCACTTATCGTCTTGAACGTTTGGGATATCGACTCCACACGCCCGCCGAACGGCGGATCGCACACCACGAACGTATTTTTGCCTTTGTTCTGCGTGATAAAATCTTGAAATGTCTGGGCGGCTTCTTCCGTGAAGAAATGGTGGTTGAACAGATTGTACCATCCGTAACTCAGAGGGCCAAAGAAATTGTGCTAAAATAATTGAGGTAATTAATAAATTTAAGAAAACAGCTGCAGATAATTCAATATTACTTGAAATAGCTCAAACTAGACAACACAATAGTTTTAAATAGATTCAAATAGTTTTATAAGGCTCAAACTAGTTTAAAATGGTTTTACGTAGCTCAAAATATGTTTGGCTATTTCAAAATTGGTAAAAAAATTAAATAATACATCTACGAATTATGTAACTTACAAATCGTCCATCAAAGTCCAACAGGAGGCTAGACATCTTGTGATCAAAGTTTTGCGTGATATATTCATGAATTCTGGGAGCTCCGATGCACAATACTTGTTCGGCACCAGCTTTTAGGAGCATATTTGTGATTTCTGTTGTCGCTTTCTTAGAAAAGAGATATTGCGCCTCTTTCTTGACGTTAGCCAGAGGTTTCAGTATTGTTGTGGGATTATTCATTTCTTCGTCGCTCAACCCAATTTTCAAGTCATGACTAGCATGTTCGGATCTCTCGCCAAAGAGGACCAACTTATTGCAGCTATGGCAATAAGCCCTTTTCTCCGGACTTTCGACCATCGCCTCGTTAAAGCGAATAAACAACCTTCTGTGATTATAGTAAGGCATCTTCTTTGCTTCTTCTTTCCAGGCCTTTTTCTTGGCTTCCGTCAGCTTAACACCTTTCTCCGCGTAAAATGTACAGAGTTTTCTATCCCTGCAGGCGGAGCACGTATAGAATTGCTTGAGCTCTCCATTTTCGTGCCTTGCGAATAGCAAAGTTGGGCCTGAAGATGAAAAACAAGAAAATTATGATAATTCAATTATTCATCAAAACTGCACTTCAATGGGTCGATAAAATGATGAAATAGACTATTGGATGAAAATGTGTTGAGTGGTCGGCATTTCGCAATTGTCAAAGAGGTTAGAAAATCGTTTTACTTAACAAAAATGTTATTTAAGTGAGTGAAAAATTGTAAATACCGTGAGGACATTTTGGATTTTTTTCCAAATCACTCCATAAACATTCTAGTCCACCGAATTCACCCATTGTTAATGCAAACTATTGAACACGTGCGCCTTGCGTTATTGCAGGTTGAAAACGTGTAGTAAATAATCGGTGCGCCCGCCAGCGATACATTCTCTGATTGCCGACCAATCAGCAGACGCCGTTCATTCATTGGGCGCGGAACGTCGTCTGCTAAGCTAAGAATCCTTTTTTTTTTTGGTAATATTCCACCTTTCAATGGAGATTATTTTCTTTATCTTTTTTTGGTCAGGGAATTTACGCTCCATTAACTTTGTGTTATTTTCTTTCATCATAATTCCTGTGCAATAACTTCTAAGCTTTATGATTACACGTTTCACGTTTCGCTGTGAAGAACAGACATAATGTTCGTTTATTAAACTTATTGCGGTTCTTAAAAACACATAAATAAAACTTTTAAAAACTTCGGGGCTTTCATAATGAGTGAGTACGAAGCATTTGTTTATAACTTTACTGCGATCAATATTTTCATCATTCAAAAATTAATTGTGACATTGCGTTCGTAACTCGTAAGTATTATTTTTTGTACATTATTATTGGAGACCAATTGATTTAATATTTTGCTGTGAATGAAAATATTAATAACGTGTAATTAGCTTTGTAATTGAACTTTCTTCAGTGTCTCAACTTCAACGGATTGAAATTGATAGAAATACCGAACGTGATGCAAAAGGCGATCGAAGCCATACGTTCAATAAATTATATAACTAGAAATACAGAGTCTAAACTCGATGGTCGGCCCTCGAAATTAATAATTGCTAATTATAGTTCGATTTCGGCCCTTTTGACATTTCATCAGATTTTTAAAGAATTATATCAACTAGTTTCTTGTCTATATTGTTATTATATCGTCAGTAGTTCGTCGTTGTGTCTTATAAAATATCATTTCAATTCATAAAAAGTGACTTGACAAACGTAACTTCATGCCAATCACAAATCCATGATGTAACAATCAAAACTGAATGTAATTAGTATTTCGAATTCGCGTATTCTACGTCACGTGCACGCGTTTCGCTTAAAAATACAGAGCGTTTCGTATGCAGCAGCAGTACTTTTTTGAATATATTTACACTTCAAAAGTGTGTATTCAGAGAAGCATGAATACAGAGTCGAATGTTCATCGACTTATGACTTTCAACTTCAGGTTCCACAAATAAGATACTCCACAATTTTACCTTAAAACAATATATATTTCTCGTAAATAGATCTTCGATACATAACTGCCCTTTTTTTCCTAGTTCTTAGAAATATTCATTTTCATCGTTACAAAAACATTGCAAAAGTGCCAAAAGAGCATCTTCACGACCGACTAGCAGCTAAAAATCCTCCTCCAAGGTTTCGCGAGCGACATGCAAATTGGTTTCAAATAAAAAACCCCCTCAGTCTCGAGTATTGGAATAAAATCGTATCAAAGAGTCTGACTTGAAAATCAGTACTTGGCTTTCACTGTATTGCGCGAAGAAGCGAGTCACTGTCCCAACTCTTTCTTCAAGTTCTCCGCGAGCTTGTCCATAAACTCGAAGGTTTCAAGGTAATCCGCTCTGGTGACTTTGTCCATTCCCTTGATGCAAATCGCGAGATCTTTCGTCATGAATCCCTTCTCGATCGTGTCGACGCAGACCTTCTCGAGAGTTTCCGCGAAGTTCTTGAGGGGCTCGTTGCTGTCGAGCTTGGCGCGATGAAGAAGACCTCGAGTCCATGCGAAGATCGAGGCGATGGGGTTTGTGGAGGTTTCCTTGCCCTGTTGGTACTGACGGTAGTGCCGAGTGACCGTTCCATGAGCAGCTTCGGCTTCGACGGTACGACCATCGGGGCAGAGAAGTACGGAGGTCATGAGACCAAGAGAACCGTATCCCTGAGCAACGGAGTCCGACTGAACGTCTCCGTCGTAATTTTTGCAGGCCCAGACAAATCCACCATTGGATTTCATGGCGTAAGCGACCATATCATCGATAAGGCGATGCTCGTACCAAATTCCCGCGGCTTCGTACTTGGCCTTGTATTCGGCATCGTAAATCTCCTGGAAAATGTCTTTGAACCTTCCGTCGTACTTCTTGAGAATGGTGTTTTTCGTCGAAAGGTAAAGTGGATATTTCCTTGCCAACGCGTATTGGAAGGAGCTGTGAGCGAAAGCGCGGATGCTCTCGTCAGTGTTGAACTGAGCTTGAGCGATACCGGCGCCCTTGAATTCGTGCACGGTGTGCTGAATTTTGTTGCCGTCGTTTCCGGTGAAGGTGATCTCGAGTTTGCCGGCTCCGGGCACGACGAAATCCGTCGCTTTGTACTGATCGGCGTGCGCGTGCCTTCCGATTATAATCGGAGTGTTCCAGCCGGTCACGAGACGCGGAATGTTCTTGCAGATAATCGCCTCACGGAACACGGTTCCGCCGAGGATATTTCTGATCGTTCCGTTGGGACTCTTCCACATCTGCTTCAGCTTGAACTCCTCGACTCTCTTCTCGTCTGGAGTTATCGTCGCGCATTTAATACCTACGTTGTAGCGCTTTATTGCCTCTGCGCAGTCGACTGTTACTTTGTCAGATGTGGCATCACGATGCTCGATTCCTAGATCATAAGTGTGGAGCTCGATGTCCAAGTAAGGGAGAATCAACTTGTCCTTGATGGAGTCCCAGATTATACGGGTCATCTCATCTCCAAGGATGTCGACGACTGGTCCAGCCTGCGAATCAGGTTTGATTATTGAATAAATTGTTTTGAAATACTCTTCTAAAATCTAAAATACTTTTTACTGAAATTAATTTTGTTGTAAAGCTAAAAGACTTCAAATTTCTAAAACATGTCGATTTAGCTAAATTATTCGTACACTACTCCGTTAAAAATTTCTTCATGAAAATCGATATACTGTATAGAAAGTTTCTTTGCAGATAACACGTTTATTAAATTTAATGAATTATATAAAACTTTTCATGCGATTTATTAATTTTTAAATATTTTCAATAGTGTACATATTGTAATTTTCAACAAGATTTACAAAACCACGATCATTCGGTCATGGAATTATTTCCAATACATTTTGAATAATCTGTTGTATAATTGGATTAATTAGATACTGTTGCTATTATTTTTATTTCATAGTATGAAAATGATGATTCCATTTTCTCAAACATGGAGCACAAAAAAAAATTAATATCACAAAATAACAAGTATTTAAGATTCTATAGAAAACTACCAGTCCTCCAGCTTATCTTGCTCAAAACTTTCATATTGCACAACGAGTCACTACAAACACAAATGTGTTATGCTCTTATCGACTCTCACAGTCCTGATAAGCTATCAAGCCTCCGATGCCATTAACAATATTCAAGAAATCCAAGAATCAACTCCCAGTGTAAAATACATCGAGAACAGAGTCACCGAACAGTCCGATCATCGAGACTTCCATTCTCCCCGAACATGATGTGGCATATTTCACTCAATTATTCAAAATTGATGCTCTGTCATCCATGCAAACAGGCAAACCGACTCCAAAGCACTATTGTCAAAAATCACCATTTAAAAAAATCTCAAGCATCAGAACAAACAACCCAAAAACAATAATTCACTCTCCATCGAAAAGTGGAGTCCCGGATGAGAAATAAACGTGCAATCACATATACTAAAAAACGTTGATATCCTCCATGATGGAAAAAATGATCAGTCGCCGGGTGCTCACCTTTATTTTCGCCATAGCTACGGATGAAGCGCTGAAGGTCCTGACGAGTGATTGTCTGGTGAGGGTGTGACTGGCACAGAGGATCGAGTTGGATAATCGTGCTCTGGAGTTGACCGTGGCCGAGCTTCCGAAGAAATGAACTCGAGCGGCGGCAGCTTTAATGAAATTCGCGTGCGTCTTGGAGAGACAATGGGGCAGGACGGACATGGCAACCTACTTTGCCGGTTACCCGTACTCGCTGTCCTTGTCAATTGCAAAACCTCCGTCCCTCTTTCTCCTCCGCTAGTGCGCTCTTCCGTCTCGCTCTCGCGCTACCAACTCGCTTCACTCCTCTTTCTTCCCCGCACGCTGCTGATATACCTGCCGATGGCTTGACAAGCGCAGCTTCCCCACCACTATTACCGTTACTAAATAATTGATGCTGTTTTTTTCGACTTGGCCTCTCGAGGTCACGAGCCTGGTTAATAAACGCGCCGAGAGGATAGAGAGAGAGAGAGGGAGAGAGAGAGAAAGCAGAAGCAGCTACGACTCTGCCTTATTCCGATGGACTGTCGGCAATCGCTCGGAATTTCTCACTATTGCTTATCGGATTTTCAGACGACGTCTCGCAGACTTTGGAATTTGCACTTCGGGAGGGCGTAGAAATACGCGGGAAATTCACGATTATATATATATGTATGTGGGTTATAAGGTAAGTTTTGGGCTTCAACGCGAGACTTTAACGAGACGTTATGAGACGCGTGTCTTCTGGTTGAAGAGATTCTTCCGTTTCTTATCGCGCCGAAATATCGCGTTATCGAATATATTGGTATCGGAGTATTAGGAGCTATGACGAGATTGTAGCGTAATTATGTGAAGACGTTACGTTGTGTAGCAATGCACTGATAATGATGTTACTGAGATTGAAGAGGAGGAGGAGGCGATTTGTAGGGAAAAAAGGCGTAACCTCAATGGGAAACGCGTATATTAGTTTGCGGGGAGAGGAGGTGATTACGCAAGTGTTATATGTTGTTTTGGAAACGCTAATCGCGGGGAATACATCGAATTTATAAGATAAGCTTGCATCTCCTTGGACGCCACTCACGTCGGGGCGATTATTAATGCGCGGTTCTAGGGGGGGTCTATTCTGATGATATATTGTAGAGGTTATCAAACCAACAAACTATTATCACTATAACAACTTGTGGCCTTACCGAAATCGCCACGAACTCCAGGGGACACTTTGGATGTAGTATTGAATATTTTTTTCTGGTAGAATTTAAGTGTGCGGGGAATTTAAGCGGTGATGTAAATCGAAGACTTTGCAGATATTGATGAGAATATTGATTTTGGATAATAATACCGGAAAATCATGTATAATTTGGTAATCGGAAAAATTGGTACCGTTTCGATGGAAACTTTTGCTTTGTTTCTCATGAAATGAGTTCCAGTTCTGAATACGACTTTTTGAATAATTTTTTGAAAATTGCAGAGAAATGATACAAGCTTGTAGAAGCTTCTATATTATATAACAAGTTTCAGGACCATTAAATACCATGTTTTCAAATTGTGTTGAGTAGAAATATCAAAATTGTTATTATATTCTCAAAAACAGAAATTTCTAAATTCTTATAAACATAAGATACTAAAATGTTTTGGGGTATATTAATTGCAACATGTCATTTAATTTACTTGTTGCGTCTGCATATTTGGCGCGACTTCGAACGGGAGAAGAAAGCGAAATTTTATAATCACCAAAAGAGAGTGTAGACTCTTCCGCGTAGCAACGCGACGTTTGTTTCCGCTGCCCATTATTCTCGCATTATAAGATGTTTACTCCACGAAGAACATTGCAGTTAGATGTTTTAGAATTGACACTATTCGAAGTGTTACCAAAAAACTACCAAACAATTAAAATTGCAATAAAATTAAAACCAGTCTATCGATCATCGCGAAATTTGGCACCGATTATCATTCAATGTTAGCCCAATACTTTACGTATACAAAAATATATCTACAAAATTGCAGCCTGACATTTCGGGATTCACCAAAGTATCGTAAAATTTTCATTCCCCAATTTCCAAAAGACTGTAAAATCGAAGCTCTACGCAGAATATACAATCGTAATCATTGATAATCATATCATCCAATTTACGTACAAAATTTAATGAAGATACATGAAAAAATTACGTTAGCTGTCGTGCTAATAAGGAAATGTGCACACAAACACACTTTTCCTAAGCCACTTTTCCCAACGTTTTGTATCATACGATACAATGATCAGACCAAAAGAAAAAAAGTTAGCATGAAACCAAAGCTTCCTCTGCAGAGAAACAAAAACAAAAAATCTGAACAATCCATCATTTAATCTCTGCTTCAGATCCCTACAAAATTCCATTCACGAATATCTCGCCCGCTCTTCTCTAACAATACACATAATCACTCCGAACGTAAAGGCAGCATTTCCATGAATGAAAACCCGATGCAGTGTATGCACCTGCTGAGTGGGGCCGTGAACCTCATGCGCACATTCGTGCAAAATCCGCCCACATCTTCCACTGACTCACCGACGATCATAAAGGGATCGTTAGTAGGTGTGAGTGATTGCACACACGTACGAAAACCCGTGTAGATCGCAAGTACGCGATCACATGACCAGAGTGAATGATTCTGTGCGTGCAGTGTACGTCGTTTAGTTTTTCGCAGGAGACAAAATAATCGTGTGCTCAGCAAAATACAGCGCGCTACGTGGGCGTGATACTCGAGGTAGAAGTTTAATAAAGCACGAAAGGCGCAGCTGATCCAACGATGCGGTTGATCGCCTAAAATTTTCGAGCCAGCTGGTATTGGAAACGCTGCACGGATGCGTCCACTTGACGTTGAGGATTGTCAAGAATTTTACGCGTTGGAGATGGTAAGTTGACAATAGTATGAGAAAAGATTGCGGTTTCGGTGAGCGATCCCTTCTTTATTTGATTATCTCGTTAACCCACGAGCGTAATTGGCAATATTGCACTCCCGCGATGAGCAAAGGTTAGCTCGAGGTGCTAAGTACAGTATGCGCCGTTAAAAACTGAGTACAACTGTCCAGGTGTTCGACTTATACTCTGTGTTGGTTAAATATGACACTTGATTGGATAACACGATTCTCACTGTACTACACGCGTACGTATATATCGCAACACTGATAAAAACAACGAAAAGAACAAACGAGTCGCTACCAGCCACTCGACCCTTTCTATTCTTTTTAATAATCGTCCGAGAAGGGATTAGCATAAATCATTAGCGCCATAAGGTCATTTACATGCATAATGTTTTATATATACAAAATGCTCCTCCGCGTCTGTACCTGCAGATTGTCCCCTTAAGAGTGTTTGTCGTTGCTGTTTGTGTGCGTGGCTTTTGGAGCGTGTCTGAGATCCGCAGCGGATTATCAGCCTCTGTCACTGGCCTCGCAATGGCTTTTGGTTTAGTTACACGTAGACCGTTACACAAGTCGGAAAAACTTTGAGGCTTAGAGACTAGTTTCTGGAATCTTTGGCGGTGAGGTACGTCTCGGAAGATTCTTGGGTTTGATCGTTGTCCACGGAATTACCGCTTCTGGTTGATACGGTTTTTACTGAGGGGTTTCGGGACTGTATCTGCTATTTTTCAGGCAAATCCGGTGGTAATGAGAATTGTTATAACTGCTCTATTGCAAATAGGAATGGATATCTTACTTTTTGAGGTACTGGAATTTCAGGGGAAAAGTATGTGGGCTTGAGCTTGAAAATGAATTTTTTCTGGATATTTTGGATTAGATGCGTTAATCTTGTTGGAATTGTACTATGCACACTTCTATTTTTAAATTCTTTCGCCAAATATTTTAAAGTCATTCTGAGGTGTGAGGACAATATAGTTATCGGAAATTGAGGAATGTTTGTAGTTTTGTTGGTGGTCATAATTGGTGTAAGTAAATATTCCATGAAATCTTTGCTTTCATCTCAAATATGTAAAAAATAAGAATAAAAGATGATTGTAGATCAACGAAAATTACAGACTTTACAAAATATAATCCCAGTAGTGAAATAAGTGAGATATTTGTTTATATGGCTGGTTTTAATCCTGATTAAAACTCCCTCTATTTACAATTTTGTATACTAAATTTGAAGAACATTTTATTTAAAAATTGAATTTATTGCCAATAAAAATTGTGGCCGCTATTATTACGAATATTTTGAATGAAACTTTGAAACATCAGCAAAGATCGATCTTCTTAATGGAGATGATTCAGTTAAAAAAATCTTTATGTATTGTAAGGACAATTCTTCCTTTCACTGAAGAAAAAAAATAAAAAATAATCTCCTCTCAGGATGAACTGGAAGGATTTCTTATTGAACCAGAACTAGAAGGAATTATTTAAAATTTTTCCTTCCGCAAAGGAGAGAGTTGTCTCAATAATTAAAAAATACCTTTTTGACTGACTCGTCCCCCTTAAAACAGATACTCAGATTTTCTAATAAGCCAACGTTACCTTTATTGCCCACAAATATGTAATATTTTTCACATTAATCCTGTATACTATTAATCCCTGTCTCCGAGTAACAAAAAAATCATTCTGTGTATGTATGTGGCAATAGATCGACATGAAGACATGGAGAAGTTTCCGCTGAAAGGTACTTCGTCGTCGGCGTTGTCCGCCGCAGTTCATTCGTCAGTGCCCACAACTTATCACTCCGTAGATGCTCAGGTAGGCATTCAATAGTTTGAAAATGTCTCCTGGACGTTTCTCTGCTCTGTAGATAGCTTCCTCTCTTCTCTTTCACTCTCTCACGCTCCTTCTCTCTCTTTAACTGGCTTCAAGTAACAAGACCAGAGTCATAGAATCTGTAGAACTGCTTTGGAATTTCCCCTGTAATATAAATCATTTGAAGTCAGTTGAAAAAAAAATGTTACAGTATCTGCAGATTTATGTATACCCGATTTTCAGAGGTACGTTCTAAAGAAGGTGCCATTAGATTCTACGTGACTACCAAACGAGCTTCGAGGAACCAGCTACTTTCTGTACCAGCCAAATTCCCTGTTGGTTGTGGTATTTATCCCGTAAAAACCATCGACGATTAATAAGAGCGGTTTAAAAACGACACAGACAAAATATCGGACAAATACTTTGGCGTAAATAATACACTGAGTCCCTGAAAAACTAACAACACGTATATCGAATTAAAGCGTACTAGCAACCGCTCCAGTGCTGCAAACACCAGCAGCCAGCGGTTCTTTCAGGAGCCAGGGGTAAAATAAAACTCTACTATTAGTTAAAACAGACAATAGCAATTTTTTTGTCATTGTAATTTTGTTGAGTCCCAGATTTCTTATTCGGGCATGTTAAATGTTCTGTTTTTTTTTTTAAATCTGTATTCCTTATTGTGGATCCTCTGCACGCTCTGTTCCCAGTTGCATTGTAAAACCAAAATCATTGAATAACTGTTTTTTGATACTTCATTGCTGTATTAATATTGAGTCATGAAAATGTTCACTGGACAGTCTTTGGTATCGACGTGCACCGCTTACACAGCGTGCAATAGGTGGCTGCTGTTTCCTAACACTTTCACGATTATTCAACGTTTTAGCACGGATATTCTACTATGAAAATTATTGATACTCTGTCTGTATAATAGAGCATTAACAATGTATTCGATTTTAGTCAACCAACGGCGTAGATTCTATTTCTACTGGTGATGCTCGACTCCGGACGAGTGCTTTGAGTCGAGGAGCAAGTCACAGCAGCGACGACGACATGTTGGACACAAATCATCAATCTGGTCCTCATCAAACTGGAAATAATGCCTATTTGGAGCGCAGCGTCCGACTCGACGATGCGTCCTCGCACTGTAAGTTACCTTCGTTCAATTATTATCAATTCTTTAAATTTTTGCTTTGTCATTTTTCTGTAATTTTTTATTTACATTTTCATAGTCTTTTTCGGCAACATTTATATTGAGCCATTTTTTGTCCTTACGTATTTCTATTGGTAATATGTTCCTTCCTGATTTATATATTAACAGTCTTTTTCTATCCTTTTTATGTTTCATAATTATATTTCGTATCTTATAGGCCTTTTACGTGATAGCTCAGTAACAAATTGTTTATTTATGCTATGAGACAGAACGTAACTTAATCTGTTGTCGTTACTCCATAATTTCAATAACTCCAAAATTTTCATGTCTTGCAGTTTCTGCCGATTCCGACGATATTCCAGGAATCGGCCAGTACGAGGATTTCCACACAATCGACTGGCAACGCGACATTGCTCGGGATCGAATGCGACATCGATACATCATCAAGAAGAAGCACGATTCTATTTGGGATTTGGTAAAAGGTGCACACGACGCTTGGTCGGGATGGTTGTGCGTCCTTCTCGTTGGCCTTTTTACGGGTGTCGCTGCTGGTATCATAGATATCGGAGCCTCGTGGATGACCGATCTCAAGTTTGGAATTTGTCCTCAAGCCTTTTGGCTCAATAAGGAACAGTGCTGTTGGAGCTACAACGAAACTACGTTCGACGGCGGAAATTGCTCGCAAGTAAGTATTTCCCATACATACATAAGAAAATTGTCCCCACTAAAATTCGAATTTCCCCACTTAAAAATGGGAATTGGAGCTCATTTTTCCTACAATTGATTGGGTCATTACAACAATATTATAAGCTCGTTTTTATTTGCGTATTTTTCAGTGGTTGCCGTGGCCCGAAGTATTCAGTCAGTCTAAGGATGGTGCAGGGCCGTACATAATTTCCTATATGTTTTACATAGCGTGGGCTCTTTTATTCGCTTCGCTATCCGCGTCTCTAGTGCGAATGTTCGCACCATATGCTTGTGGTTCCGGTATTCCTGAGGTATTTTCTCCAAGAAGTTATTAAGGGGGAGGATCAAGCAACCGGTTGTTATAAAAAGTTTCTTAATTTGCTTGAATCTCTCCCCCAAAAATTTTGCCGCTAGGTGCGAGTGTTCGGAGATAATAATGCATTCTTATGAATACTCAGATTAAAACAATACTCAGCGGATTCATAATCCGCGGATATTTGGGCAAATGGACCTTGATAATCAAATCCGTTGGTCTAATTCTCTCCGTTTCGGCTGGTTTGAGTTTGGGAAAAGAGGGACCGATGGTACACATAGCTTGCTGCATCGGAAACATATTCTCGTATTTATTCCCGAAGTATGGAAGAAACGAGGCGAAGAAACGTGAAATTCTTTCGGCAGCAGCGGCGGCTGGTGTTTCGGTGGCTTTCGGTGCGCCGATTGGTGGCGTATTGTTTAGCTTGGAAGAGGTGAGTCATTGTTCTGCAAATCATGCTATTTTCTCAACAAAAAAGACCGAATTTTATTTAACAACATATTTTTCTCGCAGGTCAGCTATTACTTTCCATTAAAAACACTTTGGCGATCGTTTTTCTGTGCCTTGATAGCAGCGTTCGTTCTACGTTCTATAAATCCTTTCGGCAACGAACACTCGGTATTATTCTACGTTGAATACAACAAACCGTGGATATTTTTCGAGCTGATACCGTTCGTTATGCTGGGAATTATCGGAGTGAGTAGTGAAGACGCCGATTGCAAAAGGACGACTTTTATCTGATGAGAATCTTAATAATCGTATGTTGCTAATAATCTCGTGACGTTTTCAGGGCGTAATCGCAACTTTGTTCATCAAAGCCAACTTGTACTGGTGTCGCTATCGGAAAACATCAAAACTGGGCCAATATCCAGTAACTGAAGTTCTCGTTGTCACTGTCGTCACTGCTATCATCGCCTATCCGAATCCATACACGAGAATGAGCACGAGCCAACTTATTTATCTGCTGTTCAGTCAATGCGGAGTTTCTAATGCGGATATGCTGTGGTTAGTGAAATTAGACGGAAACAAATGTTTCGCAACGAACTAGCGAGAGTTAAATAACAATAACAGATAATATATTTTCCAAGCCTTGTGAAATCAGAGAGAAAACGCAAAATATTTGCTAATAAGCTTCAGACGTACATTCTCAATTAAAAAATTGATTCGATTGGAATTTAAGTAACTCGCGACTAAAGAAGAATTTTTTAAAAATTAGCGCCATGAAGATTACGAATAACACTGATCTTATAAAGTTATTGAGCAATTAGTTGAGGAAAATATTCTTTAAGAAATTTTATAGAAAAGCACAATTATTTTTTTCTTTTATAACTACTTTTTTTTCTTCTTTTTTTTACAGCGATTACAATCGCAACTTTACGAGCGTTGGCTCGGCAATCGAAAGCGCGACTGCAGAGCCAGGAGTCTACAAAGCCGTGTGGCTTCTCGTTCTCACCCTGATTCTCAAGCTCATCATGACAATATTCACCTTCGGCATGAAAGTACCTTGCGGATTGTTTATACCGTCGCTCTGTTTGGGCGCTATTGTCGGCCGTATAGTTGGCATAGGCATGGAACAGTTGGCCGTTAATTATCCACATATTTGGATGTTCAGCGAAGAATGTTCGACCGGCGTTGATTGCATAACTCCTGGTTTATATGCGATGGTCGGTGCTGCGGCGGTTTTGGGCGGTGTCACGAGAATGACAGTCTCTCTGGTTGTAATTATGTTCGAACTTACTGGCGGAGTGAGATACATCGTTCCTCTGATGGCTGCCGCTATGGCGAGCAAATGGGTAGGCGATGCTTTGGGAAAACAGGGCATTTACGACGCCCATATTGGATTGAATGGTTATCCATTCTTGGACAGCAAAGAAGAATTCCAGCACACGACGCTCGCTGCAGACGTAATGCAACCAAAGTGCGTACGAGTTGCGTAGAAGAGCCTTAAGGGAGTCGTATTGCCTAAAAAAAGTCGTAAGAAAATTTTTAAAAATTACATTCGAACCTCATTGTGCAATATACTAAAATATCAAGTATTATAATTCTGCAATTTTGTAAAGATATATTGTGCATCAAAATGGTGGGGGGTAAAGAGGAAAATTTTAATCTTAAACCATTTTCGTACACTATCTTTACACAATTATAAAATGATAATGCTTGATATTTAGTAAATGAGGTTTGTATGGAAGATTTTTCTTCCTTATGATTTTTTTTTAGGCGACTCGGCCCCTTAAAGTTATTTTCGGTTGATTATAATGTGTATATTTTCTCGCAGGCGTAACGAGGCTCTTCACGTTCTCACACAAGATTCCATGACGGTCGAGGACGTCGAGAATTTGCTCAAAGAGACCGAGCACAACGGATTTCCCGTAATAGTGTCAAAAGAGTCGCAATATTTAGTCGGTTTCGTGTTAAGAAGAGACTTGAATCTCGCGATAGCCAATTCCAAACGCATGATGGAAGGCATCACAAGACAGTCGCTTGTTATTTTCACGAGCGGTAATAATCTTCAAGTTCACTCGCCGGCGCCGTTGAAACTTAAGAAAATTCTCGATATGGCACCGATCACCATTACCGATCAGACGCCCATGGAAACTGTTGTCGATATGTTCCGGAAATTGGGTCTTCGTCAGACACTCGTTACGCATAACGGGTGAGTGTATTTTCTTAGTTTTGCCGAAAATATCATTCTAATAATCGCGACAATTGCCTGAAAATAGCTGATATTTTTCTATGAATTCTGCAATTTTTCTGACAATTTTTTAGATTTTCGCATGATTTTGCACTTTTTACAAAAGAAATTTCAAATTCTTCTAAAAAGTTAAGTACTTCTTATTTTTAAGTTTTTTTGGCGGAGAACTTAAATTAATCTTTTCAAGTATTTTAGGGAAATTCTTCGATACGAGAAAACTGTTATAAATTACGTATTTTAGTGGTATTCGATAGAAATACCCGATATATTCGGATAAAATCAAAGAAATTCTTTTACAATTTGTGCGAGCACGATAAAAATATTTGTTGTGGTCCGTATTTTTCAGAGAAATCATCAGGAATCGCAATATTTATTTTCGTATGTGATATTAGACAAAAAAGTTAATGCGTTTTCTTTATTCTATTTCAGACGGTTGCTAGGCGTGATCACGAAAAAAGATGTGTTACGCCACGTGAAGCAGCTTGATAACGAAGATCCCAACTCAGTCTTATTCAATTGAGCAACTTTAACATATTTTTGTTTGTTCCGCGGCTATCCATCCAAAGGGCGAAAGCAACAGAGAAAAAGTTTGAGTACCGTACAAGCAAATTGGGGGTCTTGATATAAGGCGAACCATATCGCTACTGCTTCGGCATTTGAACTTTATTTTTACAATCTTTCTTCCTTCTCGACGATCTTGTCTTCGATAACGATGACACTAGAAATTTCTTTACGTTTGCGCACCTCTTAAACTCTCAAAGCTTTGCGAACCTTCCCCCAAGCCCTTTACCTCTTTTCGTGATGGTAATTATACAAACTGAAATTAATCGTGATATTATAGCTCTCGAGATTGCTATTGCAAGTTTATTTAACTTATTTTCCTTTTCTTTTCTTTACCCCGAACATCACTTCGAAGATAATTGTGAAAGTATGAAAAACAGCGACAAGTTTTATTCGTTATATTCTTTCCAAGCATCACTGTAGACTGGACAAAGGCGGAGAAAGTTTTTACGGTATTTTCTTAAAGGTCGGAGAGGACGTCGACGTCGAAAACGCTTTGCGATTTTTTCTTTTCACACTAAAGGCATTTGAAAATCGAGCTGTTCGATGTTACAAATCGGTAATAGGCAAAAATCGATCGCGCTGAACTCTAGTAATTTAATATAAACAATCGTGTAGAAATCATTAGGCTCAGGCGTTCGATTCACGAGCCGTTAATTGCCACGCGTTTCCACCTCCTTAATAGTATTTTTACACTTCCTCATGCCGATCACATCAAAGACGTCTACTGGTTAATTTTATAGGTAGAAAAAAAAACTGTAGTCCTCTCTGACATTCGTTATTTCGCTCATCAATTGAATAACATAACATCTGTTACGGTCGCACCTAGCGTTAACGTTATTTCCGCAATACCAATCGATTCAGTTGGTAAACGCTGTCGTAATAGGATATCTATATGTCGTGAATCGCTATTCGTCGTCTCTCACACCTGACATGGTAATAACGATAGAAAAAAAAAACAAAAAACAAAACGAAAAAAACATCACTGCACAGTGGTACCAAACAATTTAGGAGACATTTTCTGTCAGTTCAGCGACCTTTTATTCGAAGCACTCAATTATTTCTCATAATTATTCAAATTCTACAATCTCAGAAAACTTATTGTGTATTTGGTCAAATTATATTGACACTTCCATTTTCAGAAACTGCTTTTTTTCCTGTAAATTAGGCACATCATCATGAGAAAGAGAAAGAAGAAAAACAGCAAATGAAAAATGCAGTACATTGCTCCAAATATTAATTTGTTTCGTTTGAAATAAAAGGTAAATTGTAATCAATACATTGGAAACTTGATAAAGTAAATATTTCTTGCCTTACATAATGCTTTTCGTATGTTTCCATTAACAAGTGTAAGTGTTTTAAAAGGACGGAATTTTCTAAATATGAATAAACGCACAGAGAGTGCATAATTGTAAGAAATTTCTGATTATTTTTAAGCCGCGAATAAAAAAGTGGCTGAGCTGATGAAGTGAAAAGAGAATGTCTCATAGGAGGAATATTATCTATTATTATTATTACTCTTACGTTACACTATCAAATAACCTGGTATCCGACGAAGATATTGTTTTTAATTTGTGAATATTAATTCCGCTATGTCAAACTATATGGTCATAAGTATTAGACGATTATTAAGAATTTCTGTATATACATACAATACACATATATATATTATATATATATCTATTAAACGAAAAGTATAAATCGAAGTATAGATAAAGTTGCGGAGTAGAATCTTGCACGTTGCTTCCTCATTTTTTTTAGCTAATCAAAGCCTTCTCCATAATGAAGGACTTTAAAAAATGTCGACTGTCTCATACATGAAGTTGTGGATGCGACTGGTCAAAATAATGAGAAAGCAATGTGCAAAATTCTGCTTTGCAATTTTTTCTTGCCTTATTGCATTCTAATCACAATGATTATCAATATGTTTATTCTTGACGTGAATATTATTCCATTCCAGTAGAAAATTTTGCCGTGCTTGCTAAAGAAAAGTCAATGGAAAAATGATTAATTTGAAAAATTAGAACCACCAAAAATGCGAACTTAATCACTTTACCGATTTCAATCAAACTTAACATCCAACGAAATGTTATTTGATTCCTGCTCAATATTCCATTGATACTAATCGATATTTCCCCGAAATTAAAACACCGCGCATATTATTTAAAAAATTTTATCCCATAAAACTTTACTCTAAAAAAAGGCGTATTTAGATTGCAAATCTCGAAATCATTAAAAACACAATTATTCACATAAAAATGAACAAATTCACAAATAACCAGAATCTCATAAACTTCAGGCTGTTCATGAAAAATTTATATTTCCAATTTTTCAAACTCGAGAAAAAAAACGGCCTAACATCTCCAGTTTTACATTCGCATTGTTTAAAATTCGATAAAAGCGATTCATGAAAAAAACGAGCGAGAAAACCATGCAACGTTAACTTGTACAAATTTTGAAAATTTCGATTTCGCCGCCGCGTTCGATTTTCGGCTCTTCTTATTGGCCACCTGTCGGTGGAAAACAATCGCGCAGAGAGAGAGAGAGAGAGATATGTGTGAGACAAGCACAGCAGCAGCAGCGCATTCCTAATCGCTCGCTGGCGTGCGTGTCACATACGCACACGGCACAGGCACACACGTACACAGGCCCACACACGCGCGCTTCCTCTCGTATGCACGTCGCGTTTTATGTTATTTTTTTCTTTCCCTTCGTTTTCGCCTGTCGCAGAGACAGTGGCAGTTGGGAGACTCCGAGTTGTCGGGGAGTTGGCAGCAGTGCAAAGGGCGCAGTTGCTTCTAAATAATACTCTTGCAGCCTAGGACCGCAATATGAACGAGAATATGTGTTGTGATGTGCCCGTTTGTTGATGATAAATTATTGCTTCGGTGTAGATGCTTTTTGGTGAGTTTAAGCCATAACCTGTCACGATTATGTTCGCTCCCGTTCTCGGAGCCTCTGCCAAACCGAATACCGCAAGGTTATGCGCGAATGTTGGCGGGTTTAGTCGAAAGTACTGTTAACGCTCTCCCTCCAGGAAATACGTCCTCATTCGCGATTAATTAACGAGCATTTCGCTTCATTAACCTACTGAATGGTCCACACCTCGTTGCGTGGGTTGCAGCGGAAGCGTCGAGGCTTCGCTTACGTCCGATTAGACGCGTTATCTCGCATCGATAACTTAACCTTTCACTGGCTCTTCAAAAATCCTCCCGATGTCTCTCTCGTTATTTCAACTTCCGGAATTTCCAAAAGAGTCACCATTCGGGAAATTCGTATTATTCGCAGATATTGTACAGTTATAGAGTAATATGCTCGGCACGTGACTCGAGAGATTCGGTGCTGATGGCCATTTGACATTTGTCATACTATCCTGGTAATCGTGGATATCGTAACTGTATTGTTGTTTTTAATAAGTGATTTTTAAGCATGCAACTTACATATTTGAAATCGTGTCGTTGAGTCGTTTATTTATTGCTATAATTGTCAGTGGTCGCTCTCTAATTTGTGGGAATGGGAAAGGAGACAAATAAGGGGCGGATGGTCAAAGAGATAGCCTTAAATTTTGTGCCCACACGTTTATTACAAGTATCACAATAATTTGAAAAAGAGTAAGATATTTGGAAAAATAGATGGTTTCGTTATGAGGTGGTGTAACTTTGTTGTTTGTGTAATGTAAATGAAAAAAGGCGTAAAAACTTTTATAGATTTGACAATGTTAATGTATGTTCATGTAGATTTTTTTCTGTGATTTCTTTCAATTTTGTCGTTGGTTTGATTGTTCAGAATTTTTTAATAACTCGAGATTAGAGAAAATAATTTGATTCTATTGCCTTTTTGATATTTGTTTGGTATATTATCGTGGTAATCTTGGATGTTGCTATTGTATTTTGTTGCTTAAACTGCTTGTGACACATGCAACTCATGTATTGTAACTTAAGCCATTAACTCGTTAATCCATTGCTGTAATTGTCAGCAGTTGCTCTGTCCTTCAAGAGATTGAAAAGGAGAAAAAGAAGGGGCGGATGAATAAGTCTGTGTCTGTCTTAAACTTTTGCTCATCTTGACCAAGTATTAAAAAGAGAGTCAAAATCCTGTAAGTTTGTTGTAACATATCCAATTTAAAAGTTTACGAATATAGAAAGTTCTATTATAAAGTCGATTAAGTTTTTTGCTTGTGTAATGTAAATACATAAAAGCTTGCCAACTTTTGCAGATTTGTTAACCTGAATATTTCTTTGCATAGTGTTGTTTTCTGATTTTTTTCAATGTTATTTTACTAAAAATACGTTCCTCAAATGTTTCGGTCCTCCGAAATGTGCAAAATCAGTATTACCGCAACTCATTTTATTCATAGGTGTATTATTGCTTGAGGAATCCACTATTGGCTATTTGACTCATAACAGTTTGATATCGTAACTACATATCATCATAAAAGTCCAAAAGCAGCTTGAGAAACATGCAACTCATATATCGGGAGTCAAGCCGATCATTTGTTATTCCATTGCTGTATTCGACAGCGGTTACTCCGTATTTTCATATCTGCATGTCTGGGAAAACTGCACGATTGTTGCAATACAAGGGTCGAAACTCTATTTTGGACATATATTTACATATATGTATATAAACAGCGGGCTAAGATATATAAATGTATAGGCCGAGACGTGAGAGCGAAGAATTCATAAGTGACAATTTATGCGGTGGGATTTATGAATTTTATTGAATTCAGGTACCGTGTATATAGGAAGAGTACCGGCAAGATGGGCAAACTTTTGTCGAAGATCTTCGGCAATAAGGAGATGCGCATCCTTATGCTGGGTCTAGACGCAGCTGGGAAAACAAGTATCCTTTATGTAAAGATTTGGTATTGAGTTGAAAAGAAGAGAGAGAGAGACCTTTAGAATTCCTTAATAATGTGTTATAGCTATTCTGTATAAACTGAAGCTCGGACAGTCCGTCACAACTATACCCACTGTAGGATTTAACGTAGAGACTGTTACATATAAGAATGTAAAGTTCAATGTCTGGGTAAGTAAATAAGCAAGCAAAATAGAATGGTCAATTGAAAGATAAGTTTGTATATAGAGGCCGAAAAATCTGAAGTGTCTCATAATAACAACGATTACTGTGATTTACTCCATTCCAGGATGTGGGCGGGCAAGATAAAATACGCCCGCTCTGGCGTCACTACTACACTGGAACACAAGGACTTATTTTTGTAGTCGACTGCGCTGATAGAGATCGAATTGATGAGGCACGCCAGGAACTCCACAGAATAATCAACGACAGAGAGATGCGAGATGCTATTATTCTAATATTTGCTAACAAGCAAGATCTTCCTGACGGTAAGCGTTTCAATCAGATTATTGTTCATACTGAGAGCAGTCTACTTCTAAAAAAAAATCTGTGGACATTGAGTACTTGAGCAAAACAGACTATTGAACAAAGAAATAACCATACTAATTATTATGACTTATAATTTCAGTTTTTTTTTTTTCTTTTTCAAATGATGTTACTCTTTTTGAATAAGATTTTTTTATTTTTATGATAATAAATTTTTAAAAACCATTTCTCAAATCGTATGAAGAAAAAGGTATTGAAAAATCACAAAAAATACTCTTAAGTCGCACTAAAATCAAGGTTATTCTAAGTAATTTCTAAAGGGTTTGAACTCACAAAATATTTAAAAGAAATTAACTATCCTTATTATTAGCATGAGCTATGATTAATTCATTAACATAATAAATAATGAAGAATTTGCAATGTTTTTTTGCAGCTATGAAACCACATGAAATTCAAGAAAAGTTAGGACTGACGAGAATACGGGACAGAAATTGGTACGTTCAACCGTCTTGTGCCACAACAGGAGACGGGCTGTACGAGGGCCTTACGTGGCTAACTAGTAATCACAAGTTATGAGCAATTAGTTAGTCATATTCACATGGTTCCATACAGCAAGTACACGCCTGCCTTGTGATTTTACCTTATTGCCAACTAAGTTAAACGCTCTGCCGCAACACGCAAAATAGATGAGACCATGGTTTTCGTCGATCGTGCGCAAAAATAAACCGACGTCGCGAAATTGTGAATTTAATTATTCAACGGCGCGCCGGTTACGTATACAGCGGGGAGATTGTGTGAACGTTAAATCGTCGTTTACTAACAATCAGAAAAGGGAAAATAAGGGGCGGACAGTCAATTCAATTGACTTAATTTTTCGTTGCACCCACGTTATTACAAGCGAGGTACCAAAAAAAAAAAAAAACAAAAACAAAACAAAGCAAAAAAAGAGTAAAAATCCTGTAAAATCTGTTATAACATATTCGTTTTCAAAGTTTATGAAAATATAAGCTTTTATTATGAAGTAGAGTAAGTTTTTTGTTTGTGTAATATCGATCAAAAGCAGCTTGCATATTTGTACAGATTTGCCAAACTGTAATAATCCTTTTGAGTATCTTTTCTTTTCCGATTTCTTTTTCCTCTAGTTTCTCCAGATTTTATACTTTTTATTTTTCTCTAACTATTATTAAAAAAATGTTTCAATCAAAAAGGACGTACCTCGCATAATTCAACCGTTTTTTTTTTTAAGTCAAGTTGTTTAATGTGTATCGGTGAAGTGTACACACGGATACAAAATGACACGAGCGAGATTCCGATTTAGCGTGAAAGTGTTGAAAGTTTTTTCATATTTAAAAAAAAAAGCACATCCGGTGAGCGTGTACCCCATTGTTCAACAGCCGGCGTAACGTGATGTATAAAATTGTTCGTTTTCCCAGTTCTTAAGGTTTTTGATAAGGTAGCATTTACATGTTTAAGAGCAATGAAATTACCATATTATGGGCTTATTTATTCGCTAAGATAAATCACTCGAAATACCCGACAATGTATCGAACGCAACATGAAAAGAAAAAACGTCGTTCTGCCATTACAATTTTTAAGAATGAAAAAAAAAAAGAACAAACAATGATTAAAGATTAGTTTTTAAAGTGACGTAAAAAAGCAAATGTTTTCTATAGATAGTGGTGAAACGATATATAATATACTCAGCGACGAGCAGAAGTGAGCGAGCGGCTACTTTTCAGCGAGCGTTCAGTTACAACCATGGAAAAGTATTCTGTACGAAATTGGATCGCTCGTGTCAAGGCCAACGCATTGCCCGACATTCCCGTTTACAAACACGCTACTCATTCTTCAATTACGCACAGAATATTTTTCAACTGAATGATTCGCCGTCGTCGAGCATTAGAACCTACGTTTGCCAACGGTATTCGTTGAATAACGCGAGAAATTTATCTGTGGGACGTGTTTATTACATCAACACACACACACATTTGTCAGAAGGACAATTAAACTGCATTCCATTGTGTATCGTATTAGATCTACGTGCGAAATACGAAGCAACCGATTGGCCATCATTTTCCCATACCCTCGGAGATTATTTGCAGCATACTGCTAATAGGTCTGTAAAATAAGACTTTTTTTAATTTTCAAAATTAGAAAACAGACAAAATTTCGATTCTCGTTCCTTGGATCAGAAAAACGTACATTTAGCTCTAATGAATTTTTTGAATGAAAAAGATGTTATCGTTGTAAAATAAAAAATGCACATACGGCAACCACACGTTAATGATTGTTCGTTTCTTCAATCGTTCTGTGGACAACAAAAATAGCAATTTTCGGGTTGAAAATGTCAAAATGCATAACTATTCAAGTAAAGACGAAGAAGATTCTTCACGAACAGTATTTTATTTATAAATTCATGGATATTCGGTACAAAATTTCAATTTTTCTTGTTTTTGGTTTAAAAAAATACAAAAGAAAACGGCTCAACATCTCCAGATTTTACGTAAACGTTATTTATGTCATAAATAATATATATGTCGAAGATTTTCTGCCGCACAAACTTTCAACATGTAGTCAATTATTTTCGAATCTAAATAATTCATACGACGTGATAAAAAAATATTTGCGTCTCGTACTATTTCGTAAAGCAATTTTTCTGTGACAAGGAATTATAATCTCTGAGAATCTCCACAGAAAAATAAAACTTTTGACTGCCCTGAAACATTATAATGATCAAGAGTCAGACTCCCATTCTACTTAACTCACTCTATTCATTAACTTCCTGAATAATTTATTATTAATTATTTCCATGTTATTGAAGACAAGAATCAAACTTTTAAAATGCCACGAAATGAGAAACGAACGATAAGTGATGTTAGAAGTAATGGTAAATTACTTCCTCCGACAATTAAAAATTAAAGAATATTTACAATTAATAATTTTCCTTAAACATGTACAAATTAAATATTTTACTACCGATAGAAATAATTAATTACAAATAATTCATGAGATGAATAGAGTGAATTAAAAAGTAATAAGAGGATCACAGCTCTCCAAAAAACCGGAAGAATGCTGACGAATATCACGTAATGTTCTCAGGGCTTAACTAAGTTATTCTGTTGAGCGCTTTTCTAAAAAAACGAAGAAAACATTCGATCAGTTATTGGAAAAAACAAGAACAGAAAATACCTCTACGCATATATATATGTGTGCCCCGCTCTTCAAACCAATGCAAAGTGGTCCCTTCTGTTTACTGTACACCAATCTTCTCGAGGCTCTTATTCGCAAATAGAACCTACTCCAAAAAATATTCCCTCTCTCAATCTTACCACAAACAAGTGGCAATTATCTTAAATTCGTCATCTCGATGTGTCAGCAATAACGAATTTATAATGAATAATGAAAAGAAGAAAATAAATATTTATGAAAATATCACTTGTATGTCACTAACCGGAGTGTACGTGAGGATGGTGAGGCGTTAATAAATAGTAATCATCCCCATCATCATCATCGTTTAACCCATTGGACGTAAAAACCATTAAGAAATACATTTTAATGTAGAGATTCGAAAAAAGAAAACAGGGGTACACGTGGACCACTGGGTGTGTTATGAGTCTTCTTTCGAGAGTAAAGAACTATTCTGCAGGGTCATTTAGACACCAAAGTGAATCCTCCAATTCCGCCCCGATTTGAGTCTTCCAGCAATACCGGACGGACGATAATCGATCCATTGAAGCAAAAGTGCGTTATACACTTCCGAAAAAAAAAGATAAAATAAAATACACCGACCGAAACGTTCTCACGCGAGGGAACAGGTATTTCAAAAGGAGAATCGAACGATCTCTTCATCCGAATTGATCGTTGACCACGAACGGTGAATGCCAAACAAATGCTTCACCGTTCTCCACCCGACAAAACTTTTATAGAAGTTAACGAATTTTATACAAAATTTAGAGGAATCCTCCCCCCCCAACTGAAACGTAATTAAATTGTGTACTCATGTGAGATTACCACGGATCGAATTTTTTAATAAACGCTGGCCAAGTTATTGGGTGATTGGGTTTGAAATCTTGAATTTTGTATAGCGCTCAAAGCCTGCTAATGGGCCACGTAGGTGTGATGAGGTCTCCCGAACAAGTACACGCAGCGCACCTGCGATAGACACTAATGTACTAATGATTATAATTTCGTCGCTAACAAAACTCTACTACCATGTTTCTACTTCGATATGGTCCTGACCACACGCAGGGTCAATTTATACATAGGCTTGTATTATATTATTATTATTATATTATTATTATGACTTGTATAATAATAAATATATTAATTTGAATGCTACATGATACGATCTATTTAGTTGCTTACGTCACAGTGTTTGTGGGTGTTCTGCGTAGGTAAAGGAACTTTGGGAAAATTTTTATTTATTTGTAAAAACGTTCATCGGGATTTATAACATCAAATGATTTTTATTTAAAGAGCGGTATTTCTCTCGAGTAAATAACAATTTGTGGTCGTTGATATAATCGATGGTTTTAATTTTAGTGGGCAAAAAATACTCAAGTTGGACAGACTTTTAATTAAGAAAATAGAATGGAATTTCATTCCATTGTATGGCAATTTTGCCTTTTATAAACCCATTTTTAAATACTAATAGAATATTGAAAAATTAAAGGATATTTGCATTTGAATTTGAAATTAGATTTTTGTTTATCAACAAGGAGAAATAGAATATTTGTTATCGGATTCGTAAGCTCTCATTATTTTATAAAATGAACATTGCATCATTAATTTCATAACTATTATTTCCAAATAATAAGCTGCAATATTCATGAAAACCATAAGATTCACAATAATTACAAAACAGTACATTTCCAATTAAAACTTACACAAAATTAAAAAAAAAAAAATACAGAAGTCTGTACCTTCATCTATTTTTTAATGCATTTAGATTACAACCGCATTTTTTTTAAATCTCTGTGTACTGCCCAAAAATTATCCCAATAATTGAAAAAAACAAAATTAACATTCTATAAAAGCTGCGAGTAATCCCATAACAATCATTGCTTTCCATCAACCATTTGCAGTCTAATTGCAAACACAAAATTATTTCTAAATTCATGCATTTCCTGTTTGTTACAGGAATTCAAAAATTCCATAAGCACACAAAAAAGGAACTTTTTTTCTTAACCCGCTTGGATTAACATTAGCAAATCCAATAAGACGGGTTAAACGGGTTGTTGAGGATTTGCTTGCGTGATGCGTTATTTGCTGAACTTAACGAGAGTTGACACTGATAAACCCTGTGGGATTCGCAGCCGCATTTATAGCCTCGCCGGCGTGTAAAGCCGCGGAATTCTCGTGCACAGTAGACGGCCCACGTTTTGTAGTGCGCTGGAAACGAGTGGCAGAAAAAAGGGAAGAGAGAAAGTGGGAAAGCTCGTGCGATAGGCAGAGAAAGGCGAGGATCTATATCCTCACACCCCCACTCTATATCTATATCGAGGGTGTGAGATTAAAAGAGGGGAAGGGGCGGAATACAAGAGTAAACAATACGCGGCATTCGCTCTCCGACACACAGCGACCGGAGAGAGCAAATTGGCCAATTGATCGGCAGCATTGCCGATCTCGCGTCAGTACACGGATTTAAAAACACCGGCACGAGGTACACGAGCCTCGCTAAACGACCGCGCGCTCTTTTCGTTGGCTATTGCGGCGTTAATAGTCAAGGGGAAAATGTCGCTCCTGAGCGGCGAGGAGAGAAGGGGGGGGGGGGGGGCTTAAGGGAAGGGGTTCGTTCGATGCCAAATTATTCCGTTGATATTATCGCGTTATAATATCACAGGTATATACATGAAGGGTCGCAGGCTCGACGATCGTCGGCCAAGATTATTTCTACGATTGTTCTTGGCTTTCGATACCGTCGAGCAATTATTGTCTCTCCCGACACGATACGATATTCAAAGCCGTGCGCTAGAATATGTAACCGAGGTGTGATAAATTGGAGACGAAAATACGACGACGCTGAAATTCGTCGCGATTTCAGACAAAATATCTCGCGAGCCTCAGTCACAGTATTATCGAAATATTTAGAGAATTTTTTCGGTAATGGATGTCGTAATATTTTCAGAATATTTGGAACATTGGACGAACATTGGCCAAGATATTTAGTATTTATTTAACACACTCAGATATAAATGTCCGATAATTTATAATAATCTCAGATAAACCATGATTCTCAAAATTTTTCAGAATATATATATTTCAGAATTTTTAATTTTATTGAACTTTGACGATTAATACATTCTAGATATTTTCGGTGAAAATGAGCTTACACATTTTACAATATTCAAGCATTTAAACAAAATTCCAGGATATTTTCTAAAATCTTTGAAAACCTTGTTTCACAATTACGCAGGATATTTTTTTCCAACCTTCGAAAAAAATGACGAAAAAATTCGACATTTTAGAGAATTTCACTGAAAATTCGGCTAGTTGTTTAGATACGATTTCCAAAAAATTATGAAAATGGTTTAAACAATATTATTTTTGGAATAAACGTTTTCACCGCGCTATTTGGTCAGTAGTGACAAATCTGGTGGCTAGTGGTTACAATCCAATCTGGATGAATCTAGAAGCGGGTAATCGCAGGATCAGGGTTACTACAAGGTCACTACAGATGCCCTCTTGAACGTGTGCTCTCGTCGCTCGTCGCTCGTCCCTCTCTCTCTCTCCCTCTTCACCACACATCAACGCGCTAGCCGCGCGCTCTCCCTCGCCTACAGCGTAGTATCATTGAGTCGTTGCACAATTCTACATACGAGACGGATGCGCGCACATTCGCAGCGACGGGGTCGCGTACGTGGTATTCGATCGAAACGGCGAAAAGCTAGACGAGACAGAGGACGAGTCGTCGCGTAAAATACGTGATATATATACATGACGAATTTTCTATTATTTCAGCGCCTTTTTCCACGCTCAAATAAAAAATGATAAGCGAGATTTTATTTTTGCTTAAAAGAGTACATTCTTAGTATCGTTTTGTTTTTTGGAGGTTGATATTCATGCGTATTATTTAATTAATGTTATCTATTCTTAAATTTGTCTGAAAATCTGGCTGATAACTATACATTTTTAGGAATAAAAGAAAGTGAATGATCTGACGAAGAATGCCCCGTACATGGAACGAAGAGAAAAGCTCTTCCAAAAATCGCCATCATTACGGGCTGACATATCAAAAAATGGACCCATGGACGTCCGTTCAATCAGTTTGACTTTTCCCATCGATAGGGACGAAAATGGTCTAATAAAATTGCATGGGGTTAGCTCCATCGTAGGCAGGACGAATCGACTTCACATCCATACATATATGTTCGACTCAAGCATCGTGTGTCTCAATTTTGCTGTGCTCTAAAAAAATTAATACTTAAATCCAAATTTAACTCTTATAAAGACAAAACTACATTTTGAAAAAAAAAATCTTACATTTTAATTTTTCTATTCTTATCTTTAAAGCTAAGATTATTTAAAAAAAACAATACTCCCACAATCGAGTAAAAAAATGGCCAACAAATATTCTTTTATAATTATAATCTGATTGATTATCATAAATTTTGAAAAAAAAAAGAAACAATGGCTCACCTGACACGGAATGCCTTATACACAGAACGAACCAAAGAACTCGTACGAACAAATGTTCTTCATCATTACAGCCTAAAATATGTAAAAATGTTCCCATGGATGACCGTTCAATCAGTTCGACTTTTCCCATCGATAGAATCGAAAATAGTCCAATAAAATTTCGTTGCACGAGGCGACTTCATCGTGGGTAAGGCGAGTGGCCTTCACAGGCGTGCATATATACCCGAGCCAAGCGTCGTGTCTCAATTTTATTGGAGTTGAAAAAAAAAGTAATCGAATAAAATTTTCACCATCAAAGAATAAAAATGTTCGATTAAAAAAATGCATAATGCATTTTTATCCCCTTTATAATCTAAGCTATGAGTTCATTCTCAAACAAATTACCACCTAAAAAATCCCTTTGAAAAAAAAGAACCCGAAAAAACTGAATTTCTCAAAATCAAATCAATAATCACGAATTTGCAAACCAAAAAAAAAGTGAAAAATCTGCGTCTCGAATGCTTCATTGATATAAAATAAAATGCGCATCAGAATAATATAAAAAATTGTCCGCATAGATGACCGTTCGATAAGTGGGACTTTTCCCACCGCCCGAAAATCCAATAAAATTTCGTCGGGTTCTCCAACTCGGTTGCAATATGCATACACACACATTCGGAATTGTCGTGCGCGTTGCGCACAGGGTTCGCCGGGTGCGTATGAGGTACGCAAAAACTTTTTTTCCACAATAGCGCGGCAGAGAGGGAGAGAGCGCGGTACTATAGACGACGAGGAGGAACTATACCGAGAAGAAGAGGAGCAACTATATCCAGAAGAAGAAGGCGAAGAAGGCGAAGAAGGAGAAGAAGGAGAAGAAGAAAGCGGGAGAACGGAGGAGCATAGGGTGGCGTTGAGTTGTGCAGGCAGCGAAGCAGGGGGTGATGCCCGACCGCCCGGTTAGATGTGTGCGCGCCTCACGCCACCGAGAGAAATGCCTACCTTTACGTAAGGTATAGACGTGCGTTAAATCAATGATGCCGGGCTTGCGCGGAGTAAACGGCAGCGCGGCGTGCAGCCGGGATTCTATATGTCGCTCTCTCGTTCACGGGAGGGGCGTAGAGGGGGGAGAGTCAGGAGGAGGAGGAGGAAGAGGAGGAGGATGCCGGGGGAGTGTTACATCCCTCCGGCGCCGGCGTTGCGCGGTTGTGCGGGTGGGAGTGAGCAAAAGCGAGGAGAGCGAAGGAGAGAGATCGAGGAAAAGGGAAAACGCCGGTCTGGCGAGTGCGAGAGCTTGCCGCGGGCAAACGCGCGGCGCCGTTTCTCCGTCTCTCGCGCCCTACACCCTTCCACCCCCTTTTCCTCCCGCCGCCCTCCTGTGCGCGGGCGCGCCGCGCTCACACCCCCGGAAAAGCTCTCGCGGCCACCCTCCGAAATACTCGCTTACTCTCTCGCTCGCTTTATCATACTCCGCGCTACGTAGGTACGTATAACGGTATCTATAGGTATATGTGTATATATATATATATATATCTCTATGTATATTCCTCGAACTCTCTCTCTACATCGGAAGGCTCGCCTCACCCTCTGAGCCACCCGCGCTCTCGTAGACGTAGTAAGAGTAATGCGCGGGCGCGCGCTGAAGGCTACGATCGGGTAGAGAGCAGCAGCGAGCGCCGCCGCCGCCGCCGCCGCCGCCGCGGCGATGCTTATATTTTCCCTCGCATATCTCTCTCTCTCTCTTTCTTCCGCGCGCACCCCGCCCCACGCTCACTCTGTCGCGCGTATTTGCCTCGGCAGCGTTTCCCGAAAGAGTGTCGCGCGAGGAGAGTCACGACAACGAGCGCACGCTTACGTTTTTTTTTTCCCTCGTCGTCGTAGTAAAAAAGAAGGAAAAATTATAGAAGCCGAGAAGGAAAAGAAGAAAAAACAATAACGTGAGATCGAGAGAGATAGAGAGAGAGGGATAAAGAAGCAGAAGAAGAAGAAGAAGGAACAACGAAACTGCGGGAGCGAAGAGCTCGAATATATATCCTCGGTCGTGTGCCGCTAGCTTCATTTCCGAACCACGCGATTCCACAGATTGTGCTGAACTCGTGTGAATGACTGAGTGACTCGGCGCGGTACCTGCGATATTCTCTATACGCATATATACAGCTCTACATCCATATATATGTACATACACGAAGATTTTCTTGAGATACTTTCGAGTATTGCAGAAAACGATTTATAAGCATATTCACATGTACGTGCGTTAACTGTGCATTTGTGCATAACGAGGGAAGACTGTGAAAGAGGCTGCGATAAGGATAACGTCTTGCGTGAAATTGTAACATCGTGAAACGCAGCGAATCTGAGGTGAGTGTGCCGCTCGGCGGTGCGCGTTCTTCTACCGCCGACGTTCCAATTCTGCTCGGCTGGTACTGCCGCCGCCGCCGCTGCTGCTGCTGCTGGTGCTGCTGGGAGGGGCGCAAAACCTGGGGGTACCTTTCGTCACCATCGTTCTACAGTCCACGTATTCGCGAGGACCTCAACGACGTTCACGGGACGACGACGACAGCGACGACGACGACGACGACGCCTCCCCGACGCTTTTGGGATTGACGACGGCCTGGCGTACGTAAGCGTGGCGTGCGTGAAAGTCTCATTTTCTCCGGTGTGTGCAAGTGTGTACTATAAGAACATCGCCTAATATATATACATATATATACATATATATATCTACACATATATAATATATATATATGTATATATATATATATGTTATACGAATACACGGGTGAGCCCAACGCGCCAGTGCGCGACTGTTAAATAATTGGCCCGACCTTCCCAAGCCACCGAACCCACAACGAGTCAACGCCGTGAATTCCACGGATAATAACGAATCCATAATATCGCGTGAATCGAAAATTCAGTGAGCGTGAAGAGCATCAACGTGTTGCTGCTGCCGCTGCTGCTGCTGCTGCTGCTGTTTGTGTGTTCCCCGTTAACGTCGCCTAACGCATCTATGGATTTTTTCGCGGTCACCCCGTCAACCTGCTCGAGAAATCGTTGAGCATCGTTCGCGGGGCCTTACCGACCTTCACGGACTCGCCGAGGATCTCTCGACGCGCGACGCTCTCGTGTTACGAATACAAACGAGCGACACGGAGATTGTAAAATGTTTCGGCAAGAGGACGACGAGAGCACGGCTATCGCGACGCTCGTGCTGCCGTAATAGAAAATATACGTCGGGAAGTATATCGTAGTCTTGTAGACGAGAGAAATAGAGAGAGAGAGAGAGAGAGAGAGACGTTGAAGAATTGTTGTGCGTGTTGTGGAAATTTTGGAATCGCGATCGAGCAATTTATAACCGAGAATTCCTTCTTCGTCTTCTTCTTCGTCTTCTGCACGGATCTCCGCGTGTGAGTGCGCGCAACGGGGCCTAACGCGATCAACGAGTTACGAAATAAGCCGATTAACCTCCAACACCTACGTATATTCCTCTATTACTATATACATATACCTCAATACATATTCAAATATATATATACACAGACATATTGGTACATAAATATACATATATATTTATGTAGTTTACATATTTAATACTCTTACCATATCAAAGGAGCATAAAGATCAACTGGATAATAATATTAAATATCGAATCCTTATCAAGCTCGTGACGAAGCAGAAGAGCGAAGCGGAAGCCCAGTCACCGCGAAACCTCGGCGAATAATGTAGCTCGCTGCTACGCGTTTTTCTTTCTTACACTTCGTTGCTGAGAAGACGTCGACGGAGCGCCAAAGAGAAAGGGACAACACACAACGAGGGAAAGAAGCGGAGGGCCTATCAGATAAATTCGCTAGCCCTGCGGATAAGCAGCCCACGTGGAGGTGTGGGTGGGATTATACGACGCTGATAAGAGAGAGAGAGAGAGAGGAATACTCTCGCGTATAACGCGAGATTAATTCGGTATATACTTATTAACTTTAGTTATCGTAGAAACGTGCGAAAAGAGAGAAAGAAAAAAAGGAGGGAAAGAAGCGAGAAATAAAATGCATCGATTCGGCGGCATCACGTTGTGCTTCGGCATCTTGTTTTTGCTGGGTTTTGGCACGAGCCAACAGCAGGAGGAGGACATACCTCATATAGAGTAAGTATGGAAATTATTATTGCAAATAATTTCTATCCGTGTATTCGAAAGAATTTTAAAAAATAAGCATGTGCATTTTTTTTGCACCTTTGCATGTATAGAAGTTATTATTTTTTTTTTATAAGGTTATTATGCTGTGGAGTAAAATATATTGGATCCATAGTCACGATTTTTGTTCGTTTTGGTTTTTTTTTTTTTTTTTCTTTGCGAGAAAACCGAAAGGAAGGATGAGGGCTGGGCGATAACGCATCGCGATTCCGATATGAAATCTCGACGTAGTACGGCGTGCTAGTCGCGACGTCCTCTCCTTTCGCCAGGAGATGGATGGATGTGGGATGGTAGGATCAAAGGGATCCCCCGACGGGGATCCAATAGGAAGATTGGGCTCTGTGAGGTGCAGCTCGTTCCGTTTACTAGTTCGCTATGGCACTGGCTCTCGACGGGTGCGCCCCTAAGAACGGCTTACTACGGTATGATGCAATTGCTCAGAGACACACGTGTGTGCGTGCAGAGGTACACAGAAAGCTCAATTCACGGTACACTTTGTCTGATTGCAACGAAAAAAATACTGTCCACTGAAATTTTTCGATAATTCTGAAAAAAAAAAAAATGTTTTTTGCAATATCTAGTTTTGCAACAAAATGTCTTTGACAATCTTCAGATTGAAAATATATATTTTTGGCATTTTCTAGTTTTACAAGAAAATGTTTTCAACAATTTAGCTTTTATTTTATAAAGCATACGTTGAAGCGAAAAATTGTATACTTGACAAAACATTTTATTGCAAATTCGACGAGCTTCTGAATTTCGTTTAGTCTCATAATTTTACAAGTTCAAAATTTAGCAAGGAAACGATTGATTTTCTTGGAAAAATGAGCTTACAGCTCAAGCAGAATCGCAATTTCTTTGGTGTGTCTTTCGCAGTTGTTTCCAATTTTTTTATCGACAATGAAGAAATGCATATTGCAAAATGTACATTTTGAAAAAACACTAAATTTCGACTGTGGCACTGACGCGGCGGGTGTACCTCTACGAACGTCTTACTACATGATGCAATTTCTTAGAGACACACATGTGAGTGTGTGTGTGTGTGTGTGTGTAAAAGTTTAGCATAAAAAGCTCGGGGTACGGTAAATTTGATCTGAATCTAACAGAAAAACAATATTGTCTACAGAACCTTTTCGTCATTTCCATAAAACATTTGTTTCTTCAATTCCTAGTTTTACACATAAGCACCATAAATTGTTAAGAATATTGCATTTTTTTATTTACGGAGCATATCATATAAAATAATGGTGCATTTAACCATTTATTCTACTGCAAAACAGCCACACCCCACGCACAATACCTAAGTATAAATATCGACCGACAAACTTAATTTTAACCACGACCTACAACAACATGGAAGCAAAATCACACAAAGAGCTTCACACTTCAGGAAAATCACATTCAAGCGACGCTATATACACATAAAATACTTAGCAAAAATATACAATTCTATCTGCCGTCCAATGATGAAATACGGCCATCCAATTTGCATTAAGTGCGAAGAAATGCCATTTTATAAGAAATATCAAGACGAGCTTACATATTCCTGTCTAGGTTCATAATTTAACGAAACAAAAATTCGGCAAGGAAGTTCAGTGAGACAAAACGGGTATTGAAATATCTAGAAAAATAAAGTGTAGAGGCTTTGAATATCTGCCGAGTTATAGAGGTTACCCATATTTGCTAGTCGACAGATGAGATCATTGTATTGCTCGAACGTTCCGACCTTTAGTGACATACGACCTCAGCTTTTCGCCAACCATTGGTGTTGTCACACACAACATGCAACAAGCATATTCAATTCAGCAACCGCACAGTTTGCTTTACGAGTTAAAAAGTGGTAGAACAGTCATTTCAAGCTCGTGCTTTTACTTGAAACTGTTTTTTCTTTTCTTTTTTCAAGTATCAAAACTTCTATAACCATCTCTATAAAAAACGTAGATATAAAGGATCAGAACGGATTTAAATATTGAATTGGCAGACAATGATAATACTCGATACTGAAATGAGAGTTTACATTATGGATTTTCAATAAATTCCAAATTGGCCTGTATTCACATTTGCATTCGACCTTTTCTTGTCGAATGGTATCTACACGACAGATTTTTTCAAATTATATGGGTAAAGCTATGTGCAAAGTTTCTCGTGCTTCCAGAGTCTCATTTCAATCGATATTCAATTGCTGACAATTTAAAAAATGATGATAGAGAGGTAATAAACACTGTGAAAAATTGGGTTTCCATTCCTTCAAAATTAGAATTGTTTTATGAAATTTTGCATCGAAGGTTGGTATTTTTGTAAATTAATTTCTTTTTGAAAGCAAATTTTCTATCAATTTTCTTGTGTCCAGTTATAAGTATTTTTTGCTGTTATACTGAAAAAGCGATACAACAGTATTTATGGAATACATGAGAATGACGAGCTGCGCGACAATAGCTCGCCGTTATCTTACATCTAATGTTCCTCTTTATGCATCGAAGCTTTCTATTTTTTCTTGTACATGACTTTCCCTACCATTTTTCCAGTTCACAGATATACATCGTTCTGCTCTAAATCTAAGTAAGCGATAGAATAGCATATTACGATAAAAGAGGGTGGACTGCTTTACTTTTGTGGAGGGTTCGATACTGTTTTCCCGATTGAGATTTAAAAAATTTTGAACCAACAACGAGTTTGCACATGCAGTTCGGTTTTCATTACTCCCGGCGGGCAGAAAAGATCAGTTTTTTTCCTTACGGATTAACAAAACTGGACCGTACATGTGTACGAGTCAGGGGTTAAAAATGAGTGTTTTTTACCACGTGCATGAAATGAGATTATTTCAGCAAGGTCGGGAAAAAATTGTTCGTTAGGAAAATATGCAGCATATATGAAAATTTTAAACGATTATTTTCAATTCAATATCGAGTTAAATTCTTTTTTTTTCTTCAATATCTTTTTCAAGAATTTGCTTACCATTTTAGAGTGTACAGATTTTTATTTTTCAGCTGTGATTCTGAGTAAGCAATAGGAAATTGTAATATTTAAAATAAAACAAGTAACGCATTAGACGGCAGTTGTGGAAAGCACGGGGATTACGAGCTACGTGATAATTGCTCTCAGTTATTTTGAATTTATTATACCGACCTATTTTCACCAAAGCTTTCTATTTTTTCTCGCACATTGATTTTCTCACTAATTTTACAGTGTACAGTTTTTAACATTTTTCCTTTGATGCTGAAGAAGCAATAGAGAAGTGTTTTGCTTGGAATTAAAGTTGGAACATATTCTAGATTCTCTAAAATTTAGTGTATAGATCTATGCATGGAAACTTTCGATTTTTTCTCGTATATTAATTATTCCAAATTTTTAACACTGTACATATTCAAATATTTCTATTATCCTAAATTTATTATATCTATATATGTACCGAAAATTTCAATTTTTCTTCGATTTAAATCTTTCCATTACCTTAGATTTTCTATACCGATCTACGCACCGAATCTGTCTATTTTTCTCGCACATTAATTATCCACACTATCCATATTTTAATCTTTCCACTATCTCTAAATTTACCATACCTATCTATCCTCCGAAGCTTTCTATTTTATTTTTTCTATATACCTTTCAACATTTTTACAGTATACAGATAACAATCTTTCTGCCGTGATTCCGCGTGAGCAATAGAAAAGTGTTTTGTTAGAAATCAAACATGCAGCACATTAGGTGGACGTTGTGGAAAGCATGAGGATGACGAGCCGCGCGATAATTGCTCGACGGTCTCCCGGGTGCACATGCACGCGACGCCCCATGGTCGCGCACACGGCAGATCCTGCTGGCAGTCACGGCGGTAAAGTTTGCGAATGGGATAATCCGATTACGTATACACGAACAGAAGTGCATATATACACATATATCCTCATATATACATATATATATACGCGTAGGTCGGGAACGCAGACACAACACACACACACATACACTCATATATATACGTATATACACATTTATATATAAATATATGTATATACATATATATGCAATATGTGTGTCGTAGTCTCGTACATCATTCACACGCAACTGGCGCATATAATGTCGTGGGGTGCGAGTTGTGAGTACTACATCTGCATGAACACGCGACGGACACCCCCGCAAATCCCACGTAGGATCATCAAAGTTGGCCAAAGTCACAATTTCACTCCAACGAGTATGATACGAGCGGAGACCCGAGAGAGAGAGAGAGAGAGAGAGAGAGCAGACGAAATCCGATGGCCAAAGATATCCTCACTGATTTAACCGGGATCGGAGCCGGAAAAAGCACAAATAGTTATTGATAAAACGAGAGAGGTTCAATGATGGTAGAAATAAAATCCACCGATGGGACGATGGGACATTGTAAGGTTGAAGGAGTAAATTTTGATGAAGCAAACTGCAGCCGCTTGGGGACTGAATGGCAAGGGTTGGTCACGACGGGGTGTCGTTGACGCTGATAAAATAAATCTGGAGGCAGAGCGTGGAACGAGGGTAGTCGAGCTGCGAGAAGCGGAAAAATTCATGTCCTGACGTTGTAGTATATGAGACGTTCGCCACTTTATTTTTACCCTCCCGGATCTCTTCCGTAATTGGCTATATAATGGTACTATACTCGAAGGTCTCTACGAATTTTTTCAGGCTTTTTATTTCACTCGTTTTGGAAATGGGGCTCTTTCTTTTCTTCAAGGCCGCGGAGGAGATGAAAAAGGCCTGAAAGAAAATGAAAAAGCTTAAAGTCATGGGTTTTTTATTAACTGCTTAATGCAATATTCTGAATATTTTTTTATTATCGAAAAGCCTATTTTTAGAAAAAAAAGAGGACATATACATTGGACGTCAGTGAAAAATACCCAAGGGTTGAAACAAAAAGTGTCGACTCAACAGCTTTTTTCTTAATTATAAAATTTTTTCACTCTTTCGGGCATCGAATATTTAAAAATCAATTCTATATAACCTAAAGTATCATGCATGAAATCTGCAGAAGGTGAAGAAAATTAGTGAAAAGTTATTGTGGCTGATTTGACAGAGAATGCACTATACATATACTTGAGCTCCCTGGGTGCAGAAGGAGGGTTCTATATTATAGTTGAGAGATGCTTAAACAAGCGCGCGAACGTCTTGCGCATCTCCCGCGCCGGGATTCGTGATCGCTCCACCCGAGAACTGAAACGAAGAGAGCTCGATGTAATGTAGGATGGGATAGGATCCTGCCGCAGGCGCTTCATACCGGCTCGTACATTTCTTCCCCACCCCTTGACTCTCTATGCATCACAAATACTCTACTATCACTATTAATACTCACAACTACCGTTAGAGGCGTATTGGTTCACACCTGGAATACGATAAGTATTCCTGTACCTCGAAATCTAAAGATAAGCATCGCTCGCATGAAATATCAATTAAATAACCGTTCTCACTGTGGATTATTTGCTATAATTACAGTACGAAAATTTTTATAAAACGGGGGTAATAGAAAAATATAATTTAATACCCTTAACGATATACATCAATACAAATTAATAATAATATGATACCCTTAAGGTATCTTTGAAGCATTCCCGAAAAATTAGAAAAAGATCAAGCAATTATCGTTCGCGATATATTCAAACTTCAGGAAAGTGACGGCGAAATCACCGAGGCGAGGTACAAAAGTTAGTGAATAATTGTCGAAATGACATAAATAGAAAATATCGGTTAATCACAGTTCTCACTTTGCCACCGCTGAATCTATCACTATTTCTCTGAGTGAAATGTGTCCGTCTCCGGATAACACAATCAATTACGATTACGCGAGTTCCCTGAGCATGTTTGCGCCCGTGGTGGGAAATCTGGTGTCGGGGAATAGGGATAGCCTCGCGTGTGCATCAGTCGGCTTAAACGCGTGGCGATGCTACCCCTGCAGCTGCTCGTTAACCGCGTTGGTTAATTACACGTTCTCGGTCATGAGACTGTCGCAGCGGCGAACGAGCAGCGGTGGAAGTAGTAGCGGCACTCGTAGTAACATAGTACGGCCGTGCATGCACCGTGCAGTAGTAGATATCGACGCTTGGAGCGGCCGACGATTCGTGATCGTTTTCACAGAGGGACGCACCCCTTCCTTCCTCCCCTAACAATTTATAATCACCTTTATTTTAAAAAATCGTAGATTTTTTCCTCCATCTCCCCCCCCGTCGTACGTAATTTTATTATACCGTCACAATCATAGATATCACGGATTCAAACGTATCCAAATATCAAATTGGCAGGCAATGATAATATTCAACACTGAAATGCGAGTTTTGTAGTATAGATTCGCAATTATAAAAAAATTGGTCTGTATTACGATTCGCATTCCACTTTTTCTTGCCAAATGCACCGTGCAAGTAGTAGATGTCGACGCTTGGAGCGGCCGACGATTCTTGACCGTTTCACGGACAGACGCACCCCTTTGTTCCTCCCTTAACATTTCTATAATCAATTAAAAAAAAAAAATTAATTGGTCTGTATTATAATTTGCATTCGACTTTGTCTTGCTAAACGGGTATACACCGATAAATTTTATTTTAAGGTAGTACAAAATTGATGAAATGCATTGCAAATATTGCCTTTCGGATGCATTGCAAATATTGCCTTTCGGTTCCTCCAAAATTAAAACGATTGTTTTTTTCATTTCTCCATCGAAGGTTTGTATTTTTGTATGTTAATTTTTTTCTCGTTAATCGCGTTGCTTAATTACACGTTCTCGGCCATGAGACTGTCGCAGCGGTGAAAGTAGTAGCGGCACTCGTAGTAACATAGTACGGCCGTGCATGCACCGTGCAAGTAGTAGATATCGACGCTCGGAGCGGCCGACGATTCGTGACCATTTTCACGGACGGACGCGCCCCCGCGTCACCCCCACTCCTCTTCCCCCCTTCGATAACTCGCTCAAGCAGGACGATCGTTTTCCAGGGTGAGAAACTGGGCGCTCAAGTTCGGCGTGGATCTTTGGGAGTTCGGGAGACAGGCGACCAAGATGAGCGACATACAGAGGGTGAGAAAATTATGCGGGGTTCCGCCTTTCTTCTTGCTTTTCCCGCTCCTCTCCTCTTCTTATCCCTGCGGAAGTATATAACAGGGAGGAAAAGGTCGAGTGGGCGACTTCAGCATCGCTCATCGATACTTGCACCCCAAGAAAACGATTTATTAGATTTCAATAAACTTTTCTTGAAGCAACTACATTGTAAAAATATTTTTTATTCAACTAAACAGAATTTTAATATGCTGTTTTAGTTAAATTAATAAATCATTTCTCTGGGTGTGAGTCATCAAGCTACAGAAAACTGTATAATAATATTAACAATATCCTTTAATCGTTGTGGTGCTTTTATTTTTACAGAAATATCATCAATTTGACGGCACCGTAGCCAAAAAGGACGGGCTTATGCTCGTCAGGGAAATGGCAGCAGAAGTGAAGAACATGATGGATTTTAAGAAAAATGCTGTTATGGTGATTATAAGCAATGATTATAAGATTATGAGCAAAAAGAATTCTCACAAATTGTTCGTTCCTGCTTTCTATTTTTATTCCGAGTCTCAAAAGCACAAAAACAAATTTGTATATGTGAAGTATTTGTCGCAGATAATCAGCAAAAAAATTAAACTCGAGCTTCAAGAGTCAAAGTTTCTTTTGGCAATTTTTCACGTGACTCGAATGTGCATTACAGAGATTAGTGGAGAGTGCGGAGCAAGCCTCAGTGTCACCACCGAAGGAATCTAGTGCCTCACCGAAGTACTACTCCTCGCATCACCTAAACGTCTTCACCGAAGACGGCAAAGTAGCGGAAGGCGCACGGAAAATGTTCCTAGTACCGAATCGTCACTTCGACCGTTTACCAGTTAACTTGAACCTCTCGGCTGTTTTGCTGCCTCCAGGAGTACAGGACAGCGGTAAGTTCTGTCCATAAAATGCTGTTTAAAACAATCATCAAATTTATTTGAGGATACGAATTGAATGACTATTTTTTTTAATCGTTTCATTTGACGCACGTTCAGAGAGCGAAGTAAGCACCGGCCTACAGTGGAGCGATCATCTGGATCCTATTTTTGTAAATAACTACGAGAGCGATCCGACGCTTTCCTGGCAATACTATGGAGCTACTTCCGGTTTTCTAAGACGATTTCCTGGTAGGTTGCAGGATCTTTCATACATTGAAAAAAATGATTTGTGGTTTTAACTGTAGATTTGGATTTGTAACGACAAATAGTAGTTATTTTGTTGCCATTTTCGTCACGAGAAATTATATTACAATATAATTACTATAATCGGAGAATTCTCTAAGAATATTTTAGAAGTGGGCATCAAATTTGAGGCCGTAAACAAGGTTGATTTTTAATATCATTTTCTGGTGAATTGATATTAGATTTCTGTTCATTGGTAAAAGCCTCGCTAATCGACACAAGAAATGAAACGAAAAATAAAAACAAAACTAATTATGTTCACAGCAACAGCCTGGCCACCAACAAGCACCGAATCTTCGCACAAATCCTCGGAGGATAGCCCGGAAGTCTTCGACTTTCGTATGCTAGACTGGTTCGTCGGTGGTGCAACGAGCCCCAAGGATTTAACCATCGTTGTAGACTCCGCAAGTTTCTCCTCTAAAAAAACTCGGAGCCTCGCGATTGCCACGATTAAATTAGTTCTAGACACCCTCGGACCCAACGATTACGTGAATGTCTATCGCTACGGCGAGAATGCCGAGGAAATCGTCCAATGCTTCAAAGACAGTCTCGTCCAGGCTTCTCCGGAGAATATCAAAGACTTGAAAAATGCTCTTTACTCGATTCAACCTGAATCGGCGACGAACGTGTCCGCAGCTATCGGCACGGCCTTTGAAATTCTCTACAAGTACAACAAAACTGGCCAGGGAGCTCAGTGCAATCAGGCAATTATGCTCGTCACTTCCAATACAGAATCTCCATCGAAAGAGCTTATTAAGAGATACAATTGGCCTCACATGCCCGTGAGGATCTTCACGTACCTGGTAGGCGGCGATAAAAGTCCGGACCTTAAAGATACAGCCTGCGAAAATAAGGGTAAGTTGGAAATGCTTTAAACATACGTTCATAACCAAAAGTTTAATCCACTCAGCGCTGTTAGGCATAAAATTCGTAGTTTTTGCTTTATTTTCACGGGGTAATAGGTTCTTATTATTTTTCCCGAGAATTTTTTCTTCCCGCTTTTTCCACCTTTTTCTGAGAATTGTTTCTGACCGTTTTTTCTACCTTTTTACGAAGACGTGTTGCAGGGGAAAATAATGAGGTCTTGTAATAGCATTATTATTGCACTTTTCGTTTTAGCAAGCTCCTTAAATTTAAAAAAAACGGTAATTGCCAGTTGAACCTTTAGAATCTTCGCGACGTCGACTTTTAAGGGCTTCCGAAGGGGAAACGAGAATCGTCGACTTCTACGAAATTTTACGATAAATTTTTGAGTTCATTGAATTTGTAAAAAAAAATTCTTCAACTAATTCTACAAAATTTCTCAAATATGAAATGCAGCTTTTGAATTTTTCAAATTCGAACGAGACATTTAAAAACCATCATACCATGAATTTCGGAAAAGAAGAAAGTTTTTAGTTAAATAAATAAATAAAAAATTACATAAAAATGATCCATTGATAACTTCCGGTATCATTACAATATTCCAAAATCAATTTTTTTTCGAATCTCCAATGCCGTCAGTTTCTCTGAATTTTTGTTCTTGTCACGAAATGCTTGAATTCTGATGGAATTAAACTTTCGGTTGATGATGTACGTATGAAGCATCCTCCAGAAGAAGACCGTCGATTGAAAAAGCAACTTCTCAACATTTTGCTTCCGGTATAAGTTACAAGAAGCCCCAGTTTGCCTGCTTGATTATTCCGTATCCGATATAGGTTTTTACGCGAGAATAACTTCGATGGAGGACGTGAAGAATAAAGTTTTGGAGTACGTGAAGGTATTGGCAAGACCGATGGTGCTATATCAGCACGACCATCCAATTCATTGGACGCCAGCGTACGTCGGCGGCCAGGTACTCGATAGTAGCAAAACTTTTTCCTCAGTCTTATTAATAACGCTCAGTTGGGGATGAACGGTTGTTGAACTCGAAATTATTTATTTTCAGAGCAGCAGATACGGGGAGGAGGGCCGGGGCCAGTTAATGACGTCCGTTACCGCGCCAATTTTGGACCGGCGCAATCATACGGTAATTAAAACGATTACACCGCTCATTCCTCTTTTTGATGCAGCAATTGAAGTTGCTTTAATAATTTATAACGGGCTATTTTCGGCCAAAATTGTTTTAAGGTGAAAACTGCAAACCTTCTGGGTATCGTTGGCACGGATGTGCCAGTGGAGGAAGTGCAGAAGCTCGTGCCGCCCTATAAGGTCAGTTAATTGCACATTAATTCGGCACTTAAAATTTAACGTTATGAAAACTTTGCTTTCTCATGAAACTAAACCCGCTTTTTTAATGGGTTTCAGCTCGGAGCTAACGGCTACTCCTTTATAGTCGACAACAACGGTCGAGTTCTGTATCATCCTGATTTACGCCCACTTGTGAGTTTATTTATAACTTTACACGTGTATTTGATAGATGCATTTGTACAAGCAAAAATTTCATGGTTTTAACGCTGAGTATTTCCTTGTTGTGCAGCCCGGAAGTCCGAATGTGAGTATAGGCGCTTTTGGTTTAGGAAATTTAAGTGAAAAATCAAACAAGGCCTCAATTTCTCGTTCTTGTTGCAGTATTCTGAGTCTCTCAAGCCTAAATATACAAGCGTTGATTTGTCGGAAGTGGAACTGGCGGAATTCGACGGACCCTCCCATTCGGCAAACAATTCTGCTCTGCTCGAAGTAAGGATTGGTTTGTTCACTACAAATTAACGTCGATATTGTACTGAGTTACTACAATTGACCTCTTAATTTTAGCTGAGACGCGATATGATCGAACAAAAAGAGGGAGAGACCAGTTTCGCGGTGAAAATACACTACGATGACATGGTGGGTAGCAGGACGTCGTTTCGTCGATGATCCGTCTTGAAACTGTGCAGAAATAATTAAAGGATGAACTTTGTGCTTGCAGAAGAGGGTCACGATAAGGCGGCACAATTATTTTTATGAACCGATCGAAGGGACTCCGTTCTCTCTGGGGCTGGCATTGCCAGAAGGCTACGGAATGTTAGAAATTATTGCTGAGCTGGAAATAAAACTAGCAATTGTAAACGGTAATTATTTCACTTGTTTTTAATCACTTAATTAAGGTAATCCTCCAGCAACAGCTTATCGAATAGCAGTTCATTATGATGTCATTGCAGTGTCTGAATAATAACAAGAGTACGTAATGTGATTTAACGATTATACACACATGAAGTAATCGGATTTTATAATTTACTAATTGGATACGTATCATGACAATCGTGAAATTAACGTCTGTCTTTTCGAGTCGCAGGCATTGCAACCATTAATAATAAGAGAAATACAATTGCGGTTCGATTCATAATTATTTATGTCAGATGTTAGAGCCATAAAATACTAATTACTAATTGCCTATTTTCGAGAGATCTACGAAATATTTTTAGAAATGTTCCCTTCAAAAACTAATACAGAAGTACAACTTTTATGTAGAAACATTTTTTCAGTAAGTCCAAGCTTCTGAGATATATGTGTCTTTAAAAAAAGGCGTTTCAAAAAATATTTTTATACCCCAGATATGTCAAATGTTGGTACCCATTTAATACCTACTACTGTAAAAGGATTGCCTTAATTAAAATAGGTTTGACAGTTTTAGCTTATTACTGATATATTTTGTTTTCAGTGTCTGACTACCTCAATGGCACGAACTGGAAGGTACACCCTGATTGGGTGTACTGCGAGTACAGCTCGGCATCCGAAAGGCATTTCGCTACCCCAGAGGAACGTATACTCCACTTCTTGGCTCGAAGTCGAATGCCGGGGTGGAAGTGGATGTCCTCGAGACCTAAGAGTCCGAGCTCGCATGACAAACAAGCGAGCAAGCCTGACAAAGACGCATATTACTGTAAGTATTTCTTTAAATCCATTTTAATCCGCTAAATAACATTACTGGAAAAAAGCACACCAAAACAGAGAATTTCATTGAATCGAATAAATTCAATTGAAATATCGGAGAACAAAACTTTTTCATCTTTTAATAACGCTTCTCATATTTATATGAAATTTTAATCAATGTCACAATATTTTATAGCATTGAAGAATCAATTAAATGACATATAATATTGGACTTTACATATCCTCTAATTGGATTTAATTGGTTTACCAACTAAAGCATATATCGAGCGCAATATAATTTTTTAAATGAAATTTCATGACATTGATTAAAACTTGATATAAATCTGGAACCCGTTATTTGAAGGAAATCAAATTATTTCATTACGGTTCAATGCAACACATAATTAGAATTAAATGAATCAGCGGGAATTTTAAGTTGGTCAATTTTTTATGTGTAATTGTCCAATCTGTTCGGATCGATGAAATCTTTTTTCACCGGATTAATTAATGATGTCGATCGATTTTATGCCGCTAGCTGTTCAGAGGTTCAGATTTAATTATTTTTAACGATGTTAATGCTAACTATGGAAATCAGATTATAGAGCATATTGGAAGATTGTATTGATAGAAGGTTGTTAATTATTCATATTCAACCAGAAAAGGCGTCGATGAGTATTACATTTTTTATGCAGAGCTTTCAATTTTAGAACATTATTCATTAATATTTTTCCAATTGGTTATTTTCGTTTGTTTTATCTATAACTTTTCAAGGAAAAGAGAAAATTAAAAGTGACTAAAATAGATCTGACTGTTATGGTTTTTTGCATTAAATAGAAAAATTATGTGGTGTTGACCGGTTAAAAAATAGATTTTTGTTGACCCACTTTTTTTTGTCTTGTTACCCTTGCGCAATGCATTAATGGACCCGGGAGACCAACAATCCTCAAATAATTCTCAGTCGTGCATAAAACATATCTGTCGAGCATAAGAATATTTGAGATTATTTCACAACCTAATTTATTGTAAATAAATATCTAAGTACGATTATATTAATTTGTCCGGTATTTTCACTCAGAGAAGTGTCCAATATTTAACGAAAATATTTTCTCTCGCAGAAACGGGTCATTCATTAAACGGCTCTTTATTTAATAAAAATGTATTTTCAATTAATTGTCTCTAAATGAATGTCTATTTTTTCGTTGACATGCTGAACCTCTAGACGGTCTAATTTTCGGCGAATCTAATCCAAGCCGCATTGTCAATCCAATTTCCGCTTTCCGACAAAATCTTTGAAATTTTTTTTTCGAAATTTCCTTTGCAGGTGACAAAAGATTGGTACAGTCTCTCGCATTGGACGCGATAGTAACAAGTGGATTTAATAATAGAGACAGTAGTACGATGCACAAGGAAGAGAATCAGAGGTAAGTCCATCGATCGCAGGGAGGATACGCTGACGCATGCTCTGCCATAAATACTTGTTGACCCGAGCACCAGTAATGCACAAAAATGAAAAGCACAATACCATAATCGATCTTTGATTAATCGCGGGGCATACGATTATTGAAACTTAATTAAAATCGAGGTTGGAGTATATAGAGGTCAATGAATGCCCCGAAAAAACTTTCCACATACATATATCGTTCCGTGAGAGTAATCGTTTTGTATATAGATCTCGTTGTACATCGTCGTACTACGAACAAAATGAGACTCCATTACACCTCGCCGTAACGATATGCGGCTGTTGGACCCGATAACCTCTGCGTAATAAGAGAAGAGATTTATCCCCGACTCTGAATAATCGCAGCTGTTTAACCGAGCGAGACATCCGGCAAGGGATGGGTGAGATCCTTGTGCGAGAAAACGGAGCGAACGGTATACCGAGTGGAGACGATATATTGAAAGATCGTATTGCTTTTAAAACGACACACTGCACCTTTATCGACACCTATACTTTTTCATTTTTATATATATTTATACTTTATTGCATATTTTTATTACATTTTATTATTGTGTGTCTCCACCGCCAGCCCCATTGCCATACTGATGGCTCTACTGCACAGGTAATCTATTATGCACAAATATATGTTTAAACCTCACTCGCAGTTTTGCACGGTAACTATACTGTCGGTCGGACAGCAATCGTGAAAAAAAAAGAAAAAAAAAAGAAAAAAAAAATGTATTTCCTGCCACTGTATTTTTTTTCTGTCTCAATCTCTCTCTCTCTCTCTCTCCTCCTGATAAACACGAAAATCGGCCTTTCAATTGCCAAGTGAAACCTCACGAGCGCACCACCGAGCCTCGTTTTATTGCTGAGCACATATATATATATATGCAATGCGATAATATTAAGTGCTGCAACGTGTCTACCCGCAATAATAAATAAATTCAAGCTTGTATTATTATAAAACGAGGCATGATTGGCTACGTGTACAACCGTAATATTAAGTTTTACATCTAAGCTCCACCACGGCCATGAAAAATTGACGGTTTTTTTCGTTTTTTTTTTTTTTTCTTATTTTTTTTTGTTTTCAATTGTTGCAGGCATTTGTATAAAGCAAAACGTTGGGTATATTCTCGTTAACGTGATATATGATTTTGCGGAAATGTTGTTATTTGTGTATACGTTATTATATATTCTTAGTATGTGCATCTCTTGTTACGCGCACCAATTGTTGCTGATTAATGGTAAGGAGCGCCTCGAAATTCGCGCGGCGAATTATTATCGCTGCGGGAGCTTCGAGAGGCCCTTTCTGATTACGAGAAACCCTCCAGCTCCGAAATACTCGGGGAAACTCGTCGAACGTGCTGAGGAAACACGAGCACGGATTTTTTTTCTCAGCCGAAAAAGAGTTCTGAACTCGAGACTCCTGATTACGCTCGTAACCGGAGACAGGCTCTTATTGTTACTATTAAATACGCACTTTTCGATTGTCGTGTGATTCATTTGTTGCTTATTATTTTATACAAATGACTTGTGTGGTTTTGACTTTTTGATCGTTCGCTAAAACTACATTTTGCACTGAGTTCCACAGTAAAAGAAATTTTTATATTTATTATTCGCCATATTTAATATCATTTACTTGCATTGACTAAAGAAAAATAATAAAATAATGTGATCCGACGAATTTCTGCAAATTAACAGATGATACGAGAGAAAAAATATTCTATTCGCATTGAATATTAGTTCAATAATTCGTGATATAAATACAATTTAACGAGTTACACAAAAAACTTAAGCTTTATCAATTTTGTTCACTCCTTTAACAATTGTAAAAAAAGTTTAGTGCAAAAGAGCAGGTAATGGCTGACCAAAAATTATAGTTATTGACCACAAAAGTAGTTTTTATAAAATAACAACAAATAAATCACCAGATAAGCAATGCTATTATAATGTAACGAAAGCAGCTCATATCTTGGCTGAAAACCCGAGTATTTCGGGTTTCTCGGGGCCGAATAATGTGAGAAAAAAATAAATAAAAAAACCAAACAACACGCCATTAGGATCCTCGACACATACGGATGTAATGTTATTTCTAGGAGAGATCATCCATATGAACAATACCCCAAAACGTACGAGTATCTGGAATATTAGCGGGTGAGAACAAATATTAAACTTGGTGGTGAACTGTAACTCTAACAGCTGAGCTTCAGGGCTTATCCAACTTGGAGACAAAGTGACGACTCTTTCTCTCGATCTGTGTAAGTCCATTGTTCTCTTTTAATTGATAGACCCAAGCTTCTGGATATAATGAATATTAATGAATAATAAACAATACAATTTACGTCGCCCATTAAAGGCGACGCTTGCTGCTGTTGTTTAAAAAAAAAAAACTACGTAACGCATGCCCGTTATCTAAAAAAAAAATGAGGACCGTGGATTATATATATTTTTGTAAATTTATTTATTTAAAAAAAAACGTATTCACGGCTGCTAATGAGTTTCGTGCTCCAAAAAAGCGCCGCTAGTTGTTCTTCTTTCGTACACAACCCAGAGCTGTTAATAATACCAAAGCACGGCTTTTGTAAATTTAATCAAAGGCATGATAATATAAATATGTTATTCCAATAATTAATTTCCCATGTTTATATCTGTAGATACAGATTGATTTATCATCCCTGATCTCCAGTTGCACGCGATCCAAAATTCCTGGCCGGATAATCAATCGTCATTTTGCGATATTATTTTCATTTCGTTGTTTTACATTAATCTGCTTGTAATTTAGTATTTATATTAGTATTAATTATTTATGTAGATGTTTCGAATCTCGGTGAAATTACATTTTTAACCATCTGAGTGATAAACCCTTTGGGATCTTTGTGTGTGCGCAGCGTGCCAAGCTGAGAGTACTGTACTGCTTGCTATGAAGCCGAGAGGTCAGTGCGTCTAGAGTTTGTCGTAGAGACTCGGCCACGAAGTTCCAGACTAAAGAGAGAGAAGCTTTCCTACTGTACAACCGGCGACCAAGCGCTTTTGCCATTTACGAACGACACCAATCCATTTCAATCGTCCAATTGATCGAACCATTGAGTATTTATCGTTGCCCTACTCTTCTCTTGGGCTACATTCACTGGCAAAAAGGAATTCACTTGAAATTTAGTGCACATGCACTTCAAGTTTGTATGCATAAACTGGTATACTAAAATTACTATACAAGTGCAATGTCAAATTTATTTTCGGTACAGTAATTTTGATAATTTTCTGTTAATTGCAAAAGTACCTCAATTTTACCAAGTTTTCTTGCGCAAAATGGTAAATAAATGTAATATAGATTTAATGTATTTTTGTAGTAAAATCAAAGTAAAATGTTAGAATTACTTTAGCCTACATTAATTTTAGATCGCACTTATACATAGAATTTAGTGGACCAGTTTATGCATAGAAACTTTCAGTCCTTATGCATTCAATTTCAAGTAGATTTCTTGTAGAGTGTAGCCATTCAATCGCTGGACATTGCCATCATTATTTAAAGTTCAACTCACTAATAATCACAGCTACGAGATACTCGAGGTAAAAGCAGAGGGAGAAAATATTTATACAGAAGATACAAATAAAGTTTTAAACAAACGTTTCATCCGATCAGAATATCAGTATTTCGCGAAAAAAATAAGTAAATATATTTATTTTGAGTCTTTGGGTGAAATTGAGAAATTACCTTAAATACATTATTATTGAAAAATTGCCTATCATCGATTTTTATGTCGCCAAAAAAAAGTATTTATTTCGATTAATCGATTGGCAACTAATTTGAGAAAATCGTAATAAAACATTTTTGCTATTTGTTCATATTTTCCGATTGGCAGCGACCAATAATTAAAATGCTATTTAAAGTTAGAAGATCACAAGATCTTCCATCATTTCCGTCACGTCTTCACCGAGGCGCGGTGAAGATTTAATTCACCCGCACATTTTTCAGGTACTCGTATACTACGACCGCACATTATAACGCTACTTTCCCGAAATAACATTACACCAAAAGCCTATAAATAAATAAAAATGAAAAAAGAGAAAGAGAAGAACGATGCCTTAACGTCACAACCGTGGCAACCGTAGCTTAAATGTATCCCGTATTTGCTCATTTGAGATTTCTTACATAGCTTAAAAAAGAAAGAAAAAAAAAAAAAACAACAACCCCCGCTAAAGTTCCCAGTTGTCACGTGAATGCACGCAATCCGTTGAATGGATCCAACTTTTTTTTGTACTTATTTTACGTTCTTTAATTTAGATGATGTTACTTGAAACTCGTTGCCTCGTGTAAAGAGAGAGTAATTGTCTGCAACTAAAAAAAAAAACAAAAAGATCGTCATCCTTTCGTGGCCCACCTTACGTTAATCTCATTCCAGTATCTCGTGTATACAGACAGACACACACGTGCCTCATTCAGTGTGAGCTTATCATTCTTTAGGTACAAAGTGGCGAGACAATTGATCGAAAAAGTCTCTAAAAACGATATTGATCATTTGCCGCAATTGCAACAACACCAAAAAAAACATCCGACAGAACACTGACAAAACAATAAGCCAACTGCTGTTGCGGCTATTTTTTCATGAATCAATGCGAATCACTCGCATTGCGTCATGAAAACGTGCGAGGTTTTGGTACGTTCATGGTACACGTGCTCACTTACTCATTTAAAAAAATAGAAAAAAATAAATAAAAATAAACGAAACCATACAACGATGATAATATACAATATATATATATATCGTAGACATAAGTGTATGTAACACTATGATCACAGGTACATTACGATAAAATTCGCTATATACTTTTGAATAATCCTCGTCGAAATATTTGAAACGCTAACCTGAAGTACCTTCGATTTTGCAGCCAAGGAAAGGGTAGATTCGGAGTGGCGAGGAGCTTCATTGCAACGAGGAGTGGCCTGTTGCGATGGCACGACCATGAAGACAATAAGGATGTCGAGGACGAACCGTAAATGTCAACTTGATGAATTAATAACTATACTATACGTTATTTAAGCGATTCTGCCGCGAGAAAAATTAACAACGGCCTGAATAGTAGAGCCCTCGATGTCGAAATGCGAAAAATCTGTCGGAATAGCCGAGAGTGCTAACCGATATATATAAAAAAAAAATTAAAAAAACAAATCCTAGCTCAGACAAAAGCATATCGACGATCTTGCTGAATATTGAAGTTTTTCATTGATCAGGAATTTCGCCGACATGAACAAAAGAGCTATGGACACGTCGTGGTACAAAAGAGCTGCTGAACAACACGCCGTCGAACCCGAGAGCTTCGTTTTCAGTGTGCCTTTCAACGCAGGTACGCCTTGACATCTCTATATTGTTTTTTCATCCTTTCGCTAACTCCGCCACGATAAGCAAGGCGATATAACGATTTCTTCTTCGATGTCAACAGCCGAACTCTCTGATCCTCTGGTCACCGCAACGCACGCCGTTTTTTTCGAAGGCAAGAACCACAAAGCTCCAGCTGCTGTCGTGGGCTTGCAATTTCAACATTCCTCCCTGTCTTCGCACTTCATGAACATCACGTCCACAGTACGAGAAAATATTCTTACAAATCGTGCTACTTTTAGGGTACTTTTTTTAGGGACTTTTGTTAATTATTACGATGATATTTGTTTCAGTGCAACGGTTGCAAAAAAAATTGCGCATCGGAAGAACTCGACTGCTACATTCTAGACAACAGTGGATTTATTATAATCAGCGAACGGCGCGAGCATACCGGAAAATTCTTTGGCGAGATCGACGGCACAATAATGGACTCATTAGTGCAGGATAAGATCTATAGGTTTGTTTTTAATTGGATAATTGTTGGCTTCAATTTGACGATCTTCTGAGGGAAGCTCTGTTTTCATGGAATTTTTGGTGTTGCGATTTTCTTGTCAGGATATTCAGAGGATAAATCAAAATGTTGTAAAAATTCTTTAAAAATATGGCTGAGTATTATTTTGTATACATACTTAAATTGGGCTACTAAGTTTTGCAGAATTTAGTGCGATGAAATTCATTTTTTTAAGAATTTGAAATTTGGTAGAACCAATTTTTTACAATTGTATAAATTAAAGAGAAGCTGCTGTAACTTTGTAAAAATGTTTAATTTGAATGGTGGTGTGAAAGGTATTATTATATGGTTACGGGCCCTTTTTTCATTTAGGAAAGTCACCGTAGTGGACTATCAAGGCGTTTGCCTCCCCGAAGAATCTTATCTATCGTCTGCACCAAGAATGGTATCCGCCTCAATCATGAAGGTTTTCGGAACCTTCCTTGGATTCCTCTGGAGTTTCGTACTGAGGCTGGGTGTCCACGAGTTGTGGAATCCCATTGGCATCTTGGCGAACAATTTAGACAACAATGGTAAGATTTCAATATCATCCCGGAAGAATCAATACCATTTCTCCTTTGAAAACAAAAAAGTTATGTTGAAATAACTACTTTTCTTGGAACATATTAGTGCCGAATAAAAGTCGTTTCATGTGTAGTTATCATTATCCAATGATTACGAAGTTAGAAAAAATTTGAACTCAAATCTTGATGAATTATGATGGAAAACCTGGCAACCTCTGTCACCTTCATTTAACCGAAAACCACTCAAATTAACTGAGAAAAAAAGCAAGTTTCATTTGGCAGTTATTTCACCTAGTTTAACTGGCCTTTTAACTGACTCTTGAGAAAAAAATTCGTATAGATTTTAATCGACTTTAACCAATTTTTAACTCACGATTTTTTCGCTTGGAGTAATTTTTTACTGGTAACTTCAAACGATTTTCTAACCGATTTCCTAACCGACACGTTTTACTTAATTTTTTTTTCTTCTAATTTTGGATTTCCGTGGGAAAAAAATTATTTAAAAACTTCATCAATGTTAAAACATATTTCTCCGTTGCAAATGATGTTGTGTTTCAAGACGAAGACGGAAATCCCTTCGACCCTTACTCTCCCGGGTTGACCGAAGATCCGACCCCAGGAAGCGATGCGTTTCCGCCGTTTCCGGAAGTCGCACCCGAGCCTGTCGCACCCCCAGCGACACACGCAACGTCGACGCAATATCCTCTGCACAAATTGCGCACCTGCGAGAAGAAAACGGATCTGTACATCCTACAACCCGAGAAGCTTAACACTAGTCAGAGTAATCCACTGAAAGGAAAACTAACCAATTGTCATGTAACTCGCTGCGAGAGGTAAGTTCTTTCTTTCCATCATTCACATCCAGAAAAGCATATAGTTAATTCAACTATACAGCATATATTTTTTGAAATTAACGCCAACATTCATTGTATTGTATTGTATATCACCCGAGACTTACAAAAAAAAATTGTCTTTTGCTAAATTCCAGGCCCTTCAGCGTCCAGAAAATCCAACACACGAATTTAATACTCTTAGTGGTCGATACGCTCTGTCCCTGTGGCAGTAAACAATTAAGCATCGAGCCGATCGAGGCTATTTCGGAGCCGGGAGCATGTACCGCACGAAGAGAACGCCTGTATCGTCGCCGGCCGCCAAAGTGCACCAACTATCATCCCGAGGAGATGGAAATCAAATTCTGCGGTGCTTCACACCATATCGCAGCTTCATTCGGTCTCCTATTAGTATCACTTTTTATGGTGCAATTCACGTGACTTGATCCGCGTTAAATAAATAAAAAATAAAGACAACAACAAAAAGAAAAAAAAACGAACAAGAACAAAAAAAATGAAGGTTACATAGCAAACCTCGACATCCGCGAATCGCAAAGTGGTATAAAAAGAAGAAAAAAAAAGAGAGAAAAAAAAGAATACTATATTATACGATATCTTACATGTCACGACGGGAAGATGTTTAATAATTTTCCGGCTAACGATTAATATCCACCACGGAGAGATCTTGAATTGTCCACGGTCAATAAACCGTAACCGCAATAACGCAATTTTAATATTGAGTAAGAATTTTTAGAGTATCGATGCTGTTGCGGCTAATTTTGCTGCTGCTGCTGCTACTGCTGCTGCTGGGAGGCCGGGGTGGCACGGGCGGCTTAATCCTCGTGTCGGACGTGGCCTCTGGCGCCGCGGAACTTGACTCGAGAATATAAAGAATTGAAAAAAACGAAAAAATGAAAAAAAAAAGAAACGATAATAAATAAACGATGAGAAAGATAATCGCAGACGCTGGAATTTAGAGAAGGATATTATAGAGTTTGAGCGGAACAAGTCCGTGCTTCGAAACCTCGAAGTCTCGACTTTTTTTTACTCAACATCTATTACGTTTTTATTGATCTTTCGTTAGTTTTTTAAAGTCACACCGAACGGTTCTTAGATCGGAGTGTAGTTTTTGGATAGTTGAGAGATATAATAGTGGCCGATAATAAGATACGGGCGCGTTTTCAAACGCGTCTTTTTCTTTACCTTATTTGTATATTAATACATATTATATTATATATATTATATATAATATATACATGATCAAGCCGAGCCTCAAGAACCGCGATATTTGATTTACAGTTTATCGTTGAACAGCGCTCTTAGTATTGCATATCAATGTTGGCACGAGTTGTGTAATTGCAAGTTGCGCGAGAATGCCTGTTTAACGTGGGATTGTCGATCCTTAAGGGATTCGTTGCGAGAACACTGCGGCCAGCGGGCATAGTCATCGCGATAATGTAATGCACAACCCAAGACTCGCCCGCGAACGCAACGTTCTCGCAACGTTAAAATTAAAACAACAACAAAACAAAGACTCAATCGCACATATCGAGACTTAAACTACTCGATAATAAATCGTTATATTGTTCCAAGGGAGAGAAAGGTAGAGAGAAAGAGATGTCCCGAATGATCGTATTTATGATGTTATGAATGAGATGACGTTGTTCGTTCATGTATAAAAAAGAAACACACACACACACACACACACACACTAAACACGTTTTCCTCTTTTGTTAATTGCATTTTTCATTACAAGACCATTTTTTACTGTGTCTTCCACGAAACGGCCTTTCTTAATGTGGATTACGAGGGAGAGACGTATGGGAAAAATAATGAAAACTGAAAATGAGAGAAAAACAAAAAAAAAGAAGAAAAGTAAAACGATAATAAGAGAGAAGTAACGGCGTTAAGGTGAAACGATAAAACGTTGAATGTTGGACGCCGAGCATGAGTTGGCTTCCTGATTTTTCTCTCAAGGGAAATCAATGATGCATATCGATCAAGTCTACTGTATGTTTCGGAACCCCTACATTCTCCTACCTATAAGCGAACTGTAGGTGATATAAATATACGAATACGATATAACATAAATGAAAAACAAAAAAATACAAAAAAAAATAACAAAATAAAAGATACTCTTCGAAGAGACATGCGTACACTTCCGAGGAAGCAAAAAGTTCTTACAATAAGGGTCACTGTATAATTCTGTGACGAAAAACCATCAGTTTTCGTTATCTGTCAACTACTGGTCGTGCGTTGTATCGTTGAAAAAAAAACAAAAAAAAAAAAACAAAACCGAAAAAACATAAATAAATAACTATAATGTTACAAGTACCACCTCCAAGGTGAACGATGCGAAAAAAATCGCGCGCGACTAAAAGATATCATGTGTATCTTAGGTTATCAAGAAAAGATACTATTACGTGCTAGGAGAATGAAAAAAAAAAGAAAACTGAAAACAATAATAATAATGATAATAAAATAAGAAGAAAAAAAGCATTTTTTGCCATTCTGTGTAAACAATCGCTAATAACAATACCGGCTATGCTTTGTGATTGTTATCCTTTACAGAAATACCTAAGGTGGAAGAGTATTTTGCATAAAAATCCAAAGCAATTCGAATATTTATACGTGAAACGCTATTGGGGCATTTGTACGAACGCGTTCCAAGCAGGGCCAAAAATTATGTTTTTCCATGTAATTTATTCCAAGTTTGGCTGTTGTTATCTTGAATATCGAATACCATGTTGTATAGATTATGGTGATAGGTGGAAAAAAAAAGATGAGAACAAGAAAAAAAAGACAGAAGAAAAACAAATATATAAGAGCGATAGATTAAAAACGATTGGGATGAGAATACTCGAGTGCCGAGAAACGCTGTATCGCGTTGAATCGACTATAAGTGTATAATATAGGATGGCAATCAACATTGATTCAAAACTCTATATCAATGTTCATGAAATACGTACAGACGGATAGAGACCATGGCACAACTTATCCTTTCAAACTTTTAATATGGAAACAAAAAAAAAAGAAATACAAACAAAACAAATAGTATGAGATGCTATTAACGTCGACACTTGTACATTACTATTATTATTAATATTACTATTACTATTATTAAAACCAAAGTGTGTGTATAATGGCGAGATTTCACGTTATATCGCACAGAAAATTAGAAATATCCATCTGGTGTATATATACATTTATTCTGAAACCTCAAACCATGTTTCGTCTTTTTGATTTTTCCGAATAACAAAATATTCCTGCACCCGAAAAAGAGATCGGCATTTTCAATTACTTTTGCTATTCATAATTATCGCACATTCCCATTTTCGAGGGGAATCAATAATTGATTTTTATTCAAACAGAAATCGCAGAGGAAACGGTAATTCATTTAATTAATAACTCATGCCAAAAAAATGTGGAATTGGAGTTTTACTTAAATGCAAATTCATGTAAAATTCATAATTCATTACGATTTGATAAATATATTATAACTATAAATATCAATATAACTCGGATAGAATTTGGAATTGATTAAAATTGAAATACCATTTCTTAAGTGTGGACCTGCATAATATTGAATTTGCTGATCTCTCGTCTGCACAATATTTCCGCTTTCGAGCATTTATCCAATATTTCCATTCTGATTATCGACTGTTTTTTAAATGACAAATATTGATACTCTCGCAGTAATCTTTTTTTACTGCGACTGGCAAAGCAGATTCTGCACTATAGCGATCAGATCATATGACTCGCATTAGCCAAAGTGTTCAACTGTTATTCTGCAAACTTATTTTTAGTTTTTTATTTTTGTCTCCTGAAGATATCATTTTAGTTGCCGTATTTGCATCAACAAGTTCACTTTGCGGTGAGTGTTTCTCACAAACTAATCTTGTTTGCTATCAGTGTTGACATTGAAGAAGCACATTGAGATAATCATTATCTTTGCCATGAATATAACATGGTGATAAACTATCACCTATTCCGCCTGATCAGTTGGCTCTCAGTCAGTCCACTAAATACAAGAAACTCTGCATAGCATTTGCATCTTGCACACACCATTTGAAAGGTAAGATTTCGCATGAATTTATTAGAGATTAATTTAGATTGCCTGTAATTAAATTGAATTTGTTATGTGTATCCCATAATAATTTTTAATTTAGATGGCCACACGTTGGGGTATTGTAAGTGCTGGGAAAATTTCCCACGATTTTACTACCGCTCTCTCAACTTTACCAGAAAAAGAGCACTGCGTTGTTGCTGTAGCGGCTTCTGATTTATCCAGAGCTCAGGCTTTTGCTAAATTACATAATATAAAAAAAGCCTATGGCGCTTACAAGGATTTGGCTGAAGATGCTAATGTTGGTGAGCGGACAGCAATTTGCCAGATTTTGTATGAAATTTTCGAAAATTACTTTATGTATTAATGAACTTTTCAGAGGTGGTTTATGTTGGTGCAAGACATCCTCAACATTTGGAGATTGCAAAATTAATGCTCCAAAATGGTAAACACGTACTTTGCGAAAAACCTCTGACATTGAACAAAAAGCAAACAACAGAATTGGTGGAAGAGGCTCGAAAGCGAGGACTGTTCCTCATGGAAGCTATTTGGAGTCGCTGCTTCCCACTTTATGAGGCACTTAAGAAAGAAATAAAGGCTGGCGCTATTGGAGAAGTCAGACAAGTGATTGTGTCCTTTGGATTCCAGATGGAAGACATAGAACGCGTGATGTATGTGAAAATATCAATTTATTAGTCTTCCTCTTATTAACAGGATTTAATAGTTTTTTTTAAACATCTATTTCATCCAAATTTCCAAATATTCTATTTTGCACTCATAACGAAAAATGTAATCACCCATTTTTTTCTTCCATTTTTCTATAATTGTTTAAAAGACAAATTCCACAAAAGGCATTATTTTTTTTTTAAAATCAGTCTAAAAATAAGACTATTCATTTCCTTTTTATCTTGCAGAATAAAAGAGCAGGGAGGCGGAAGTATCTTGGATCTAGGAGTGTATACAATCCAATTTGCAAGTTTGATCTTTGACGGCGAAAAGCCGGAAATCATCAAAGCAGCGGGTCATCTAAACGAGGAAGGAGTAGACATGACAATGTCAGCTACTCTCCTGTACAAAAACAAACGCGTGGCAACGATGATAACGAATATGACAGCGGATATGCCTAACGAAGCTACCGTGATTGGAACTAAGGGAACTATAAAGATTCCAAACTTCTGGTGTCCAACCAAAGCGGAACTTCCTTCAGGGCCTTTCGAGGCTCCATTGCCCGAGGCTCGATTGAAGTTCAATTATATCAACAGCGCGGGATTGCGATACGAAGCTGCGGAAGCGCGAGCTTGCATAAAAGCGGGCAAAACGGAGAGCCAAAAAGTGCCGCTCTCCGATTCTCTGCTCATCGCCGAAATTGAAGACGAGTTGCGCAGGCAATTGGGCGTCGTTTATTCGGTGGACTAAAATTTCTTGCTTGGAAAATCCCATTGCTCTCACTGAAGCCAATCGATTCTCACTTACAATTAAACGCATGAAATTTAGATGCACGATTGCGTTAATTACGCTGTTAAAAATGCAAGGAAATTTACAAAACGGTATGAGATTTACGACTCGAGAATTCCATATTGATATACTTTTATTGCAAATTTATGAATAATATAAGAATTCTCTGATACTGGAATTTGAAGATTACAGTATGTGAGTATTGTCATCTTCGTTCTAATACACCAATATTGTATTTGTTAATGAAGAATTTATTTGCAAATTAATATAAGGTGTATGGATCCGAGCTTTACAACCGTTATATTAATTTTATAGTGTATGGGAATTATCTATTCAGGGTCGCACACTATTTTTGATACATTTATTATACCGATGTAATTATTAACGGAGTTAGAAAAGACCGGAGTTTTTTATGCACAACCTCGCAAATTGAATAAAATATGCAACTGTTATATTAAATGAAAGTACATTAACAGTGAACTGAGAGTACATTATTGAAATTACTGAACCGTACATTATTATTCACGCACTTGTGAATACCAAATGTACTGTACCAGCTTACGCATATAAATCTCCGGTACTTTTATATCATATTTTCACTGGATATTTTTTTTTTCACAGTGAATGTTATCGTGAGGTGACAAATAAATTTGTTAAAAATTTGGGTATATTGTTTGTGTTACCGTATTTCGATGGTACTTAATTGCCGGCCGGTGTACATTGCACCTTTCCCACTGTCCTTGAGACCGCACTGAGAAAGTTTTTGTTACAAATAGCAATTCTTCAGGTTTTTATATATTAACAAAGCACTGTTCAGCATTCCATTAGCTAGCATTGCAAGTAAATCACAAAAAAACAACGGGCGCGACGATTAAGAGCATCTGATGTACAGTGGCTAATTTTCGCGGCTAGACGCAGTTCAAATGCTTATCGCCGTACTTAATACTGGCGCAGGTGCGAGGGCGCTTATCTTTTTTGCGCCTATCGGTGCGGCCGTGCGGCAAACGCGCATACCGCTCCATCTCGTGGGACATGTTCACTTGGTTTATTCGAGCGGCAAATTTGAATTGCCGAACCAACAATGTTCTTTGTGATGGTAAAAAACAAAGTGAGAACAAGGTGAGGACACGGACAGCCGAATGTCGGCCAGCTTTTTTCATTGTTTCCCTCGTGAATTACACCCGATATTCACACGTTGTTCACCACGATGAAAATTAATGCCGAAATAAAGGTCGTTATTTATGACGTTCTGGTTATAACTAGTTACTCACGTGAACGAGCATTACTAGTTCACAAGAGACACTAGTACGAACTAGTACGAACTGGTACAAACGTATCGCTAGTGTAGATGAAGCACTACAGCACTGTAAAAAATTGAAAAAAATTAATTAATTAAAACACTGGGTACAAAGTTCGGATTCGTGTACCGTATATTAATTAGCAGATGTATTCATCATTGACAAATACAATATCGGTATATTAAAATAAAGATTGCAATACTCACGTACTATCATTTTTAAATACCAGTACCGTAGAATTCTTATATTATTCCTCAATTTGCAATAAAAGTATATTAATAAAGTATTCAAATGCACTAAAATTTTTCAGTAATTATGATTCCAATAAAATCAATAGTTATTTTCCACGAAGTTTTAATGGCATCATACGCTAAATCTGATTAATGTATGTTCCGCCAAATGGAGAACGGAGTGTATTAGGAAAAATATGACAATAGAAGGGTATATCAACAGTTTTATATTAAACTAGTTCTTTATTACAATAGTTACATTTTTTTTCAGTACATCTTCTTTCCATTGCTCGAAAATTGATAACGCGTTTGATGTCCTCCGTCGTAATTCGTCATTGCGTCGAGCGCAAAACTGTGAAGTACGACATCGATGTTTTGACGACCTTAAAAAGAATATTTGTCTTCATAATTTTTGAAAATCGACAAAAAGGGTTCATTGGAGAGTTTAGTTTTTTTTTTGTTAATACCGTTTTATATTAAAAAATGGGAAGAAAAAAAAATTTATCTCACCACTGCGTAAGTTTCCACGGACATTACGCAAATTTTGCCGGCTGTAAGTTTGCACGGTGTGTTAGAACGCATTGTAATCAGATTTAACAGCTTCCGGGCCCTCAGCGAAATTTTATACCATTGACAGCTCTGACTGTGCGGTAAAAAATTTTTAATATTTTGAGCCAATTTTCTATAGCCTTTCTCAAGAAGTTTTGGAAAAAGTTCTGTTGACTCATTTACTCACACGCAATAACGAATATTCATACTACCCTCCATCAATAGTTGAGCCAAGTACATTTCTATGTAAAGATGTATCAGCTGAGCCGCCACGAAATTTACGAATCTTATGACGTCTTGAGGATCATTATTGTTGGTAACAAGCTAAATACTTCCAATATTTTATGTATTATCAGGTTACTATTGTTATCGCATTTTTATGGATTATTACTAACGCAATTTTGTATCATTTTGGGTCCCGAGGAATTGAATAGGAAGTAAAGGGAAAGGAATAGCAAAAGCCAATAGGCATACCTGAGGAATAATCAACGAAGAAAAATTGAACCATTTTACCTGTACACCTGTTATGCTCATCATGAACATGTTCAGTCCGACAACGAAGAACAAGGATGTTGAATACGTGTCCTCAAGAAGTTTCGCGTATCTGTTGAACAAACGGTATATTAATAGTGAGTCATTTTTTTAATATGCAGATTCACCATCAAAAAAGCTCTCACTCAATAGCATCGTTATGTCTGTCGATGCAGAACGCTATGTTCTCGTAAGCCATGTCTCTTCCTTCAACTGAATACAGATTCCCAGCCGAATGTTCATTTTCGCCTATTTTTTTTAACTTGTCCCTTAAAAGAAAAAAACAATTCATGGTTTTCTCTTTGTATTCCGACATCCAAAACAATTTAGCCTAACATGGTCTTCACTTTAAATAGTAGCAAAAACGTAATTACTTTGAACAACGCCGGGTATTTGTGATTGTAAAATTTCATAGTTCTGTTAGCTAAACGTTAAATTTTACAGGATTCATTAGCTAATAGCGAAATTTTATTAGCTATATTAATTAATAAATATAAACAAAATTTGATAGAGTGCCTTTTAGTGATACTTTGATATTAGCAATAATAGAGCAGATCTGTTATGATAAAAAAAGTGGCTCATTTTTCAGAACGTCACATTTTAGCCGTTTTTCTCAGATTGTTGTAAATGCGAGAAAAATAGCTGAATTCCCAGGCAAACTTCCCACATCTTTCGTTAAGCTCTCACCCAACAGCGGCAAATAGTCCACAAGCGTGCAGAACGGTTCCGATGAACATCACATCAGTGGCGATTGAGATAAGCATTATGATCGATACACACACGTAGGTGTACAAAATGATATAAGCATAATATTTCTGCATGTCGATTCCACCGTAATAAACGGGGAAAGGGTATATTCGGGGCTCGGATCCATTTTTAAACAAAATGTCCATTATCGTCGGGAGAATCGGCTCGGTCAAGAAAGTTATTCCAGTTGAAAAGATTATAACTGTGAGCAACAACATAGAATTTTTATTTAATTGATTAACGTTAGAGTTAGCGTTCCCCGTTCTTCATCAACCTGCGTACACGATCGTGAACTTTCTCTGATTCTCAGCGTACTCATGAAGAATATCAACCTCTGGATTGTTGGCCCACACTTCCCAATGCTCTCGAAGCCGATTTATCAATTTTAATATCTGCACGAATTTATCAGTTAGAAAAAACATTGATCTTTCGATTTCCCGGCGGTTTGGTGGAAGAAAAAAATGAATTGAGTCATCCTTACTCCGGTCACACCATTAAATACCAAGCTACCATCAAGTCACAGGATTTTCATTCATTATAAAAAAATTTTCGCATAATCGACAATAGAAAAAAAATCTTTAAATCCGATTCACTTTAATTCTAATTTACAATTAGCGCAAGGTAATCATTAGTTTGTACTGCTTTTCCAAGTGTTTTATTTACCGAAAAGGTATACCGTTTTTTTTTTTTTTTTTTTAACACTTTTGCAAACATGTAATTTTGTGAAGGTTTTATTTATGAAAATAAGTTGAATGCTGTTAAATTTTTTTTCACGCTGAAACATACACCCAGGTTTTAAAAGGTTCACATTTTTCTTGCACGAACCCTGCACCGTAATCTTAGACTCGATTTTTAACAAAATCGATATCACTAATCCAGCTGACCTTCTGCGGATTAGTTATACAAGTCAACAATTTGGCAGCGCACAAGCCGTCGAAAAAAATCGGCGCCATGCATTCGACAAGAATTTCCGGTTCTTTACGGTACAGCACTATCGCCATTATCTGCGGTCCGATTTGAGTGGTGCACAAAAATAGTACAATAGATAGAGCGGTAAAACTGGAGCGCCTCGTCTGATACGGCCATTGTCCGATGCTGGACATTAAGATTTTATTCATTCTGTAATAACGCTTTAGACAGAAGCCCATCGTGACTGAAACTCCCGTCAGCGACTGTGTTATGGGGAAACATGGATATTATTTCCCGCAACTGTCTGCAACCTGCCACTGAGCTTATTTTACCTATTCGCCATAATGTCTTTGGCTCCGTCGATTCGACATAATTGTTGCGAGAAATGATACGTTCGTTGACGTGAAAATTGGTCTTCAAAGCTGGACGTTGACGTTGAGATGTAGACACTGACGTCTTCGATCCATTTCCTTCCATTCGGATCAAGAATCGCAGTGGCAACTCAACGTGAGACATTAAACGGTATTGGTTTAACCGTCTCACGATGCCTCTTTTCTTTTTTTTTTTCACTTCAACTTATCCTAAGAGCTACTGCTCTTCCCGGTAAATACAATTATATTGCGACAAGATAACAACAACCTTAAGGAATATAACAGGTACCATCGGCTGAGCGTTACATGTATATAAAATGTAAGTTGCAACTTCCGTTTCAGGAATACAAGATTTTTTAAAACAATATGACAATTAATTAATATTACAAGTATTTTCGCATAATGTAACAAATTGCATAACAGTTGCATTACTGGTGTTATTTATTTGTTCCTGCTTGGTATTATTCGTTTCTTGAACTCTTCGGGCGTCCAGTTGAAAGTTATAAGAAAATGATAGTCCATGTCTTGCATTTTTCCAGACATCCATCGGTTGTAAAATCGCTACCGCAAAACGCTGGTTATTACAGAAATAAGCCGCTACGATTTGACGTTGAACCAACTCGTGGCAAGCAACCCCCATGGGATACCACACGTTTGAAGGGTTGGTTCGCAGGATTCCTCAGAGTGTAGTTGGAACAGTGTTTTATGAACGTCTGGATAACGAATCATTTGCGAGCGAATTTCGAACCATCGGCAATTTAATGTTAAAATTTAACATTATTTCGCCAAAAGTATAACTTTATTATAAAGTATAGTATTTAGACGCATTTCTGACGTTTTAGAATGAATGCTTTCTTCTGACCAGGTCGACTGCTACGTAGAGAACGGTGTACAGGACTATCCCTTGACATTTTTCTGTACCCAGGACGATTTTTCCGTAGTTTTCGGAGTCCAGCACGATCGCTCCGTAGTTCTTGGTGTCTGCGTTAATTCCACCGATTTTTTATATTTGTTTTAATTTCTTCATGGTTTTTGGTGTCCAGGTTGATTGCTCCATGGCTTTTGGTGTCCAGGTGGATTTCTCTATAGCTTTTGATGTCGAGGTTGTTTTCTCCATAGGTAAGTACGTCTAAATATGTTTATCAGCTAGTTCGTGAAGAGTCCCGATTTGGGTAAACCTATACTTTTGGCGCACTAATGCGGGACACCGGCGAGATCCAGCCCGTACTTTTTTAATATGGGTGTGTTACTTTATTATAATGTTATAATAATACATCTCATTAACATTACCTAAGCATCACTAAAGTTATATTACAATTGTTGCAAACATGTTAGACAATGACTACATAATTTTTGTTGAATACCATTTACAGAATGCGGCGAAGTATTGTTATTACAATACTTCATCTTGTAGAATGGTTATTCCATTCCAATTTGTGTCCATTGTATATATGTAGTAGTATTTACTTACCTTTATTCACTGTTTACTGTAAATCAATTTTACAGTTTGTTTTTTAATGACATTCTGATTTTCAAAAAGATATCAATTTTGCCTAAGGAAGTTTTTTAAAAAAAGAAAAAAAATAGTATGCCAAGTATTAAAACACACACTTTTTTCTCCGAATTACATTAAAATACATTTTTTTCAACTAGTTACATTAAAACACACGTTGTTCACCCCGTTTCATTAACACATTTTTCGCCTAATTACTTTCTTCATCTAGTTACATTTTCACACGCGTTCGCCACGCTGTAATAAACAGGGGCAGTTTTTGTATTTTCGTTACAAAAAGTGCTATGTCATATCAGCTCTTCGGCACGATATAAACAAGTTTCGGGCGAGTCCCGAGCTCTCGGGCTGCACTTTCATACAACCCTTTTGCGCCCGAGATAACTTGCGAATGAAACTGCGTGAAGAGGGCGGATTTTTCGCGCTCGCTCTCTGTTTTTCTCACGAGCGAATAAACCGATGTTGCACTTGCGTGAAAACGCTGCCTGAGCGAACACAATGATAGTGCTCGAGTGTGCGCAGTGCACTCAAATTCCTCACACCGTAGAAACGTTCGGGCACAGTAAAAAAGAAAAAATGCTTGCACGGCAATTGTCCAAATGAGATATATATGCCCAGCAACATCTTTTACGGATACCATATGACATTGAAAAACGATAATGTCAAACATCAGTAAAAGACGCACAAAAAAATTCGTTGCATCTCTTCTTGAAAATACGACGTATGGACACCCCTAGCAAACACGATAACTTTCATTTTTGCTCCCAACAACGAATTTCATTATTTGATACTCACGAAGTACGAAAAAGCTCGTTACACGCGAAGGATCCACGAAAAAAAGTTCAGTCCACATCCGACATACACATCGAAAAAAAAAAACGAAAGTCGTTGGTAAAGATAATGAAATTAGGGAACAACAAAATGTCGAAACACTGACATAAACAACATTGAGAGATGAAGTTGCGTTTAGCACAGAGAAAACTTGTGTAAATCATCAAAATGACTTACCAAACAACCAAGCAAAACAAATCTCATAGTCGTTTTGCACGAAGGTCGTTACCGTAGTAGCAACCATCAGATTTTGTTGTTTCTTTGTCTCAAAACTCATCATATTTTCGTGCAAAAAAACAACTCCCATTGGCTCCAACCATTTTTTGCCCACTTTGACATTCATCGTATTTGCCGAAGACTTCTGACAAAAAATTCGTTACTTCATTTTACCCAAAAATGCCGCATACGCGTAATACTCACGAACTATACAGAGAAGCTCATTATCTACGAATGATGCACGAAAAAAAAAAAGCTCATATACGACATTCACACAAAGAACACAACGAAAAGCCTTTCGTAAAAATGACAAAATTAGGGAATGGTTAACATGACTATAATTCAGCCGATATCGATCACAAGCCCTCCCAAAAAGGTGGGAGGAGGGGAAGAAGCACGACGCCGCGACCGGCGCTCTAAGCGCGGAATATCGTCAGCGCGTTGCGTTGGCAGCAATGAGCGCCGCTTTCCGCAGGCGAAGCCGCAGCAGCACCAGCTACGGGAAGCGACGGCGTTTTCACCGAGTCCCCCCCATCTTGAGTTTCGGCAGTTTGCTGATCGCCAGCTATCGTCGCGGTTCCGATCGTTATTAACTCGCTCGTGTGTGTGTGTTGCCGCGTGTTTTCCTCCAATTATCTCTGAATAAAAACTCGTGGCTATTCGCGATGAGTGCCGAGGAGGAGGTCCTGAGGATTCAGAAGAAGCTGAGTAAAATGTCGAGCGGCGACGGGACGGTGAGTGAGTGAGTGAGAAAATTAAGAGCAATAGAGCGGCCTATACGCGTACGCGCTCGTGAACGCGCGCGGGACGCGGGCGCGGGATACTGAAAAGCCATCGTGCCGCTCGACTATTCGGCACTGAAGACTATTCACCTCGTCTCTCGCGGAATTAGCATTAGAATCTAAAGGATGCCTTCTATTATCAATCATGCCGATCTCTCGATAAATCTCGCAACTGTAACGAGACTATCCGCAGTGCTGTCGGCGTGCGCCTCGCGATTATAAACACGCGAGGCCCAACGCTCCACTACCGGTCGCGGAATTCCTTTTTTTTTCTTTCGCTAAATAGCTGCGAGCCTAAATAGAGTCGAGGGAATTAGAATCGGCGCACGCGGAACACACCGGATGAAGATGCCATACAATCATTTATGCTTTTAGTATTTCATTGTAGTTTTCGCGCTGCTATTGTTATTGAATGTACACTGAACATATGTATTTATTACACTTTTCATACACGTTTTAGAAATAAGGGATAAGTCCTTTATTTTTGCAAGAAAAAAATAAATGCAATTTTGTGTAAATTTTTGTTATAAATAAATAGTACGAAATTAAACGAATATTTGTTTATTTTGTGTGGTATAAATGCATGATTGTTCATGCGATCATTTGTAAAATTTCAGGTAATTTGGGAATTTTTAAGTTGCTACTCTGTATTAAATTATATGAATGACAAAACTGTTAAAAAATGTGATGAACAATGTTCTCGACAAGTTCGAAATAGTATTTGAAAAATATCAAATAAAGATACATCGGTGCAATTTATTAAGATTTTAATACTTGATAATCACTATTCTCATTAAAAGTATACTAAATGTTATAAGAATGTACCTTAAACTTTTCATATCTGGTTAATGAATGTGATTAAGGTGTGTATGTTGCGTACTATAAGAAAAAGATAAGAAATGGTTATAGATTCAGGGTGAAGCTCTCTAATAATTTGTTCTTTAACTGCACACAGGGGCAGGAACAAGCTCTGGAGTTGCTCAAAGTACTGCAAAAATTGCCAGTCGATTTGGAGCTTCTCACAAAAACCAGGATAGGGATGACCGTCAATGCCCTGCGAAAGTCTAGCAGTGACGAGGAAGTCATATCCTTGTCCAAGACGTTAATTAAAAATTGGAAGAAGTTTTTAGGTGAGAAGTAGAAAATTATCTGAATCAACACTTAATACGATTTATTCAATCGTCAATTGTAAACCAAACTTTAAAGTTGTGTATTGACTCCAATTCCTCAATTGCCTTATTTTTTTGTGACAAAATCCAAGTAACAGCTGGACCAAATTTGAAAAAAAAAGGCAAAGACAATGCAAAAATGAAAGTAGTATTTATTTTAGAGAATTGTAATTCAACAATGAAATTTCAAACAGGCAATTCCAACAAAGATGGCAAAGAATCAAGTTCAGCAAGCAGCTCCAAAAAGAAGGAGGATAGAAATGACAAAAGCAAGGATGACAGCGATTCGAAGAAGGACAAGGATGTCAGTGATGGCCAGGATGTTAAGATGAAGGAAGAGAAATCCAGCAAAGATTCACAGAAAAAACAATCCTCTTTTCCCGCCGCGACGACCACCGACGCGGTCAGACTAAAATGCCGAGAACTTTTGGCTGCAGCATTGAGAGTCGACGGCACGGCAATCGAAGGCTGCGCTACTCCGGAAGAATTGGCGGAGGAATTGGAAGAGGCAATCTTCGCCGAATTCAAAAATACCGACAACAGATATAAAAATAGGGTAAACGAAATGAAATTTCTTTTCGAACCCTATTCGAAATTTAAAAAAAAAACATATTTACCTGAACAAAAATAAAAAATTTAGATTTGACGCGGTCAGAATTTGTTAGTTATTGAGTTAATTATTTAGATATAAAAGCCATTAAGTGGATGTAAAAATGAATACGGTTATCGATCGCACCAAAGAGTTGAACTCAAAATCGCGAAGGTTTCTTAATAAAACTATGAAAATTAAATCCATAAAACTTGATAGAAGTATTAACGAAAAAGCAATACGAATTTGACTCTTATAAAGTTTCTAAATATTTTAAAAACCCTTCAACAAGTAAACGACCAATTATGAATTGAAGTTATTTTCAATCTAACAAATTACGAATCATTTCAGGTACGCAGCCGAGTGGCGAATTTGCGAGACGCGAAAAATCCGACTCTGAGAACGAATTTTATTGTGGGCGCAATAACGCCGGCGAGACTCGCCTCGATGACCGCCGAGGAAATGGCGAGCGATGAGATAAAACAACTGCGAGACAAATTCCAGAAGGAAGCGATTAACGATGCCCAACTTTCCACCGTTCAGGGTACACAAACCGATTTGCTCAAATGCGGAAAGTGCAAGAAACGCAATTGTACTTACAATCAAGTGCAGACCCGATCGGCCGACGAGCCTATGACCACTTTTGTGCTGTGTAACAATTGCGGAAATCGGTGGAAATTCTGTTAACTTCACTTCCGTGCTTTTTCTCGTTATTTCATTTTCAACCGTTAATATAGTTAATTGCTATATGTAACACCACGAAGATCGACGGTCGTCAGAGAAATCGAGGCGAAACCACCGCGTTTCCTTTCTTCGCTTTTTAAATAAGTCAATTCTGGTCATTTGGCGCGTACTCTTATTTAAATTTGGCTCGTACAAAATTAGTTTTGTATTCTGTGATAAACGAAATAGATAATTCTGCCTAACCACCCTATGTTGTTTATCGCAAACCGATGAATACTTTAACATCAACTATAACGAGCCGCGAATTAATATTCGTGCTCCTGATATTTTTCTTTGACGCCCGTACGATTTTACGCACGAGGAAACCAAATTTTTCGGTTGGCGAGAAATACCTTCGGTCAAGTTTCGAGAATCGGAAAACCGACGAGCGAGCCACCGGAGATTAATGTGGTAATCGTGATACCTCCACGCGGCCCCTCGCGACAAATTTAACTTTCAAACACTGCGAGATGGCCACTTTTTCATACTTTCAAATACGCATTTTTCTTTGTTTATTAAATATTTCATCCAATTATGAAATATTCAATAAAATGCATGTTGCAACTTTACGAGTCTTAAACACATTTTTCTTGCAGTGAATTTGATGGGAAAAAAATAAAAGTAACAGGAAGTGATGTTTATTATTACAGTTGTTATTTTCATGTAATTAATTGTAAACGATCTGTTTGAAGGATTAGTTGCAAGAATGCGTTTTTTTTAAGGTACTAAAACATGGCTAAACCGTTTGTATCTCGATTTTTGAGCGATAACAATACAATCGCTAGTTTTATACACAAATGTACACAGCATAGCTGATTTTTACGATTTACGAAGCTCCCGTCATCCGACAACCAAGTTGTCTCTCCGGTTTAATTGCGCACGGACAGTTTGCGATACTTTTTAGCACCGCGTAAAATTAATTTGTCACGAGGGGTCACGATCAATTTTTCAACGACACAATATCCCCGACTAATCACTTCACGAATAATCCTGATGTCCGACGATAAACAGAGTCGTCGCGGGGCTCTAGGTTAAAATTAAACTATGAATTTTGTGCGAATGGATATTTAATTCGCGACGTGAGATGCGAATAAACGATAATATGTAAAATATCAAGTAAAACGTTTTAAATCAATCCATTTCTGTTACTTACACTATTTTTCGAGTGAAATTCATGTACATATACAAGGTCTTATCTATGAACTGTAAAATTTCGAACTAAGTCTCATTTTTTTGGGATTCGGGCTCGCTTCTGCATATTACAGAAATGCGCCTACCCTTTTCGATCTTTTCTCCACGATACGTAGACTCATCGTTACCCAGTACCTCATGATTGTACTTTTGGCGCGCTGCTCCACTAGAAGACAGAAAAATAGGCTTGTCAAACTTTCTCTGATTTTATGTACACTCGAATTGAGTTTATGTAATTTTACCAACCTCATTATGTACAGAGACCTTCTTGGTAGAAGAAAATCTTCCTTGCAGTCTTTTTCGTTGCCGACTAACGTCAAACGCATCACGCAATCGCTCAGTAAACTTATTCCCGCTATAACGTCGCCACAAAACTGTGAAATGATAAATTATTGTTTAGCTCAGTGTTGCATCAGGAATATATCTTTTATGTATTAATGGTAGACAAATGCGTGTTTTAGAGCAAAATCGTAACCGTGCCATTACTGTGAAATTCATTCCATCGATTTATTTATGCTATGAATAATTGGATATTCATAATTCATTTTCTTCTTTCGATTTTGCTGTATTTTACATTTTCGTAACAAAATGGATACAAATCTGATTTATAGGAATACACATTGTTTTTTCAGATTGGTCAGTTTAACAATCGGATAAAAAAGAAAGATATTTAGTGGGGAAATGAAAGCCCTATTGTCTCCATTCTTCATTAAAAATTTAAATTTTCTTATATAGTGAGAAATGCGAAAAAAACCTATTGTTTGAAAATGATTTATACCATAAATAAACAAATAGAATGAACTTGGAAGTAATGGAGTGCTTACGTCTATTCAGAGTGAGCATCTCGTAATCATTTGGCCATAACGACGTGTTTTTCCATCAATAAAATGAAAACGTATCTATAATTCGTAAAATTTCAGTCGCTATTTCGATCGTATGAAAAAAAACCTAATACAAGTATAAATTGTAGGATTTCGATGTGGCAATAATAGTGAATATTATTGGAAATATTGGGAATCCTAAAAGGCGTAAATACTTATCTAACGATTTTCAATCCTACGTCCTTTTTTACGATTTTTCTTTGACAGTGAGAAACAAATAAATAAAAGGCTTTCGAAAACCAAAGCTCGAAATGATAGTTACGAGTTTCGTACCCTGACGCTGTCGACGTGGGGCTTAATTTTCCCTTCCGCAGCCAAGTCTAAAACATGGACCAGTCCCAATTGCGGAGTTCCAGGTGGAAAAGCTTTAGCTCGAACCCTATCAATGATTTTGGTGTTTTCTTCGTTCCATTTGGCGCGTTCGGTCTCGCGATATCCATGGATTGCCTAGAACGTGCGTAGGCTACATAATAAAGTAGAGTCAGTGTTGAACGGACAAGCAAAATCGAGTAATCATGATCGTCAATGCACTAACATCGTCCCAGTGATCGAACTCGTAGCGAAGCCGTTTCATGTAGGGTTCGACTTCCCGAAAAATCGAGTCTTCCTCCTGAGGCGTAATGAAGTCAGGGAAGACCCTCATTGTCGCAAGTAACTCGGATTTCCAATCATCTTTTTTGTTTTCCCGAGTTTCCGCCGCGTCTAGCGTAAAGGCGACATTTTGGAGCGAATAAACGTGTCCAAGCCTCTTAAGCAATGAGTATTTTCTCAATAATTCTTTCGTCAACATTATCTGAAAAAAGAGGGAAACGATTAATTATGTAAAAAACAATTTATTTTTCTATGAGGAAATAACAAATCATCTAATACATTTTTTATTATTAGTTATCAATAATAATAGCAATTTATCCATTATTTTTCGTATTCGCGGCAAATCCTAAAAATTTAGGTATTAACCACGGGAAAATTCTTCTAATCTCCTGGTACTCGATAAATAAATAAAAACATAAATAATGTACAGCTCAAATTTAAATTTAATTATTCCAAGAGAATTTTCAATGCTTATCCAAATTTTGCATACTCCAATTGACTTATTGATGCAGTAAGATCTTATTAAAATTAGATAAACGATATTTTCGTCAAGTAATTAGAGCATCTAATGAATAATCCAACGAACGGAGTTTTTTTATTACCACTAAACTAGTTTGTTTTATTTGCATGCATATACAATTGCCACAATTTCGACCTGCGGCGAACCCTCTTAAGACTATGTGTTTCCTACAGAAACGTTTAAAAGATACAATTGTATTTTATCGGCTTGTACGTGAAAGATAAGCGTGGCCGAGGTACTTCACAATTGAACCCATCGAGAGGTTCGATGAGCGCAACGCTGATATCGCTTTAGCATGTGTAATAAATAGAAAGGCTGGCAACGGACGTGCGGCATCGCAACATCAAAGTGATATAGCATGCGAATCGATAACGTGATTAATTATTTCGGCTGCGGTACTCACTGGCCACGTATTATTTATTTATCTCAACACATAGATCGACGAACGTCGCTTGCTGCGTCGAACGAACCGCTGCGACTGATCGCACAACGTGCCTGGGGTTAGATCGAGTTACGACTTACGATGAATTTTCATTATAAACGTACGGCAGCGCAAGAGAAACAGAAGAACGGGCGCATATTTTCCTCGCGCTTCCACTCACGTGAAATGGAGCGCAAAAGCGCTACGCGCTGTTGATGAAAATCGGGCCTCTGGTGATCACATAGCGCCATATGATGTCCTGATTCTGATTGGCTACTCCAAAACCGTCACCAATCGCAGAGCAAAGAATACGCTGCGCTAGTGACCGCGACACACTTGACCAGGATCACAATAAAAAGGTCCGAGCACACTGTAGAGCAGCAAGCAACAAGCAATAACCAATAAAAATCCAATGTTTATCCCCACCGTTTCACGCATCTGAATATTACCACAATGGTGGGGATAAACATTGGGTTTTTATTGGTTGCTGCTTGCTGCTCTACAGTGTGCTCGGACCTTTAAACCACACCAGATGCTACCAGAGATAAGTAGAATGCTACCCGACTGCAGCAGACCATACCAGACGATACCAGACCACGCCAGACTGCACCGGACTTCACCAGACTTCACCAGACCGTCCTCACTCGAAATTTCCGTATAATGTGTATTACATTTATTGAATTGTATCGAACAATAGGATTTTTATAATCCTTTACCCACACAAACTGTATTTTTACGGCGTTTCCTTATAATAAATGAATTTTTGAGTTAAAAAAAAAAAGAGTTTTTACTTAACCCCTACACTTTCCACAAATCCGTCCTTTCCTCAAACACATTCGTAATTCATTATATTGAAAATTCGGCGACGAAATTTAACGTTATGGCAAACATTAGTTCCCATTTTGGCCACCAATTTGAATAGAGGGCGTCACAATCGCGCGACAGTGGCGCCAACTACAAAAATATCGGCGGCCAAAATTCGAACTAAAATTTCTCAGTTTAAAAAAAAATAGTTCCAATTTTGACCGCCGATTTTGTGAGAGGGCGCCACTGTCGCGTGATAGTGGCGCCCCCCACAAAATAGGTGACCAAAATTGGAACTAAAATTTTTCAGTTTTCACCAAAAATTAGTTCCAATTTTGGCCACCTATTTTTGTGAGAGGGCGCCACTGTCGCGTGATAGTGGCGCCCCCCACAAAATAGGTGGCCAAAATTGGAACTAAAATTTTTCAGTTTTCACCAAAATTGGAACTAAAATTTTTCAGTTTTCACAAAAATTAGTTCCAATTTTGGCCACCTATTTTTGTGAGAGGGCGCCACTGTCGCGCGACAGTAGCGCCCTCTCACAAAAATAAGTGGCCAAAATTGGAACTAAAATTTTTCAGTTTTCACAAAAATTAGTTCCAATTTTGGCCACCTATTTTTGTGAGAGGGCGCCACTGTCGCGCGACAGTAGCGCCCTCTCACAAAAATAAGTGGCCAAAATTGGAACTAAAATTTTTCAGTTTTCACAAAAATTAGTTCCAATTTTGGCCACCTATTTTGTGAGGGGCGCCACTATCGCGCGACAGTAGCGCCCTCTCACAAAAATAAGTGGCCAAAATTAGAACTAATTTTTTTGAATTTCCAAAACAAACAAAAAAGTTTTTTCTTTCTATGAATTTCAAACTTTGCGGGAAAATGGGTATCAGGATAAATAAAAAAAAACACAATTTTTGTTTCTCAATTCATTTATTTATTACCCTATTACAAGAAAAATTAACAACATTGCAAAAACGTGTGTGCGTACGTGTGTCTGTGTGTGTGTAAAGACGTAGGAGTGGGAGGAATGCGTGTGTGAACGTGAAAAGGGATAGGAAACAGTGAAATAGTGGGAGAAAAAGGAGGGGTTTTGGATTGCGCGTGTGTATTGTGGGTGTTTATAGTAACAATTTAGGCATTATTTCACCCGGTGCGAGAAACGCGGTTTTACGCATCGCACGCATAAATCCCCATTTGCACACCTTGTGAAACATAATATCGTACGACACGGGTACGATAAAGATTTTCTTAACTCGTGCGATAGCAACACTCGTCAGAGAAAATATTATCGTCCTAGTATCGTAAAGCACCTATTTCGTATATATTCGATGGGACCCAACCGTAAATTATTCATGCATCGGTAAGTTTCTCTTAACCGATAACTGTGACAGTAATTTTACATCCCTGCTGGAGAACTTATCCAAGTTTAAGTTGATCAGCCAACTTCACCCAGCTCACCGCTACACAACTTTCTCTCCAAACATTTCCCCAATTTGCCGCCCGCATGACATTGAGGAGCAACGACCCTTCGTCCTCAGGAGGAAGGCTCGTCGCTCCTTGAGGCATCCGCTTCATCCGAAACCCTCTCTCTTTAATACACACCAAACGACCCAACGCACAAATAACGGCGTTACGAATGCGCGAGAAAGAAAGTGGATTAGGATTCACATAGTTGGTACGTTGCACCGAGCGCACAGTGTCTACATCAAAGTTGACCATTACTATCGCCTTAAGCTTTTTCAAAAAGCCGTTTTTCCCCGTCCGCGCATTTCAATCCACCAAATCCCCGCTGATCAATAATCGTTATCGATAAATTCGAACAAACGTATGAAAATCGACAAAGGCCGAGACCTTTTCTCTCTCTCTTCCGGCTCCGGAGCCGAGAATTTACATTGTTGAAATCTGCAAGTGGCTGCGTACGTGGCACAATCGACCACCAATCGGAGAGGGCGTGATTTCGATAGGCGTGGCTTAGGTGCCCCGTATACACTTGTGCTCTTGTGTCCGGCAGCCATAATTCTCGTCAAGATATCGTCGCGTGCGAATTACCGTTGTGTTCAACGTTACGGGATAAAATAGGTTTCCCACAGGGCATAACCGGAGAGGTAGGGTTCGCTTAGCTGCTGCTAAATACGTAGAGCTTTATGTGCGCGAGAGAAACGAGTGTCTCTACGTGATAGTAAGGCCCTTTCGCCTAACATTCTCGCGAGAAATCGCTAAGTTTTTTTGCCGGCTCTGCGAGGCCCGTTGTACTTGCCGTGTGTGTTCGGAGGCGCCCGACACCGACCAGTGGCTGCTGCCGGCGAAATTCACCAACGACTTTCTCCGTACGAGGAGAGCGCATCTCATTCTGACATTCAATCGTCTCGTCGTTCGAGCGCTCGCTTCCTGTCTTAACAATTACGCGCTAAATCGCGACTCCACCAACAATACCTACCCGATAACGTCGCTCTTCTTGCCCTTTAAGTGATATTTTTGGAATAACTTTCAACCAGACGGTGACACGCCGCTCCGCGAATTTTCCGTATGTACAGACGCTCACTGGCTGATAAATATGTGACAAACATAGAATCAGACAGAGAGTAATTATTGCGCTATAATATCCGGTAATCGAAACGCTGGATTTCGTTTCCAGTTGAGGGCTGGAAGGTAGTTAGTGATTTTTTGAAAGTTTCAGGCAGGTCGTTGAAATTTCATGGAATAACTCGTATATCTCGCGTACAAATGTCCCAATTATCATGAAATAGTTGGAGAATGATTTTCTGACGATTAAATGTTTTCTGTGCAGGCAACGATAATCAATCATCATGGATCTCCAAACTGGAGTTATCTGTGTGGCGCTCATCGTCATCGCCGCTGCTTTCATCGGCTTGATATCGATGTTTAGTATGAAGGAGAAGTCGTACGAGGAGGCGATAGCGGAGCAACGAAAGCTTCCGGATGATCTTCTACTGGGTGAGTGAAGGAAATTGCTTAGATATGGTTACTGGAGCTCGGTGGGCTAACTGAAGGATGATCAGCAGGGAAAAAGGACAAGGGCAAGGAGAAGAAACACAAAAACAAGACTGGGAAGAAAGTGAAGGAGAAGAAGGAGGAGAAGGAAGAGAAGGAGGAGAAGACGGAGCATACACCATCCGTGCAGTTTGAGGAAACTGCTGTGGTTCTTCCTGCTGAGCCTCCTCAGGTAAAATTACTCAGAGCTACTAAACACTGGACTTTGGAGGAATTCTAACTTTGCTCACCTTATGTCATAATATCACAGAGCTCAACGCAGTAGCATCTCTTGTTCTTGCCTATTTCACGCATGAAATATGGTACACCAGTTTGCATATCAAATGTTGCACATGTAGGTCATATATGTGGGCATATATATATATTATTCAGGGTGTAGGGTTCCAGTCACCTTCCTTATGCATTATTCTTGCAAGCTCTAGATACAGAGCTTATTAAGAAACGCGGCAGAGTATTTGTGGTATTGAGTATTTAAAATCATTAGGATTTTTTTTTCCCAATATGGCACTATTCTGTGATTTGACAGGGTTTTTAAAATACAGATAAACTATTAGTACTGAGAAGGCCAGCGAAGAAAACTTTTTGAAAGGCACTAATTTTATTTATTTTACTGACTGAATTCTTAAGCATAAGAAATATTAATTTTAATCATATAGAAATTACTCCATTTTCAGAATAATTATTTTTATATTGGAAATGTTCTGAACATTATTCGTGGGTACGGTTTCACTTTATTTCCGTGAGCATTATTTTCGTAGGCATTAATTACTATGTTAATTAAGAAAAGCTAGAGTTCATAGGCGCGATGTATTTAAAAAAAAAGTATTTCTTTTGTAACGCAGCATTAACAGTACTCTCAATATTTGCGGTTAGTAGCGTACTAGCGCTATGCATTCTTGTAAATTAAATTGTTTACTGGCAGGAAATGATTGGCACCATTTTAGTGGTAAACAATTTTATTCAATTTCCTGACCGGTTCTTTTAACCTAAGAGTCATTAATATACGCCTTATACTAATAATAATTTTTTTAAGTATTTAATTTCAACGACAATTAATATGGGTTTTCATTTGCTAACAATCTACGCACGAGGGTATTGATAACACGTTCAACACCTGACAATACACATATTTCACGTTTTGAGCTCCGAGCGGTGCTATCGATGCATGGAATTAATAATTCACGCATGAAGGGAATTTGGGTGTAAACATCGTATTTTTCTCATCTTTTGAACTCTGCCAATTGTTTTATCGAGATATCGCGGCAACGTTCCGTTCGGTTTCGGCGATGTCAGAAATATTTTCATAAGCTGCCGTTTATTTGGTTCGAAGCGTGAATTTTTTATATACACCTTTTTTATCGTTTTGTAAATTCATTTTTGATTTTTATATTGCGTACTTAGTCGCGGTGGTAGCGGACAATGCCTTGGTAAGTTATTCGATTTTAAAGCGGTGATTGATGCTGTAGAAGAGCGTTTATTCGTCTGGAAATTTGGATCGCGTTCCATGACGTCCCTAAAACAAACGATCGCCCGTCGCTAAGGCATCGCTTTTCCCGTCGAAAGTCTGCATCCTGTTTGACGATCCACAGGCCGTGACATCGGTGATCTTATCAGCGAGTTTTGAATAATCGTTCTTTGGTATCAACGCGAAGCATCCCGTTTCACTGCCGTTGCGGGCCTTAGGGTTCAAGTTTCTTCTGTAAGGCAAAGCTCGTCGATACACAATCGAGAGATTACATAATTCCCGATTATTGTCCTATAAATATGCGGCGGTGCGCAATTTTGCAACGATTATTTTGTTCATTCTTCGATTCTCGTGTTATCGCATAGATTGCAGCAGAGCAAACGAAGCCACAATCGTTTCGTGATTACTAGTTGCTTCAATTATAATTCGGAGTGTTATCGCCAAACAGTCGAATGCAATTCAGAATGAACACACAGAAAAACAAACAAAATTTGATACTCCGAAATTTGTCAATTTCAGGTATGCATGTTTGGCCAGAACTCAGAATAGAAACATCCTTAAGGTGACAAGTAAATTTTCTTAATATCCCTCTTACCCAGAAAACGTCACATTTGCCATTCTTTTTCCGTGTCTTTGTGATATAAGCGAGTTTGTTAACGATATCGCAGCTGACTGCGTGTTTGTTCAATTAAAAAATAGAATAAATACTTCCAAGAAGGATAAAAGGCGGTAGGCGCCGATAATGATAACATTGTATCGGTGAAAGCGTCTCGCAAAGTATTTTTGGCATCGTTTACGCGTTAATCGTCGCAAATAGATAATTCAATATCGACGGGCTTGTAATGTATTCGGGGAATGATTTTTTTGTTGGCATGAATAATTCAGGAAGTTGGCAAAGGCGCTAAAAAGAAGAACAAGATTGAAAAGGTTAAGCCGATCTTAGTCAACAAGGACGAGTCATCGGCTGTGGTGAGCGAGCTCGTAGCTTCGGAAACTCCGGTTCCCGAGGTGAATCATTTTGATCGAATTCATCCGAAGGACAGTCTCGAACTTATCCGCAGTCAGAGTGTGAGTGTAATGGATGTGCTTTTGAGTCAGTAGATATTTTGGAACTTCACAATCCTGTCAGGCTCCGCGACACAATTTGGAATGCTTCACTAACAAAGTTTACATATTAATTCGTTTAATAGAGTTAAAAAAAAAAAAACTAATTGCAAACTAACGTTTGGAACGATGATTACCCGATTCTGCAGAAGGAGAGAGCGAGTATCCAGCAATCTGTTCAGTCGGAGCCGATAATCAACAAATCCCCGAAGGAATCGCCCACGAAATCGAAGAAAAATGTCAAAGAGCCAGCCAAGAAGAAGGAAGAGATGAAGGAAGAGAAGAAGGACGTCCCAGTTTGCGTAGCGGCGCCGCAGCCTTCCAAGGAAGCGATTAAGGAAGTGAAGGAGGTGAAGGAAACTGTGAAAGAGACACAGAAGGAAGTAGTAGCCGTAAAAGAGACTAAAGAAACCGTCGCAGCCGTTCCAACTTTCAACAAAGAGTCAAAGAAAACAAAGAAGAAAAACGACATCCTGGCTCAAATTGGTGGCGATCGCGATGGCATTAACGTCTCGTTGCTGATGCCTCTCGTCCAGAAAGCCGAGCTCAGCCGTTCGGAAATTCAAATTCTTATCGATCAACTGCTGAACAAGCAGCTGGACAATCCTTTGGAACATTCAGAATGGACCGAAGGTCGCGCTGATCCGGTTATTAAACTGAAAAAACAGCTTGCGGAGAAGGAAAAGGCCCTTACCGAGGAACACGAAGCCAGCGTCACTTTCCAGAACAAATTGAAGGAACTCAGAGCCGAATTGAACGCAGAACGGTCGCGCTTAACGACTCTTGTTAAGCAACTCGAAGAGGCTCTCAATGCCAAGGTCACCGAAGCTCAGACGCTCCACACTCGTATGCAACACATCCTTGAGTCTCATGCCGCCGAGAAACAAGGCTTCGCCCGACAAATCGAACAACTTCAGACAAAAGTCAACGAGGACGCCGCTATTATTCACAAAATGCAGGAGGATCAAGGACAGACCCAAGGTCACATGCAGCAGGAACTTATTGCACAACGTAAACAGCTCGAAGTACAATTTGCACAAATGCGCGACAATGAGAACGCCCTTAAGGCTCAATTGGCACAGAAACACGTCGAGGTGCAGGATTTACAAACCGTCAACATGAACATGACCCAGGAACTTCAGGCCACTTGCGAAAGTAGCACCGCGGAAATTGAAATGCTTCGACAACAACTCGGCATCATGCAGGAACAGATAATGCACTCAGAGGCACAACTTCAGCACTTTAAGGACGCTGGAGAAAGAATACAGGATATGGCCAGACAACTCGAGGTTATTTCCTTTGTATTCTTCCATATTTTCATCTAGCAACGCTTTATTTTTTTTTATTTGTAGAAAAAGCTTTGAATTCTTGGTTTTTGTAATCTCCACTTTTTTTTGAAGGGGTTCCAGGTACAGTAAATTTTAATAATCCGACGTTGTTGTAGGAATCCCATTGCGCTCACGCCGATTTCGATCATCGCCTAAAAAACGCTCACCGACACGAACAAGAATTGCAGAAACAAATTCACTCGCTCCAATCGGAGCTCAAGATAGCGAAGAACGAAGCAAACGAATCCTCGGCCCTCAAGAGCGAGCTCAACAAGGTGCAAACCGAATTCATGAAACTCAAGTCCGACCTTTCGCTCTCGCAGAACGAAGCAAAATCCGAAGCCGCTGAGATCACGAGCCTGAGAAGCACGATCAACGAGAAGGAGGAGCAGCTTAAGTTCTATCAGGCGGAGGTTTCCAAGCTCAACAATCTTTTGAGGGAGGAGAGAGGCGAAATAACACGCATACGATCGGATCTCTCGAAAGCTCAGGAGGATATTAGAAAGCAGCGAACCGAGAACGAGGAAATGGCTGACCAGCTAACCAAAGCCAACGCGAAAATTACCAAACTCGAGGTCGAACTCTCAAACGCATCGGCCGCTAAAGGCGAATTCGAGGCGATGCAAAACGGCGACAGAAAATCCACCGACATTCAACTGCAAATCACGAGACTGCAAGAAGAAAATGACAGGCTTTCCGCACAGGTTAGTATTCTCAATTTTATCCACGTGCCTAATATTTTATTACCATTCATTCATTCAACGTGTCTTCAATTACAGCTCGGCAAATTTGCGGAACTGCAAAAAGAACTGAAACAGTTACGCGAGGAGAACGAATCGCTGGCGTCGCAATTGGCGACGACGACCGAACGCCCGGCCGCGGAAGGCCGTGAGAACGGCCTCGAAGACAAATCGCATAACAACAGCGTGCAGTTATTGGAGCATACGAATTTGTCAGTTCATTTTTTACTTCATTTACCTTTTTATCCATCAGACACTTTGGTAATCGTTGGTTCTTTGATTGGACGTGAAATTGTTGCAGATTGAAGCAAAAGGAGAGCCAACTCGATGCCTTGAAAGTAGAGTTAACGAATAAAGAGGAGGAACTCAGTCGACTTCGCAGCCAAGTCGAGAATCTACAGAGCGACGTGAACAAACAGAACAGCATCGCGAAGCGACTACAGGACGATCTTGAATCGCAGCGATCCAAGAACAACGTAAGCCCCGTTGTCTTTTCAAATCACTCGTATTCAGTAGCAACAATATCGAAAAAAAAAAACGTCATCTGCTTCCATCACTTTTCCAATCACGCTATTTTCCGTATTTCTTCAAACAACATTCACTTTTTTTAACGCTCAAACAAAAATTAATCGCAGGAGTTACGCACTAAGAACTGGAAAGTGATGGAAGCTCTTTCGGCTGCTGAGTCGCGCGTTAAAACCAATATCGGCACGCGCTCTGATGTAAGTCCAAGTTAGTGACTTTACTTTCGTGAAGTCATCGGCTGATTCTGTTTTTTTCTCTCTGTCTCTTGCTCAGATTTTCCAATAGATATTCGAGCGTCGTCAGAGTCTATCAAATCCCTTTGCTTTTATTTAAATGCTAAATCGTCAGCCGATTCGTTAACAAAAAATGGTGACTTCGATTTTCAGGAGGGTACAGACAAAATAAAAACCGAACAACAAGAGGGTACAAAGTCTCTCTTGCAGAGGATATTCCCCGAAGTTAAAGTCTCTGAGAAATCGTACGATCGTTGGCTCGGAGCTTTCGAGGAGCAGGTGAACGTTGTTTTGGCGGAATTGCGCAAGAGAGGAGCACCATCCGGAAGTGCCGAACTCGAGAAACAAAACAAGAGCCTGCAGGGAATGGTTTCCCACTACAAGCAAATAATAGACGACACGGTGAGTTGCTGCAATTAATTATCTCAATAACTCACATGGACGACGGATAAAAAAAATGATTTTCACTTGATTACACGATATTTTTCGGTCATTTAACTTCAGGAGGGCATGCTCAATAAACTTCAAAGTCACATAGAGTCTGAAGCTGCGAGATGGGAGTCGCAACTCGTTCAAAAAGAAAATGAAGTTTCGAGTCTTAGGATAGAACTCAAAGAGCTTGAAAACAAATCGACGGTGAACGAGAAGGTGAGTTTCGTTTCGAGCAAATTACTGTTATTGCAGCGATTGTTATCTCGCGGTAGCGGAATGTAACGGGAAAGTAGGAATAATAATAATGGGAATAACGTAACGGGTAAATACGAGAGAAAGCGACACTAACGACCGAAGAGTTCTGTTAGAGACGATTCGTTTGCTGGGTTATGCCGATTTTTTTAACTATAGAATAATAACGGAATGTCTCGGGGCTTTTTAATCGAGTAATAATACTGTGTGGCAGTTGGCGAGCACAGAGGCTCACGAAACTGCGGACTCCCTCCTCTATGACAGTAACGGAGTCGAGTTTGCCTTTAGCTGTATCGAGAAATCTCTTCCCGCCATCACAAGCGAGGTACGGCGGTGTCTCTCTACATGTTTCGTCTAACGCCAGACTGCTTGCTGAGCTTTCTTTACTGCCTCACGGAAATCAGGCTACCTGTAGTTAGGATACTAGTAGTACACTCAAATAATCCTATCAAGTGACAACTATTTTTCACCTACGCATTAAATTTACATTAAGGGCATGTAGTCATGTAAAACAAATGTATTGGCCCTTCGATTGAAAAATCTTACATTAAAACCTCATCAGTGCGTGTGAAAATTGGATTTACTATAAACAATTATGTAGTAAGTTTTTAATGAAGATAGAAGTTTTTATTGCATATTTTAAATCATAACTTTGTCATAAATTCCTGCACGCAAATCACAATACATTCTGTGGTAGATAAAATAAGACGTCGAGAACTAAAATTTGTTCACCGCTTCGATCTGAAAGTTACAATAAGTAAGAAATTTCAAATAGAAGTCACATATTAAGATTTTTTCGGGTGTACGAAATTCTAACTTTTTCTTCATCTATCTCACGACTGATTGATTACGGAATAATCCAGTAAATTATTATATAATAGTAACACAAAATACCTGCATGCCTAATTTTCTTGGTAATCCATTGCTTTATTAAACGTCCTCTACACTCAACATATCTGCAATTATAATAAATTATTAGTCCATATATGAACTTTGTTCTTCAAAGATTAGAAAATTCCATAACATCTAAAATTGTCGAGGGATTCTTGTCAAAATGACCCTGAAGGGTCAGAAAAGGTGTTGGTATGTTCTATGAGTGGACTAAAATTTCGCGATACCGACCGAAAATTTTGGTTCTACATGAAATACTTTATGCACCCTCGCATAAAAACCCTGAATTGTTTTCCCGTGAAATCCTCTCAAATCGGGTTTTGTGAAGTTGAATGATTGAAAATAATTTCAAAGTTAGTCATGGAATAGATGAAAAAAAAAAAAAATAGTCGTTTAATAGTAACTAGAGGTGCCGAAATCTGCTACCTCTGTGAATAACTCGCGGGATCGCAGTACACTGACTCGTCAACTGTAGCCGTAGCTTAGTCCCAACCGTTATATTTCCTTTATCCGTGGCTTTCGATCCTCCGCTGACCTACGATCGTTATTTCAAATATTAACTTTTTCGTGCAGTTACAACAAAAGATTTCGGAATTGGAATCGAGACTGGCGGAAGAAGAGATTTTGCGAGAGGAATCCAAGTCTGAAATACTGGCACTCAGAGCAGCAAACAAAAATTCAGTTAACCAAGAGGTTCGTTCTAGTCGATGAGCAGCAAATAAATTCGCGCAATTTTTTACAACGAATATTTTGGTTTTTTTGCTCAGGAAAAAGAGACACTAGTACAACTATTACAAAACGAACACAACAAGAGAGCAAAGCTGGACGAAGAGGTGACGAATCTTCGGTCAATAATCGAGAACCGAGACTCGAGTTTGGTCCAGGAAAAAACTTTAGTATCACAACTGCAGAGTGAAGTATCGCGGCTCAAGGTACGTTTTGAAAAATCGAAAAATTTTCATTATTTCCCATGATACTTAAGTAATTAGTTTGAACCGCAGACCGAAGTATGCGGAGCCAGTAGTATCTCCGACCAATCGACCGCCAACGGCCCAGCTACTTCCGATTCATCAAAATCCGAGGTTAGTAAAAATCTTGCTTGAAAACCAATGAAATTAACATACGAATAATCCACTACGAAGAGTAACGGCATGGGGATACATAATCCTGTGATTTATTAATAAATGCTCTGTGTGCTCCCTAAAAGGGTGTAACAATACTCAAGATAACTGAACTAAAATCAAACTGGTCATTAAATAAAGAAGCGATATCATAGACATCCGCATTTGTATTAACGTCTGTTTTATTACAAACAATTGGAGAAAAGCTTTTAATCTGCCGCCATAACTTTTTATGCTTGAAATATGTCCCGAAAGCGATACACGGTTTGGTTTGTCTAAGTCACTGCAAACGGTAACGCCAAAGGTATTTTCGAGGTATAGGCACGTCTTTACTCCATCAAATTCTTTTTTTTTTTAATCAAGTGATCTGCATTAGCTTAGTACACAAAAGCAATATGGGTATTACAAAACCCAATACTATTTTTTAAAAATAGTATTGAGATGACCAAATACGGATTTCATATGATTAATACATAGTCTTGTCGAGTTTGAGCTTTTTACAATTTTTAAATATTGATAAACGATGGAGTTGTATAAAAAAAGTGCCGCTGAGTGTTATTTCGATCTGTTCATCCGAAATTCAAATAAATCGGACGAATAGACTATTCGGTTTATTGTTTATCAGTATTCATCTATATAAAAAAATTCAAACTTGTTGAGATTATGTATTAATCGTGTGTAAATTGAGCATATTTGTGGGCCCCAGGTTTATGTGGAACCTTTGAGATGAGATCTCTTCAGTTAGCCCCGTATACGGTAGTTTCGACGAGCTGTTCCCGAGCACTTTCCCAGCGTACAAATATAGCACCGGCAGCGGAACGGCAATTTTCTCGAGTTGCATTCTTCGCTATTTGCGTTCGGTGCGCGAGTAAGACGATTTTAAATTGACCGTTGACCGAGAAGCTTGCCGCGCCTCGGCCTTAACTACTAATTGGTTGAATCCCTAATAACATAATGTCAATAATATATATATACGCAGCCGCCAAGAGCAACAGAGTCTCTGATAGCTGCGTTAGAAAAAACTCTGCTCAAGAATGCAGGCCCCGAAAACAGTTCCGTAAGCGAGACCATCAATTTGGTACAGTCGCAACAAGAAACCGACACCAGCTCCCTTACCTCAGAAATAAATTCTAAATCCTGTCATACGACAGAACACAACACACAGGCTAGTTGGAATCCCTTGAACGGCCAGCAACACAAAAAGCACAAGAAAAAGAGGAAGGTAAACTCATAGTCATATGAAATTCGTGGCAAGTTTAGCAGGCTCAACCTGTTACTTAATAAATGGAAAAAAAAAAGAAACAGAAAAACATTGCTGCACCGCATTTGATGGAATTACAGATGATCTGTTTGTCTCTCTGCTCTGAGTAATGCCAATTATATTGTGTTTGTATTATGCAAGATTGCTCATTAAATTGTAGAAAACCGTTGCAACTTATACTTTTATTTAAGCGGGCTTCGAAATTGCGTATGACTATTATTTCGGCTATTTTTCCAAAGTCCGTTTTTTACACCGCCTGAGGCACTCTGAGCTTCGATTATGCAAAAACACTTTCAAACTTTCAATGCGATTCTTGATACTTTGTTCGCGCCAATGTGACAAAAATGCGGTACTGTAGACAGCCCGAAGATCTATCTTGTATATTATTCTCTACATGAGTTGCATAGTTCTTCCAGCATTATATATATTGGTAGACGGTTAGCCTGTGACGTCAACTACGTTTCGTTGCTACGTACTATTTATCGCTAGTGAATCTTTTGCGAATCTTTGGTGGTAGCGATCGCAATCAATTGGCATGAGATTGACGGTCGGCGGGTGTTTGGTAAAAAAAAGTTAAAGCGCAGAATAATTAGAAATTGTGGCTTATATCTCTACAAGTGCCTTGTGCTCCGATTTTCGATTATTCTGTGCGTATTACATGTAATTTTATCAATTTTTCCTGGCCCTATGAGAGATTACAATTCCCACTATGCCCTACTGTGTTTGTTTACTCTTAATATTGCATTACATACTTGGGAGCCCCTGAAAACTACACTATATTTATGTCCGTGTGTTTGATTATGAAGTTTAAGTAGGACGTGCGAGATTTTCAGAGTTAAGCAGCTCCTAGCAGCAAAATATCGTGAATAAATCGTAATTATAATAAATAGCATCTTCCGGGTGTCGTCCCTTTGTCCCAGTGTTTGTCCTCTACAAAATCTATCTTTTAATCTCTGAAAATTCGAGGATGTACAAAACTGCCGTTCTGTGAACGGTGGAGAAATTTAGGCAATGCACTTTTTTTTTTTTTCATTCGGGTGTTACACGAGTAGCCATTTATCAGTTAGCTCTGCGTTGTTAACCAAATAACTATCAATTGTATTTTGGTTGTTTCGACAGTCCACTATGAAACCTACGAAAAAGCGGCGCAGATTTGCAGGTACGCTAATTAAAAAAATCACAAAAGAGTTCCGCAATGTAAATTCTTGGCCATAAAGTGCGGAACAGCTGTGCCGAGTTGCTCGGTAGCAGTCTGTATCCGATTTATATTATCACGTCACACTCACTCATTATTTCATTATATTTTTATCCTCAATTTGTAAATTTTATCATTTAAAAAAAAAACGTCAAGTCATTCATATAACTTATCGGTTATTCATGCGCTTCATCGGGATTTGGTTGACGGCTAAGCCACTCTCAAACTGCGATTCTTCATTTCGAATTTGCTGTAAAAACATCAGAAAATTATTCGTCACATATTCGTGTAGTGTTTAGATTTAATGGATTTTCTTGTTTTTTTGTTCTTCTCTCTTTCTCTCTGTCTCTATCTATCCAATCATCATAGTGCATACTGAATGTGTTTTGCATCTTGACCGTCCCAAGTCTTGTCATTTATAAATTGTGTACTTTTTATTATTTTCAACAATTCTCCCACGAAATGTTGTCTATCGGAGAAAACATGTGATATCGTGAGATCAAGAGAGTGGCTTCTATTTTATTTTATTTAGTATTTGCTTGCGGTGTAATATCATCTGTGCGTTGTAAAGTCGTATATAGATATAAATTGTTGTTATAATTTTTTTATCTGCGTCGCCACACTGCAATTAATGAATTTACAGTTATTTCTTTTATTTTTCAACGGTTATTCAAGCTCACAAAATTGTATTAATGGTGTAGCGATGAATGTAGTGAGCTGTATAAGTTATTCACAGCTTATTTTTCATTATTTTTAAATATTGTCAATGGAAAAAGGGTTACACGTACCGTTAAGGGTAATAGGAGCGAGCTGGTCGCTGTACATAATTGTAGCAATTTAAATCACGCACCTTTTCGAGTTTTGCCGTAACTTGCGAAGCTCTTCGTGGCCATTCAGTTTAGATGTCGCGCCCATTAAGTTGTAAATAGCGACTTCATACTTAGAGCTCGTGTGGGCAGGAATTTCAGATCAATTTTTGGTAATTCAAATTGATTACATCATCTGCCAATTATTTATAATAGATTAATGGTGAATAGATATGAATTAAAAGACTAATCGATAATTAAAAAAAAAAGCGCAAACACTGGGGTACAGGGTATATACACGGCATGTGCGATCTGGTAATAGTCATTTTATTAGTGACCCAGAGAAAAATAATATTGATTAATCCACAGCAATATTAATAAATTCGCGACACAATGTAACATTGGTGTTGAGCATATTCTGAGCTCAGGGTGGCATCGGATTTTAGCGGTTTTGTGCCTCCTGAAAATCAAAGCTGATTTATACGTGGTCAACCAAATCGACTTATAGAACAAGCCTGTTGTCGATTGATGCTTTTTAAGACGTAGAGGAGCTTGAAATGCGAATCAATTAATGCACTATAGTGTCAAAGAATACGAGATAGTGTCACAGTAGATTTCATGCGTACATTCGGCATTCGTATCAGCTAAAATAATTATTCACAAACATGCTACATTTTTTTTTCCACCCTTCCCACTGTCGATTTGTTGGCTATTCGCATTACACTTGCTTTCACACTTGGCCTTGCTGTTGTTGTTCGTGTAAAATGTTTTTCACTAGCTGTAGATTTTTTTTTGTAATATTTGTGAACGTTTGTAATTGCAGTTTTGTTGATTTTTAACGTAACATTTTGTTTTTATCGATGAGCTAAATGTTTAAGTGTATTGTTAATTGGGGTATGTGGTCTAATTGTTAAGCCACCCCTCGGCCTTATACCACGAATATTATAACTATTTTCGTTGTGTTTCCAGGGTGGTTCAGGAAAAAAGTAACATCTAAGAACAAGCAGCGCTAACGGAGTATGTACTACAGTCGGTAGAAATGAGGAAATATAGTGTTAATAGCACATACAGTCAAGCTGTGGACGCAAATGGCGGTGACTTTGCTACTGAGAAGACTAATATAATAATGAAATATTACGAATAATGTTTATTATTAAAAAAAAAAACATATTTTATTATGTGGAAGAAGTATAAACGATTAAAAGGAAGAAGAAGAAAACAAATCGAAACCAGATAAGCATAGGTAGTAAACAAAACTATTGAAAATGGTGTGTGATGGATACGTAGATTTAAGGATCTACTTAAATCATGTATTACGCGTCAAAAAAGGCATTACAAGAGTTTCATTTGCATATTTTTTACTAGAAGATTAACAGGATTTGAGAGTTTTTTGATAGAAAATATAACAAAATGGAAAAAATGAAAAAGAGGAAGCGAAACGGTTACGAGATACAGTATGTAGCGGAATCAGACTACTTTGAAACACGAAAAAAGACAAAAATATTAGCTCAGTATCACATTTATTAAAAGATAAACGCATAGAATACTCATTCACAGTCAGATTTGTCAAACGCAGCGAAGGTACACACTGACACGATGAGAATTGTAACTTTAGGGCGAACCTTCGACGAATACCTATATTGTTATCAAGCGGGATTCGTCTGCATTTTTATGTAACGTTTGGGAGAAAAATGGAAATTAAATATTGAACCATATGTGCAATAAGACGACACAGGATGTTTGGGTCGAGTATAAATTGAATGGAGATGGACTTGAAAGATTGAATTATGAGAAGCGGAGAGCGCGTTGAGTGTTGGCGATGCAAAATTAATTATAATTATGTGGCACGGACTATTCGCAACATAAACTGAAAAAAAAAAAAAAAAAATACACGTCAACACGAAATTGTAATATTATAGGACATGAAATTGCGTTAGATAATTTTGCACTTCTGGATCCGAACAAAATTCCGTAAAACCATATCAAATTAATAAAAAGTAATTGAAAAAACGTTTAAATTGTATATTGCGATAAAAAATTTATTCGCCAAATCTTGCGAAGCGATGGGTGGAAAAACACTCCTCAATACTTGCATAGAGTATAATGAATTTGCCATTTGGGAAAAAGAAAAGGAAAAAAAATTAATGAATTACAGGGTTTGGTGAACGCAGAATGGTGTTTAACATTTATCTATGGAGTGACGAGTGAAAATTCAACAGTAATTACAACAACAGCATGAACGTTTGATGAATGACGCGCAAAATGTGAAAGTAGTAAGAAATTCTTTCAAGTTCACCAAGCCTTGAATAACAGCCTAATATCCGCTGATGCTTGTGCATTATCAAACAAACGTTTGTTCATTCGATGCCGTACTTATTTTATATACATTTTATAAATACAGAATAAGGGGTAAGATTTCACTCACTTCGTGCGGGTAATAATGGGTTTGCGAAAAAAGATTGACACTCCAAGAATCGAATCGCCGCGCTAAATATTGTTGGCCGACGTTTAAATTGGATAAAAGTGAACGTTATCTCGTCACTGAAATCGGATTAATCCATTGAATCTCCGTTTTTTTTTGTTAATTCTAAGGAACGAGAGATCCTCCTGATGATAATGTTGATGTAACATCCATTGAATAATTGGTCAGCCTTAAACACCTGGTAGTAATCTTATAACAGTTGCAATATAGCATAAAATATACTAAAATAAATATATGTACCCTGCAAATTAGCGTTCCTACAATTATTTAACCCTTGAAATTCACTCCACAGGCCCGACGATGTTCTTCAGGATGGGAACTAATAAAATGATCGATCGATAATAAGCCGGTTGATTATAATTAACGAAAATATGTATTTGCAGATTGAGAATATCAAGATGAAAAGTATTAACAATTATCACAGACCATGAGTTCATCATTTTTTTTTTCTCCACAGAATCGTTTTATTCCATTCAATTCAACATAGTCTGAAGAAAACCGAGAATGTAACTGCCCAAATCCTCGTCCTGATTGGTCCACGAAATGTAAACGCTCTTCTTGTCGTCCTCGTCGCCCTCTACTTTTACGAGAACAGATTCGACGGAAATTGAACCTTCCGTCAGTTGCACCGTCCAGCCAGTCAGTCTTTCCTTGAGAGGCTGTAAAAGCTTCATAGTCGTCGACTGCGCTGGTCCAGGATCTCTCACTTGTACCGTTGATGTAAAACGGACGACGTGCTTCGCTAGTCCTGCAGCTTTTATTACCTATTAGGCAAAGGAAAAGGGCTTCAAAAACTAAACTATAAACGTCACTTTCTCCATTAATGTGGCATCTCTTTTTGTATTTAAAAATTAATTGTTTTTGTTTGTCGTTTGCTCTTTTGCCTGTAAAATGAAAAGACGACATGAAAGAGAAGAGAAAAAATTGGACAAACCTCTTCGGTGTCTACTAGACACGCAGCCCAATCTTCTTTGAGCATCAAAACGCTGTGAAGAAGCCGTCTGCGTTTTGGATCCGGCGGCAAAGCCGAATATCTTTTAGCTTCGGCTTTGAGCAGCGCCAATGAAGCATCAACCGGGACTTTGGAAGTCGTAGTAATTACGCAGGTTTCGCCGTTGGCTGGATTGTAACAGTTAATTGCGAATTCCTGCTTTATTTTCTCCTTGAGAAATTCCATTTTGGCAAATTCTCCGTGTACGAGCATTACGTTTTTCGGTTCGCAGTATTGTATCAGCTGCATTATTCCCTTGGCATCGGCGTGAGCCGAGAAAGACATGTACTCAACAGCCATTTTAACTTCTACGATTTGCCGATTTTCGAATTCGATCCTCCTCGCTCCACTGAGCACTTTATGCCCGACTGTTCCTTGCACGCAAAATCCAGGCATTATTACCATGTTCAATTCATTCGGCGCCCACTTCTTGAATATCTGCAGCGACAATCCAGCGTGCAACATTCCGGGAGTCGCGAACACAACCATAGATCCTGGATTATCGATATAAGCCTTGTCGAAAGGCTTTATGTGCTTAAAGTCGAACATATTTCTCTGCACGAATGTTTTCTTTATCTTCTGGTTCGTCCACGTGATAAACATTTTGTAGTAATTATTCGCTTTCTCCGTCAGGCCGAGAGCGAAGTACACCGGCGCTTTGAGATTCATTCTCTCCCAGTAAGTTTCCAAGAGTATGCAGAGCTCCTGGGCTCTTCCAAGAGCGAATACAGGGATCAATACTTTTCCTCCGCGATCTATGCATTCGTGTACCTTAAACAAATCATCGTTTTACTATAAAACATCGGAAATTCTGCGGGAGAATAAAAAAAGATCAAAAGTTTCAATGTCTCAAAGAGAAGCTGGAAAGGCTCAAAAGGCAAGTTGGAAAGACTTGAAGGAAAAATGGAAAAATGGAAAATGGAAAATGGAAAAAAGGGAAAAATGAAAAAATATTCACGGTTTATCATTACCTTTTTTAAAAAATCTCGCTCGCGACATCTTTTTGAGTCACGAATTGTAGTGGCATAAGTAGATTCCGAGATGAGAAGATCCGGTCGGCATTTGTCGATCCATGCAGCGCCCAAATGGCGATCGGGTGTCATATTGTAATCTCCGGTGTAAACGATAGATTGTGAACCCACGCGGACCCAAAACATTGCGGCGCCGAGTACGTGGCCCGCGTAGTATGCTTTTATCTCCAACTCCGAGTCCACCATCACCGATTGATGCAACGTTACAGCCACCACCTTTTTCATGCAATCTTTGATCATTTGGGACGTGAAAAAGTTGCTCTCGCCCTTACGTTCGACTGCCACTTTTCTCATATCTTCCAGGAGAATAGGCGCTATTGCTTTTGTTGGATGTGTCATATAAATCGGTCCTGTATATCCTACCTATATAAATTACAACATTGAGTTTTTATAATACTGGATAACGATGAAGTCAATTATTACTCCAAATTCTTTTTAAAGCAAGTAATAATTAATACAAACAGCACATCTTAATACTTTTCAACGTAAGTTATACTGAATGCTCTAGTTTTTTTTCTTCAATTTATAACAGAAGAATAAAATTATCAGTGTGTCAGATGTACATTGTTGATATTTTCATTGACTGAAAATCCAATAAAGTGGATGCAAAAAAACTCAGAAAAATAAGTCCTAAGAATGTCTAAAGCAAAATCACTCACCATTTCTGTAAAATAGGGCAACGCTCCGCAGTGGTCCAGATGAAAGTGCGAAATAATGACACAGTCAATATGATTAGTGACTGGCCCTTCCGGCACTATGTAAGAAAAGTCTGGGAATCTACGCTCGTCGTTGAATCCCATGTGCATTCCACAGTCCAGCATTATATTTTTTCCACCCATCGAGACTAAAATACAACTGCGGCCGACGTCCTGCCCAGCTCCGAGAGGCGTCACCTTTATCTCAGGCATTTTATTGTGGTTTTCCAATTATCACTCGGTGGAATGTAAAATTCAAAGAATCCTGAAATGCATAAGGTAGCTGAGCACAGTTCGGATATTTAAAATAATGTAACAATTTCCATGGCCCGTTAGTTCTGCTGTAAATTTTTTTTTCCAAGCTTCCAAATGAATACATTAATCTTCCCTTTTACGTTCATTGTATTAATGTTCATTGAGTTTTGCTTGTATACTCCTGGCCTTGAAGAACATTTTCCTTCGATCATAGAATCTTTTATTGCGTCCAATATTCAATATACTGAATTTATTATATTCTATACGGAGAAGAAATTGATCATATAATTCGATTGGACGATAGCATAACGTTATCGATAAAACTCGTGACTCCCTAATGATAACGCGGATTATAGAACGAAATAATCATGGTTTTGCTTGAAATTTTGAGGCTATTCACGTGAAGCATGTGGATAGCGAGGAAATAATGAACTTACATACCTCAACTGGAGTATTAAAGTACAACTACTGGAATAATTTCCCAGGAGTTGTTACACCCTCGTTGACTGTATTATCCTTTTTTGTTCGAAATCCACACAAATCTACAGTGATAAATAATCGTGGAGTTTAGACCTCCATGTAAATAACGAAACCTGGTGTTTTCGTCGCTTTTTGCTCGGACTGCGACGCGCCAACTGAGAACCAATCAACTTGAAATGCTCTAAGTTCAGCGGGTAAACATATATATATATATATATATATATTCTTTGACACTGAGTAGCGAAGGTAAATAAAGGGAAGCAAATTACTATCAAGGGAGAGAATAGCCTGTTGCTGCCAATAAAATGGAGTTGATAATTTTCTAATGAGTGAAAACAATTAGCGCATATTTTATTAAAGAAACGAATTGTTTATTTCGATCGATGAACGCTCTTTCTATACTTGTTCGGATTCTTTTGTTGAATTTTTATTATTTTAATTGGTGAAACATTCTAAGTATTAGCCGTTGCTTCGAAGCCCAGAAATTAGCACGCGCTCTTTCTTTGTCATTCGTTTGATTGTCACTCATTGCCCGTTTCTATCGAGCTTAACTAGGTGCATACGTGCCACAGCAGTGAACAACCACTTAATCTTTCGATAAAGCGCAATGTCCCGCGTTTAACTCGTTTATCGACCGAATTTCTTACTTATTGTAAGCCTCGTCGATGTCGTTGATGCTTATTTGCAATATGGTGCGAAAAATGAGCTCTTCGTCAATTTCTATCGTTACTGTTTACATTTCCTAACGATTAAAAAAAACTATTGGAGTCGCCAATATATTATTGAGACCAAATCATAACTATTCATTTTCGGTTTTAATAATTCTTGCTATTAACAATGAATAGTAATTATTTGGTCTCAATAAAATTTTGGCGACTCCAATAATTTGTTTCTGTAAGGGTTGCTCTTATTTTTAGGGCACCAATCATTTCAGTTCCTTCCACAAACTGTAATAGTGTCTGGTGTGTAAATTTAGCAAAATACTCAGCTCGATTATGTCCAACGACTAATGACTGTATATATTGCAGGCGCTTGATCACAACTGCATAAAATACCTCACGTGAGCGAAGAGAATGAAAATGATGTGAAGCGTTACAAGGGCTCGGCCCAGGGCGCACCCAGTATAGACAGATCAACGAGACATCATCAAAAGGCTTTCGTTATATGTACCAACTAAATAACCATGGAGCAAAATCTATATTGAAAATTGAAAGGTTGTATTGTTTATAAAAATTTCTTGTCCGAAAATCTCCGCAAAAACATTTTATCAGTTACACAGTAAAAATGTCTTCAATTTCAACGTATACAAAAAAAAAGCTCAAAAACAATTCAATGATCTAAAAATGTGTCAAAATGAAAAATCAAATGTTAAATAAGAGAGAAAAATTGGAATAAAAAAGTGATTTTTTTTTTTCGAAAGTTTAGAAATTTGAAATTTAGTTTTAATTGTGCAGGAAAATCGATGGCGCTGAAAGTTATGCCATAGCGTCCAAGGTAATCGATCCGCTGATAACGCTTTCGACGAGTCGCACGACAGGTGCTCTCCCCCACAAACTATCGTGATAACAAAAAGCGACCGTAGATATACCGCCGGGAATTTCGCGTACGTTTTAAGCTAATGCGCGACGATATGCGGGCTTTCATAGCCTTCTTCGTGTTCTCAAGTAGGACGAAAAAGATAAATTAAAAAACCCAGCGAATATCCAACCTTCACTTATTTATCTACAATTCTTTCAAACACTTTCAGCAAATCTCAACAAAACGCGTGAATAAAATTCACCGACCTCGACGTCTGGACGAAAAAAGTATATATAAAAAGAAAATTTACAGGGCATTCTGTGCCAAAAAGCCTGTTGCAGAAAAACCTAATAAAATTTGCATTAAAAAAAAATTGTTACTCTATCAATGTACTAAATTTCAGCTTCAATGTCAAAGACCCTTTTTTGAGATACAAGAGTTTGAAATTTGCAAATTTGCCCGCCCCCTTCCCCCACATGAAAGGATTCCTTTCATCCTAATTTTTTTTAAATCACTTTTTTGATATCATAGATCATACTGACTTATCTAAAATAAGAAACCAAGATTTTTCTTTTATATTGATAAAGTTTCCTCAATGAGATAGCAAAAAAGGAAAATAACTAAATTTAAAAACGCTGCTGCCAGTCTATGATACAGATTTTGTTAATTCTATTGAAAAAATGTACGAATAAAACGTGGCGCAATACTCGAGCGGAATTTGGACGGCACGCAGTAGAAGCAGCTAGTCCTTGGCATGTGTGTTCGCATTTGGCGGTCCGATTCGTGTTCGGTATGTAGCGACGAGTGGGTTCCATGCTCCAGGACCCAAGGACCCTCGTTCAAGCAGTAAGCAGGCAGGCAGGCAGGATCAATAGACTACATAACCAGACCCTCCTTGCCGAGCTCTTGCGAGCATCTCTTTCTTTCTCCGTATACCTCTTATACTTTTGTTCGTCGCACACCTTGCTACTCATATATACCAAACGCGTCTTTTATTGCTGTGCATATAGCCTTATAACGAAAACGAATACGCACACGAATACACAGACAATTGCTTACATAGTCGTCGCGTAACATCGCATCATCATAAGTGCCCCAATAGTCGAACGAATATCAAGTATAGCAATATATATATATAATATTTATACGCTTTTATATGCATGGGAATTCGAAATTCCATATTAATTTTTTACTCAGCCATTAATTGTGGTAGATTAATTAATTCATTAAATGTCTAAATAAATAAATAAAATTTATGTTACATATTTAATTTGTACAAATTTGATACAAAAAGCGAAATAAGATTTACCAATCGCGTATATGAGTTTCATATTGATATACTTTTATTGTGAATTCAAGGAGAATGTAATAATTCTGAAATACTGTTATTTAAGGATTACGTGAGTATTGCAGTCTTCATTTTAATGTACTAATATTGTATTTGTGAATGACGAATGGATCTGAAAATTAATATACCGTATATGTATATGATATACTTTTACTATAAATTCAAGAAGAATATATCAACAATTTCACATACTGTTATTTAAACATTACGCGAGTATTGCAATTTAGTATTTGTGAATGACGAATGCATCTCAAAATTAATATACCGTATATGAATCCGATTTTCATAACCGGTATAGTAATCTAAGAGAAAAGTGAAATTTTACGAACGTTAGCGGGGCACTCGCGTAATACTGTCTGCGAAGGTACGTCAGCTGCCGAACGGAGAAGAAGAGGGTCGCCCTCGTTGATTCGTTTTTCTGGTTGTGCCGGTTGGCGTAGGACAACGACACGTGTGTTGAGTTTCTGGTCGGCCGTGTGTGAGCGTGTGTGAATGGATCGGCAAGTTACGGTCACCCCCTTGCATTCATCACCTGGTGGTGCGGCATAATCTTGTCAGCGGAGCGACGGCGACCGAGTGAACGTCACGCTCCGAGCTCGAGGCTTCGCTTCAATTTGTTACACGCTCTTCAAAGCAGATTAAATGTTTATCGCTCGCACAACATGCTTAGAGAAATTCGAGCCTCGCTCTAAGCACCTCTTCTATTTTTATCACCACACAGGGATTGCTCATTCGATTGAATAACAAATCTACTGTTATTCGCCGCGGAAATCGCGGAAATGCGGCACCGCGCTGTTTGTAAATGAGGAACAATCGAGCGTAGCTCAAAAGAATATGATTGTCGTCGCGTGTCGTGCCTCGAAAAAAAAAACAACACGAGTAAACGCAGAATGATTTGATACATCGAATCGCAAAGGCTTCTTCGTCGTTCGCACACGGAGAAAATGATTTTGCTGGGCCAGCGAATCTTTCGCTTGGAAAAACAAATATTTTTCCGCTCGGCGAAAATATTTGTTCAGCTTACAATTTTATTTCAGTTAGACTACGCTGTTTTTGTACATAAATTCGTTGATTAAATTTAATATACAATTGTGGTATAAAATTCAGGTACTTTTGCAATGAAATTAAGGGACATTCAAATTCATTTCGGAAGATTAAATTCTAAGCTGATTTTTTTTTTCACAGTGCAGCAAATGACGCAATTTCGTCACTATTTTAGCAAAAGATTTGCCGACTTGTCAGAGAAGACTGAAAGTTTTTATGCATAAACTCGTCAATTAAATTTAGTGTACAATTGTGATATTAAATTAGGGCATTTTAGCTATGAAACTGAAGAAAACTGAAGAAAAATCAAAGTACTTTTACAGTAAAAGTAAAGCAAATGATTAAAATTGCTGTATCGAACACAAATTTTTCTGACGATCTAGCAAAATCATCTTCGCACGCAACAACATTGAGCATCGGTGGTACGCTGTATCGGCTTCTTTCCGACTTAGGTACCTGTAGAAAAGTTGGCCGCTACGCACACGTGCGACCGAACCACCAACCGAGCGATATACTTGGTAGAAAAAAAGCTTGTGCGCGAGTAACGGCGGGACTCTGGCGTCGCCGCATCGACACAAGACACCAGTCCGCTCGCAGTTGACAGTAGTTAGACGCAGTCCGTAGCCCTCGACGGTTGTTGTTCGATCAATCGTCTCCTGGAGTGACAAAAAACCCAAGTTCTTGATTAAACACCCATTTATAAAAAAACATAAGTGATTAATAAATAATTTCAAAAAATGTCGTGCGTCTGTGACTCAGCATAGAGTAACATGGATTTTTACCAAAGCTCAAGCACGTGAGAAAGAAGAAAAAATAAAAGAAGATGAAGAAGAGCTGAACGATCTCACTGAGTTAAATAAGTGAACAAAATTGACTCAGACTGTCAAAAATGCACTTGCCGCCTTTTGCACTGGTGAGATAATATTATTGCATTTCTCCGGCGAGTCGTAAGTCGACTTCCGGTAATTTCTTCAACATTTAAGGGGACGGAGATGTAGATTGTGTTCCAGTAATACGTTCTGTCCGCTGATAAGCTTGTTATAATCGTAGGCGCTTCACAAATGCTCTGGTAAGAAAAAAAAAAAAGAGTGAACGCTCACGACCGGCGTAAGGGTCAAAAGGTCAAAACACAGCAGAGATAAGGTTTCTCGGGAGTGTAACGTTGAGGAGACATTCGCTGCTTTCGTTACTTAAAATTTCCACGTCAACATTGCGGACGTGTGCGGCTTGCTTATAAATTAAATTCGCTCTTCGACGTTCTCCTTGACGTAACTCGCTAAGCCGATTAGCTCTTGTTACGGATAACGTTTAATTTGCTGTCTCAACTTTACGCCTGTTTATTCGGTTCAAGTTTTATGTCGAAAAATTGTCTTGGAGGTGACGTATTAGCGCCTGCGACGGAAGACACTCGCGTTTGCGGTAGGGCCTTTAATTGAAGCTAATTAGCGATTGTCCGGTTGCTCGTGAGTGTCGCATCATCGTCGCGATCCAGCGCGGGTACTTCTCTCCGATTCCCCGGAAAATTTAGTGACCATTGGCTTGCCCTTCGCGCGACGGATTCACGTGACTCACTCGAGTCCTCCTCCTGGATTATCTGCAACCACGTGGCAAACAAAATCGTTAATATTTAGCTCGACTGGTTAAAATTGCAAGTATCTAAATTTAGTATAGACTTGAGAATCGGATAAAAATTGCAATTTGAAAAATAAGTACATATTCGTGAGTGCACATGTAAAAACGAGGAGCGGCGAGTCGAGGGGGTTTGGATGAATCATCTCTCGATATAAAGCAAAAGAACGGATCGATATAGAGCAGAGCGTGTCCTTTATAGCCGCCCCTCGCTCGCCTATCGTCGCGCACTCGTCCGTATCAGCGATAATCCTTAAGGTGCTCGTAGTAGTCGCATTTACATTAGTTAAATTGGTTCTCTTTTTTTTTCACAAACGTTGCTGCCAAGATTTGCGTATTGGGTGACAGTGATGGAGGCCAATTTTTTATGTCGCATGTGACCTTGACCTAGAGGAATTTTTCTAAAAGTTTATTGTAATTAATACCACATTTAAAAAAAAACAAGCTTTATTATCGCTGGAAGGATTTTTCTTATGTAAAATTCCCGCCTGATATTAATATTTATTTATATTATTTAAAAATAATGTTAGAAATTGAACTGGTGATGCAGAATCGATTATCGGACGACCAGTGAAGTACGATCTATGAACCGAGCTCGAGGAGAGCTCACGAGGATGAGGAGCAAAGAAGAGTTTCACTAGCATGACTGAACCAGGCCCTTCTCGGACGATCCTGGTACTGATTTTATTGCTCCAATCGATTGCCCATAGTCTCGAGGCAGTTACGATCGTCGATCACTATCCTCGGCAGGAATACGTGATCGAGCATCAAGTCACCTACCAGGATGCCATCGCCGAGGCAAGAAATCTCGAAATTTATCCAGGTAATTGAAAAATGATACATGCGCCGAATGGAAAAAAATTTAATACACCAAATCAATTATTTGAAATATAATTGCCTAAACTATCTTAATATTTGAAGCAACTATATATATATATGGTTTAAACAATTATATAGTTCGTTGAGTCAATTATATAAAAAAGCCGACGTATTTGAGTCAAGAGAATCAGTATAATTGAAGCAATTACTTATTTTATTGAGTCCAGTAAATAAATATTTATATGTGTTGTATATATGCATTTGAATCACTCGAATCATTTAGTTAAATTTATTTATACTCGGAACTGTTTACATAGTCAAAGTCGGATAGATTTTTTAATTGAAAGTTTATTTGAAAATTCACTTTATTTGTTTATTTTTTTTTGTGTGCATAAAACGAGGTCTAGTGATCGGAGTAAATGATCTCGTGTTTCAATTATTCTCGCTGCTAAATAATGGATAGCCGGAATGGACCGAAAAGGTAGTACGCGTTACGAGGTAACCGCGCCCTTTCGATGCTCTCTTATCCCCCTCAATTTATGTGCCCCGTTCGCATGAAAATTACCCTCCTGTTGGTTCTTCATTCTGAGACACTCAATTTTACACAATGTCACTTAATTTTCATAAAGTTCGACGATCGCGATTTCAGAAAGTCTAAATTTCAATCTGACAAAAAAAGTCAGTTTTGCATCGCTGTTTTATATATGGTATTTGCAATTTTTCATTTCTGATTATTTAATTTAATTTCATCATCAATGAAAAAAAAAACTTGCTTCATCAACATCAGATATTTATCAGACTTCAGATATTAATGAATTACGGACCGTCATTCACATTGATTACGCTGATTTTTTATGATCCTTAAGTGTTGACTTTGGATTTTAAGTCTGCAGTATAAAATATCGCTGATTTTTTTTTTTTCGAAAATCCTAATTATATATTTCTACAGAAGTTTGGTATTTCAAAAAGCAATATCCGATGAGAACTGAATTTTTTTTGTGTACAAATATATCATTATAACTTAAAATTATTACAATTCCCCTTAAACACACAAAAGAGATGCATAATAATGATATTACATTTTGTGTCGTCATAGAGAATGCTTTGTTTTTATGAAAATAAAAAGGTCAACTACAGAATGAAGATTGTTTCTGCAGTTAAAAAAAATTCACGTTGATTCGCGATCTACAAGAATATTGCTAGGTTCAGCGATAGGGAGTTGCGTAAACTGCGCAAGGGAATCTCTAATTAACGTGAATAACACATCTCTAATTAACGTGAATAGTATGCATTTAGTGTCTGAACACTCGTAATTTGACGGTGTTTCAAAGACCACCTGTTAGTTTATTAAGTGCATGGCTCTTGACAATCGTCCTTCGCGAAACTCTCGAGTATCGCGAATGCTTCTCACGATTATTATTGTACAGTTATTCTTCAATTGATTTTCTCAAATTAAATAAAAAATAAAAATTAACGTGAGAATACTATATTATATGTTGAAAATATTTGTTATTATTATTTCCATTGCGAATAAAGGAAACTGTTTTACATTAACCGGTATATTAAATTCCAAATATCAGTGAGATGTAAAATTACGGTAATTTCTGATGAACCCTTTGAAAATTTGGAAACTTTATACCGCAAATTATAATTTTGCTAAACACAAATTTTTATTTTAGGTAATAAAATTTTTGATTATTCAAATCCGCAAAATTAGATTATAGGAAATTGGTATAATTATTGATTGGAAATAATGTAACGAGAATGTAATTTTTTAATTCACAGGTCCCATCCCAGGATGCAAGGCATGCACCAGCGCGGAGATGACATACTGCAAAGACAACAGTGTCCTCAACGATCACTGTTGCTGTGAAGGCAGTTACAATAGTACGTAAAACCAGCTTCGATTGTTTGCCAATATTTTATGTGTCATTCCGCCTTCTGTCCTTGATGCTTCGAGGCCCGGCGAAATTTCACCGAAAAACTCGAATGTCCGAACAAATGGTCACGGAAACGTTGAGAAAAACCATATAACCGAGCACCGCGATATGCGTGATCGCATAGCAAGTATTCATCGTTGATATCAAGGCCATCGTACCGATTTCTCGATTAATCGGCGTTAACGCGGTCAATCGTGTCACGAATCCTTTTTTGTCTCTGGAAGTTTTTGCTCCATGGATTTCGTCCTTTATGTAGAAATTAGCTCAATGGTTGAGGTTGTTCATATAGTCACGTATTTAAGGGAGTTCTTGCGACCACAGAAAATCAAGATTTCTTGGTAAAAATACGGAAAAAGGAAAGATGAATGTTGAAAAAAATTGGCGGTGTTCAAGGAAGCGATGGAATTTCGATAATTTCATAATCATAAAATAATAACTGGGGAATATGGAAAAAATTGCTCGCCATTCGATCACTTTGAGGTATCTGTAAATTTCATTAACGATCAAATTAAGTAAATGTAAAAGTAAATGTATAGTAAATAATACTATACTTTTTTTCGTAACGAAACTCAAAATAGTTTTACATATACAAAATAGCACTGCAAGAACCTTAAGATTAAATATTTAAACAATTTAGGAAAGAGAAATTATTCTCCATCGCATAACTTATTTACCAATGAAAAATTTATTTTTTTATTCGCCACAATTCGGTCCCGTTGACGTTAATTAAAATCTTTCGAACGAAAAATAAGCAATTAACGCACACGAGTACCGGAAATTCGCCGGTGGAACGTCAACGCCCTCGCGATTACATGCATTTAACGAAATCGTAGAGAGCTCGAGGATGTGATTTGGTATTCTGTGCGTGAAGAAGGGGGTGCGGGAGCAGATTAGATGCTATGCGAATTGTCCGGATCGAGCGGTGCCATCGTCGTATGCCCCATCACACCAAACCGAACACTGCTGTCCGTTGTAGTAAAATTCGCGTGCCGACGTATCGTCGCCTCGTGAGGTGCGTAGCATCGATGCACCAACACTCAGGTGCAGTGAATAAAGGCGTATCTGCACGCACTCCGGACGACACGTGCGGAATGCAAGAAAACCCCATTGAACGTCAATCGCACACTCGTTATTCTTCAGCGGTTTATAAGGCGCATAGTGCATACTCTAGCTTTCCGTCGCTGTATCAATATTTTCCTCTTCGGTCGGATGCAATATGCCCAAAGTACATTTTTCTGTGGAAAAAATGATCTCAATTTTTTATTAAAATTTTGCTAAAATTTGTTCATTTGTATTTAAAACAAGGATACATAGTAAAAGCTCTGTTCTTTATTATTTATAACTTTTTACAAATCTTCCTTTTCTGAGGAAACTAAAATTGAAGGACATACTTTTTAACAGTGATAAATTTGTAAAAAGTGAAGGACAATAAGGAAGCGATATGCATGGCTCTACTTTGTATTCTTGTTGTACCTTTGATCGGGATGTGGCTTTCTGGAAGACGAGACATTGAAATTTATCACGAAAACTCGTTTTTTTTCTTTCAATTTTATTTGCGGCAGAATATTTTTCTAAAGTGATTTGGAAATGGAAACAATAAGCCAATGTGCAATGAAATAAAGGAACCGAATTACCGAAATGGGGACTCCTGAATCGTATAATTACAGTTATAGCACGAAAGAACAAAAATTATAGCTACGGTTTTAGAAATGTGCTGGAAAAACTGAAGAACTTATAATGGACCTTGCAGCACAAACTCTCGGTCTTACCGCCTTCGTGTCCCTAGAATTACCACAGTTGGTACTGCAGAAAACGCTATTTTATCATTTGAAGAGTTTCTACAGTATCGATAACGTATTGATACAGTATCGATGCTGTACAGTTATCATCTTTATTAATCCTTTCAAGACGTTCGAATAGTTTAAAACGGTACCCGCTGAAACTAAAAGCACTTGAAGTACGTATTCCGGTCGATATTTCAGAGACTTAACAATAAACTTTTGAATTTTCAGAAGTTTTTCCATTTGTGGAACATACTTGTCGTCTAAGTCGACAGCCTTGCACAGTGCGAGCGGGTGATTGCGCCGAATACACGAGGCTACGGGAATGTTGCTGCCACTCTTATCTCGCCTCTCTATGTAAGTTCATTATTATTATTTTGTTTAATAAACAGCGAAAAATCAATGTAAATTTTGAAACATTTAGAACTAAAAAGTATGTATCTATATATTTTTGTTTTTGTTTTTTCAGGGAAATACAGAGCCGGTGGTGAGAGCAACAAAGTCCCAAATCTGACGATGATAACAGGAATTATCACCGTGCTCGATATTATTCATCGCCTTCTGTAACAAACGGATTGTACATATATTAGTTTCTGTTTGTTACAAATCTCAGCTTAGATATTTTGTATAGCCTGCCTTAAAATTAATAAATTATTTTTTCATTGCGCTCGCTGCATCGAAAATTAAATCTACATTTTTTTTCACCTCTCACACGTCCAAATGATGGATGTGCAATATTTAATCTACCCTATTTAGAAAATCCAATTTCTTCCTATCGAAAAGCCGATTAAAATCGATTGATTGGCAATTGCAATGAATCGCATGGATCGGAGCGTTAAATGTAGAAATTGATAGGGTTGTCTATTCCAGAGTATACTTTTTTTTTTAACTTCTACAACATTCGTATTAATTGGCTTAAGTTGGATAAACAAATAGTTCCGTTTTTCTTACAAGGAATTTTACACAATCTAAATTTTTCTATTAAAAAATATCCCCGGCCAATCAATGCAATATCTTCCAATAAACAAAATGAGCTTTTGCTCAAAATAGTCGGACTGAAATTATGATTTTTTCTAATATAACACTGGCAGTCAAAAACAATTCATTAAGTATTTGCAAATATCACTGTTTTCCCTTTATATATTTAAAACACATGCAGATGCACAAATATGCTTTTCTGAATCGTTAATAGAACCACCAAAATTGGTAGAAATTCTTTAAAAATGTTTTCATTGATTTAACCAGCACGTAGCAGAGCGACTACTTTAACTTGATGTAGTCTGATTTCTATAATTTTTTATCACTCCATTGCGACCCCCAATGGCGTTTTTTTATTCGCACTCACGACGATTTGGTCAGCATAGCACACCACTTTAAACTTGAGCGTATCAGTGCGTACGATAGCCCATTAAATGATAAGGAGCTTCCTACAATCAGAGTCTTGATTGATTCGCCACTTTATGAAAGTTGGGGACATTGTCCCCTTTTATACCAGGTCGCGGCACAGGGCATCATTTATTTTACGCTTGCACGTGGCAACATTTGGCTCGGTAGTATCATTCAGGCAACCGATAACTTCATTAAAATTATGTGACCGGAGAGCGCAACCGAGGACGACGAAACAGTTGCTTTTTTTCTTCAACATACACTGTAGGAGAAAGTGGGGTACAGTGTAACATGGGAAAAAGTGTGGGACGGCCCAAAACACAAGGATTTATAGTGTGTGAATTCTGAAATTTTTGGTGCTGGGCAATAACTTGAATTGCAATTTATCAGTGCAAAAAAATGCGACTGCAGACAGTGCAAAATACATATTAAAAAAAATAGATTCACACTGAAAAAAATTCATTCACCGGTAAAATGTGATATCTTTTTTCTCATTTTATGATAGATCATGTTTTATGTTTGAAAAGGAAAAAGACAAAAAAAATTATTCAAGCGAAGCCTTTTTTTACTTTAATTCGACCATTAAAGTAACATTTGCGTTACTGTAAACATAGTTAAAAAATATTACACCCTGATAAAATAGATTATTGATGGAAAATATGAAGAAACAGCTTAAATCTCACTTATTACGTCAATAAATGAATATTAGTAGCATAATAAGAAAAATGGAACCGAGATAAATTCCTTCAGAAAATAAAACATATGTTCGAATATTTACGGCAGAGGCACATAAATCACTGCGTTAAAAACGATAATATTAACCTATTGCTCTATTAACCCACTGAGATTTATTGCGTATGATATTAATTATTGTACGACGAGCAAAAAAGTCGACTACAACCGATCTTGGATAACAAAAGAACTTATTAAACTTTAAAACGACGTTCCAATTTGCCAATCTCTTTCTGATTTACACACCAAGTCGCGGTAAAAAGATAAAAAATACATTAATGCAATTAATCGGCGCGTTGTGGGGTTGGACGCCAGTGTATTAACAGATAAGACTGCAGATGCGAAAGAAATGGTGCGAAAAGTAGTCCGGAACATTGATAAGTGGAGTAAACAAAGATTATTCATTGAGCAACGATTTTAAGTGAGAGAGAGAAAAAAAACGAACATTACCACGTGTGGCTGATTACACTACATATTATGTGTAAGCATTGACGCTGGACGTTGACCCCAATTTTTCTCTATTAAGGTAATCCTTTCACATTACCTAATAAAATGACCGTTCATCGCATAAACATTTGACAAATAAATATATTGCACATTTATTATTGTTGGTAAACATCCCAATAATCATAAATACGTGGAATATTATTTTCAACGACTGATGACATTTAACGATGTGATAAATGTCGAATTATTAAGACATAAGACGTGATTTAATAAATTGATATGAATGAAATCATTACATCATTGAATTTTACCAATTTGATATTTATCAAATTATTAAATTATTGAAAGGCAATAGAAAAACGTTTTAATACTATTCATGCAATAAACATTGCAATTATTTATCTATTCATGCCTATTAAAGACTTCATAAACTCAGAAATTAAAAAACAGGTCATTTTACAATATTTGTTTTAAACAAAACTACATATTGGGAAAAAATTACTCTCGTGAGAAAAAAAAACGACCTGTTCTATGGGATCCAAGCTAATGCCCCTTAAAGCTTCATTATCAACAGGAAACGTAAGCACGTGTGCAAAACGCGAGTTTGATGGATCGTTTCTCATCAAAAATTCTTTCTCAGTCTCTGCATCTTGTTTTTTTTCAGAGTTTCCAAGTAATATTCAATAAAACGTAGGATGTATGTTAAAAAAAATATAAAACATTAAAAATCCAACGAATTACGTCAACTGAGGTTCCGAAAACAGGTTCGACTCGCCCACGCGTACATTCTGTACTTCCGAGCGTTGAAGAAGCTCGTTTAAAGCCCTTTCCAATATTCCGAGACGCAAAAGAAGAAAAAACGAGAATTATCTCTATACCCAGACGTGACGAGACATAGAAAGAAAACGGCGTTTGTCCTTGGTCCAGGTAAACACTATAAACGACATAAATTAAGAGGCTAAATTGAAAAAAACAGTCAGAGCTGGTTGGCCTTAGAAAAACATGCGCGTGCCATGTGCCGCTTCAAACTAAAAATACGCTCAACATTATCAGCATAGATGCGTTTTAACGACGCATTTAGGTGTCTATTATCGATTGTGAGATCGCATTTCGCTCGGATAATAATTAAGGTGGCTGTCCCAGCAATCGGCAACGAACCAATGATCGACACTCGTGTGCTTTGATTGTGGAACTTGCCGAAGACGATGCACACTTCGTTAATTACCGATACATGGCCAATGATTGGGACATTCACCTTATTTGATTATCGTAGTTCCTCGAATGGCACGTGGCCCTTCGAAGCTTTAACGACTTTCAACCTCTTCCTTTTCCTTTTTCTTCTCATTCGCGGCTCTTCCTCTTTTTTCCTTTTCCGTCTCCTCCACTTCATTTTTTTTCTTCTTCTCCTCGTCCTCGTCTTCCTCCTTCTTCTTCCTCGCCCCACGACTCAACGCATTGTTGTATCGCTGAATTAGGTCGCAATATTTCACAGACTATTTTTACAAGTAATCTTCGAAATATAATGGCCAAGGTTGCCTGAAAATTAACGAATTCGGTTATATATATTATATTTGCAGGTGGTTTTTAATGTATATTAACGTGATATTATGCAGAAAATGTCCGAACCTCTTTTCGAATGTTTCAAATTAACGGATTTTCAACTTAACAGTGAAGATTTGATTGTTGGACGATCGCAGACAAAGACATTGTCTGTTGTATTGTAAGGTAAAGATGCAAACGATTGTTGAAACCCGGAGAATTTTAATCTGATCGAGGTGCATTATGGTGGAGTTTGGCCGGAGGTTATTTTCTGGTATTGTCGTAATTTGATAGAGTTACATGTGGCAGATATGTAAATGTGACTAGCGCCCAGTTGGTACGAATGCACTATAGTGCAAGGCCACTGTAGTGGGGTTACACGTGTTGCCGAGCCGCCGCACCGCCGATCAGCTTCATACCGATTAACGTATCAACCTCCTCGTCTCCTGGGCACACGTGGATCGCTGCAAGCAATAACACAAAAAAAACATTTTCATTTTGATTGATCCGCTCATTAAACCTCGCTATCGATTTATTGCCGATCGCGCACGCGTTCGAGTGGCCGGAGAAACGATCTTTTAATTTATTCTTACGCGGAAGCTCGAATTTCATCTTCTCCACGCGCGATCATTGAGACGAACCTTGACGCGTGTTATATTCTTCGGCTTCTGTTGCAGAGACACGTGGCAAACGCTTCCTCTGCGATGAAGTTTCTCAATTCTGATTTCCTCGTGAAGGATGCTTCGCAGATGACTAACTGAAAGAATGAGGAAGCGACGTCGAAGGTTCTACTTTGCAACGTTTTGTTTTCTGTGTCTTGTTGCATTTTCAACGTGATGATTATTGAACCTTTTGTAGTTCTTTTTTACGTGAATATTAGTTTATTTTAGTGGAACCTTTTTTTTGTGATTCGTTGTGTTCCGGAAAGCTTGGGTGAGGTCATCGATTTCTGAAAAAATAATAAATTAATAAGAGTCCCATAAAGAATCGACAATAATCTCTTTTAAGTCTGAACGCTTAGATATTACTTTGGTGCTGTAGAGAAATTCATTAAAATTAATCGAAATCCCCGAAAATTGGGGGATTCAAGAAATTGTTAAAAACTTATGTAACTCAAAATCTGAACCTGGTTTGAGATTTAGCTGATCGCCAATACAATACAAATGCTTCGATACAAATCACCCTTCATTATTGTCATTTAATGTACCAAACTCAGAAGAATCGATTACGAATAAATTTTGTCTCGATTTGACATCGAGACACTTTACCGATTTTTCATACACGCGCGGACGTTGAGACGAACCTTGGCGAGAGCGTACACTCGTGGATTTCTGCGTTGCAGAGACACGTGGAAAGTGAGTTGCGTGACCTCCGATGTGCAGCACAACGCGTGTAAACCCTCCGTTACGAAATATGTATTTCAGAGAGATTGACCGAATAATAACTGACTCCCAGGGTAAAAGTAACTGCGAGATAATAAGGCTTCCTGCATCCTTTAGACTTTTTATTACTTGGTCATGAAAAAAAAAAAAAAAAAAAAAACTGAATTCTTGGTCAAGAACGATTAATATAATAATACTATGTTATAAAATACTCTGAATATACTATTGAACTATGAACTAGTGCATTTCGATACTAGTGCGATAAATAAATGTCTAGCGATTGTGAGTTTCCAGTCCAAGCCAAAAGTAAGTATTACAATGACACGAGTGAAGAAAACGTTTATCACTTGAGTATCGTACGGAATTTTATTCCACCGGGTGTGAAAAGGGAGCTTTGCGCACGCGAAGCGAGCGTAAAACCGTGTTTCTCGCACTGAGTGGATATAATGGATTGAGTGATGACGAAAAATATGTGGAAAGATATAATTGTAAAGATACATGCAAAATTGCCGAAAGCTTTCGTACATTTCGAAGAAAATCACAGAACAAATTTGTACGTTTAAGAATATTGGAAATGAGTGATTGGTCAGGTAAACTGCCTCTATCCCCTTCGCTTATAAATATAGCGAATAAAAAGTGGAAGGGAAGTGGTTCTGAACGATATATGAGGTTTGAGATCATTTTAAACTGAGTGGGGGTTTGAATAAACTGGTTTCCACACGTGTAAGGTAAAGGTACTTAAAAAAAAAAAAAAGATATAGGGAAGTATGGATGCAAAAAACATAATTGTGAGGATACATGCGAAGTTAACGGAAGCCTTCGTACACTTCGAGTTTCGAACAAATATTAAGTTGCTGGACGTGGTCGACCCGGCACAAAATGACAGAAGAAATTTGTACGATTAAGAATATTGGAATTGAATGATTGACCAGATAAGCAGCTTCTACCCCCTTCGTTTATAAATATAGCGAATAAGAAGTGGAAGGAAAGTGGTTCTGAACGAGGTATGAGACTTGGAAACATTTAAAACATAGTGGGGGTTTGAATAAACTGGTTTCCACACGTGTAAAGTACTAAGGAAAAAAACGGCAGAGCAATTGTGAAGATACGTGCAAAATTGCCGAAAGCTTTCGTACACTTTCAATTTGGGACAAATATTAAGTTGCTGGACGTGGTCGACCCGGCACAAAATGACAGAACAAATTTGTACGATTAAGAATATTGGAATTGAATAATTGACCAGGTAAGCAGCTTCTACCTCCTTCCTTTATAGATATGGCGAACAAGAAGTGGAAAGGAAGTGGCTGTTAACGAGATGTGAGGTTTGGGACCACATAAAACTAAGTGGGGGTTTGGATAAACAGGTTTCCACGCGTGCAAGGTACTAAGAAAAAAGAAGCGGCAGAGAGAAGTGTGGATAGAAAAGACCTAATTGTGAAGATACATGCGAAGTGGAAGGAAGCCTTCGTATACTTCGAGTTTCGTGTAAAAGTTAAGTAGTTGGACGTGCGTGACCCGAATGGATTTAAGTGCAACAAACACAGGAAGTTGTTAATAGTTATTTTGAACAAGTTCTGGATGAAAGTTGAGATTTGCAAAATAACAAATGCGGAATTGTGAGCCAAAGGCTCTTAGGTGTTAGGTGTCGACGGGCACAAGTGAGATGTTTCATCAAGAGGAATCAATTAAAACAATGAAATTTGATGAAATTGACTTTGGAAGTGATTGTCTCTGGAAAAACTTTATGAAGATGATTATGTCGAAAATGATTGTGGATATGTTAAAGAACAGAACATTTATGTGAAGGTGGACGTGGAAATATTGTATATACCAGATAGAATAACGTGCCGCTCGGTGTGCCGGCAGAAATGCGGAATGTGCGACGTCCTTAAGTAGAATTGTGGCGGGTTGCAATCCTACATTGTGCCTGGACAGTTTGTGCATGCTGAGGAGCCTCTTGAAGTGCTGAGTTCCGTTGATGAGAAAATATTTCATGAAACCAAAAAATCCAAAGTTGTAAAACAATAATTTTGTACTTATTGTATAAAATAGATATAAACATCAACAGTACAGAAAGTTCAATGCCGATTTTACTGTGTATTTAAAAACAAAATGCGATTGTTCTTATCGTGTGTCTTACATTTCGTCGATAAAACATAGCGATGCTACTGAAGACGATCCATCGATTGAATTGGTAATCGTTGGCAGGCTGTAATCAGACCCGCATATTGGTCTCGTCCTAAGTAAAAAGACTAATACTAAATCGCGGCACGTGTTGCTTCGAAATAAAGAATCAAAGCACAGTGAGATTTTTTGTATCTGCAAAAATAACAGAAGAGATTATACAACGATGAAACGGAAGTCCAAAAATCGATTTTTGTGTCTGCACTAAAAAAGTAATATTAAAGCAAATTTTTCAAATTAAATGACTTTTACATTAAAATTAAAGTAAAGTATAAAAATTACTGTACCATACATCAATTTTAGATTGCATGTTTACATATATAAATATAATTTAGGATACCATTTTATGAATAAGTACTTCGCGTCCATCGCGTTAAATTTGAAATAGACGTTTTTTTTTACAGTGTGGGGTCTAACAGATTTTTTTTTGTATACCGTTCGAGTAAAAAGGAGAATGTGATCCTTCGGTTGCCGTGAAAGCTCTTATCGCGTGTCTAATATTTCAGCGTTTTAAATATTGCGATAGTGACAAAGACGATCCTTTGATTGGGCTATTTAGGCGATAATTAAATTCGCATATTGGTCTTGCGATAAGTAGAAAGACGAATAGTGAAACGCAACACGAGTTCCTCGACCCGCTTCGGCATTACCGTCGCAAGTATCGCTGCGATCGAAATGCCGAGGAGGTAATTGCCTTACACCTCATGCTTATCCTCATAGCAACGCGACATTACCTAATACAAACACGACAATAAAGCGATTCTACGAACCGGAACCCGACACATGTCAAGCTCCGGTTCGTGAAATCGCGTCATTTTTCTCTGCTTCATTTATCTATGTTCTCTGTATCTTGAACGTGATAAAAAAAAATCGTCCAACGATCGCGATATGTGCTGAGGACGATAGTATTTACATTTGAATGCAATGCTTTCTATTTTTTTTCCGAAGTTTGTTTCGTGGTTTAGAGTCAATTTTGACGAGTGATAGATTATTTTGTTCGTTGAAATATTTTTAAACAATTCACCGAGTATCTTCTTAATTTGACTTTTCAATTACGAGAGAAATCAATAATTTTCCTGTGTATTCAATGCTATACATTTTATTCTACGTTAACTAAAATGTCCTTCATTCAATTCCATCTTCGTTCACACAAGTTTTTTTTCAATCATAAAAAAAAATTGAATCATAGTACGGGATTGACTTAAATGTCCCGACGATGCCTCCTTAATACACCCACAAGCCTTAAGTCACTATAAAACTGTTCTAAACCTGATATAAAAAATGATTGATACTCAGCGTGAGATTGCTAAAAAAAACCTGCTACACTGGAAATTTCTAGGATTTTGTGCGCAACATAAAAATGGTTGATAGTCAGTTAACATTACCGAAAAATCTGCCACGCTGGAGTTCTCCCGATTTTTGAACAAGCGATTATAAACCGCACGCGACAGAGTCCGATATTCTCCTTTTCGACAGGTGGCTTACAAAAAAAGTCGTCTAGACAGCCGAACATAGACGAATGAACTCGATCCACACGCGGGCCTCTAGACTGGACGACCTCGATTTTATCGCTGCTGCCGCTGTGATTTTCACTCTCATTTCCTTCTGCCTCTCTCTCTCTCTCTGTACATATATATTGTAACTAATATTGAGATTAGGCTTTATAAGAACACAGAATATGACGGTCGCCAAATGAATTGATGATCAACTTCACGATGTGAGAGTGACAGAAGAAAGTACTATAGACTTTAACAGCAAAGTGTAATACATAACGATCCATAGAAGCGTTTGTAATTAATAATAATAACCCTACAAAACAAAAATTCGTATCTTCATTTAGAGCATATACGCATATAATGATTTTGTTAATTTTCCGCTGATCACAAAGACAATCATATGCATATTTAATATTCATAGTTAATCATAGTGTAAAGAAAACAACAACAACAATCCAAGGCAATCATAATTACATTATTTCTCTTATGAAAGAGGATCATATACATACATAAATTTATTGTCTGTACTCACCTGCTTTTTTATGTGGTCCTTAGCGAATTTAATATTCCAGGACCTCAATAAGTATACTATAATATACTATACATACTGCAGTATTTTATTAGTTAGGCACCGAGTTACGATATTGTAAAACAGCTCCGGTGTCCCTTGATGGGCCGTGGGTGATGCCGCCGTCCGAATCCTTGCGGCGTGAGCGTCACGTCACGGGAGTAAATAAAGCGAGAGGGGATAGTCGACGTAACCGAGAAAGTATATAGCGAGTTGGTGGCAGCGCGGGATGATACTGACGGGGAGGATGTTATCCTCTTCTCTCCGCCAACGGCACATGTTTCGCACTTCTATTGGCGGGCTCGTATAACTACCGTGAGTGCGAGGGCACTCCGGGGCCGTAAACTCGGTGGTAGATCTCGGTGTCGTTGAGCGGCCACGATCCCGAAGAGCCTCGTATACCAAGAGTATATAAGGGCGACTGCGTCGGAAACGAGAATGTCATAAGAAGCGCATACGCCGGCGGGTGTCGATCGATTATTGACCGTCGATCGTCCATTCATCCACGGGAACGTGTTATAACTACGACAGAAGAAAAAAAAAACAAAAAAAAACACAACAACATATCACAAAACAAGTGTTACATAAACGATAATGTACGAATATATATCACAAAGAAAACGCTGATTAAAAGAGAGAAGAAAAAAGGTTGGGAGGAGCGCGGATAATAAAATAGTTGTATTATCTCCCTCTCGAGAATCGGCGACTGGACGGGGGCGAGCCGGTGGCGAGGAAGTGGTGGCTGGTGAGCCGCGAAGACAGGCGGCAGGTCGTCCTCTCTCTCTTTCTCTCCCTCTCTCTCTCTCTCTCTCTCCCTCTGCCTCTCACTCTCCACTATCTCTATCTGCAGTTTCCGTCGTCTTGTGGCTGCTACACGAAGCACCTTCCTCTACCGCCTCTATACACCTATTTAACTATCCGACGAACATCTCTCTCCATACACATACGCACGGGCTGCTCTACTCGGGAATAGGAATAATCAAGCAGGTATATAGTGTACGCGAGTATAGGCAGTTCGTGCCGCGTGCGCGACTTGTCTGCACGGCACGTTTGCCTCGAGCCGAGCGAAAGAACGAGAGAGGATATTCGAGTGCTTCGAATCAGTCTGTTACGCGCGAACCGGCGCGTTATACTTGATACCGATTGACAGTTGTCCGCCGAGTTGTTCGCATGCCGAGTCACCGGTGATTTCGTTGTTGCTATTTATCGGCGGTACAAAGAGACCCTGTGGCCGAGGATACGGGAAAGGTCGTGGATTCACTGGCGGCTAATTCGAAAATGTCAACTATGGAAACGGGCTCCTTCACCTTGGGCACTTCGTGGCTCACCTTGACGCTCGCTCTCAGCGTTTTGGCGCTACTCATGATCCTACTCGTCAAGAGGGCCAAGTTCCTCTACAGCCTGCGGAACGTACCGTCGCCCATCGCACTTCCCATTATCGGCAACGCCTGCCAACTCAACTGCAGCCTCGCAGGTACGCATTTTTCACTCATCTTCAATTGCACTTTTTTTCCGAAATATCTTGGTAACTATTCGACGAGTCGAGGGTATGAGTTAACTTTCCTTCTGAAAGAAATGCACGATTTTATGGTTCCCGGTGATATGTGAGGGTTAAATACAGCGGCGAACTTCACTCGCGTTTGTTTTCGGTATGCGTGTACTTGAAATTGTATACGAGTGATGGAAACTTACGGCAGATACACCATCGCACTGCACGTAATGGAGAATGTGTCATAAAAATCCTATCCTATAAAGAAAAGTAGATGTCACGTTGAAATATATCGAAACGCGATATATAAATGCAGCTAACGTCACTGTATTGGCTTTCGATTCCGTTCCTCACTTCAGATTGTAGATGACTTATCTGACCTATCGAACAATTTTGCGTTGTACCGACTAGCGAATGTGTGATATAAATTGATTGTCGAGACAAGTATGTCATGAAGAAATATTTTGAAACTCGATGTTTGAATGAAGCTGCTAATTTCATTCTCATTACAGTTGGTTTTCGTAATGCGCTCACTTCAGGTTGTACATGGGTAATGTAACTTGACAAACGTTCATCACGCTGTACAAAATAAGAAATGTGTGAAAAAAACTGTGTTAAAAAATTAGATGTGATGATTATGTCGAAACGCGATTTATAAATAGAGTTACTGTTATTGGCTTTTGCTTTTGTTATGCGTTTACTTGAGATTGTACATCGAAACATCAGTAATCTAACCCAAAAAACAATGCGGTATCGCGCTGTGCGAAATAGATCCTCTTCTGTTGAAAAGGACATGGCGAATCGAAAGTCGAAATATCGAAAACTAACGTAACTTTTCAAGCCTTCTGATTGGTCGCCGATGTCGTTGACATAAAGCCAACTTCAGACTATTATAATCACTACAAATTTAGGATATTTGAATAACTGCATTTTTTACACATGTGGAAAAGACTACATTTTTCCTCCCTTAATGAAAATGACACGACCCATCAAAAGTTGATTACCTCGAAATACCGAAGCAGAAATAGAGTCACGAACCTAAACATGCAAATATCACGATTAACGACGAGAAAATACGGATAACAAAAAACAACGTAAACGAAGCGAGCACTTTATTGCTAGCATTGACTAAAAAACCTTTCCTAAAACAAAAAAAAATACATGTCCCAAAGAAACATCGCGTAACACGACATATAAATAAAGTTAACGTCATCCCGATAAAATAGAAGATAGGTAATACAAAATATAAAATAAAAGGATACATTGTAAGCACAAGATTAGCGTGAGGGTTCGAGCAACGCGTAAAACGTTCGTGCTAATGCATAATAATACATAATATCACATAAAACGCTGTGGTTACATCTATAAACTTCACATTATAGTTTTGGTGTGCCCCTGCGCGAATATTTCGAATTCCCAGACAGAGGAGCGGGCGCCAGGGTACGTTGGTAAAATATTAGGGAACGAGGAAGGAACGAGACCGAGAGGCGCGAAATTAAAGACCAGAGAGAGAGAGAGAGAGAGTGACTAAGTATGTCGAAGTTGAGTACGAAACGCGAAAGGGGTGCTCCCGGCACAATCTGGATGCGGCATGTGAGCGCACGTGCCGCAGTCACAGGATCCTCGTAGCGAACGTGTACGCAATATACGACGAGTCCGTCCCGTGTCTCATCGGCCAGACGATGAGAATGAATCGCAGTGCCAATCGTCGCGTCGTCGCTCGGTCTCGATTCTCGTGCACTCAATTATCCCTCCAGTTAATATACAGAGGGGAGCCCGCGAAGCAAGAAAAAATAAAAGTAATCTTAATAACACGCGGGATAACGACAAAAACGATAAGTAATGCGGCTCGGAGTTGGAATAAGAATGGAGTGAATTGGGACGGTCGACGACGACCAAAAGGGAGAAGAAAAAAGCGGGTCGAGGTCGTCAGAACCCGTGCATATCCTACGAACACGTGCGTCGGCTGCGAATATATTTACCACTCTCAACGGAAGATTTCTTACTCCGACAATTTATGTCACGAACGTTTCTCCGCAAATTGCATTGATCCATCGCACGGACTTGCAATGACGCTAACGTTATTTTGGATTTTTCTATTCGCTCTATCGACGAAGAGTCAAAATTATGCATCGATGCATTGATCCATCGCACGGACTTGCAATAACGCTAACGTTATTTTGGATTTTTCTATTCGCTCTATCGACGAAGAGTCAAAATTATGCATCGATGCATTGATCCATCGCACGGACTTGCAATAACGCTAACGTTATTTTGGATTTTTCTATTCGCTCTATCGAGGAAAAGTCAAAATTATGCATCGGTGCATTATACATCACACGGACTTGCAATAACGCTGATATTATTTTGGATTTTTCTATTCGCTCTATCGACGAAGAGTCAAAATCATGCATCGATGCAATGACCTGCGCTGAATTTCGTACATCACAACGCGCTATAAGTATACGCAAGTGATGAAGACGGCAGATCGGAGACTAAACTTTCCGGCTCGGAATGTAAACACGTTACACGTGCGATTCCAAACAAAGACGATGCTCGGTGAAGAGCAGTGCGGTGCACTGCGACGGCATATACATATACGGTATATATAGCCGTCCTACGCTTATATTCGCACATATGTACTCTTACATATGTATACAAGTGCAAGAAATTTCGTTTATAGCCTCAGCTCTCTTCCTTCTTCATCATCGTGGTTGCGAATGATGACGTTGTCTCCGCCCTCGTCTCGAGGCCTCGAAGCACCGCGCGTCCGTCTCAAGGCCCAAGGATGCGGAGCTGCACGCGCCGCACAGCGACCTCGATGTTCATCGTACAATAAAGGCCTCATCTTTTATATTTTCTCCTTTCTTTTTTTCCTTTGTCTTCACTGGGGAGCAAAAAAAGCAATCACTATACGCAGACGGTCCACCGAGAGAGGAAAAAAGTGATGATACTTATTAACGAAGTACGTTACGATGGTTTCGAAGAAAATTGGGCGTAACGGAGAATTTTTCGTTGCAGCGCGATGCGTCAATGGAATATGTGGTGTCGAGTGGCGCTGATAGGCAGCGGCAAAGTTCGGTAGGAGAATGCGAAGCGTCGTTCGTGGTCATTGGCCACCGACGGTAGCAGCACAAGAAACATACACACGACCTCGAAGTGGCCGCGAGCTCCTCTACAAACGACGACGACGACGATGAGGCGGAATCCTACACATAAATATTTACACACGTGTATGAACGTTGTACGTTTATTACGATCTTACACAGACACGACGTATGTCTTTTGATGGCTGCTGCTGCTGCTGCTGCACGTGCATCCTACGCGGCCTTGCCGCCACTAGACTCGACTGCAAAAATCCGTGACATTTTTTCCGGTCAACGTCCGACGCATTCTCCGCGCCGTCATCGACGCCACGTGCATCATCGCCGCTTGCGGCGATCGGGGGATGCGCGCGTGCAACGATGCACTGCCTCGCTCTCTGACTTTGCCTCAACTGCGAGGGGCGCCTTCGGAGCGAGCGAGAAAATAAGCCGAGAGGGCCCACCAATTATTGCGGGAATGATAGAGATAGTTGCTAGAGGGGCTCACTTGTGGCGCGACCTCGACTCAACGAGCGAACAGGGCAACGACCGATTTCCATACCGCGATTCGAGCTCGCGATTCGAACCTTCCCAGCGCCGACTATCGCTCGAATCCATCAATTTTCCTACGCGAATACTGAGTTTTTTGTTTTCTTTGTTTTCCAGAATTTTTCAAGAGGCTCGTTATCTGGAGTCGCGAATTCGGGGACATTTACTTGATTTGGCTGGGAACGAGACCGCTCGTCTTCGTCTATCGGGCTGAGGCCGTTCAGCCGCTGCTCAGCAGCAGTCTACACATCGATAAGAGCCTCGAGTATCAGTATCTCAAACCCTGGCTCGGAACTGGACTGATTACTAGTACCGGTAAGTTTTGTTTGATTACTGCGGTGGTCCTTAAAATGAATTTTATGAACGATTGCATATGTTAAGTGTTGCGATAACTGAAAGGAATTAATTCGGATTTTATAAAGGAATTACTTATTTATCGATAATGATAACAATGTTGTTTATGCTCGTGTTTTTATGTCCTTCTGTTAGATTTCGAGAGCGACTTTTGATTCTACGATTGACGCGAAGGTGGTTCGTTGACGAGTGTAGCGTTCAGTAAAATGCCAACGGAAGAACATTGCAACGAAACTTATAATACTAGACGCGTTATCCGTTGCAGAATTTACGGACGGTGGTGTGAAAAGTATTGCAAATTCGGTAGATTGCTTTTTTGCCAATTAGGGATTTTGTTTTTTCCTGTGATGGTTCATGGAAAGAACAGTTTAACTTAAAAGTTTTGTTAAAAACACTACCATTTTGATGGGTTTACTATAAAATATTTGCTAAAACGATTTACTGAGTGGCTATAGGCAATTTGTGAGTTGAGACAACAAATAAGTGAACTATCAAACGAGTAGCTATATGAACTGACCAAAAGAGAGTCCGTGGATTTTTTAATGTGCCCAACAAATTTTGTATTCCGTCGTTTCTTTTATTCGCGTGATTTTGTCCTATTTGACTGTCGTGATGGTTGTGAAGATAAGAATTCTTGGGAAGGGCCGGGAGGAGGTTTTCTGATGCCAGGAAATCACCTCAGATATTTCCAATGCCACCGAAGTGGTGAGGTTTAGGCTAAGCGTGAGTAAAAACGCGTTTTCCGCACCGAGCGAAATAAAAGTTCTTTTCGTTCAGTAAGAGAGGTTCCTATTATCTTTCCAATCTAATTAGACATGGCTTCACAAATCCTGTATTACGTACAAGAACCGAAACTGTTTAATTGATTCAATTCTCGTTCCTACGATGGAAATAAAAATCACAAGATCAGTCCTTCGTCTTAGTCCTGTGTATGCGAAGTTTTGATAGTATACAAAAACGCGGGAAATAATTAGTGCGATACTTTGGTTTACCTTAGTATTTCAACAGGCCTTAACCGATTGGCAGGACTCGGCGAAGAACATAAGGAAATTCCGTGAAGGTAATCCGTTCTGAGAAATAACCGTCCACTTCTAGGAAATTCTGTGGAGATGAGGTAAATGAGAAGTGGATATACCGGATATCTTGAAATAACGTGGCCGGTATTTCAAAACAGTGGAGAGTTGATTGGGTTGTGGGAGTCACTGCAATAACGTAACCAACAGAAAAATTAATTGATGGAAAATGTTCCATAGAAAATTGAGACATAAATTAGATAGAGAAAAAACGAATAAGCAATTTAGTGATATTAATAAATTGAAATGCCTCTTAATGAAAAATTCTTGAAAAATTACTTTTTTTTTGCCTTCTGACTGCGTATAATCCCGTAATTTAGCCAGTCTTTGGAGAGTACCAATCGGAACGGCAAGAACTGTATGGACTCAAGACAATTCGAACATGAGAGTCGAATTTCTCGACTTGTTAGATTTGGAAATATGTAAAACTCTGAAAACTTTCCAGAATGACCATAGGATCAATAATGTGGGCAGGATGACATGTGTGGTGGGCTTATATCCTTACGTTTTTGCCCCACCACGCAACAAACTCTCAACCATCGTTAACGTTCCTTGATTTTGGACTTTCTTAGTCGTTTGGCTAGTGACGTAAAATCACGGCTGTCCACCAAACTAAAGCTGAAAGGTCGCGTTAGACAGCATCAGTAAGTTTCTCGCTGGAGTTAAATTGTTCCGTTACAACTGGTTTGGGTGACCGCTTGGCAAGCAATGATTTGTGCGTCAATTGTTGAGGTGAGGGCAGTTCTTCTGTGCTTCTGGTATATATTTATAAAGTCGGTCACGTTTTCCATTTTTTTTTTTTTTTTTTTTCAGTTCTGTACAAATGAGATACATGAGTGATTTAGGAAGGATTTGTCATCTTCCGTTGGATTTATAATTTATGACAATTCAACGGATGGAATTGTAGGATACGTAGCAGTCATACGCTTTTCCGCAGCAGCGTATTCTTTTGTACTCACGCTTCGGTGGCACCATAAAAACTATTAGTCCGATGCAATAAATCTATAAATCAAGCAGAATACCTGTATTAACGATGCATATATTCATGCGTTCCATTGCTACATTGTCTGCATTGATATCGCATGGGTGGCACTTATTGCGCGCCTGTCTGTTGCATATACAATGTAGTTCTTCTTGTAAAATGCAAAACGCAGGATGCAGTGACGCATAAGCAGCCTTTGACTTTTTGATGCTTACGACTGATCGAATGAAAATTGCGTGTACCAGCTATCACTAAATGCGTGTAGTTGCTATCAGTGATACCAATACTATCACTATTTTTTCGATTGTTCCGGGCACTACAATCGTCGTCAAATGAACGATCCAATTAGCGGACATCAAACAAATTTTAGAGATGTTAAATTAGCCAGTTTTCCATATGTCTTATTTCTAGAATTCTTTAATGTATATGTATAGTTTTATTACCATAATTGAAAAACAGCCAAGACACTTTTGTTTTTATTTCGAGCCGGTCGAGTTTGCACACCATAACTTTTGATATTTACGATTGGTCCGAAGGATCGAAACATTAAGTGTCCGGAAATAGGCACATGTTGGACAAACAGCATCTGAAAACTGGTACTTTTCGTCATTATTATCACATACAATAATAAAATTATTTAAGATTCTATCGAGTGATCGAAATATTTTAGAAATAGCAAACTTTGGTTTAAATCGTTTTATAAGTACATCGTATCTTGACCCTCTAATGAATAATTTTATCTGGGGATGCCATTAAGCGTCTGAGCATTTTGGTACCCTTACATTAATTGTTTGAAGGATCCAATTAGAATCCCAGCCAGAAAATTAGTTTTGCATCTATACGCGGTTGTCCTTCGCTCGCTAATACATTCGCTATTTTTTGCCACTCTTGAAATGCTTCTTATTCTTTATTTTTTTTTTTTCATTTTCCCTTGGCATCAGGCCAGCAGTGGCGAATATTTCGCCGGATGCTGGGTTACGAACGGACCGCGCCCAAAAAATTGACACTCGTATGCATATATAGAAGGGAAGACGAATATGTTTGAAGAAAGAAACCGAGAAGCAACGAGCCAGCAGGTGTGCGTCCTGCGATGCGGTAATGACCGGCGCCTGTGAATACCCGCTTCGCCGACGCGTCCGGCGGGCCTATTTACAGCTTGAAAAAGTGAGAAGAAAGAATTAAGGACGACAGAAGAGAGTCTGGAGCACGAGCTCGAAAAGAGAACGAAAGAAGACGAAAATCGAGCGTGTGTTCATTTAGGCGGTTGCATAAGCTTGAGACGCACACTGTTAGTAAAAATTGAACATTTTTATTCATAAACTCGTACATTAAATATAATATAAAATTAATATACTTTGAAACTAAAATTAAAGCAAATTATAAAAATTAAAGGGCTTTTGGACTAAAATTAAAATAAATTGTTAAAATTACCATATCATACATTAATTTTAAATAGCATTTATATATAATTTAGCATCATTGTTCATCAATATTTTTCAATAAAAAACGCTGTTAACCGTGCGTAAAATGCTGAACTCGTCATTTCAATCGAAAAAATATATTGAACATGAACCAGTTTTTGGGCCCCAAGCTTATGCATTACTGAGGAAAGTTATGGGATGTCTGACGTGATAAAAAAAAAAAGGATTGTTGAGCAGTGGCGTTGGTTTTACGCGTCAGTAGAGACCGGAATAAGTCGGTTGCATAACGTTACCGAAATTTCAAGAGTATTTCTTTCGATCCACGCAGCGATTATACTTTCTTTGAAATGCGCAACCATAATTGTAAGAGCCGGTGGTATTATACCGCTATTCGAATGCGTGTGACCAAAAGTTGGCCTTCTTGTCGGCACTCTGAAAACCAAGCGTGTTGCCAAGTATGTTACTTCCTATCCTTTACATTGTAGTCATCGTATGCACACTTGGAAGCTTGTTATTCTTAGGTAGCATTGCCAAGTAATGTAGACTAATATTATTTTTATCAAGAGAGGCACGTGTCGAATTTTTTCTGCGCCTCTTTCTCTTTGAGAGATGTCTTAAAAGATTTGTGTGTTTTATTCTGAACAGTGAAGTGTGAAAAAAAATAAAAAAGCGAAGGGGGCTCCCCGATTTATGTAGTCGATTTGACATTTGCAAATATAGATTATTATTTTTATTTCATAAATGTTTTATAGAAAATACGAAATTTAGTTTTCTAGGAACTAAATAGGAATATTTCTTTGTATATTACATAATGTAATTCATGTACCGTAGAAAACTTATTTTGGTTTGTGGGCCAAAATTTTTGTCGTTCATCACAGTAAAAAAAAGGTTTTAAGAAAATAGCTTTTTTTGCTTAGGTCTAAATATTTGTAAATAAGAATACGATGTCGCACAAATGTAAAAAAAATTCTACATGCCTTTTTAGTATGAAAGACTCACATAAAAAATCGCGAATCATATTTGGGAAGTTGAGGGTTGGTCGATGTTCCAGTTGGTATGGAATGCCCCTTATACATTTATTATAGCGAATGGAATTAAGGCGTGGCGAAGATTAAGGAACAGTGGTAGAGGGTCGAAAAATAATCGAGTCTGTTTTCCTATTTTTTAAATGATTGATAAATGAACATTTTATAATAATATATAAATATATCATTTTTTGTTTCAGGCGACAAATGGCACTTTCGAAGGAAATTATTGACCCCGACGTTCCACAGCGAAATCGTCGAAGGATACTTAAAGTCAACGATTACCGAAGCTGAAATTATGGTGTCGTGTCTCCGAAAGGAAATTGGCAAGCCCGGATTTGATATCGTGCCGTACGCAAAGCGTGCCGCTCTCGACATGATTTGCGGTAAGAATGAAATTAATTTACGAAGAGAAATAATTGTTCACCTTGACAGGCGCTTTGCGACCTTTAATTATATGAGAAGGTTATTCTATAAATATTTATTAATCGCGCATTGGTCTCGACATTCATTTCCGCTAGTTTACTTTAACCCGATAATTTCCATCTATTTTTTCCGATAATTTTTACGCAAATAAACTGCTGCCACTTAACGGCATTCTTCGCCTACGGTTAAGAATTCTTTGAACGCTCTAACATTGTAAAAGCTATTTCCATTGCGCATACATACATTGTCTATCAAGCTATCTGCATAAGCTTGGTACTCAAAAAATTTGCCGATTTCCAATCTTTTTATTAATCGGTAATTGGCACGCAGAGATTGAGATTTTATACATTATTAATACATAATCTTAGTAATAGTAAAATGTAAATTTTAGATGTCATTGTTTTTTTTCTGTAATTGTTGCCAATTCATTTTCATCGTAATTGTTAAAAATACATAAATAAATATCATATATTGTCAATTCCTGACTTCGTCATCCGAATACGCTCATCAAAAATAAATATTGAAAATCCACCCGTTTTTTGAGCGCGAATATTATGCACACCCTTTGAACTCCATAGTAACAATTGCATTAATCATCATCATTGTTATAAAAAAATAAAAATAGCTTTTCGCGTGACTGCGGCTCCTATTCATGTCTCGTAATTTGCTTAGCTTGTTATCGAATAGATTGCACGAGAGAGCCAGTTTATTTATTTTTTATTGCGTTTGTGACGTATAGAATATCGCATAAGTTATACAGTGGAATTTAAACAAATCTGAAACAAAAAATTTCCGATTATTGTTCAATTATTGTAAATATATAATTGCTTCATAATTTTTTCTCTTTTCTGTATCATTCGCACTATACGCGAACATTGGGCATCGAGACTTTTTTTACGTCACTTGTTTATTTTTAGCACGTTTGCGTCCTCGGCGGTGCCTCGTGGCGCCACTTGCACATGCTTAATGCAACGAGAGTTTCATTCATGATGTGTGCATACGAGATAACTGCTTAGGCACCAGCGCATATATCGCGGCTTTAATTTACCTCATAACTAATTTATACTGTTTGCAGTTCGTGACGAAAAAGCGCCGATCACATTTTTTTAAATGTCAAACCGATTATTTTTAAGAGAACATTTGAACTATTTTCTTTTAATTTACTGATACAATCTACAATTTTGTTTTCGCTGAAAATGAAATTTATTTTCCATCTGATACCAGTGGTTTCAATTACTTACGATATGTATTTTTGTTTCAGTTACCAGCATGGGACATCACATAAACGCGCAAACAAATATGAATAACGAATACGTGATAGCCGTTGAGAAGTGAGTGCATTGATTTATAGATTTCGATTATCATTCGGGATGTTTAATACATTTGCCGTGTCGCATGTTGATTTAATTATCGCTAATTGCTGTATAATTATCTTCAGAATGACGTCTATAATCCAGACAAGATTTACCAATATCTGGATGTCATTGGATCCGATATTCCGTCGCACCTCCTTAGGAAAAGTCCACGAGCAATCTCTCAACGTAATTCATCAATTCGTTGACACGGTAGGCAGACGAATAGCCCATTTATTAATAGGCCCGTTGTTTTAATGGTTTTTTAACGTTTTAATGAATTTTTATTAGGTGATTGCTGAAAGAAAGGCCACATGGAAATCAAAGCGAGACGATAACTCAAACGATAAATCGTCGTCGAAAAAGCGCCTCCCGCTCCTCGATATGCTCCTTCAAGTTTCGGAAAACGGAAGCGTACTCTCGGATTCGGATATTAGAGAGGAGGTCAATACATTTCTCTTCGCCGGTCACGATACCGTCGCCACCAGCGTCTCCTGGATTCTCTATACTCTCGGAGCTCATCCCGAATATCAAACTAAAATCATTGAGGAATTCAACGAGGTTATCGGCAACGAGGAATTAACTCTGGAATCTATTAACAAATTGGTGTGGTTGGACGCCTGTGTCAAAGAAACGTGGCGTCTCTATCCGGTTGTGCCATTATTGGCCAGACAAATATACCAACCGATAACACTCAGTAAGTATTGAATCAAAATTACCTCGAGCATTTTTCTGCCATAGCCACTTTTTTTCAATCCTCTCCTGGTTTTTTTTTTCACAATTAGACTAATTTTGCAGACTCAGTAATATATTCTGCAATATTTGTTCACATTTTAAAATCCATTATCGAAAATGCAGATTTTGTTTTGAGTCACAAGATATGTTAACATTGACTCGATGAAAATATAGTTTTCAATTTCTCTCAATTGAGAATAAACAATCAAAAAATTATCAACTAAAATAAAACAGGATAACTGTAAAATGTAGCCCACTGTAAAGTGCCTGAGGGTGGTTAAAAAAAAGTAGCTAAATTGGCAGGGAATGCGGAATATCCGCTCTCCTAATGGCGAGATTTTGGAGCGAAATCTTTTATAGGCACGTAGAGTCTTATATTTATTGTATATTTTATTTCAGTGGATAACGAAGTGCCAGTCGGCTCGACCGTGTTGGTCAACACGTTCCTGTTGCACAGGGATCCACGTTATTTTTCTCAACCGGAAGTTTACAGGCCAGAGCGTTTTTTGCCCGATAGTCCGAAGCTTCCGCCCTTTTGTTACATCCCGTTCAGTGCCGGTTCTCGAAACTGCATCGGCATGAAATTCGCAATTATGGAGACCAAAGTTACTATCCTCACGATCCTCCGATCGTACGTTCTTCACTCGCTTCAGCCTGCGGATGAATTGCAACTCATCTCGTCGATCGTTCTCATTAGTGCACAGGGCATACATCTCACTGTATCACCGAGAAAATAATTCGTTCATTTTTCTCCTCCCCAATCGTGTCCTTTTCTCCTCACAAACGTCTCGTTTCTCTCGCTCGCTCTCTTTCTCTCTCTTGTACATTTAGCTCTTACACTTTATTGCGGCATTTATCGTACTTGTCATTCTTATTTCGGTTTGAGAAATATTTAAATCATCTCAAAATGCGATTTTAAATAGTAATAATAACTTTATATAACGCAAATCATCTAGCCATTACGACGAACTTTACATACACACCTGTAGATAGTTTATAGAATAATATCGTTAAGTAATTTGTAATGAAGAACCTTCGTCACTGCTTTCTTTTTTTAATTAAACCAAACTCTTTTTTAACTTTAATTTATACGTGATACCGTATTTCTGTGTGCGACTTTATTTTACTTATTAAGTATTACAGAAATGAAGAGATCATTTTGATTCAACGTTCAAATGAGTTTTTATTTTGCTCTGCAAATAAATAGAGAGTTTATTAACGCGCTACAATCGATTACGTCGTTTGGTGCACAATGCACAATATAACAGATTACAAAATTAAGAATGCAATTGAAAGAGCTAAAAAACGAGTCCATTTGAAAACAAATTATTCACCATTCCGATAGCTATCTGCACTACTAATTGTTAGCCACATTCGGGCTCCTCATAGAGAAAACTTTCAGAAAGGGGAAATATAAGGAAGAAATGTACAAGGCCCGAACGTGCAACTTAAAATCAGACTATAAGTAGAAAGTTCAATGTTCTGTCAAATACGAGAACTTTTATATATTCTTTTAATTCTTTATGAAATTCTCTAAAGTTTAAGCACATTTTGTCTTATAGAACAAAAGCAAAAGCGTTTTCTATATCTGGACCGCTTTACCGATCACCACCAAATTTTATGAATGGCAATGCCAAATATTAGCCTGTTCGTGTAGAAATTTTTATGAGTATTGAATTAGAGCGAGGATGTTAATTTTTTTCGAAAAATTAAAAACTCTTCAAAGTCCAAAGCCCTTTACAGATATCATCCAGATTCGATATCGATTGTCTTTCGTCATTACTTTATTCCTAAGAAACTATTCAGTTTGTTTACCAAAAACCGCGTATAGACTTTTTTCAAAAATAGTTTTTCAAAATGTGAACACATAATTCAATTGTTGCGCACTTTTGTACAAATTCAAGCTGCTAATCACCATAAAGCTTCTCTCTTGTCGCGTGGCAAAGTTCAGCGCAGCTGGTAAAGCCGTTGAGTTCTTAATGTTGGCAATATTTTTTAACAAATATTTTTCCTCTATATTTTAGAGCATTTTACATATATGAACGTGAAATTGGAAACATTTTCACAAAAATAAAGCATTTTCCGTAAAAAATCAAAACGAAGATAATATCGCGATCGGTAAGGGAGAAATCTGTTATTGACTTACTCATTTGATTTCTTTCGGCGGTTTCGGGAAATCTGCGAAATCCCCCTTTCCATATGTACGTATATGTATGCTGATGATGACACAAACACGATGTATTCACTCGCACACGCAGCGGGACGAGATTTTCCGACAAATGGCCAATTGTTGTTATTATCTAAATATCCACGTATGGTAACTGCAACAGCTGATCAAAGAGAAAAAACACTGGGAGCCTCACGCGCATGTTATGTGTTTCGTGTGGTGCGCTAATCGCGCAACGCGCGTCGTCATGTTCAACTCAAGTGGTTGCCTCTGATATAATCCGTTCTTATACAGTCGGCCAAGGAATCGCGTGGCGAATGGACTTGGTTGCTTCTAGGTTATAAATATTATTTATTTATTATTGTTTTTATAAACGTTGTCAGCATGAAGACAGCACTTGCGATATTTTGCGTATTTCTCGGGTGCTGCTCGAACGTCTACTTCCTCGAGTTGCTCGTTAAGTGAGTTATCCTTTATATATAAGCAAATTAAAAATAAGATTGTATTCAAAATACTTTTCAGAGTGCTCACCAAAATGCAATAATATTTTTGATGATTCGTTATTCTGGATTATACATAAAATACATCAGAATTTTTGAAGATTAAGGATTTTGGAATATGAATAAAAAATAATATGTAAATAAATCACTGTCTCTCATTCAGTGAAAAATGCATTATTTTAATGCTTATTATAATAATTGATAATAATGCAAACTGAATAGTATTTCTAATGTATTATTATTCTAATACCGCTTATCCACAAAAGCAATTTTTTAATTTTATTTTAATTTAAACGATTATTCACTCAAATATTTTTCAGGGAAGATCCAGGCAGTGGCAACCTTATTACATTCTCACAATTCTTATTGATAGCCCTTGAGGGCTTCATATTCACTTCAAAATGCGGGACGGTAAAACCAAAGATAGGAATCAAAGACTACACAATAATGGTTTCCATGTTCTTTGTTGTCAGCGTGTGCAATAATTATGCGTTTGATTTTAATATACCAATGCCACTGCATATGATATTCAGAGCGGTAACTATTTACATATGCATTTATAATTGCACTGGAAGAGATAAATAAATTACGTTACTTTGTTGTATCACCTTTAAGGGTTCTCTGATTGCCAACATGATAATGGGCATAATAATCATGAAGAAGAAGTACGTATTGAGCAAGTACGTCTCCGTATTGATGATAACCTTGGGCATAGTCATTTGCACTATTATCAGTGGACAAGAGGTGAAGTCGACGCAGCGAGTGACGGAAAACTCTGTTCCCACAACTCCGTGGGACAATTTTTTCTGGTGGATTTTAGGCATAACTCTGCTGACAGTGGCTCTATTCATCTCAGCCAGAATGGGACTTTATCAGGAAGTTCTTTACGTTCGTTATGGGAAACATCCAAAAGAGGCTCTGTATTATACAGTGAGTATCTTATTTTTTTTTAATCGCTAAGATAATTGCCATTTACTTAATTTATTTCCAGCATTTACTGCCAATGCCGTTTTTCCTGACGCTCGCGCCCAATATATACGACCATGCGATACTCGCTCTCAACTCAGCACCGATTGATATTCCACTGATAGGCATCGCGATGCCGAAGACCATAGCGTTTCTTATTGGGAACGTTTTAACGCAGTATCCTTTTTCAAAATGCTTACATATTTGTCACTCTCAACTTTTGCCGTTGATTCCGTCATTACGTAATTCTTGTCGAGATCATAAATCGCAGATAACGAGATGACGTGGCACTTTTGTTTGTCCTGTATTGTCTCGTCGGTTCGTTGAAACCGTAAAATCCCGATGACACGTCTGAATAACGCAAAACAAAAATAGCACAGTTACATCATGATACGATTCGAATTTTTTTATTTTTTATTTGTTACTCTATTTTTGTGAATAGTTTGAGGAGCTGGCTAGTTCAGAATTTTCACGAATACCGGGTTTTTAGGTCTCTAAGTTCGAACATTATGTTCTTGTAATATAAAACTTACTATTTTTGCTCTTTCAGTCTAAACGTTTATTTGGTTTTTGGACCTTTGAGAGCCCTTGAAAATGCCTTTACGTGAGAATTATTCAGGGATGCTTTTGAATGCCCTCAAAATTGCCTTTGGACATAAAAAAAATGTTTTGAAACAGAAATTGAATTGATAACTCAGTATTGCTTTGATTTTCGTAATCGACTGAAAAGATAGTAAAATGTGGACCTAAGAAATTCGGACCATCGGCTGTAATAAGTGAATGCACTCATAGCATTGCTTACTCATGTAGGAAGCTTCGTTTTCGTGATTCATTATTTTATTTTCATGTCAGTAAAAGTTGTTAAAATGATCAGGGAAAGTGTTGAAACTAACCAAGAATCAACCTTTAATCGTAGTAATTTTTTATGAAATTCGTTGTGGCTTAAATTGTTTGAAGTTTCAGTTTTTTTTAGATTAGATTAGATAGATTACATCTGGAATCGACAAACATAGCTTTCGTTTCAACACCATTGATATCATAATGAGGAAGCCAAATTCTGCTTTGCAACTTTTTTTTCCATGCATTTCTCTGTTGCTTTATCATTGCATTTATTCAGACATGATATCAAAAGCTGTATAACAAAATAATTACCTTAACAATAAAAAAACAGATATATGTGCATAAGCTCCGTGTTTGTGTTGACAACAGAGTGCACGTCGCTGACGGTGACATTAGTCGTGACATTGCGAAAGTTCGTTTCGCTAATATTCTCGATAGTTTATTTTCAAAATCCGTTCACGATCTATCACTGGATCGGCACAGCTCTCGTTTTTGCTGGTACATTGGTGTTTACGGAAATAATAGGAGGAAAGAAAACGGTCAAAGTGCAATAATCCCGGGAACGATGATTTAACTGATACTACGCTTATGTTCCTCTGACAAGAGAAACGCGCATGCATACCGACCATTAGAGTACATTGCGATCGTCGGCAGCCTTCAATCGTGTTTTTCCACTATATTAACTGAGAAGTTGACCTTCGATAATTGTATATACACTTTTATCCTTACGGCACCGTATTGCTAGTTCATAGAATAAAATCGATTTCTATTTTCTTCCTCTTTTTTTAATAATCTAGTGCCATCTAATTTTTCAATGCCGCTAGAAACGTGATAAAAATTATTTTAACATATACTTATTCCATTTGAAAAAAATTTCATGGGCTAAAGTTCGCCAGCGTGTGCCAAATCGGTAAAGTACACGTGCAGTTACCGTTTTTATCGGCAAGTATTGCAGACCCCAGAGGATTTAATTGTAAGATTAATTTTCATACCAAGAGAATGTAATGACTGGTGAGGCACGTTTATTCGTAATCTCCAATGTCAAATATATATCGCGTGTAGTGTTGAGCCGATAACGAGACACTCTTAATAGAGATTGAGAGACGGATTGGTATTGGATAATCCGCGCAGAATCTATTATAAGATGTATCTACAGAGCATAGTCTCATCGAGAGTATATAATTGCGATAAAAATAAGTATAAAAATAAATAATAAAAGTAAAAAAGAAACTAAAAAGGCGCTCGTACCTTGAGGTGCTTCCGACTCGGGGTCTCAACGACGATTGTCTATTTCACGGCCCGCACCCAAGAACAAACACAAGCCGCACACTTACAGACGAGCGAAATCGGTGACTAAGGCAAAGCTAAGAAAAGCTAAAGGCCACATGTCGACTAATTGTTTTTCGGCTTATGGACGCCTCGTTGCTTCTATAATAACAGTGCGACAATAACGTTAAAGATACTAGTTTATTTTCTCACTTCTCGCGGTGCAGTACGTCGAATTCGAAGCTTCCGCGACGATCTTTTGATAACATCGTGTGATTAGACGACGAAATTGAACTTGTTTTCAAAATGAGAACCATCACCAACGCATATCTGGTAAATCATAGTTGAAAATTGATTAATATCGCTACTATTTTGGCTATTAACGTGAAAAATGATTTACCCTTTGTTCGCCAATTATATTTTTTCGCGCGATAATTGTCTTCCTTTATGTTGACGAGGCTTTCTGAATTTATGATAAAAATGCCTCGTGACTCGCATCTACCTATATTTATGCATAATGATGTGGCTATTAAATTTTATTGTTGTATCTGCTATCTCGTTGGAAAGTCAAGTCGTTGAAAGAGAGAAAGGAATTTTCTCCGTTTTATTAATGCTGAAATGTAACTGGGGATAGGCGGGGGGAGGGGCTGGGGGGTAGGGGGAAAGACGTCTATCACAGAGCTGTTATTTGCCGCTCTTCTTTTCCACCCGTAATCGTGCATTGCCTGCTCTCAAACAAATTCTATGCCAGTCGGTCAGTGAGCTCCTGAAGGGCGGACGTCGGGCTGTTTCACCACGTGGAACCATGTGTGCGAGAGAGAGCACTGATCTCCTAGGAAAATCTCCACTGGACGCGGTGCGTATCAACATTCCGGAGGCCAATAGCTGGAATAAATACGGTGAGCGATATTACCTATCATTAAATCAGATATGTGATCATCTATTTCTTCCAAATTTACTCTATTTGTGTATTCGTTTCATAAAACAATTGGGTAATAATGATTTCATTAACAAAAAAAAAATGGATTCAACCTTCATTTAAAAAAAAATCTTTCCATAAAAATCCATTAATTAACAAAGCTCAAATTGAGAAATTTGCAAATAACTCTTTCGTTGTTAATCCATTTTTAGACATTTTATTATCAATTCATGAATATTCAAGAGATATTATTGATATGAAATTATTTTTGGAACAAATATGCAAATAGAGTTAAATAAAAAGTAATCGGTCGAAACAATATTCTGTATTGAATACGTAATTGTATTTTTCTTTACTGCTTAGAGATGCGGACTTATTAATAAATCGTGGCTCTCTTTATTACAGCAATGAATCGAGAGGATTACGAGTATTACGAGGCGAGACCGCTTTGGATAAAGATTCGTCTGTGTCTCTTTTGGCTATTTTGGGCGGCCTTTGTAGCGGTGATCGTTCTATTCGTACTCATCTATTGGTGCATCGTACCTTCGTTGTGTTCGTGTGACGTTGAGTATTCAGTCTGAAACGGATGACTTATGATAGTTATCGTGGCAAAACTATATTTATACTCGAAAAACTGACAACGAAGGAAACGATGCGGAACAATCGACGAATAGCACTGAGAAGTGCGCGTCAAAGGAACAAACAGAACTGTGATATCGTCGAGGAATTCTGCAGACGCAGCGTCCACAGGCGTCGACTATAGCGTCTCGGCCTTATCGCTTACGATATTCTCGAGACCACAACAATCGGAGTAAATAAGCTCCAAACGTTTCTTTGTATTTGTCATTGAATTTGTAAATATTTCAATCGTTCAATGACAACCCACAAAGCGCTAACCAACTGCCTGTCCAATAATATTATTTAATCACTAGTAAAGTCTAAGGATATATGCAACATTCCATGCAATCACCGTCCGACTATTGTAATTACTAATAACGTTAATGATTTGTAAATAATATAAGGATTTAATAAATGGGATTACACAGATAATGAAGTACTTGATTAACAGCAGTTGCCGTTAATTAATCAATTAAAATCCGCTTAGTAAAGCTTTGCACGGCGCTTCGAAAGAATCGATATGTACTACAAAATTTTTATATACGTACTCAACATTATCCAATTCAATTGAATTGTCGAAAATTCTAGTTGTGAGCTTTTTTTTCGAGTGAGAGTTCTTATCATTTTTACAGAAAGTAACAGCAATTGAGATTTTACTGTTGAAATTTTTGAGAAAAAGCTTGCTTGCCCTAAAGTTCGTAATATTTTGGCTATCGACCTTAATAGTTGTTCAAAAATGTAATTATATACTATTTCTCGATGACTAAAATTTCGCTAAAATTTCGTTTTTTAATTTCTTTAAAAATAAAGGTGGAAAGTTTCGAAACTATTTCCTTTTTTTTTCAAACCTTTCTCTATGCTAAAGCTGAAAGCGATAATATTTTTAGCTTTGTAAAATGCGAAAATAATAAAGAAGCAACGAGTAACGTTCTACTTTGCATCCTCGGTTCGTATTCATCGATACATACGGAAAATAATGTGATTATTCACGGTGTATTTTAAACGCGACATGCATCAACTGTGTAACAGCAAAATTATGCAACAAACTTCCAAACGATGTCAAAGAGGCTACCACAGAACTCAAAAGGCTAGAAACAAAATATAAAATGATAAAACCGTTTCTAAACCTTAAAAACCGGCTACATAAAAAATGCCTTACATTAACAATTTGAATCATTCCATATCCACATACTGTCCACCTCTATTCTTAATACCTTGTCCATCACATATTTCATTCTATTTCCTTATCCCAATTTTATCGTGTTCCTCTATATGAATTTCTATAATATTCTCATAAAAACGCTCATTTAGTACAAAATGCAATTTTCATTCCTGAATAAATACCATAAAGTATTCATATAGATGTCACAGTGTCCTTAAAGAGAGAAATACGATGCTTATATCGCATAAATTCAAAACAGACCGTGGGTTTTGACCGCTTAGCACGTTTTTCATTATTCTCCCCTTCCAATGTCCGCGCAAGTGCGTTAATATACGTGCAATGTCGATGCGACTACGTGCGTCTGCTCCAAATAGTGCGAACGCACGCATCATCGCTTGGACAGGCCGATCGAAGCTCCCGAATTCGCGACCATCTTGGTTCGAGAGCGGATCGCATTCTGGCGAGGAGGTTCGAGGTGTACGCACGACGACGAAAAGCGCCAGTCCGAGTGGCGATATAAGTGGGGCGTCGGTTATCTTAGTCACGACGGTTGCCTAGACACCTTATCGGAGGATATCGCGCCGGAGGAGGAGGAGGAGGAAATATAACATTCTAACCCATTAGGAATCGAGCGGCTAGAACGGCCTTGAGAGCGTTGCAATGGAGAAGGGGAGACCCGATGATCTCGAGGGCGCGACGCCAGCAGCAACCGAGTTTAACGGCACGAAGGAGCCAGTAGCGACTTACAAGTCGATCCCTGACGACGATTCCAACTGGCGAGCCAACAATAAGCCGAACGACGATCAGAAGACCCCGACAATGGGTAAGCTCAACGAGGACGTCGGCGTCGAGGATGGCGCTAACGAAAAGATGCTCAACGACGAGAGCAAAATCGTCGTCGCCAAGGAACCCACCGAGGTAAGCAAATTCGATTCTAAACTCTGCTCGCGACGCTCAGCATCGCCATACTGCTCCGCGCACGCGACGCCCATGGGTTTTTATGTCGGCGTTTTATTTTATACGGGAGTTCAAATCATATCCCAGCTCTTCGTCATTTTTGTATCTGTGTGTTTGTAATTTTATGAATTATCCATAATTTCTGTAAAAAAAGAAACGGAAATTCCCTGTGGGGGAATTTGTAAAAATAACTCCGGTTGCATCAGTTTTCTGGGGTTGAGCGCTCGTCCATGATGGATCGATCGTTCAGAGGAAAGTGGGACTAACGGTCGGGCTAATGCTTTCGGAGCACATTTTTTTTTTTAACGAAATAAAGTAAATTAAGGAAGTAATTAAAATGAATGAAATAAAGGAAAAAAATAAAATTAATCAAATTGGTTAGATGGATAATTTCCAGACTGAACAATTTCGGTCAATGGACTTTGTAGTAATTGGCTAGTTTATTAAATTAAACTAGCCAATTACTTTTAGGATTGCTTGTAATTATTGTCAAGAGGTCAATAAACTATCATTTATAACTACTTAAATAAATGGAATGAATGATAATGAATTTTTTAAAATAATAATAAATGATTTCTGAGAGACAAAGCTTTACTTACATCGTAAATTTTACGTATTTTAGGTGAAATTCATCTCCGAAAATGGCGACGCCAAGATCGATATCGAAACGGTAAAAAATACTCTTTCTGGTATGGGTAAAGAGGAGCTTATGAAATACGCCAACGACCCATTCTGGATTCGTCTGCGATGGTTTTTATTCATCGGTTTCTGGCTCTTGTGGGTCGGCATGTTGGCCGGTGCTATCGCGATTATTGTAATGGCTCCAAAATGCTCCGCGCCCCAGCCAAAGAAATGGTGGGAAGAAAGTCCCATTGTGCAGCTCGAGCCTCGAGACGTTGAGGGTCGAGACGACCAGAGCATCGGTTCGCTGTTGGATACCCTTCACGATCAACATATCAAAGTTCTCTCCCTCTCGAACTTCGTAGAAGCTAACGGTACGGCACGATTTTTTAATTTATTGAGTTTATTTTACGCGAAGAAATTAGTTTCTCGTGTTTTATAATATAATTTTCATCTGAGGACACACCAGAGACTTTCAACAAGATTTATCGTATTCTGCTCGTTTTACAGTGAACACTCAGTTTAGTATAATAGGATTTGCCTTTGAAGAAATATCAAAGACTCCCGATACGATTTATTTCAATTGAGATCGAATTTATTTTTCAAGTTTATCACACTATTTTCCTCTCAGGGCACACAAAAGACTTCCGAGGCGTTCAGGAACAAGTAGGAAGTATCGATCGGCTGGAAGCTATCACAAAAGCGGCAAAGGCCCGTAATCAGCGCGTTGTTCTCGAGCTCGATCCCAACCACTCATCGCTGGATCATCAGTGGTTCCAATGGTCGGTGAAACGGGACGATCCCTGGACAAATTACTACGTCTGGGCGGACGCGAGGAATGCCGGATCGTCCGGCACTCGGGAACCTCCCAATAATTGGGTAAGTCGATAATTGATATCGTCGTTGCCATTATCATTTTTTCCGAGAACATAATTATTGATTAACCGCATTATTTCCTGTTTAGTTAAGCGTCAACGGAGGTTCCGCTTGGAAATGGAACGAGGAAAGAGGCCAATTCTATCTGCATCAATTTAACGAGACACAGCCGGATCTCAATTACAATAATCCGGCGGTCGTAGCGGAATTCGGGGCAAGTTTTACTTATTAAATAAATAAAAATAAATCAATACGTCGATTTATAGAAATTCCTATTTATAAAGTTTGATATCTGAAAATAAATAAGAATTTTTTATTGGTGTATTTTTGCAGGAAATTTTGAGTCACTGGTTGGAACGCGGCGTGAGCGGTTTTCGTCTACGAAATACTCGTTATCTAACGGAAGATCCGCTTTTCCGAAATGAATCTCGGGGAACGATTGCCGCGAATGCGGATGAATATCAATATCTCACTCATGTGCATACCGTCGATCGTCCGGAGAATCAACCGATACTTGCTCAGTGGCGAGCAATTGTCGCTAACCGAACTAAAGACGATGGACTGTTCGCGCTGAGTGATAATATTGCCGCCGATATTCTCGCGGTTTACAATGAAGGCAAAACGCTCATCGATATACCGCAGAGCTCGCAATTCCTCGAAACTGCTACCGATCAAATAACCGCCGATAGTTTGTACGAAGGCGTTCGTCAATCAATCGAAATGAGCGGTGGCTGGCCAAGTTGGAACGTAAGTTTGGAAAAGTAACGTAAAAAAACGAAAAAAGAAATATTGATTCCTTTCTTCTAAAAAAACTTGTACTGAAATCTCATTAAGTACATTCCAAGCACCGTAATTCTACAATTTTGTAAAGACATACAGTGCACCAGAATGTTATGAGGTGAAAAGTGATTTTTTTATTTGGCCTAGCTTTTAGGTACAACTGGTGAAAAAAATTTAGTATTCGATATCTTATTTTATGCATCTAAGAGTGCATTTTACTTTGAGTGTTGCGATTGTTGATGCAGTGGAAATTGGATTTACTGTAACCAACTGTTCAGTGAGTTTTTAATGAAAGACTTATTTACACATTTAAAATCGTAGCTTTTTGATAAAGGTCTTAAATAAAAATATCTATACTCAAGTGAGGATGGACGTCTTTACAGACAAAATAAGACCTTACAAAATTGCAGAATTGTAATGCTTGACATGTATTCAATGAGGTTTAGATGTAAGATTTTTAAAAGAACCGTATCATTTACACCATTTTTTTTCTTCTGACCATTTTAAGGTGACTATTCTTAATAATAAGAATAAAAATTGATTATTAACAACCGCTCTGATTGCAGCTTAACGGCAACGAGGGTTCTTTAAAAGAACGAATGCACAACGATATCGCCGACAGTATTACGCTCATGACGCTTTTACTTCCGGGTACGCCAATTCTTAAGATAAACGACACGCTATCGACGTCGGCAGCGGCTCGTTCGGCGTTCGAGGTGATCGCCAAGTCGCGATCCACGCAGACTTACTCGTTCGGTGCCACCGACTACCACGTGGTCAACGGAACGGTCTTCGTATACACCAGGTACTGTTTTAACTATGAAATTATCGAAAATTTCACAAATTTAACATACGAATGTTAAATTGGCGGATTATTGAGAGGGATTATTGTAATAACAGTACACTAACGGGAAAAGTGGTGGAATTAATAACTAACGGTGTTTCTTTGCGAATGATATTAACTTTACGGGGGAAAAAATATATTGCAATCATTGAACTATTAAATTATTAACATATTTATGAATGCTAGAAAAAATGCTGGCATACTGTTGGAATAAATTATACTATTGGGGGAAATTTTCTCTTTTTAATATACTTTTTTTCTGAGCCGAGAGTTTTTACGCTTTAAAGCTATGTTTTTTATTAATAATTTCCCTTCGAATAATGGTTTGTTTTTCAATAGTACTGTTAAAATTTAATAGCAATTACTAAAAAAAATACACCAAGTAATTACCATTATTGGCAAATAGTATGCAGGATTGTTAATAGTAACTTCAGAATTCAATGAGAAATTATTACGAGTACAACTTTTTTCCCGTAACGGTAACGCGTAATATAAACTTCGGCGAATGTAAAGCGTGATGTCAAAGTCGAATCAATTGAAACGTCAATTGATGGCATCCTCTGTATTATTATTCTCTCAACAGAGTCTTTGACAGTCTTACACGCGTGGTATTTGATAGTAACTAATAACGCTACTGGTTACCCACTATTCTACGTGTATGTCTGTGTAAATGTATTACTACTAACACTAATATTAATTTACCTTCTTTCACGCCCTTCCGTCCGTCTGTCATTCAGGAATTGGTGAGTTTAACTACTAACGTACACGCCTGCTTAAATTGATATTAACTGATGATAATTAACAACACACGTTAAAATTAATAATAACCAATAACGGATAATAACCAGAGAGGAGGCTTAAAATTAATGTACTCATCTGTTTTAAATCAGGCTAAAAAGCGGTAATCCTGGCTTCCTCGTCGCCTATCACAGCGGAGATGAGGCTACGCATATCGACTTATCAAAAATAAAGTCGGTTTCCTCGGAGGTCAGTGTCCTCGCTCACAGTCCTTCTTATGGAACGGCCTCGAAGTAAGTCACACAACTTTAACAATCTAAATTTTGTTAATACAGGAAAATACTAAAAACGCGAAAATCTTTTTTCAGAACCAAGTTTTCATCGGAGAGCGTGCCGATATCGCCGAAGAGCACTTTGGTCTTGACTTTTGTGCCAAAAGAATAAACAAGAATGAAATTTTAATGCGTACCCAAGAATAATAATATTCATAATAACAGACCTTTCTGTTATGCATTTATCCGTGTTTGTGTATGTGTCAAACGTGCTCCAATTGTTATATTAATGAGCTACGAAATAATTAAAAGTGCGCATCGTAAAAAATATTCTTGTCGTTTTATTTCTGCCTTGATTGGTTTCAAGTTACAGAGGTTTCTGAAAAAATGCGTTTTAACGAAATATTGCGTTTCACGTGGAAGATATGCAAAAGTAATATTAATAAATTGCCGGCTTGCGACTTTGGCAGCGACTTACATTTTCACTGTTCTCGGGCATAATCTTCCGATTATGAGTTATTCGTTGATTACTCAACTGCTTTTCATTGTTCGATCGACACTTTATCAAGTATCGATCCACACGGCTATTCTATATGAAGTTTGTGAGGGTCGGTGAATCTCGCGGTGAGTATGTAGAAGAGGGCCGGCAATGGAACCAGCACGAGCATCGCCGGATGAATACTAACGCCTCGTAGAGTCGCCACTGCCATAATTCCGTATCCGTGCAAAAGCCAATGGCCGAGAATTACAACAACATTCTTCACGTCCGACACGGAGCTCAAGAGCAACGATTTCATCGTCTGCAAATAAAAAATATATTGCATCACATTCTCCCTTAAAAAAGACAAAGAAAAATAGAAAACTGAAGCCTGTTTTCAAAAATTCTAATTGCCCTTCGGTGACTTTGTCGTAAAACCAACTTCGGATTGTGATGATTTAGTTAGAATTAATTTTTCTCTCCGTCAAAAAATGCGGAAGACGATTAGAAGAGAGTTATTGAAAATCCAGGTTTTCTGTGTAATGACGTTGAAATTTGCGTCATTCGAATGCATTGAATTTTTTGAAAGTTCTTTTTAAATTCGAATGCGTGCGAACAATTATAAAAGATATTATTAGTGAAAAGACGATGACGATTGTTTGAGTTTCAAACATGACGAAATTTTGTTTTTTATACCGGTGAATTCCACAGATGGGGAATTCAAAAGCGTCATTTGAATAAACTTATATTCCTGTCTTACCTGATTAAGTTTGAAGGCGAAATGTGCGGCGTTGGACAGAACCGAAAGAATGATCGTGATGTATGGAAATGAGTAATCTGTAAAAAACAATAAATAATTGTCAGAAATAATGCCTGTTTTTAAAGTGCTTATTAGATATTCTTGGGCAACAATTCAATTAAAAGACTGGTGTAAATCGAACGAAAATGGAACCATTTAAAGAGGACCCCTACCAAAATTGCTAGGAATATGGGATATGTAAGTCACACTTACAAATTAATCCGCCTCCAATGGCGTGGAGCAACGCCAGTACAGGAAAAAAGTACAGAGCTGCGTAAATCGAAAATTTGCCTTGTCTAGGCAAGAATTTACGTGCTACAATGGGTCTGATGAGTAGCATAAGCAACACTCCCAGAGCATAGAAAATGAATACCATAGTATATCTGCAATGTAATAAAAACTATATTAAGAACATCATTGGAATCAAGAACTTTAGAAATACCCAGAAATCCATGGACGAATTAAACTAAATTGATAATATGAATACTAACAATGGATAAACTGCTTCCTGGGTACAATGTAGAGCCGTCTCGTAGTTAGGTGTAGGATTGTGCAGCAACGTGTACCAATCGGAGAGTCGTCCAGCTTTGCAAGCTCTAATGCGGAACGATCCGAGGGGATCGGTCAGTTGCAGAGTGATAAGAGAAGCAGCGACAATCTCGACCAGCGCAGAAATGTGCATGGCTATTACTTCTTTGGGTATGTTACGGCTCATTGCGACCATGTCGATGAAGAACCAATGCAGGACCAGTGCGAGCAGTGCCATGAAGCCCAAGTAGAGCCAATCGTAAAACATGGGCATATCGTCGCACGGTACGCACGCAGAGGACACGTTGCTCCTATATCCTCTGGGACAGGCTCCGCAGTCCGACCAGTTTCCATCGAGGAGCAATTCTCGACCGCAGTACAGACCCGGACATCTAATCAGACTATTCATCCTTTCTCAAAATCCTCTAATTATCAACGGTGCACTTAACCGTAATCCACACCAAATCACTGCAGTACGATGCATATCTGTAAAGTCACCAGCCGATTAGAGATATTTTCCACCGAACAACAAATTCTACTCGACAACATCGATTTTCCGTACTCTTTTCCGTGAGACACTCTTCAGGAGATTAAACAAAACGTCAACATTGTTTACTACTTACCACCGTTTGTCAAGCTCCTCATGGATCAGCTGTTCATTATTGTTGTTTTTTTCTTCTGTCTTCATTTTCATTTCTCGCACTCTGATTGGTTCGTTCTCCGGTGAAACCTTCGCCAATTGGCTCTTCATGCGTGATTTTCATTAGCGGCTATTTTGGACAGCCAGCGTTCTAAGCGGCGCAATTTTACAACTGTAGATAGACGCGGGTCGCAGTGAAACTTTCTTGCGTGCGTTAAAGAACACGTTATTACTTATATTTTTTGTATACATCCACACTACAAATCAGGTAAAACAGAAGGCGTCGATGCTGTGTTATGTTGTTACTTGTAATAACACCTCGAGATTCACCGGGCGTTAATTTTCACCGTTTTCCTGCGGTAAGTTTACAAGTATTTAAACGAAAAAGGCGCGAAGACTAGATTGCTTCATCAAATTGAACGGAAAATGTAAGTGAACAATAACAATTCTCAATCATTAGTTTAAGTAATTCAGTCGCAATGCGACCGTATGACTCGGGTAGAGGTTAGAATCTTCGGAAAAGCTATGGAAAAAAATATATGTTTTTTGGTTGTGATCACGGGATTGGATTACTGCTGTTAGATATCAGCATAAATTCATCTCCGCAAAGTGCAGACGACACCGGAAAGATAAAAATTTACGTACACTTTTCACGTAATAAATCAAATGAGAAAACGCTATTGCTAAAACTAAGGTTTCTTAACAATAAAATAAATGTCCTGTTTTTCATTTATAACAATACTTTTCAGTTGTTCATTTCCTATAAACGGAAAATCATATATTGAATATACTCAACGATGCAAATCTATGCTTTTTGTCCATGCACTGTTGCCAAGGTGCGCCGCGAGCGGTGCTGCTATCTTAACGCACAAAGCCAATTCCTACTTCCGTGTTGTTTTTCTCGTTGCTACTTGCGACTGCTTGTTACTTATGCTTCGTCTTCTCGAGACGAAAACAGTAGGAGACGCAATTGCAACACGGGTAACGCATGCTGATTTCTTGTGATTTCAAAATTCGATCTATAAAATGTTGAATTTTCTTCCAAACAGTGTTTTAAAAATGTCTTCGTCCTACATTTAGGAGAGAAGCAAAAAGATTCTACCGCTCACCGGTGACATGCCCGGCATTATCACTTTCTAACGAAAGTTATGCAACATGCTATTCAATTACGTCTATTATAAACAACATGCAAATGTCAATTTCTTCTTACCAAAAGTGCAGCACGAAGGAACGACCAAACACAATCGTGACTCCGAAGGCCTTGCCACTTTCGTACTCTTTTTGATATGGGCTATTCTGTACCTATGCTACAAAACATTGCTTAATGTATGTATAGTCTGAAGTATATACTTAACATAGATTTTAATTGATTAATTCATTAATGGAGTGCTTATCGACTACCAATAGTCGATCCTTCGACGCATGCAACTTCCTTTCGTTAAGAGAAATCGGATCGTCGATGGATTGTGGTACTGCGGATTTTCCGCCTGCAGTATGATTTTTCTCACATACTTTGTACCTGAGACGCCACATCCATCTTGTCCCTGGTGCAAAGGAAGCAATTTCCAACTGGGCTTTTTGATACAGAAAACATTTTATTTACACCGAGCAATGTTAGAAGCATTCGTTCATCAACGTTGGCTGAAGGGATGGACAATGCAAATATTTGCTTCTGACATTTGCACTTCTTTGCAGCATAAGTAAAGATGCTTTGTTTGTTAGTTACGTAGTTACTGTTCTTTTGTCTACAATTAGAATATATCAATTGGCTGTACTACTTGATATTTAGATGGCCATCAGCTCTCAGTGTACTGCTGTTTTACGAGGCCAGTGATGTGGGCCTTCTAAACAGTTGCAAGATTTTACTGACACTGTCCAGGAGTAAATTTGTTAAAAGAGTCGCCAAGCTTCTATTTTTTCTGCACTTTGTCAATTGGTTAGTTTTTCTAAATCAATGGCATCTTGATCCTGAAACTTTCACAATATATATAACTGGATTGTTCTTCTTTTCCAGGATGTATAAATGCATCTTACTTGTACCTGGCTCTTTGATATCGTTGTACTTTGATGCCAATCGTAATTGGAAAATACAGACATATCTCTGGATGTGGCTTATCTGCGAATTTATGAATGCTGTGAGATATATTTATTTTATTGCTGCATTAGAATGTATGATTAAAATGCAAAATTATCAAGGAATTATTATTTCTGAAAAAATATTTGCAGATTCTAGAAATTTTTTCAAAATCTCTGTAATTTTACTGCAGATTTTTGTGATTTTTTAAAAACATTCTCTGAAATTACTCTGGGTATTTCTGCAATTTGAACTGGAAATCTTAATTTTTAATCAAAACTTATAAGACAGTAATTGTTACAGTAGTATTTCTGCTAAGTCTCTTAAAATCATCTAACGTTTTTTTGAAGTCTATTTATTAAAAATGTCAATACAGGTACGTAATAAGGAATTTGGATGTATGTACTCAAGGCAAACCTTGGAAACAAGCTTGTTTCCACCGCCGAGTAGAGAAGCTATAGAATTTGTGAATATTGTTAAAAAGCACAGGAACTCCATTAACAATAATAATAAGTAAGTTCAGATATATCTTCAAAACAACGTTCAATAATGTGTTTACTTTCTCAGAATGAAAATTTTTCACTACAGGATTGCGAATGGTTCAAGTGCACAAAAACAAAAGACTGAATTATGGCAAACTCTGTTTTGTTAGTACAGATCTTCTTTTAAGAATATATATGCATTTAATTCTAGAGAATTCACATGTGTAATTGAGAATTCTCCCTGCAGGTGCAATGACTATTAAGAAGAAGCTTAAGAAACGTGCTCAAGCCAAACGAGCTGCCGGAGAAGAAAGTACCGAGCTTAATTAAGCGGTGAATAACATTTTTAAGCATTATTAATCCATGCGATGTACGATCTACGATTGAATAAAGTATTTTCTCTCTCAAATGAAAAAACAATAATATAATAAAGTTATCTTGCGACTGAAAACTCAAGGGGAAGTTGGTGAAGGGGATCGTGTCGCGCTATTACAAAAATCAAGTTTATTCATCAATTTTATAGATATACACCTGTTATGTAGAAAGTTTTCATCATCGTTTACACTTTAATCATTCAATAGGGCATCGCACCAATTGTTTATCGGTTTCAAATGTATTTTTCTTTCTTTTTTCTTGAAATTCCTAATTTGTATATTTGCTTTGCTATAATAATAATCTAGAAGATGATCGCGAATAATGTAACAGTTGGCTTGATGCCCCAATAACGCTTTAATTTATACCACGAGGTATATTTCTTTTGTTTCTTTCTTTTATACGGGGCAGGTATTTAAAAACGCTATTTTACAACGTTATTTTCGTTAATCAACCGTTTAACTTCGAACATTTAATTGTTTTTTTTTTTAGTTATCTTTACGATGTTCTATAGATGTAATATGAAACTGTTCGTTGAATGTCGCATGGTGAAAGTATGTATATATATATATATATATACATATACATATATATTTATAAATATATAATGGGTATTATACTATCTATAATTATACATATATATATTATATAATAGTATAGTATACTCTTAGTCCGTGTCTCGTTGCACCGAAAGCAATAAGATATCCGGCAATCGCTTATCAAATGTGTGCATCATAGATCTTCCCTTATATTTTCCATTCATAATTATTTGAGCACGTGGAAGAAAAAAAGAACGGAAACCAAAAAATAACTTATCGAGAGATATATTCTCACGCGGGTCTCGTGGAACGCGGTAACAGTTACAATATAAGTGAAGACGATTGCGACAAGCTATCGTGAAATTCGTAATAAGTTATCTCGTCGTTCGGACATACATTACATTTAGCTATGGCAGTAAATAGAGAACATACGATCAATTACCGCACAACTTTGAGCAACGAAACCATTAGATGTGGTGTATATGTCTTTTATGTTTCGGTCATCTATCGAAACGAATGGCAAGCAGTTGGTGGTGGCCAAATGTTAGCCCTCTTGAACCTCGTCGTCATTTACAACCGGACACAGAACAGAATAATGTTCCACGCGGCTATCATTTTTTTTTCTTTTTTTTGTTATTGTTGTTTTTAACATATAGATTCATTGCCTTTCCTCCTAAATTGCGTCCACTATTCCATAAGACATTTTCATCCTTTCGATAAACTAATCCTACTAGTTTCTATAGATAGATAATATCTCTCTAGGCGCCGATGCTAAGGAACGCGATACACTAGGAAGTAATGATATTTCAATGGCTCTTCTCAAGTTAGTCGAAGCGTGTGTATACGTAATATATATGCGGATTTAATAAAACTCTTTCTGGAGCGGGTTTGTGCCGGGAAGAAGTTTATGGATGACAATAACCGTAGCTTCTCTCTTTCTTCTTCTTCTTTTTTTTTTCGCGCTCTCACGTTTCTCCACAATTTTTTTTCTTATTGAAAATAAAAGAAAAGCGACGATAAATGCACACTGTGTCGTTGACGCATTTAAAGCAATCATTCGCTCGGATATGTCGATACACACATACTTTGAGAAAAACACAGTAAACGTATAATTTCTTCTTTTTCACATATTTTTAAATCGGTAACCCTATTTTCCACAGACATGTATACACTTGGTATATTTTATATCGTTGGATAACATCATTCTGATTCTGTATTCTATTTCGCCACAATTTTATCTTACCTTTTTTTTTTTCGTCATCATATCATTTGCTAAATGTTTCCGATTTAAAGATCTCTATTCGTTATGTGATACAAGCAATGTAAATTCACTGATTATCGCATCGGATTTTATAATAGACGTAACATCGTGTTGCTCATCTGCGCGCAAGTAAATTTTCTCTCTTTTTTTTTTCATCGATCGATTAGTTTAATCGAGTCATATACTCACAAATAATTCTGCAATGCGTTCTTATAATTTACGGTGGATTATGGGAAGGGGGCGTTTATATGCTTATCTCCTAATATAATTAATCGTTAATTTACTTTGGGTAGCTATCACTGTGCTTATTTCTGAAACATTTAATTGCTGTCTTAACAATAGTTTTTTTCTTCTTCTTTTTTCACGCGTGCCGACATTCGCACTTTAATTCTGCGGGTCAATAAAAATCATGATATTTGCATACATAGCTTATTTTCTTGTTTTCACGATAGGCTCGCTGGATTTAGTAACTCAACTTATTGTTTAATAGCAATTCAACGAATAACCGATTAAAATATCTGAATGCATTCAAGACATCTTAAAATATGCTTTTAACTTAGCTTACTTGTATTATTCATATAATATAAAATGAATACACAGCAAAATGTCGGATTTTAACCGGCAAGTTGCGTTGTCGTTACAATTTCACTAGCTGTGTAGACACATTCTTAACATTTCTCAGTTAAACTAATTATCAATAAATATTGCGAAAAGTATTAGGAATGCATTAATATTCTTTCCGTCATTTTGTGCTTCGCGCTTCTAAGTACTCGACTATAACGCTTGGCAATTTTATTTACTCTCATTCTCGTAGTTATATAATACGCCAGATATATAAGATTAAAAATGCAACAAAACACAACACGAAATCGGATATTTTCTCGCGGGAAGACTAAAACTCATTGCATAATGGAATATACATACAATGGCTTCACTTAGGTAGCTCGCATACACGCTTGTCTTTTAAAATTCATTATATATAACCACGTTATTAGTAGTGATAATGGAACGAATGTTGTTCATTATTACAAACATATATGTATGAGCAATAAAAATTTGGGCCGGCTACTATTCTTTAGGCCCGGCCCCCTCTCTGCGCCATTATCGATGCAGATATTTAGAATTTCATTGTTGTGACAAACGTTATCTCGCTTCACACGCCGTTTGTTTATCTTTTTTATTTTTATTTTTTCCTCTTTCTTTAGTGAAAATATGGCCCCTTTATTACAGGCTCGATGTAGCATTGAGAAACGAATTATTTTTCTTCCTGAGTCTGCAACAGGCAAATTTACGTCTCGAATCAGTTGCGTCCGCGGGTACAAGTTCGATTGGTTTTCGGAATTCACTCACTTTTCATGGGCAAAATAACGTTTTTTGCAGAATTTATAACAATACTTTTTATGTAAGAAACTTCTCGGCGTAAACATACTCCAATTTTTAACTCTCAACTTCGACAGATTAAGAATTCCTAGGAACCAAGAAGAAATTGGGTTTTGGGTTTTTTAATTTTTTTTCTTGATAAAATCGTTTATTTTTATATACCTTCTGACGTAAACATGATAATATAATTTTTAAGCTCTTCTAAAATGAAAACTTAAACGTTTGGTTCTGGTTAACTGGTTATTTGCATAAAAAATCCCTGACATTTTTAAGACTCCAACATTTTTCCGAACTGGTGACTAGAATAATATACTGCGGTTCAAAGAACTTGCAGCTAAGAGTCGTGGCTCTTCTGGGGTTGCAATTTGCTAAGAAATCTGATCTGGTCTCAAATTTTTCGAATTTTCCGAGCTTGGCAATTCCATGGACGCAATTGAGACGACACTTTGAGTATTTATGAGCTCTCTGTATTAATCTACTGTATGTTTATGCGTTCGCGTTTTCGGCGCCGACACGCGACGTCTTCTCCTATATTACCATCGACTTTGAACTAACTGCAAACGTCGGCTAATCCGCTCGTGGTTCTTGTCTGCGACACGTTCGTCGTCGCAAAGGCGAACACGTGACTTCATCTTCATTACACTACATGCACGTATCCATCATATACATTGATCATTCCGCCAATTATTATTGACAAGCGTTCATACCTGACCTTGCCGATTTGGCTGTAACTTTGCTAACGTCAAATGAAACGTGAAAGATAGTTGCTTGAAATTTTTAAGATTTTTTTTGGGGCGCCTTAAAGGGTTGTCTTTTTTAAGGGTATCGAACTATTGCGATTTTTCGATTGCCTTCTTGACATTATCTTAATACAGGATCAATGGCCTTTAAAAAAACTGAGGATAACTTAGTATAACCAAGGATTTTAAGATTTAAAAAATGTATATCTGAATAACCGATCAATGACCCATTCTGAAAACAACAAATATTTTGTGGATTTTTTAGCGGTTTTTAATAAAAATATGCGTAATCTTTTTAAACGTAAGAAAACATCTTGAAATTTTCATGGTTGTAGAGATCATTGACCACGTATTAACATAATTTTTAGAAGGTAATCGAAAAATCCTAATAATTCGATAAGAAAACGTTTAGGCGATCCCGAAAATTTGATGAAATTCAAGCAACTACTTTGACATTGTATTCAAGATTCGCACAGTTACAGTCGAATCGACCAGGTGAGTTACAAACATCTGCAAATAATTGGCGAAATAACTCATATATGCTTATGGAATTCATATATATCATATATTCGTCATATATATGTATATATATAATAAAATCGACCCCGAGATTAATATGTTTCGAGGCGCGCAGGAATCGTCGGGAAGTACGTATTTCATATTTTAATGTACGCGTAATGTATGCAATGTAGGGATGCGTTGCGCGATATTTGAGGAGGCCCAAGGGAATGAAAATTGACGCTGGCCGGCTCCGCGAGGTGACCGCGTGCTATACATCGAATAAACGCGTCTTATATGAATATTCCTACCGTAATTCCAATACCATATTCAATTTTTTTTATTTATTTTCATGCAAGTTAGCGCTCGCGCCCGCGCGCACGTTTGAAAACCGTTTATTTAGTATTTAAGTGACTCTCGGCGGCAAGACCTTCAGTCTTACATGGAGATTTGGATGGACCATCATTTCCGGGGAGCGTTGGATTATTTTCGTCGTCTTTTTGCTTCTTTTCTTTTCTTTTCTTTTTTTTGTTTTTTTGTTGATTAATTAGTGATGACAAATGTTACTCATAGGGTTGGAACCATATGCGGTTTGGCAGTGGTAGAGGCGATCTCGGAGAGTCTCACGTCGATCGGTATGCGGTCGTCGTACAGCGTTGGGGCTTGCAAAATAATGCCAGCGGTTCCGACGACGACCGCGAGTGTGAAGATCCACAGGAATAACCTGTCCAGCACCATCGCCACGTACTTCCAATCCTCTTTAACCTGTTGGCATTTTTTTAATAGCAAATGTATGAAAACCTCGTGGTCATTATTTCATTTATGTCGAAAAATTCGGGATTGAAATTTGAAACACAGCAGTATTCCTCTTCATGAGAAAAAGCAATTTTGAATTTTTGACAATTTTCTATGTGCCAAAGCTTGCAAAATACTTCGGGTCCAACTGCATAATGGGACTCGTAAATTTGGATGATCTGCGGCAATTAAAAAAAATAATCATTCTTATGGGACGACTTTCTCAAAATGGTGTGTCTTTAATTGATCACAACGACTATCGTGGCTGATTGAGCTTAAATTTAATATACTTCTTTAACTTTTTTAATCTTTGAAAGTGAAATTGAGAAAATGCTTTTTTTTTTCGATTGAACTACTCACTGCAGGAAAAAATATTTACAAATAAATAAATTCTCTTACCCTGGTAGAGTCTTCTTCTCTCTTTGTGTGATCAGCAATGAACCTGATGGCCTCGATGGCCTTGTAGATTTCTGGGCAGTGATGCCAGTTATGAAGAGCATTGCATAGAGCTTCGACGCTCTCTTCGGTAGGAAGCTGCGGTGGCGGTGGTGCCGCGGCTGGAGATCCGTGGATTCGACACGTGCTCCCTAGGTTACCCGCTTCCAATTCTCTGTTGAGAGAATGAGAAGATTTTTTCGTGTATTACAAAAGCAGTGACCTGATATTTAACGTTTATCATTCTCGGCCACGTTTCCCAGTGAACCATCAACGCAAAAATATGCTAGTAGTACGCTTAAAGTTCTTGTATACGCAAAAAACTTCACACTTTCATTTTCTTTATAACATTAGCATAAACATTCAACAATGTTACAAGCCTTTAGTAGCAAAGATTCCGGAAAATCTTGAAGACAACATCTGGAGCGCCTAAAAATTAATTTTTTTTGGAACTAGGCCGGTCGCCGATAAACAAAATTGCGTGTATAAGACTTTAAGCGCGTTTTCGACCTCTTCTTATCGTATCACTAAGATTATCAATCTAGAACAAATGCTTTTTCGAATATCGTCAGCCTGACAAGGAACGTCACTAACGAAAGCTTTGGTATTGTTTAGGGTTTGCCAGTTCAGTAACTGTTCCAATTAAATTTGTATTTTCATATAATTGCTACCTTGGATTGAGTTCGTCGCGAGAATCGACACTGGGAAAGAGGACCGACGACTCTACGAGTTCGGACGCCGATGCCTCGACGAATAACGATGGGTCCCGAAGTTCAAGCCCGTTGCAAGTTCTGACCATGACCCTTTGACTGTGATGAGAATCCAAAGTCCTTTTATCGATCTGGTATTGCGGCCTGTCGACAAAAACAAAAGTTGAGTTTGCTGAGCCTGTGTCAATGAATCGTCGAAGAGTCTGGGTAAATTTTCTTACCTGCGCATTACCAATAATCGTGGTAGGACATGGATGAAGACTCGACGAACCCACGGAGACATGACGTGGGTCTGAGGCGACCGGAAGTGGACATTCAGGACCACAACCGTGACGCATATGCTAGTAAGAATATAGCTCGAATTTAATTCAACGGATTAATTAAATAAACATAATTGAACCAAACAGATTACCTAATTAAATTCAATACATTTTCTAATTAAATTCAACAAATAGTTTAATTGGATCGAAAATATTATCTAATTTAAATCGATATAAGCGAGAATTGTGTACCTGAACGTGTCGAGGATCATGGTGAAGAGGACAAATTTTCCGAGCAACGGTACTACTAGCGAGGTAGGCGGAATGATTTCTGCCAAGAGGAGGAAGAATACCGTCAACGACAGTAAAATGGAGATGGAAAGACTCACCTGAAACAAACACAAATTATCAACTGGGATATTTATCCCGAGGCACCCTGAAGTAATTCGTGTTCTGTCGGTCTCAAAATTGCTTTGAATTTGCCTTTAAGTATTGATGGGAAAAAAATTCAAAATTTATTCTTCAGCAAGATAATTTGCCCTTTGTTTAATAGCCAATGTAAGCTATAAATAATCCACAAGAAACGAATGTCTTCAGTGTGCATTAAATTCTCGAAAGCTTCAAGAGGCAAAAGACGATGTGCTCATTTTTCGCGTTTGTTCCTTTAGTATAACAAACAAAAATAGTTAATTGTGTCTTAAATTACTGCAGTATCTTTCTGCAAGTCGCCTATTTTTATACCAACATCAGGAGGACGGCTGCAGCAGCTTTAAAAATCTTTATTTTCAGATACAAAAAAATATCAGTATGAACTTCGACGTTTCCACATCATGTACATCGATTTTTATATTCAAAAATTGGAATGTCAATGAAAAATTCTTAAAAACTCGCTGTTTCCGGCCTCCCGTCTGCACATAATCCCTTAACGTCATCGGAGCATGTAGCACATCGTCGAAAATGCCCCATGTAGGAAAATAAATCAAAATACTGAAACAAACAGCTATTGTGAGCAAAAGTCCCGAGAAGCATCAAATAAACGACTCTACATAACCGCAAGTATCTCTTCCATTCTTTCCTACCGCACCTTTGTGAAATGAGAAGAATGCTGTCTGGGTCACAGGGACCGAGTGGAAAAGAGCGTCGAATGCATATTCGATTAGACGACTCCCTATGTGTTACCTATACCAGGCACTTTACAGTTTACAGTTTACATACTTCGGTATGTATCGCTACATAATGATGTCTATGTACAGTAGTAGTTAGGACTATTGGAGAGGGTATTGTTTCGCGGTTGTCGCATTGATCTACAGAGGACAAGGGCAGCTCAAGAGTAGCAGCAGAAGCACCGTCGATGAAAGCAAAAGCAGCAGCGAAGCGAAGGTGACGACCACACGGCTGCCGGAGGAGAAACAACGGGCTGGTAAACGGCCGCGAAACCGCTGCGATCTGACTCCTGACCTTCTCTCCATCGAGCGAACTCGATATCTCTTCGTTTCTCTCCGCTTGTCCCTTTTGCTGGCCGAATAGAGGACACCGGAACAATATAACTGCATTATATACACACATATAGATGGATGGATGGATGGATGGATGGCATGGCTACAGTGTTTCCGTCTTGTCCCATCTCTGGCTGGTTAGATATTGGCTCGAGGTCAAGAGTCCACCACCGCCACTACGAATATAGAGGTCGAGGCGCAAGTCCTTATTCTCGTTGTTCTCCTACCAATCCTTCGAACCACCGACAACTCATTGTATCCGAAAAAGTGTCAGCGTCCACGGATTCCACGGGCTCGAGCACAGTGCCTCTGCCTTTGTTCCAAGTGAAGCGTCGAGATAAGACTGAGAATATAAGCATAATGGACCAAGTGCGCATCTGGTGGTGGCGATGCTGCTGCTCTTCTTCTTTTATTTTTCCTCTTCTTTTTGAGGATGGGCTTTGGGGCTGAACGGTGGTGGGATAGCAGGATTGAATAAAACTTCGGTAAAAATAAGCTATGAATAAAGAACAATAACGTTTTTGTTTCTTTGCAGAGGAAGATAAATGCTCGTGTGTGTGTTGGTGACGTTTTAAAGCTTACATGTACTTCCAATCGAAAGTTGAAAGAAGTTGAGTATGTTGCGACGCAAAAAAGTGTGAAAAGATCGACGTCATTGGAGTTACTAGATATATTCATTTGTAAGGCAAATGAAGACATTGGTGGTGAGATTTTTTTTTACGTCCAGAAAACTCGGTGTTTTTATATGAAAATAATTGTGTTTTTCTTTTTAATTATTCTAATTAAATGAATACTTATTCTAATTATGCAATAAGTTTTTTTGCTTCTCTCTAATAATGCGGGTTTTTATATATTAAAAAATGAAAGTATTTTTCCAAGTTTGAATTTTTTTTGCCATCTTATTTTCAGCCTTTTTGCAGTCTCTTTTTCAACTTATTATGATGTAAAATCATTGCTCTTATTATCTCCGATTACGTTGATATATTTTAGATTATTTGTACGTCGCGAAGCAGTACAATTTTTCGTTGCGCTCACAGAAATCGTAATAGTACAGTCAACTATAAAGTGACAACTATTGAATTAAAGCCCACGCACCTATTTTTACAGTTACTTTAACTATGAAAAAGTTATAGTAACTATTTGAAAGTTGCGGCAACTATAAAAAAATGTTACGAACCAAAAATGAATAGTTGTCAATTTACACTTGCTAACACTATAATTTTCTCTCAGTGTGAAAATGTACGTGTGATGCATCCATAATTGAATACCGCAATTCACTTATGTTCAGAATGGTGTTGCAAAAAATATTGTATTTCCTCTTTCTCTGGAGTGTTGTAAAGAATATTGCGTTTTTTTCTTTTTTTGGAATGTTGCAAAAATATAGCATTTTCTTTTTTTTTTTTAAATTTTTCTTGGACCTACCTTCTCGCCACTGTCGCTAGGCAAGTAGAACACGAGAACTGTGAGAAACGATATACCCATACAAGGTATTATGAGATTGACCGTGTAGAATAGGGTCTTTCTTCTCATCGTGATGTTGAAGGTGATGTCGAGATAGGGTTCGTCACAGCACGTGTAGTATTTTTCGTTTCTGTAAAAAGAATATTGATATAACACGAGGGTTAGTTGAGATCTGCCATATTTTAATAACTCGTGATTTTGTTCTTTGATCATTAATCTTACCTCACAGCGGGTACCTCGAGAATGTCCCACTCAACGGAAGTGTAAAATTCCGAGAGATCGACGCCGATGTTTACGACGTTGCTGCCATGAATTTCATCTATGTGCCTGAGATCGACCTGCAAAATGAAAGAAAAAAAGGATATAGAGGATAAAATTGGTACACGTGCCAAACTTGATGTTCCACAAATGAGGTATCAGCGGGAAGATGATTAAGCGGGACGGAATAAATGACTCGCCAGGAACCTATCAATTGTTGAGGAGCGAAGCACGTAATTCATGCCAAGCTGTGAGAGTCGTGAAAGTATTTTGTCCCAGGAGACGTTGCAGGGAATTCTTCCTCGCGTTTAACCTTGGTGCTCAATAGGAAGGAATTGGAATATTTCTACTTATTATACGCAAGTCCATGGGAAAAGGAACTGAACGATCGTCCTGCTCGTTCGGACGTGATGGCAGAAAGAATTTCAGGAATCTAAGGGACATTTGATAATACTGCATACTTTTGTGGGTCACTAAATTGTGATATGACTTAAGGTGTGACAGAAACTCACATCTTGACAAAATACAAATAGTGATACCATTTTATGCTGACTATTCTCGAAGGAGATAAAGACAATTGCTATGCTAAAATAATTAGACGAGAATCACAATAATTTAATAAATTACAGTCTTCTTAAAGATCAATTATGCGATATTATTTCATAATTGCCTCACTCAACTCTATAATTTTGAATAATTTGCCGCTGCTTCTTATAATATTTCATTAAGTTGGGACTCACATTTAAGGAGTAGTTAAACGAATTAAATTCAACACGGTTTTGATTTCATTGAAGCACCGATAAATTTTATGATTTATTCTTCAGTTAAGGAATACGATTGCATTCAAATGTTAGTACAATACCAATACTAACATATGCCAATACGGATTCTCAAAAAGTAATAAAAGATCAAATATTACAGCATTTCGGGTTCACCTGAAAGCCATCGTAGGTCCACGATCCGAACTTCATGACGCACGTCTGCTCGTCGAACGGAAAATATTCGACGTCTATCTCGCAGGAAGACTTATAAATTGCTGGTGGCTTCCAATCCACCCGACCGGTGTAATTGAGTGTTGCTTTGGTCGCGAGTGTCACCTCGAAGTTGCCGTCGGCACTGAAACATTCAGAGAAATGAAGATATTATCAGTAATCCAAAAGTAGCTAATAATTCAATAAATCCACGAAACTAACACTTTCTACTTTACTCTTTGCAAGTTAAATTAGAAATGAAATGGAATAAATTCGTATTAATTAGCGAGGTAGTTAGAGACAATTGCTGAGATTCATTAACAGATATTTCCCTTCTTCAACTAGTGCCATTAAAAAATATATATTTCTTGGGATCTTTAAATAAAACATTTTTTTGCTCTACGGCAGAAGTGTTGTAGTATTGCAAATGACTTATAGTTTCTAAATTTCTTCATACTTTCTTAAGTTAAGACATAGTCCAAAATCTAAAAAAAAATTCTCAATTAAGCATAAAAAGAATTCTTTTTATACAAAATACAAAACAATATAAGACATCAGAATCCCATTAATATACTTTCGTGAAATTGATATGAATATACATTTATTACAAATTTAAGGATAGTATAAGAATTCTACGTTCGTGGGATTTAAATTACAGTTTACGAGGACGCAATCTCCATTTTAATATATTAATATTTTATTTTTCAATCGCGAATGCGTCTGAAAAGTAATATACAGAATATGCATCCGAGCTTCACAACCGGTATACTAATTTTTTAAAAATTGACCGTGTATTCACGTTCGAAAAAAAAGAGAATAAAAAGTGAAACAAGATTACTAACTTGTTGTACAAAACTATATCTGGCCGCCATATGTGATCGGACGGTACGTGGAGCATCTCGACACCGCCATATTCTTTTGGATCCCACTGAAGCTTGTAGTCATACCACGACTGCAAATAAAAGAGTGCATTACATAAAATAGTAGGTAGACAGCTCAATGGTTCAGGGCTATACGCTGCACGTGCTATCGGCTAACAAACGTGGAATATTAATAAGGTGGATGACAGCAGGTCTCTATAGCTGTACCGTTTTCATATTTGCACACGTTATTAAATCAACGAAAAACAAAACCCAAAAATAACGCCCTTAACAATAACGTACATTCGTTGGTATAATAAAATGCACCAATCCCGGCAGATAAATTGATATTAAAATGAAATTAAATGTGCGAGGTCGTATAATTTTAAAAAATGCTGCAGATTCAATATTCAGCTTTGCCTTCCTTTAAACTCGTTCCTTAAACTAATTTTTATCTTAAGCACAGAGTCAAGTAAAAAATTTTCAGCGTTTTTAAACGACTTATCGTGATCAACTCCTTAACATATATTTTTCAACTTATTCTCCGTTCCATGAAGCTAAAAGTTGAAAGAAAATAGATTTTACACCATTTTTTCAAATACAGACCAATGATTTCTTACAAATTGTTACTGAGTTTCTAGATTTTGATTTTTCTTGAAATTTATTGTTCATGCTTTGCATGTGATTGTATTTTAGTGAACATTATTTGGAAATTTTTTTAAAACAACATTCGAGAAAATATTACCATTTACTTGATTTCAATTGGGCTTCACTGATTTCGGGGAGAATTAGTATTTTATTATTTTTTTGAGGGTATCAAAAATATCGTGAAATAAAGTTTGTATTAATTATTCCTACTTAAAGTTAAGTCAGAAAAATCTGAATACACTGAATTGTGGTAATATTGTTTTTGTGATATACTGTAACGTAATGAATTTTGCAAAGCAACAGCTTGCAAATTGCTTTCTCATTATTTTCCGAGTTTGACAAAGCCACTTCAATGAGGAAGTGTGTTCATCAACTTCTGCTTCCTCGTTGGGGAAGCATTCTCAAAGGTATGGAGTAATGAGGAAGCTATTTGAAAGTTTCACTTTGCAGAGTTATTTATACATTGCATACGCTAGCTGTGCTTAATAATTTGTAATTAACACGCAGCAAATAAACTCAGCTTGGAAAAAAATGTTGATCTAATTTTTAAAAAATCTACCTTATTCATCACAAATTTACTCTTACATTAAAGATTTAGTCGAAAAGTTAACAAACATTTAAAAAAAACCTTTGAGGCTTATCCCATTTGAACCACAAAAAGATATTAGTAATTGTGCAAAAAAAAAAATAGTTTTCCTATAATTTTAGAAACCTGAATTATTAATCTTATGATTCTTCAAGATTTTGCAATGTTTCCTGGAAAATGAAAAATCGATTTTTCATTAATCTGGACAGCGAGGCCTTGAAGGATAATTGGAAAAAGCTTCAGCTTGGATCATCCACGGGATGCACGTTGCTGGAGCCAAGTTCGCAAGCTGCTTTTGTCAGTCCATCCAAGCTAAGCTCCTGCCGTTCGTCATACGGGATAATATCTTTAATGCATGCGCCACCATCGACACTCGCGGCTTTTAGCGACAACCCCAAATATTTGATGTCCGTGTTCTCCTCAGCGTTTGCGAGGGTTGCTGAAGAGTGGGGGAGTGGGAGAGTGTAAGGGAAGCTAGTGTAGGGGGAGGATGATGAGTAATGTGATGGCAGGGTCGAAGGGGGAGGGCCACTTAAACGAACAAACAGCAGGCCTCGCCAGAACTGAGGAGGGAGAGGAGAGGAGAGAAAGAGCTCTCGTGTTCTCAGGAGCAGCAGCAGCTTGGCCTCGACGCCGTTGAAACGGCGATCTTTCGTGTCAAAGCAGCAGAAGGAGTATCGGACCTCTCGATTGCCGCGTTAATTAAAGTTGTCTCTGTCCTTAAATCCCACGCCTCATCCCAACTGCATTATATCGTTTAAGGCCTCATTCGAATTCTCCTGCGAGATGCACTTTTCAATAAGATATCATCATTCATTTGAAACGACACAAAAGTTTGGGTTTATATCTGCGGCGGTGAAAATGCGCAAAATAAAACATTAAATTAATTAAAAGCAAATTTAATCCGATTTACTGGTCGATGAATTGATGAAATCTGTTTTAGGATTTTTGAGACGACGTGCCGTCATAAGATCTTCTTATCATTATTCTAATTATATCACGCGAATATAGGTTTCGTCATTAAGGAAATACATTCACTATACAAAATATTTGTAACATTCGTACAGTATAGTAATTTGATGTATTGTATTTTTACTGAATCCGTCCGAGAAATAAAAAATGACAATTCGATGTACGTGTGGAAAAATTTAAGCTTATTCATTTTTTTTTTACCTCAAATATTTTCAACAGAGTTCTTTATATTCGTTTCCATTCCTTCGTCCTCAATCGTTTACAACTATACGTTCGATTTGAATGCAAGATATGTCAATCATTTGTGTGATTCGAATTTCCCAAGACAAATTGGGAACTAGGCAAAGAGGAGTAGAACTAGTAGTGCTAGTTACAGAACCTGAAACAGGGCAGACGCGTGTCAGACGTGTATGTGAGGATAATACGCGGTACGTACACGGAAAGTGGATAGCAGTGCACGTGATGTTCGCTTCGTTGGATCTATTTTGCGGGGGCTGGCAGAGATTGCTTCGGTGGTGCAGCAGCGGTTGCCTCTGCTCAACGCATCACGTACACATCGGTGTATAAGCATATATACTAATGTATACACACAGCACAGTACATCTTTGTTTCACGCCGGGCGAGATAGGTTGATCATTGGTGCGTGTGTCTGTCAGGTCGCGGTATGTTGTATACGATAGGGATACAGTGGTTACGCGTCCTGGTGTACATAGGGATAGAGGAGACAGGTGAGACGAGAGTGCATAGCATTATAGACGTCAACGTAGCAGTACAACATACGTCACCGCTGCGTGTGGCTGTTTGCGGCAAATGCTCGAGAATTATGAGAGAAATAAAATGAGCGGAAGATGCACGTATTCGCAGCTGCATAACTAAAATAACAAAAAAAAAGCAATGGTTGGTTTCAGCGGTGAGATGCGAGTTTATAATTTACTAAAAAAGCGAGTGGCGAAAGTGGCGAATTTCATTCCTTGCAAAAAAAAAAAAAACTAACGCCGCCACCAAAATATTATTGAGAGCAGACAGTTACTATTACTTTTTAATATCGAGAACTGTAAAACACTAATAGTCAATATTTGGTGTTAAGAATATTTTGGCAATTGTATATTCAATCGTTCATAATATTGAAATTCGCTATTTTAATCATTCGCGATTTCAACGCTGTTAAAATAATTAAATGTAGTAAAAATAGGATTAACAATTGAATGATGAATATTAACTAAAATAAATTACACAAACCGATGCGATAGTTTTGCGTTTTACATAAATATTCAACTTAAAAATAGAGATATAATCATAAAACAACTACACTGCGATTCTAGGCGAGGCTCCAAGGAATACCAGGTGCAGCATTAATGAGAGCAGCCTGATAATAAGCTACGGGGATGAAGAATTCTTCAAGTTACTCAAGTTAGCAAATGCGTTCGCCGCAGTGTATAGTTATCGTCATGAAGAGCTCTCGGCATGAGAATACTCAGCACCCTCGAGTGCCTGGCCACTGGCTCGTTCAAAGCAAGTGGAAAATTAAAGTAAACTGTGTAAACTATCCAACTGCCGAGAGTTAACGAGTGATAATTCAATGATAACAAAAACTAAGAGATTTATTATATCTCTGTCATCCTTGTTTAACGAAGGCAAGTATAAAATAAGGAAAAAATTGGATTCATATTATGCAGAATGGCTCAGAGGTGCTTCAAAGGAAGCGGAACTTTTATTTTACTCAGCACAAAGCTTCGCGCACAAAGTGACGCACTGGATAATCTGCCGTTAGGAGTATCCAAGGCTGAGTGTCTCTCGCTGTTGCTTCAACCTCTTTCGCGCTTATTCTTCTCTCCTCGGTCCACGATACATAATAGTATATATATTTCCAGTGGTGTTAATCGCAGTCCAGAGCATGCGGAAATACAGACATTTCGCTTGAGCTTGGCGCTCAAACGAGAAGGAGGAAATTGAGAAGAGCGAATGAAGGAAAAGAAAAATTAAAACAGCTAGTGGTAATGGTCGGATGCGATCAGACATACATTGTGCTTGACCAAACTGCGGTTCAGCTTTCTGACCATTGATGGACACCATTAAATAACAAATTTTTAATGTTCTAATGTTTAAATAATTATGGATTATTATGCCTACAATATGGTATTACTTAATAAGATGAAACCTTTTATTTCATCTTTACGTGTAGACATTAAAACTTTAGAATGTGAATTTTTTTTTGCAATTCGGTTGACATAGAAATTCGTCGATTCTACAGCTTGATTAATTACCAATTAATTAGATAGGTTGATTCGTTAATTAACTAATTATTTAAACAGCTACCGTTATAAAAGATTTGCATTAGTGAAATTTGAACAGGCCTTCGCAAAATCTATCATTAAAATTGGCCGAGAAGAGTCGCACAAGATGAAAAATTAGTATTTATTCTCCATTGCTCGAAGAATAAAATGCGTTAAAACCGATTTCCATAAGTATTTATTTTATAAAAAAAAAATCCCCACTTTTATGCATGTTCATGCTTTTGAACGGTAAGTTCCCCTTGAAGGAAAAGTGTGCACCCGAAATCTTAAAATGCCATTATAACAACATTTTCTCGTGTGTTCTCGGTGAAATTTGTTTACACAGTCCTTTCAAACTCAATTAGTGGTCTGAATAACCTTAAGTACGAAGCAAGTGAAGGACAACTTGGCAAGACCCTGACCCTTTTAACTTATTTTTATGAACTTAAACGGTGCCAAATTACCTGCTCAACCCATAGATTAGTCGTCATGATCTGGTTCTTCAGATTCTGAAAGCATCGAAGAGAGAATTAATTAAATACACCATTGTTAAAAACTATATTAAGGCTTGCATTAATATAATCAAATAATAAGCCCTTCCGAGGGACAACCCAATCACAATACGATCATTGATAAGGACCTTGTTCACCAATTGGAACAATTATCTGAGTTTACAAATCAATTAACGTTTGACCCTATCACTTGAATCCCATTGGAATAATGTTTGTCGACTCACCACGTCGATGAGCTGCGAGAGCTTGAGCTTTATCTTAACTGTTAGGGCGTCGGTAACGTTGACCACAGGTCGTACAAGTTTGTTGTAGTTGGAGAGAAGATCGTCGTAGAGTCGCTTCGCGTCCGGGTTCCCTGAGCATCCTGAAACAGGCGACGAAGAAAAAAGGGCTATAAAGTAAATTGTAAAACACGGTATTATGATATATAAATAGCTATATTGCTGCAGCGGAGATGAGGATACCGAGTTGGATGTAACCGGTAGAGTGCAAGAAGGACTTTATTCATTCATCCAACGCGCCTGAGGGATAATTAATTACGGGCTGCCGGACGACGACTAAAACTCCACTGTATATAGTCGGTAGCTGGGATGTATCAGGGGAGACGGAAGTGTCTAGTGTTCTCGACATTTAAGCCACCCTACCATTCGCTGCCGCCGACCTTTGTAACTTACCACCACGAGAGAGATCGCCACTTTGCTTAATTCTCGTTTTCATTGTACCATCTATTACGAAGCAGCTCTACGATGAGGAGAAGCCCGAGGGACGGAGCCCGTTAAGCAAAAACAAGGCTCAATGAGAGAATAACCGAAGGCTTGAATTTAAAAGGCCAGAAAAAAAATGACGACAGTTGAAATGCAGAGCTATAAAAAAAAACAACGAGGGTATCCTATTTTATCTTATTTTTACAGGAGATTGCTTTTTTTTTGGCAGCCTTCTTTCGGTGAACGGTGATGCGGAAACCGTGTATTTCAATATTGATTAAAGTTTTACATTTTTTAGCTTGCTCTTCTTTTCATTGAGATGTGGTTAAAAAAATGACTGGTTTCAAAAAATATTTGGAACGACGAAGTTTATGTAGAGACTTTTTTTTGTCAATGATTTCAAGATTATGTTTGTATTTGAAAGAATATGGCGTTTTTGGAATACCGTTTTCAAAAACCTGACAAAATTTGTACGAAGTGCTTTTTAGTAGCACTTTGATATTATGAGGCAGATCGGAGAGGGTCGAAAAAACGTGGCTGCATCGACAGAGTAAATAACAAAATCAAATTGAAATTTTTTTAAACGCTCGAAGACTATTTTTATGCGGTGATTAAATGTGGCGAATTATAAGCATTATTTGAGGCGTGAAAAAAAGTGGCTGATACCTCGAAGATCGTTATAGGGACGCAGTTTCCGAAAATTCAGGTTGGGAAGATCGTATTAAGAGTTATCCATGGGTTAACGAGTCGTAAAGAATTCGAAGGTTTTCACTCATGGCTCCACGAACTTCGGAGAAAAAAAAAGGAAAAAGAAAGTTCTGAATCGCCAATAAAGATTTCCCGAGGGCGCACAGTTTCCGCCAAGCTTTGGTTTACTGATATGTTTTAGCCGCACGGTAATCGTTATCAGACCCGAAATTTTATCGGGTGGAAAAACTCGCGAGAGCGGAAGACGTTGGCCCAATTTGTATTATTCATAATCTGTTTTTTTCTGTTAAGGAGAAGCAGTGAATATCACTGATTTTAACATTTTAAATCTACTGGCTTTTGTGTAGAAGTAAAAATTGTACATAAAATATATAACTGTCATATAATTGATGTCATGATTTGCTTACAATTTTTACAATTTTTCTACCATATGACCAAGTTATAAATTTATTTAAAAAAAAAAAGATATATTTAAGCCGTAATAATATATAATGTACCCTTTCGTGAATTTATTAGTAATTATTGAATGGCCGGATTTCTTGTGAAAGAGTGTTAAAAAAATACACTTATTTATTTTACAATATTCATAAAACCGCACATACCAAAATATAATTTCTATGGTGTGCGAAAAAAATTCCAAACGCTATTTACCTCCCCAATAACCAAGCTTAATTACCCTTTGCACATTTAATTTGTCTTCATTTCCGAGGCCTAATTATGTCGCCATTATTATTACGTATATTTTCAAGAGCTTGTCCCATCTACTGTAAAATAAATAAAATAAATAAATCAATATTCGAACATGATTATTACCAATTTCAACTGCTTCCCCTTAAGCGGTACTGTTTTAATAATTGAGGGTGGATTTGCAATTGTATCCTTCGACTAAAACATTTATATCAACATTAATGACGATTATGTATTCATTTTGTGTCTCACCGGAGTTTAAAAAAATATTAATCGTAAGGTTCAGAAAAAAAAAACATACACAAACGCTTGGAGAATTTGAAATGGGTTTCCTGAGACGCAAGAAGATCTTCTGGGTCACCCTCTGTTTAAACATGAATTCGCCAGAACTATTTGTCATGCAGAATGTAACGCCGGTTCTGATCACAATCTGATAAGTGTGGTAGGATTAGGAGTTGAACCCAAACGAACGTGAGTGCGGACCAATTAATACATTCCAAGGATATATATAATACTCTGTGTGCCGTAGATCTGCAGAGATGTATATATACCGTGCCCATGTCGATAATTGAATGTAGGGTGTGTGAAATCAATGTATTTTAATTTCATCTTTCGGCGTGACGTCAAGTCTGTGAAAAAAAAAGAAAACAAGTGGATGAAAAGCTTTTGGATATTGGAGAGTAGGAGAGAAATGAAAATTACTTATTAATTCAGGTGTAATGGAAATTCTTATGGATAGAATAAAATCTGTCGGCTCTTTTCGTTTTATCGCATTTTTTCATAACTTTCGAATACCGAGACGACAAAAGTATAATTAGATAGTTTGAGTACATTCGACAGGAAAAAAAATTCAACAAAAAATGAACGTCATTGGAAATATTAGCGTACGCTTAATGCGTATTAAAATTGAAATGAAAATTGAAATTGACAATAACGAGAACCCTTTAAAGAAGAATTTTTTTATAACTTTATAAATGATTTTTTCGCATAATCGTTATGTGGATTTAAAAAAATCTAGCATTCAAATTCTACACTGAAAGAAAATGATTGTATCAGTAAGGATAAAGTGAGAACTATTCATTTTTAATTCGTACAACCAATTTTTTACAATTGTTACAACTATGAAATTGTTACCATAATCATAAAAATAGTTGCATGGAATAAAAATAAATAGTTGTGACTTTACAGTTAACTGTACTAATGCAATTTATTCGATGTAAGGGTTTGCACTATCAAATCATGTTGCAAAGATGTTCTCGCTTTATACACCGGATTACAAAGCCTGAGAACCTTTTTTTTTTTTACAGTACATAGAAAATAAAGTTTTCTGAAAACGAATTCACGAATAACTGTTCAGCTTCCTTATTATTAAAAAACATTTCTTTAAAAATATTTTGCAGTCGAATTCCAATCGCCCGAGCAATCAAATCGAGTTTTGAAAACAGGGTTGACGATGTAACGGCAAGTTTTTGTTATCTGAGCGGGCCTGACGTGGCAACCAACATTTGGAAAGGCGAGAGACGGTTACACGAATGTACACAGAGCGGTTTTATCAGCGCTCCAGAGATATTGACTAGGAATAAAGGGAAGGTGTGGAAAAGGAGAAAGCCTCGAAGCATCTACCATCGCTATCACATCACCTCGAGGATTCTCCTCTCCATTATTGTAATAATAGCTAGGTAGGAAGCCCGAGACCGTGAATCATTATCGCGTATGTCGTGGTGGTATAGATCGAGCTGGCGCGTCCGTCATTTATTGGCAAAGCCTCGCAGACTCCTTGAGAAAAGAAGGAAAAAAGCAGCAGCTAAGAAAAGGAGAAAGAGTTCGACCGAGTGATTTATCGAGGCTAAAAGCCAACGTACCTGATATGAGAACCAACACTATCCACATGATCCCCACCAGGCTCTTCATCGTGTCATTGTGACGTCACGTTCGCCTCATTTCTCCTCGCCTTTGATTCCTTCTTCGCGGATAACGCGATCCTTCGTCTGCAAAAAAAGAACAAATGTCAGATGTTTTTATAAATCCCTTGATAAACAATTGGATATTCAGTAGACAATAATATGTAAACGATTTTGTAATAGTTTATATGTATCATGAGATTGAGTGCTAGATTAAAAAAATTAATGCCACTTGAGGGGATTGAGTCACCTAAGAAAGACTTACAATTAAACCTCACGAAATACATATGAAGCATTATAATTCTGTAATTTTGAAAAAATATATAGTGGCCCGAAACCGTGGGAGGTAAAAAGTAAAATTGTTCAGCCGTTGTAACTTTCAGACCAAATTGGACAACAAATTTTATTTTATTTATCTTTTGAAGAGTGCACTCAGGAATGAGTGCAGCAATCCTAAGTGCAGTGGAAACTAGATTTACCGCAACCAATTATGCAGTGAGTTTTTAACAAATGTGTGTAAATATTTATCTACACTTTTAAAATCATAGCTTCATCATAAACGCCATAAATAAAAATTCCTCCACTCACATTAAAAATCCCTCTTCGACAGATAAAAAAAGAATACTAGAATTTGTTTATTGATTTTACGCAAAAGTCACGACAAAATTTTTACTATTTAACTCACACCATTTTGGTGCACTCTATGTCTTTGCAAATTTGCAGAATTATAAGTACATGTTTGGCATGTACTTAATGAGCTTTCAATGCAAGATTTTTTAAAAGGAGGCTATTATCCACAGATTTTTATTTCTTATGACTTTTTTTAGGTGACTCAGCCCCCTTAAGGCAGCAAAAGTCACGAGGGAGTCCTGGTTGTGATGGGTCGTAGGTTACATAAGAAATATTCTGAGTGCTCCAGACATTGAAGGCCGTCCACTCGAGCGCAGCATCTACTCGGAAACTGACGCAGCGCAGTTTGGTCAATCTGACCGAACTGCATTGCCGGTGAGCGGTGTGCACCGTTGACCTTTTCGTTCTCCACTTGTTCAGGGAGAAAGGACAGTCACTGGGGCAGGAAGGACGAGGGTGGCATAGTCGTGCCGCTCGATTTATCACGAGTTGGCGAGGATTTCGAATATCCGGTATTTTCACTGTAGAATACATATGGAGTATTCCAGCCCGAATCGCGGGGGTCGTGACCGGAGAACTTTTGATTATCTTTTTTTTTTTTAGGAAATAGTAGGTCGCGTTAAAAAAAATTGTCACCAATTTTTTGATTCTTTCGATAATTGGTTTTGCTAAAAAAAATGTAATTACTAAAAATACAACATCAAACGATTTTTAAACGTATTGTATGTTGATTAAAAAAAAAACCCATGTAAATCTTATGGAAGGAAATGTAAAAAGAGGGACTTATATTTTTTTAAACTTTCTGCAACTTTAATCATGTCTTGAAGAGCTGAAAATGGAGTCAACTTTGGCATCGAATGCACTACATCATTGTGTATATTGGTACGTTACAGCAGATATTTTTGTATGCATGTACCTGTAACCATTCAAAGGGCACATCGATGACAAGACGAAAGAGAACGAAATCACTATATTATTCGTGTTTCGGTATTTAAAAAAATGACAAGCATATTTCAAAATCTAAATGTATTCACAAAGAGTACTTTTGACTAGTATCGATATATGCCCAATTATCAATCAGCTCCGAGAGGCTCCAGAAAAAAGCAGTGGGGCTCAAAATAGCGAATTTCAGAACAAATGGCCATCTGGATCAAGAATAGCCACTATAAATTCAGGATCTATTTTGGTCAATCGCAATTTTGAACTTCACCCAAAAAACGTGACCAATTTTTTTCGAGAATGCCTGATACAAATGTATACCGGAATATATTAAAAGCACATATCGATGACAGGACGTTCTATGTTGGTTGTGTTTTTGTATTAAAAAATGATAATAAAAAATTACAAGTGTTGGTGGTGTCGAGGAAGTGGGAGGGGGTGGTGACACGGCTCCCAGCGCAGAAGCGCATCAACGTCATATTTGAAATTGAATTTTTCTACCGAGAAACACAGCTGTGTGTCGTGTGAGATTGTGTGGCGAGCGTCGTAGCTCTCGACGTGAGACCGGCGACATTAATTTAATAGCCGAGCGTGACAGTACGGGGCGAAAAGGGAGCCTCTCTCGGTACACTACATGTATATTTCGAAGTGTATAGATGCGGTCGTTCTGTACTGAGAACACCGGACCACACCGCAATACCACAATATGTATATATATTTTCTGGTCTCCGTTGGAATACCGGTGACAAGTTCGCCCCTTCGCTTCCACATCTCTAAACAACAGGCTTCCCTCCTTCTCTCGCTACTGTCACAGCGAAACTTGTAAACTAAAGGACAGCCTGATGCGACGTACAGCCGGATTTACAAGGGGATTTAACGAAAAGTTTGCTCTCCAGGGGCAAGCGCGAACGGAGCGGAGATTTAAGCCCAAGTTTTCAAGAAAAATTCTTCGACTTTGTTTAATAATCCAACTTTCCGTAGAAAAATCACTCGAGGCTTATTACAAATCCTTTTTACGCCCCATTGCTGTATTTAATTATTCGCAAAGCGGATTTCGTAATTAAATTCAGGAGTCGAGCGCCAGGATTTATCTCCAGCCTATTAAATTAAGATTCTCTTTATAATTAGGGTTATTTGTGAGCTATCTTCTTTTTATAGCATTTCGTTCATAATTTCTTCACCCTTGTTGAATTTTTTTAAACATATCTCACAAATGTTTAATTTTTAAAGCGTCGGAAAATCAAAATCTAGTTTGAGAAAACAGAGGTTTATTTTTTGGACATTTCCGAAGACCAAGAGAAAGCGACATTTATTCATGGGCAAGAAAATAATGCATTTGGCTTAGTTTGGTTAAAATTTGTTGTCAGATCTATATTATCACCGTATTTTCCAAGCATTTAAATGATTAAAAAATGGCCCATTGGACGGCATAGTTTTATTCCTGCCAATACGGAATTATTTTAACCCAATTTTACTTAAGTCGTATATAAAAAATGAAAAAATCATTCGTAACGACTCTACTCTCTCAAAATATAGTTTGGATTATTTAGGAACAATTTATCCAGTGAATTTATGAATCTGCAATTTTCTGAATCTGATTTTTGGTCGAAAGGTCTGTCACAACTTCCTCACATAATTCACGGCAAGTAAACCCTACTCAGATGTAATAATTTAATCACAAAATTTTAACAAATTGGCACCGTAACGATGATAAAATCGTGTAATTTATTTTCCCCGTGCCAGTACGAATTCATTCCCCATAATACTGCGAGAAAAATAATGACTTCTCCAACGTAAATTTCGCTTAATTTAATCGGTGATCCACCTACCGAATAAACCGATAAATTTGAGTTAATTTTTCAGAATTAACTGTCTACAAAATTTTTCTCCCCTCGAGTTATCGATATCCCAAAATAATCCTCCAACAATATTCGTTATTTAAATTACTCGTATCGGCCCTCCATAACTCTTTGGAATGAAAAGCACTTTCATTCTTCAATTTCTCTCCCACCCGCACAATTAAAACGTCCGTGCGATTCCATACATCACCGAATGAGCTATCGCTTTTCAAATTATTTTACAATAAATCCGCAGCCTCGAGCCCGTTCATAGAAATGGCGGAGAGAATTTCGCTGCGCTCCACGGCTACATAATATCGGACAAATAATAAATCCGCAATGTAGTATTTCAATGGAATCCAATTTTTGTCCTCGATATGTACAAGCGAGAGATATTTCTCAAGTTTTAACGGGGCTGCGTGGGCGCGACCACGGATCAAGGGAAAGGGAGCCATGTCCTCGTGCATCCATCCTCTTCATCCTCTTGCTCAATGCCCGTTTTTGCATATCACTTAGAATTCATGTATGGAATTCAATTTACGGGAAATAACGTGCCGAGGACGTTCTCGTCAAGCTATCGCAGCAGAGCGATGAAAAAAACGTATCGGGACATCGAAAGGGCTGGCCCTACGTGTGCGCCGCCGGTCCCTCAATTGTATGGGTTTGAGCCATCCACCGATTTCCCAGTCATATACGTTTGAGTGAGCTGCAAAAAAAAAAAAAAAATAGAAGAAGACACAATAAAAACGTCAGCAGAAAGACAGTTCAGGATCTTGAAGAATATGTACTTGCGCGCATGAGCCGTACATGAATAATAAATTTACTGAGTGACTGGAGCCCCCAGGTGGTTGAAAAGTACAGTTGATTCTGCGGGGAAATCTTCTCAATGCATTCTACACTAAAGAATTAAAATAACGACGAGAAGCAGAGGAGACTTTAGAAAGCTTTAGAAAAGTTTCGCGGAGAGAAGGCTTCTTCTAAATTATTTTATGAAATGGCCCGCAGCCTCAACGGCCAGTGGATCAAGAGTTCAGACTCAAGAAACTCAAGAACTTGTATCCATGCACTAGCCAGTGGTTCATTGTTAATTCATAACGATAATCTGCAGTTCTTAGAGAAAATTATTCGAGCTTTTGAACGGGTGCGTGGATGATTATTTCCAATGAAATTTTTCATCCTGATTTAAGAATTGAAAACGAATTGTGGTGTAGATTATTTGATTTATGCATTAAGGGGCTACACAAGATTGAGACCCGAAATAAATGATGGTTTTTAATTTTTTTTTTTTCGATTTACAGTGTTCAAAATATTTTACAAAATTATCTGCAGGACGCCGCAATCGATGAAAATACTTCCCCATAAAGGACGATCGGTAAAAAGTGAAAAATCATGAGAAAGCAAATGTGCAAGTTTTCACTTTGCATCATTGTCGTCACTGTAATAAGAGACTGGAAGTTTTTATAGATATACACGTCAATTAAATTTAAGGTACAATTGCGATATAAAATTGAGGTCCTTTTGCCATGGAATTAAAGAAAATTCTAATAATTACTGAGCCAAAAATAAACTGGACATCGCATTTGCATAGTAAATATAGTATACCATAGTTTATGAATAAAAACTTGCAGTAAATATACGTTGAATTTCAAGTAGATTTTTTTCACAGTGTTAAAAAATAACAGCAAGAGTGGAAAGCGTTTGAACCGCAATAGCTTATCAGTAATCCAATAACCGGCGGCAAAATAGAGTCACAGCGTATCAACGCAACTTCTATTGCTTCTGGGATAAGATAACATCTATAAGCGAGACACCGTATAAATTGGTGGGCACGTCGCCTCGTGAAATTGAATGTCTCGACGAAGACGTGTCTGTTTCTACGGGCAGTTTACGCTTCTACTCTAATTCCACTGAACCGCGTCCATCGATCTCCTTTGACACGGAATGTCCCTTAACTCTATGATATCTGATCGCTCGAACGAAAGTCGTGACACGACATCTCGTACGTTTTCGCATTCACGAGACCTCACGATTGCTGCAAGAAATATAGCCTCGGGCTAAAAGAATTTCAGAGGGACGAATTTTCTCTTCTCAATTATTTATACAAATTTGGGATCGAAATTTGTGAAACGTAGCATGCATTGGTACACTTTATATTTCGTTTCGTACAGTTATTATGCATACCCACAACCAGAAATGTAAAACATTCAACGATAAATTTATTCAATATTTTGTTTTAGTTTCAATACGTAATTTTAAATAATTTTCAATAAAAAGCTGCAATCGGACATTTGAATAGCAGCTCATATTGTTTTGCCAATTTTAAATATTCTTTTTAGCGAACAATCGTATTTATTTGTTCGTTTGCATAATTATTAATAGGAAATCTGTTTTTTTAATTGTGCACCGATAAAAATATATGTTTGACTCTATTCGCGCTTTTCTCGGGGAACAATGGTGATTTTATGGTTAACATGACGATAGATAATGCATTCAGTAACTAAATTATGGCACGACAATATAAAACTCTCTCCTTTTGTCGTTCTATCATCTCATGAATTTTCCTCAGCGTATGAAACAGAAAATGGATTTCGCGGTATTTCAGGCCATTTTTACAATTCCAGATGTTGAATATTTTCTGGTTATTGTATAGCGATGGTGCATTATCTCACACTCAGAAAAAAGTATGGTCGACTTTTTAATACCAATGCTTTTATGGTAATTACAGCAATAGATAATGACTGAGTTACACATTAGATTTACATTTGCGTTTGCGTCCTATTTATTTGTTGTCGATCAGTTTGAAGGCGCACATAATTGTGATAAAAAAATCAACAATTAATTATCGATGGACATTAAAAAATAACAAAATGTGACAATTGAGAGCAATTTGACACGTCATTTTGAAGATGAGCAAAGGTGTGGCGCAAAAAAACAATATTTAATTACATTATTAGGAAAAATTGAAAGTTTTTATTCATAAACTGATAAATTGAATGTTTATGAATAAAAATTTCCAGCACGTGTGCATTAAAGTTCAAGTAAATTTTTTGACAGTGCATGCAGTGGCATTAAAAAATATCTAAATTTAGATAGTGGTAAAGTTCAATAGAAATTCAGGGCCTGGCCAGGTTCGTGATGTAGCGCTAGAAATGTCTATAAGGGAAATTCATATTCTAAATGATCGTCATAGACGCCGGGACGTGCTCGTATAATCTCTGAATAAATTCTGGACCTCCTCGGACATGATGTCTGAGCGAGAGACATATTTGCTTTCCATATAATAGATTCCACAGTTCGATATACACTGTGCACCCTTCGCGATAAGTTTTCCCTCACCTCGGACACATGTAGCCCTTGGCAATATGCGGAGCTTTCACAACTAATACGTAGCGACCCTTCGCGCGGTCGCTACAGCTTATTTTCATATGTTTCACGTCAGCGGTTTCAAAGTTGTATATTTGATACACTCGATATAGCAGATTTGAATACAAATTTCTTATATTTTAGGGCATTTTCCTAATTATCGAAATCGGGCACTTGCTTCTGCGAAAAAAATCTACTTCAAATTAAATGTACATGTACTCAAAGTTTTCATTCTTAAAGCGGTGTACTAAATTTACTATACAAATGTGGCATCAAATTTTTTTAGTACAGTAATTTTAATAATTTCCTCTAATTTAGGGTAAAGTACTTCATTTTCTGTGAATTTCTTTAATTTCGTCGCAAAAGTACCTTAATTTCATATCACAATCGTACTTTAAATTTAATTGACGAGTTAACGAAAAAAAAAAAAAAAAAAATGTCCAGTCTTTTTTCACACTGTGCACAATTCTGTTGAATTTGTTATAAAGTCGTATTAGTTGATGCACAGTCTCCTAAATTCGTCGTGTTTTGTAATACAAGTTTCATTTTGTTTTGTACATGGAAATTAAATTTCCTGTCGTACATTAAATCGAATTTCCTCTACAGTTTTGGTAAAAAATACTAAACCTACTAACAGCATATGAATTGCCCAAATATGTTGTTCACAGGGTAGCAAAGGTTTACAGAACAAGTCCCTTGTCGAAATAATGATAGACACCGGGAAGACCTCGTATGAACTCCAGATAAATTCTGGAGCTCTTCGGGTACGAGGAGTGAATGACGGACATATTTGCCCTTCACATAATACATCCCGCAGTTCGATACACCCTGTTCACCCTTCGCGATCAATTCTCCCTCTCACCTCGGACACATGTAGCCCTTGGCAATACGCGAAGCTTTCGGAACTAATACGTAGCGAGCCTTCATAGGGCGGCTCAAGCTTATTCCGTTATGTGCCACTGCAGCCGTTTGTGAGTCGTGTATTTGATATAGCCGCCGGGATATAATCCACGAGGGTAGGAAACGCCGTCAGAATTCCCACGGAAAATCGTTTTCTCATCTTTACCGCCAGCTCGGAAATCCCGTTCGCTGTTCTCTGTATTTCTGTATACCTATATATACACGTATATATATCACGTATACGTATGAAATATATATTCTCATTGATATATCCAATTATCGTCGAGTAAAAGGTGAAATTGCAAGCGCCAATTCTCCTCGTGATCCCTTCGCATTTCATCCTAGATCCTACAATAGGCTTTAGCCATCGATGAGACCTGCAAGTGAGCGAACGATAACTATAATCAACGATCGCGAAGCCCTTTTTATATCGGCTTCGTCCGTTTAACACGCCACTACATCGTTCCACTTTCATCTCTCTTTTAGCGCTTTTTCGAGAGGAAAAAAAAAAAACGGAAAAAGGGAGAGAAAAATTGTTCTCTCTGGTTCGTTCCGCTCTGACGGAATACATAGTTTATTTAACTGAGGAGAGACCCCGGAAATCTATTTCACTGCTGCCAATTCCCAGCTGACTTTTATACTACACGTGTTACAGGATTCCGCGTGCAGGCTTATGTGTGCTCTCTGCAGCTTGTAACGCTTGCCGAAGTATGTTTCGGCAACTACTACAACTACTACTACCATTACCGCACCATCGTAGTGCACCGTAATATGCAATCTCTAATTGAATCGATTCGAAAGCGACTCCCGCGTATTGCACGCTCAACGCGCAGCGCGTATAGTGTCTATTCCCTTAGGGTGACTATCCGGGTGTGCGACAACGCGTCCTACTACTCCACTGTGCACACCTTGATGACCACGCACGCCCAATGAATTATGCATTGTGACACCCTCGATCTAGGTGTTTATCTGTGCAATACACGCATAGGTACAACGATACATTAAGCATTCCCTGTCGATTCAGTCACTTTCCTTTCGACCGTCTCAGATTTACTCCATAATTGGTCATATCGAAGTATACCATTTTTTTTTTCATATTTCATAATCCAGTAACAAAATCAGTGTCACCAAAACGTGAAAATTATTATAAATATCCCGTTTAAAAGCTGACGGAAAACTACAACTTTAATGTGCAGGTACTTTTTTTCAGCAGCCTTAAATTTCCGAGATATGTTCATTTGAAAAAAGCGGCGTTTTTTGTTATTGGATTTTTAGAATATGAAAAAAAAAAATTCACGCTAGTATTAATTTTCATAAAAAAAGTTCTGACTGGACATAAGTCTTCCGGTCTTAGTAATATTGAAATTTCGGCACCATCGAATGGCATGTCATAATTATCATTGCCGTTGTTGCCATCGTAGTGACATTGCATTGGAGGAAAGAAAGACGAATGGTCGTTTTTATGAGAATACTAAACAGCCCCGGATGCATAAAGTGCAGCTTTGCAATCCTAAATCACATCAATTTTCCTAGTCGTTATCATCGACCGGCGTATGAGGGTCTCATTATCACCAACACCACCATAATTTCAATTACGATAATTATGATTGTAGTTGGCATCATAATGACGTTGTATTATCAAAGAAGACGAATGATCGTTTCTGTGAAAATAGTAAACAGCCCGGGGCGCACGGAACGCAGCTTCGCAACCCCGTTCTATTTCACCGTGTTGAGAAAGGGGCTGCGGGCAATGTAGTATGAAATATAGCTATGCAGACGTAACATCTCCGTAGTAGATCGTTCTCCTTTTCCCTCAGCATTGGTGGTCACGTTGTTCGATTCTCGGTCCCTTTCTAGACGTCCGGGGGGGTAAAGGGGCTTAACAAAGGGCGGTTCGCGAGGCGGTGAGGAGGTGAGAGACCGGGATGCGCCTCAATCTATCTCTATGCCCTATAGGAACGACCGAGATGCTGGAGAGTGTCGGCGTTTAAGTAGGTCGCTTTTCGTCGACCCCTCCACCCACCCACCCTGAATTTATACATGCACACCCACATTCTCTGTAGCTTCTATATAATAGATACGCCGAAAGTCTCTTTGCTTTGGTATATACATATATGTGTATGCTATATACGTGAAATATATATATATACATATGCGGTATGTATATATGTGAAATATATGGATATATATATATATATATACCGTATGCTTCAGAGTGTATCGAGACCACACGATCAAACTGATCGACCTACTACAATATCTGCTGGGATCTCTGAACCTCAAATTGTGTAGTCAACTGGTCAATTTCAACACGGCTGTATTCATGTGTGTATTCTTTGAGCTTGTGGCTTGTGAACGAAAAACCGTCCACTGGCACAACTATTGTTTTCACTCTCTTTGCTGCTTTGACCTCCCACACACCCCAAATTGAAATGGGAACCGAAGATTTTTCGAATCGTATTTCGAGCTGCGTACGATTTGTGGGTTTTCCTCGATTATTCGAATGGTCCAGAGGTTTTGGCTTCGATACAGGGCGCGAACTGGACTGTTGCTTCAGTCCTGCGCTCAAATTGACCCTCTGTGGCTTTAGGGACGGTTTTAGGGGCCGATGAAAATGAGAGAATTGAAATTTCAAGGTATCTTTTAATGGTGAATTTCGGTATTGTTTTTGTTAATACCGCAAATATTACTAAATGAAACGTACGAAACTCAGTAAGGTTTTTTTTACTTTGTTAATTGTCGAAAAATGATTAGTCGTTTTGATATTAGCGATAAATTTCTGGTCAGATAAAATTTACAAATTTAGGAAAAGATGAAAGTGACAGTTTAGAATTCTCTGCTGGTTATAACAATCTTTCTGCGTGCTTCAATTATCTTTTCTTTTTATTTCGGTCCAAGGCGATGGCCGAAATAAAGAAAATTACGGTAATTTCATTACGATACCTTCATTTTTGTACCGGCGAAATGGAAAGATCTTACAAACTG